>OX243953.1:1298073-1932109 GCA_945859745.1 Synanthedon formicaeformis | reverse complement strand
GATTTCGCTATAGCAAATCGCGACCACAAAGACATTACCTGTGGATGTTGGCATAGCTGCGTGTGGGGCCATAAAAGAAGACAGTTTCGCGGAATGATGGTACGAGCTCATGAACAAATCGCTCTGGTACTTGTAAGCGGGATCACTTGCCGCTGGTTGAGTGGCCGCTGCCAATCCTTGGAAGTCGAATTTATACGCATATCTTTTCCCATGTACTTTAGTCATGATGTTCTTGTCGTAGTAATATCTGCACAGATTTCATAGTTTTTATAAATAAAAAAAATCATAATAATAAAATACCAATATAGATGTAGGTAAATATATTATTTTGTCTTGATAGAGATGAAACAATATTACTTGTAGGTATTAATATTAAATTCGTAATATTTTATTTAATTATATTAGATGTTTATTGATTATTTGATCTCTACCTAGTAATATTAGATAAAGTTTAAGACGAACTTATAATAAATGTGGTTTTAATGTATGACTAAATTAACAAATTCGCAAGGTCACATCGCAGGCAAAATCGGGTACCCGGGTATTCGCAATGCGCGCAAATAGCTTACATATCTTAAATTTTACCTCAACGCCCGACTCAGTTTATCATAGTTCATGTTAGGTTTAGATTTGCGTTCGCCCCATCGACGGGCCACTTCGTCTGGGTCGGTTAACTTGAATTCTCCATTGGTGCCTTCCCATGTAATGCAGCCAGCGTTACTTGAGTCACTCAGCAGTTCGAGAAGAAATTGCCACAACTGAATTTGACCTGAACCTGCAACAATGTCATAGAAAATTATGATTGTGATATGATTTTGGGATTTAATGCTTATTTATAAGAATAATAGATTATAATTATAAATAAATAAATAAATATATTATATCGTAACTTCAAGAGTTCCTTATATTTCAGTAAAAGTCAGAGTTCTCATTGTATTTTAGAGTAGACCCGAGTAGAGCAGGATATACTTATACACTAAAAGTTTCTGATGATTTTTTAAAGTTATTTTTATGAAAACCTAGTAATTAATATACGTCAAAACAAACGCTTCAGTTTATAAAGATACACTGCTGACAAAGTAGCCAAAAGCTTAGTTCCTGTAAGCTTTAAAAGCTGTAAGCTCAAGTGTACATAATTTTTTCGTACATTGGTGTAAAACCTACTCTTTTACATTGTTTTTTATAGGCTGTGTTTGGAGCGCAAAGAGAGCATTCAACGACATTATGACGTCGCACCCTGTTGTTTGCAACTACTTTTTATATTCACTAAGTATGAAATGGTAAAATGGTGGCGAATAATTTCATAATACGGATTTCGTACTATGAAGTGTTTGCACTTTTAAAGAACTTTGCTGTATTTTAAAAAATCGTTCGTATTATAGCTTCAATTTTGCTGCGTATTATAACTAGAGACAATATTAATTTTTGTATAGAGAGGTATAATAGATTTTGTATGTGCAACCGTGAATATTTGAAGCAAGAATTTTAATATTACTATAATTTTATTATTGTACATAATATTATATAATATTTTACATAATATTATATCTAGAGCTGAGCTTGAGCATATCTAGAGCTGAGTAAGAACAACTTCTAGAAGGGCCGAACAGAATAATATATGAAAACTAGCTGATGCCCGCGACTTCGTCCGCGTTGAACGATGAAAGGTACCCTATGTCCTTTCTGGTGTCCCAGACAACGTGTACTTATGCAAAATTTCATAGTGATTCGAAGTTCCTTATTTTGAGTCCTTGCACTATAATATCATTATTAGGATCAACCGATAAACTGTAAGAAAACGAAATAAAATCACATTCCGAAAAAAATACAAGTCCCCAGAAAACGCCCCAATGGAAGCGTAGAAATGTATAGTTTCTCGATCCCTCTACTTGGAATAACATGTTACACTATTGGGTGGCTATGTTGGTGTTCGCACGACTGATCCGAGCCTGTTCGCTCGTGTGCAACCAACCGTATATATACAGTCAGCAAACAAACCGTAAAAATCTCATATCTTTGCATTCGACTGATTTTATTTAATTAAAAAATTTAATAATAACTTTATATTATGCTCTTATCACAGTTGAATTCATTGTATTGAGAGAAATAATATATTGATATAAACAATCTCTTTAAAGCCGCTATTTTGACAGAATTATTAGCAGCTCTAAATGTATACATGTTTATCTATACAAACTAATGTACCTACGTATATTATAGGAGACATTATATTTTTATGAATAATCTAAGCAAACTATAATAAAGCGAAATGACTACCTTACAAGGTAACCAACTTTTACAGAAGACGTTTGTGAAGCAACAGCATGTGTATTGGCAGTATTTTGGTGCGTTTGCGTAAGATTTCCCATTTTCCAATCTTCATCTCGTAAATCAACAGTTAACTCAGCCATTGCTTTAGCAGCAGTACCTACCCTCATAACAAACCTAACTTTACTGTTCAAACCCACCTGTCTGTTGCTCCTCTAACTATAAACTACTCAACATATTTTGATACGGTTTTTACTAATGGAAAGAACGATGTGTATTTTTTTAAGTAATGGCCGTTTTAATTTTGTTTAAAAAAACTACGATTTCCATTATTACTTATGTATATTTTTATTTTTCTAGACTTTTTTTGTTAACTGTACAAACGAGTAAGTGTAGACGCACACGAGCGTGGCATCCCCGTGATTTATTCCCGGAGCGACTACGTTCATGTCAAAACGTTTGTGCGCGCATCTCGCCTCGATTCGTCTATTGTTCATATGGTTCATCGGTTTTATGGCCTGCAATTAATGCCTTGATCGGCGAAATATTGGCCCTTCGGGGGAATTGGCAATATACATTTTTTTCTCTACTTCAAATCGCAACAGTACGAGTATGTATTGTGTGATGGCGTTCCAACATTATTATCTTCATATGATCCAATGCAACATTAAATTGGAAAATAATGGAAAATAATTACACATTTATGTGAATTTTAATTTTATTTTAGTAGTTTAATAAATTTGCTATCACAATCGTTTAACTTCATATCTCATGAAAATTAAATGGGAATTACTTGATTATACAAAAAGCATAATTTGATTTATTGATAAGACACACTTTACTAGTTATGGCCGTACCTACTGTAGTGGTACTTAGACACTTATGTACCTAATTAATTTGTATCAATTACTTACTTTGTTACTTTGTACTTTGTTTTCAAAGATCGTGTTTATAGGCTCTATACATGATACTGAAACTAAAGTCCAAGAAGTCCTATATTTTAGTGGAATCTTACGTTATACATTGGGTTATGTAACTCGGTAATGTACGAGTAACGAGCGTATAAAACAAACCTATTTTCCAAATTTCACCTATCTCGACTTATGTAATGTGTGTTGATAGTCAATCAGGACAAGCGATTTTATAAGTATAAATTGTTGGTGTAAATAATTTTTTAACAAATTTTACCTTCGCCCTAACATTTTCCAAAGAATGCAATGTACATTTAATTCTATACACACGTCACTATAAAGTACTTAACTTATTATTAATCTATCGGCGCAATCACTTCCCGCAGGTCACGTGGGTCACGTAACGTAGGTGGAGCAAGTTTCGGCGTGTGAAAGTTCAGGTAATTATGAGTCAGGGTTGGCACGCGCCGATAATTGTTCCTCACGTATTGACAACGCACGGCAATGAACGCCACACAGAGATTTATTATCAGAAATTACACGCCTCTATTTGAAGGTGAAAGGGGGCGGTGTCCGTGATATGTTTGATTTAGCTTTACACATTATGGTTGCGGTTGTTAGCAATTGTTTTTTACGGATTAAAATTATTAAATATAATAATACAACAATACAAACAATTTTTCTTTTTTTTTTCGTAATTCATTACTTGTAATTACTCAGAATTCGTTATCAGTTTAGTTTAATTATATTACTAGACTTGGCGACCGAGCTTCGCTCGGGCCAATGAAAGGTTTAAAAGTTTTTACACGTAAAAAAGAAAAAAAAAGAATACTTGAATTAATAATTAGTAATTGAAAAAATTATAAAACCAGCAAGAGGTTACTTTTGTAACAGTTCCATGAAAAAAACTACCTAAAATAAATTTTCTGTCAAGTGGAACCATAGCCTATGTCTGTGGCTAAGATAATGATGATATCTGTATCTACATCTTTTATCAAATAAAGTCACTCTGTCCGTTTCTCTGTTTCTGTTGTTCTGCAGAAACAAAAAAAATGCATCTATGCGAATCTGCAAGCGTGTAACTATGAGAAGCTAATTTTAAGGCACAATCATATTTTTATGTCAGTAGAGTTATAAACAAAAAAGAGTACATTCACAGAAGTCTGTCTCAGTGATTTGGCAAAGACTTCAAAGGCGCCTTCAGATGTACCTACGTTCATGTTTCGTTTATCAGAATTCTGATTTATCTTTTGTAGTTTTTATTCTCTCTTCTGATATACGAGTAAGTACTCGTACATATTCTGATATTCATACATACTATATCGATCTTTTTCCCGCATTATTTTTATGTCTAATACCTGCATTCGTTCTGTTTCACTTTTATGTATAACTCCTCACTTTTTGGGCATAGAACATTTCTACTTTTATTTTTCTATTATTTATAAATCATTTAAAATCTATATTGATTTGTCAAATAAATTAAATTTCCTTTAATGTTGTATAGAAATATTTTATTAAATAATTATTATAATTATATAAATTATGTTTTATATACTTTTATGTTTTTTTATACATTGTTAATATTGTTAAATAAATATTATATCTTATTATAAACGAGATTAATGCGGTAGTCAAAGCGTATTGTCCTATCCTTAATCTTTATGTCTTATCCTATTAAGGTCGTTGCGCATTTGCACAATCCCTAATTTTACATATAAAAAGAATAAGAAATAAGAATATAAAATTAAAAAAATAATTTTGCCAATTTGTACGCCAGGAATATTATCAGTATTTTAAGTGGCAACTTAATATCAATATAATATCGGCAATTTACATGAATCAAGGTGGCTTGATAAGTGAATAGCGTGCCTCGGTTGGACACAACGTTACCCTGTTAACATTTTGACTTTCACAAGGGTTGATGGCAGACAGATAATGTATGGAGTACCACGCTCAAACTAATAAATGTATGGCCCGACTGCTCGGTGTAATGTGGACTTTAGGAGTATCGAGTAAGACACAAATTCATTTGGAAGTTACAGCGAATTGCGTACCACGACGTCAAAGTTCACGTGAAATATAGTGGCCGTTATCATCACCATCTTTAGTTGCGTGTATTTCAGTGCGCGATGTTATTTTCACTTTATCGACAGCCCTTAGATATGATTTTCTCACACTCGAGTTTTGTACATTTGACCTGATTTAAGGTGTGATTTAATTTTAATAAGTAGGTAGGTACATATGTTTTTAATTTAAAAAATAATTTATAAGATATAATTTATGTTATGTGTTGTGTTACTCTCTTATAGTTTTACTAGCTTTTGATATAGTTGATAATATAGCTTTCTATAGGGAATTTTTAAAATCGACCCTATAGTTTTTGAGTTTATTCATTACAAACATATACAAATCTTTATAATCTCTCGCCATGGTAGGCGAGCAATGCCACAGGTGCTGCAACTGTGCCTCCAACTACGTTGGACTAAGGATAAGGAATTGGGAAGGGGCCTATCCCTTTGACATCCCTTAGGTACTCATTTCCCAAAACACAACAGCACATATACTGTTATGCCCAAATGACTGGCGAAACGCAGTGTTTGTAGTTTGCCACTACAGAATTACATAAAACAAGCGATTTGCGCATTTCTTTGAATTTAGGATAGAAGATTTCGTGTTAGAAAAAATGCGCCTATCCACCAATTCATTTCAATCGTCCGAATAAATTCACAATCAAAATAATGATTTTCTTTACTAATCCTATGATAGTATTATTGAGATAATATATTTTTTTTAAATTTTCTAGTACAATTTTGTAACTTATTAATAAAAGTAGTATTAGAAAATGAATTTCAAAACAGGATCAGTTATCGTAAAGTCGCGTGCGTAAATCTTTGTTAGGTCACCCTGTATAATAGAGGCCGTTTTATTTAACCACTTTCTAATGTTCCAATATTTTATTGAAACAAAAACAAGTGTTTCAATGGACATTTATACATCTAAAATTTTATTTAATACATATTTATTAAATAAAATTTTACTGGAAGTCACGTTGACTATCACCTACCTAAATGCTTTCTGTTATGAAAGAGTCAGTTATGAAAGAATGTCAGTTATTAAACAGTTTCCAAATATTTGTAAATATAGTCTTTTCGTATGTAAATAAGTTAAATTAAATGTATAGAATTTGATGACACAGTAAGACAAAAGATGTAAAAAAATATAAAATGTCCATGTTTTGCGGATATAATATAATATATTAGATACTATTGTTAATTGAGAGTTGATAAAATTACACGTCATACCTGAATTAGCTAGCCGACTGCTTGTCGGTCCAAACATCTGGTAAGGATCTGAAAAAAAAAATAAAAAAATATTATGAAGAGACTAAAAAAATTGGGAAAAATGGTTTAAAAGTAGGTAACGGAGAAACAGACAGACGTGATAGTTTCGGCGATTTGAATGTAAAATATTCTAATTTTTTACTTACATAAAATTTTTATTATATTTTATTAAAACCATCCGCAAAATTATGCAACTGATGGTGAAAACCGCATCAAAATCCGTTGAGTGGTTTAGGAGGAATAAGTGGATTAAAGTTAGCGCCTCTTTCACCAACGTCAAGTAGGTTAAACCGTCACTTAAAGTCACCTGTCTCCGGGAATAATTTAGCTGATATACCTTTGTTTGTACGGTAAACGTCCTAGACATTAAATAGAAAATAATAATAAAAATCGCTTATCGAATGATGCAGTAAACCGAGTGCATATTTCAATAAAACAGAAAATGATTTCTAAAAGTAACTAATCAACACTTTACTTGTAGTTAGTGAAAGAGGCGCTTAGTTAGCTAATTAGTTAAATTAAGAAAAACAGTGTTATAGAAAGTATTATTAAATAAATTGAAAACATTTTGTAGATTAATTACGGGAAATTGTAATATATTGTAGTTTACAGAGGAAATTTAATTATTCACAAGAGTGGTCGTAGTTAAAATAAATATTTTCACAGTCAAAGTAAATATTATTACAAAATGTACAATTTTCCTATAGGAAAATTCGGGGCAGTAGATTTAATTCACCTGGGTGAAAATAAGTATATCTACTATTCAGTATTTAAGAGTAGTAAAAGCATGAAAGAGTAACAAAAAAAACATCGAACTCACTAAGTATAAATATTAGGATAAATAGTTGAACTTTTTACTACCTACTGACTACATAAATGATATCTTCTTGGTTTTCCTCTTGCACGCAAACTATTGAATACAATCTATATACTCTAATATAAATCAAGAGTTTGTTTGTTTGGTTGTATGCGCTAATCTCAGGAACTAATGGTTCGAATTGCAAAATTATTTTGTGTTGGATAGTCCATTTATCGAGGAAGGCTTTAGGCTAGCTAATTTAATATACAAATTAGTATTTATATTAAATCCATGATTGAAACAAATTTAGACAGGTAAATTCTCGTCACTTTCTTATCTATGTATTAGCCAGCGGTAGATCACGAGGCGGTCGTTGTGAAAGATAGCATGTATCCATGGCAACGCACTAACAACATTGCCGACCGAAAAAACTGTGATGTAGTGCATAGATTGCATTTCAAATAGGTATAATGAGACTGGGGGCTGCAGTTATCGAAAATTTACATAGATAACCACCGGTGTGCCAGGTAAGTCGCTGTCGTCACCGCTTTGTCCCCTCCACGGTATCTCAAGATGTCATTTCGTTTGCGGTATAGGCATTCTTTGATAAATTTTATTGGAACATAGTCTCAACACCTTTTTTTGACGTGAATGCCTTTTTTTGACGTCTTTAAATTTGCTACCATACGGGGGCAATCCAAAAAAAAATTATAATGATAACAAAATCGGGGGATACAGTTAGGCGTTGTAATTTAGATTCTATGCTCTACATCAAAAATTAAGTTATAGCACTGGATAGGTGAAGGATCAAAGAATTTATATTGTAACACAATAATTATTTGTTTTATTTTATTTAAAAAATATAACCCGTTATATAAACGTATTCACGTACGACACACGGCCGTGTCGTACCCCAATTTTTTACAAGAGAAATACTTCATGGATACCCACCGGCCTGGGAAGAGACCGGTGGGTTATGTCGGACTCCTGCCCTGAGATGGTAGTCGAGTAGACCTACCGACTAAACCTCTTTGCGTCCTCCGCGTCCGCTATACACACGCTATTATCTACACGTAGATAATGTAAATGGTTTTATACTAAACTTCACTGATATATTTAACTAGTTGGTGCACGCGACTTCGTCCCTTCTTACCGAATCCAGGCCAGAGCCAACTTTGGAAAAGTGCATTTTCAAAGTTGACCCCGTCGGGAATCGAACCCGGGGTTAGGCAGGCTGAGATATTAGGCAAGCACCCTTACCACTCATCTAAAGGGCAGCCATAAGATGAACAAGTAAATGTATTTTTATTAATGTTTATTCATAACGAGCTGACCCGGCGAACTTCGTACCTACCGCCCCACACACCCGCACATCACAACAACATGAGATGAGACCAATCAATTTGACAATTTCTGTTGATTTGACAGTACAATATATTTCTGTTTATTGCTTTTATTTTTTTCGTTAATTTTATCGATATTAATGATTATTCTGCTATTCGGGACGGAGACAAACCCAACAAAACTAACACGACTTTCTTTTATGTATATAAGATTTCATAACCATAGTATATCTCACCCTCGCCATAATTCTATAAGAGCGGTTATGCAAATTAAAGTAATAACTCTCGACTACATTAAAATTGAAACAATGGAGACCCCCAACGACAGTTCGCGCCTTTTGTTAATATTGTAATAAAGTAGTAATTTAACTACACTTGAGGCCCCGGACTATAAAAGTGGAGCTCTGTGACGAATTGGACCCTTAACTAAAAATAGTAGCGCAGTCTCCAGTGTGCGCATAACGCACGACAGGACGGATATGCATCGAGGAACGGATATTATCTGCATCCGTTGCAGCTAATATTTTAATGTATTTTCAACCAATAGGTACGAAAAAATACAGGTACGAATATTATAAGATTATCTAGTTATTGATGTAGTACTCAAATGCATTTGCTTTGGTGTATATATTTTATCATGTAACATATATACATCTCACTATTAGTCGTCGACCTCTCTTCCGTTCGTCATCACTACTATTTTTATTTAACCTGAGATACCTGAACTGCAGGCCTGGCAAGAAATCGTCCATATGGTGCCGTGTTGTAAATAGAGACTAAGTTCAACTAGATCTCTAAGATATGTTATAAATTTTCAGGTCCTAACGAATTTAGAGCTTATCGTCCATTACTTAAAAAATAATATTTACTTATGATTCTCTGAGCGGTGCGTACTACATTCCGCTAATAAAGGAATTAACATAATGTAAGAAAGTGACTCGCAACATGGACCGTTAATAACTTCATAATGTGTACAAAAAATGTACCCATATTTTCGGAAACGGGAACTGTTTTACATATTTTTTAAACGTGCACAATAATAATAAAAAAATCACGCAGTGTGTTTGTTTAAAAGGTTTGTTTATATCTGTAGGTATTTACATTACATAAATTACAAATTTAACCATCTAAAGAACTTGAGTTAGAGTGACACATATATCCGAGTTTCCTTTTAACTAGCATATTCCCGCGACTTCGTAGGCCTCCCTATTATTCATATTTTTTGATGACAATATCTACCTTTTCCTGCTCTTTTTACTTCAGCGTGAAATATGGTATGATTACAACCTAAAAATGTATGATGTACTTTACCGTAATCATATATGAAAATTGATCTCGAGAGCTTGGTGATTTTTCAAACACTTGTGTAAGTATTTGTGTCTAAGTAATGGAAATGGAAGAAATTGAAGAAAGGCAAAGCAAACGCTGTCATTCCTAACTTCTCACGAAAAGGTGCTAATCAAAGCTGTCAAAGCACCATTACGACATGAAAGATGAATTTCCACTAAATATTACAAGTTGCAATGACTAAGCTGGATAATAGAAGACACGTACTGAATCAAAAACTGTTCACAATAACAGTTAAATCGAGGGTGGTTAAATGGCCCCAGCTTGGAGGGGTAGGGCGCGATCTAATCGAGATGATTATGATAAATGACTGCTCCTCCCGTGTACTGCTGACAGGTACCACTGATAGCGTGGAATTGACGCGATAACAAGCGGAGAGTACTGCTACAAGCGGAACTATGATAAGGCAGTGATAAGGTAAACTAATTTCAATAGAGCACATTCAGTAGAAGAGTAACCTTCTTAAAAAAGTCAATAATAAAAGCGTAGTGTAGTGTAGTGTAGTGTAGTGTAGTGTAGTGTAGTGTAGTGTAGTGTAGTGTAGTGTAGTGTAGTGTAGTGTAGTGTAGTGTAGTGTAGTGTAGTGTAGAGCGTTTAATTTAATGAAATAATTGGTTTTGTTAGTCAAAAACAAAATACGGACTGCCACTTATTTAATGCATCGAGGATGAAAATAATAATTATGGATATTGAAACTTACGATTGAAATTTTCATTAATATATTCCGGTTTTAAGGTTTCATCATACGGCGCTGCATCGAAAGTAATGTTTGATCACGATTTTAACCGCTCTGCTTATAATTCCGCTCGCAGTGAGACTGTAAAGTTAAGTGCCTACGCGTTTGACGCTTTAGTCCGCCGCGATTGGCATCAGCATCCGGACGGACGAGCGAAATGATTATATTTATAAGCGAGACAAAAGGCACGAGTCTGCAATTTGCGTATTTGTTGCCGATTACACGACAATTTTCAAACGACCAATATGCTACACTTTTATTCTTGACTAGCTGGCGCCCGCGACTTCGTCCGCGTTGAAAAAGAAAAAAGTAGCCTATCCTGTGTCCTGTACTTCTAAATGTTTATCTACCACGTTTAATGAAAATCAATTAATTCGTTTAAAAGTTATGGAGGAACATACATACATACATACAGAAAAAAATCTAAAAATGATCAATTTAGCTTCAGTATTTTGTATAGAGCCTATAAATACGATATCTCTGAAAACAAAGTAACTTACTCCATGACCAACCCTTACAGATTTATTATAAGTATTGATTCTTTAATTTTTAATATTTAGGACGTGAATATGTTTTTAAAGTTGCTTCCATAGGTGGAAGGCAATTCAGAAAAATTATATGTAACAAAATCGGGGGAAACAGTTTGATATTATAGCTACACATGTATCAACTACATCCAAATTTTATTTACACCATTCGATAGCTAAAGGATTAAAGAATGTTTTGGTATATCTATGGTATATACGAAATCGTTGAATATATGCATAATATAATACGCTCGTACAAAAAATATTACTCGTAAAATACACGGCCTTGTCCACGACACAGCCACACCCAATTTCTGAAGATTGTCTAAAAAGTTTCATCAAAATCATAGGGAACATACACACACATCGCCTTTTATATATTAAGATAAGTACATTTATATACCTAAATAGATTGCAGCTTAAAGTTTAAAAAATATATCATCGATTTTGTGGTTAGTGTAGGTAATAGGAAAAATATTGTTCAACCTTCGACACCTGACATCACAGATTGAATTACGCTCGTGAACTTCCACAAATAGAATTGTCAAAAAGTGATTACGTTTTCGATTTGCGATCGGAATTGGACCCGCCCGCCCCACTTCTGTTCAAACTCGTCATATGATTGTTTTCGTTTTGTTTCTACCATTTCAAAATTGCTCATTACAAAATATATTATGTGCTTACATGTATTTAGTGTTTAGTACATATGTTACTAAACTTATTTACTTTATTTAATTACTAGCCGGTGCCCGCTACTTTGTCCGCATTGAAAAAGAAAAAGTAGCCTATCCTGTGTCCTGTACGTCTAAATGTTTATCTACCAAGTTTCATGAAAATCACTTCATTCATTTAAGAGTTATGGAGGAACATACACATAACATACATACATACAGCAATTTTTCCCTAAGGAATAATCACTATACAGAATAAATGTTAGATATATCCTAATGTATAAAAAGAATGGTGTTAGCATAAAAAGATAAACTATAAAAATAAAATATCATTTCTACCCTAATATTAACGTCGTAATACCTATTACCAAATCCGAAAGCCTGACAATCAATCAATTAGATACTAAGTTGAATTTCTTCACCAGACCTGTCAAGCTTTAATTGTTTTTGTGTAAAACAATATTGTTACAGCAAATGTTTGGCCAACGTTTGATCAGACCCACCCAACACCAACCACATCGGCAAACACGAGAAAAGCAAACAAGGGTAAGTAAAAAGAAGCGATTCCAGCTTTAGTTTTTTAAGGCACACTTTACCATTCAATATTCAAGGTGACATATATAACACAAAATGAATTATTACGACGAAGCTAAGTACAGGAGGGATTCTACTTAGATGAGTTGATGCAATAGTGTCATGGATATGAGCTGGAACTGCTTGGATATAGCTCGTATTTTTTTGTGTTTTGGTTAAGCCAATTACACATCGACACTGCTACAGTCAATGCCACAGTTCATATTTTTTGACAGAACGGTGTCTGTCGGGTCAGCTAGTATTTAACCAAAACTAGAAAAATAAGCTAGGATACAACAGCATGTGTTTTAAAAACTTCTATTCCATTCCACAAAGTTCAAATATGGTCTTAAACGAACGAGTTTGGAAATATCGTTAGAATTCGTTAGAAAATAATACTCTAATGCGATTACAAAAAAAATCAATATTAAGCATCTACAAATTAGGAGTCAAATGAATTAAATCATTATTGAAATTGCTCTGAGCGTGGTGCTAAGCAGTGATTAAAATTATTTTTAATTACTGTAATTTTTAAAAAGATTATTTTAGAAAAACACTATTAAATATATGATTTTTCCTCTATCAATCAGGATCCAGCGCACACGATTGACCCCACGAAGCAATTACCAACCAATAATCATGTGTCTTAACAAATAGAAATGTCAAAATACATCTACAGAGAGACTATATTGAATTCGTGATTGGGACAGCGATTCGCCATCAAATATCGAATAAGGTATCTCAAAAAAGCAGTATGGGAACTTGCAGTCGTATATTATAATATGAAAATTATATTATTTTATTTATATTTTATTTTAAGATTATAAGAGTCACAATGTTGTACTTTATTTTATAACTAACATATGCAATTTTAGTTAAATTTATTGAAGTAGAGTTTAGAAATTTTAAATTCATAGTATGGCAAAGGAAGCCTTGCACAAAACCTATGGTACTCGTATTTCTGTTTTGACGATGTTTTTTCATGTATTTGTTTATCTTGTTTTGAGAATTGCTTGTCAGAGCCAATTTCTCTACTCTCACTCTTAGATTACTTACTAGGTACTATTAAATATTAGTAATTAGTCGTTTCTCTAGACCTTCTTAGTGTCAATGATGCCAAATCTTCATAGTGCAAAGCTATGAAGCTCAGCGATTGTTGGTGCTGCCTCTCGACTGATTATGATGACACTTTTAAATTATTCTAAAAATTCTGTGATAATAGTAAGTAATGAGTATCACAATTCTCTACTGTGTAAGCTATACAGTGGAGGCAACAAAATTGCAGTAACGACCCCAGAAGGGAGCAGTAATGCACCGAAATCGATTAATTATCCTTTTATTATTACTTTATGGGTCGCAAGAAGAATTGTCTATTGTCTGCTAGTCACATATTTCTTCAAAATGTTGTATTGTTTCTCCTCCATGTTAGATGGACCTAAGTGAATGAAATGTACGATAAAATTGAAATGATTAATTTTAAAAGACTTTATACAGCTATATTTATATTATATATTCATTTATTTTTATGATTATATGCTTATAGTATCACAGGGCTCGTTTAAAAAAAGCAATATTGCCATTAGGAATAACTTACAAATTAATTATAGTTAAGCAATATTAAAGCGACTCTCATAAAAGATATGTTTATTTGCAGACAGGATTCATTTATTTGATTAACATGGCCACTTGCGACAGTTTTTGAAAAATATTTTAAAGTTTTCCATGCCGCTTGTAAAATAAAAATATTGACTGATAAAATTATCCAAAATATAAGTTACTTACTAACTTTATAAGACTAGAAAAATAAGTGTAACACTTTTATTGTAAAACATTCCGAAATGACCTGTGCTATCGATCGACGGGTGTCTGCCGGCATCATAATTGGAATACAAATTCGCTCTTTGACGCGGCCACACGTCGGGAGGGCCGTGATTTAGTCTTTTGTGCGTCACGCATTAACTCCTTCAAGCTAGCTGCCCCTAAGTGTCAACGTTTACATCGAAAAATAAACCATAACCCCTTCTAATAGAACACCAGTTCGTTTACCTTCACGCATGATCAGCGATTTTGGATTTACAGCTAACGTAATAAGACTGATTTCGCTTTTAGAGGAAATGCCACCTCTATCCAAGGTGAAACGATAAACAACCTTAACCCACACACTTACAGACTAATCTTTTTTGTTGGTGTTATAATAGCCACCGGCAAGAGATTAGTGTTTGTAATGGAGGTATAATTACGGTAGAAAAGGCTAACATCGTAAGGTTCATTTGGTACACCAATCACCCGAAATGGGTGAATGGGGTTCCCTTTCAAGTGCCAGTGGAGGGTTAAAGCAGTACTATTTCATTTAACACCACATACGGCACTTGGCAAAGTTGCGTTCATTGGCCTACGATACTGCTCACTTTTTTTGGTCTTCCAAAGGATTGCCATCAATAATTAAGTTGTTATACTTTGTGAAAGGAATCCGACACAGCCTATTTTTAATTTTTATTTATTACTTACTAGCTGGTGCCCGCGACTTAGTCCGCGTTCTCTATAGCCTTCCCCGATAAATTGACTAATATCCAACACAAAAAGAATTTTTCAATTCGAACCAGTAGTTCCTGAGATTAGCGCGTACAATCAAACAAACAAACAAACTCTTCAACTTTATATATTGGCATAGATTATTTATTTTCTATTAGCTGGTGGCTTCGTCCGTTGCATCATTGTGGCGACAATCGATGGTGGCGACGGATGCGATGTCACTGTTGACGATTTTTTAAATATTTTTAATTGAATCGGGATCCCAACATTTTTCCAGGACGAAAACTATCTGTGTGCTAAATCCGTGGTAGCCGTGAACTCTATTATATTACGTAAAAACTATATTTTAGCGTGTTTCAATTTTCAAATTTTCATTTGATAATGAAACAAGCACTAGAGAACTGTCTTAGAGACTTATTTTATTGGCCACAATTATAAAATCAAGTTCAGTTTCAATGGAACAAACGAATAAACTGCTAAAAATACAACAAACTCGTTAATAGAAATTTATGGAAGCAGATATATAATGAAGATTGCAATGATTTTCAAAAATAAGGCAAGAAAGTAAATGCACCATATATTATCTGGTACACGTTTGCAGTGGACAAAATGAACCCCGCATGTTGACTCAGAAGCTTTCCCCTAGCGCTTGTGCCAACAAAGCATTCGCACGACATACCACTGTGTCACTTAAATGAATTTCGTTGTCTTACTCGAATCTACTTTTAATATACTCAGGAGAATTTATTGTGTTCAATGATTCAGTTATTCTTCAGTCTATTTTTTTTTTTCATTCAATGAAAGATAAAAAAGAAAGTTGGCACCAGTAGAATGCAGGTTTTTGTTAAGTGCCTTTAAATTGGTGGAACCTGTTTAAGTAATACAAACTGACCCGGCGAGCGTCGTACCGCCTCAGAATAAGAGCCCGTCCCATACAAAATGTATGAGAAAATAATTTTTATTTACATTTTCCTATATTTAAGATGTTTTCATAGTTATTCTGCTATGAAAACATTTGGGACAGAAACAAATTCAATAATTAATCAAAGATCATAAAAATCAGTCCAGACGTTCTCGAGTTATAAATAAATAAATGGTGTAACTAACGCGACATAGACTAGTTATTTCAATTACTTATATAGCGAATATACTTTCAAGTGTCTTTATAAATATTTAGGCAATAGAATTATTAATTTTCTATATCGAAATTTTTATTTTTCACCTCCTTATGTGCCTAATAAGAAGTGTGTTCTCTTATTCGTTAAAATATGAATTCCTCTGTTCCATCTTAGCCTTTCTTGTCCTGGTCATCCTTGCATTGCATCTACAGGTGTCATATCATCGTATTTTTGTATTTTTAAAGTTTGCACCAAGACACTTCACTAGTTTCATAATACTGTGTACAGAGTGTCACTTCTCCATTTTATTAGAAAACATTCTGCGCCATGTTTGCGCTCGTGTCGGTCACGTGGCCGGTTGATAGAACCGTTAGGTCACGGGTTCGAATTACGGCGGGGTTCGCTTTGATTTGTTGTGGCTTGACGGCTGCGCGAAAAGTGAATAAGCATGGCATATTTGTAGCATATTCCTTATCAACTTGATACTCTTACTATAACTTGATCATAATAGGCGACGCGTTGCCACGCGACGACGTCCGCCTCACTTTACCTATAGGTATTTGGAGTTGACGATGAGATTCTAATGATACATTTCCTAGAGGCAACAATTTAAGGGGTTGGTCCACAGAAGCCTTATTATATGTAAAACTTTTTCAGCAATTTATTTATTCACGTTATACATAATTAATACAGTAGATGTATTAAATTTAAATGTATTCTATTATTTTAATGCAGTAGATATTAATTTTACATACAGTAAAAAGCGACTGAGGTACCTGAATCTAGCTCCAATTCGGCACTCTGGTATTAATGGGTCACCACGTCACTTCAAAGATTCTTGTCTTTAAAGACAAGCAGGTTTACAGACCAGCAGGTTAAACTTTACAAAATTCGTCATTATTTCTAAACCACGACCACAAATAAATACAAATCGAAAAACAGAGGTGCTAACTTTAACGGGACTCGAACTTGAGTCTCGCGAACGCTCTTCTCATTGTGCGGACAATGCTTATTTATATGAATACATATGGCGGTATGTATCGTTTGCCGGACGTGTTCCATCCTTTATCAATAGTTTATGTTATCTCAGACTTGTGCATCGTTGCATTCAAATGCATTCAAGCGTTGACATAACACACTGCTAAGTTAGTGATCAATTGGCTATCTAACCATTGAACAAAGTTATTGATTACTTTAGCATATATTGATTTTATTTTTGAATCTTGCATGCACGTTGTCAGGGATACAGAAAAGGATATAGGACAGGTACCTTTCATCCAGAAGGTACTTATACCGTTTAATTTATACCGTTTAACTGTCTAAAGTGTCTCCACTGTCTAAGATATGTATGCGATAAAGATTGAATAAATGGTTCAACGCTTACAAATAATAATTTTATAACAACAAAGTAATGCGAGTCTAGTGAGTATGTAAGTATAAGTAGTGTGAATTATTTCGCTTTTATCGAAGGTTTTTTTCTAGTAATTATCAGCTAATAGGGATCGTTATTCCACGTATAATGAACATTAGCACAACGATCACGTAGCGGCAAAGTGGGGACTAGTTACTTCGATAGCTGTTAAGAGTTCAGATAATGAAAATCCCCTAATTAAGTGAATAGGAAGAGGAACATTTTTATAGACATGTATACTTTTTTTATGTATTAGTACTTATTTATATATTTTTTAAATATTGCTACTTCACTGTCGTGGCCTGGAAACGCGAGCAACTCTATGCGTAATTTTAAAAGACAAGATGATGCGAAAACAAGGCTTTAGCATTCCTTACTTATGCACTTAAACATTCACGGTGGTCTCTTGTAAGATAGTGATTGCAGTTGCCATCAGTTGCCACCATCGTCCATACAATTGAACTTGAAAAAATCTAGCTTCATCATCATCATCTTGCGTCATCTTTATCGCATTTTTTTATAACTAAGCTTTTACTAATTATGTATCACTGCCTATTAACACTTCTTAAACTAAACTGTAGGACGTCCACTGCTGGAAATAGGCCTCCTCATTAATTTTCCAAAAGGACCGGTAAGAAGCTGCCTAACCTTTATCAGATCGTCGGTCCATTTTGTGGGTAGATGTCCTAGGCTGCGGCCGTCGGCGCTTCGTAACTACGTTCCCTGCCACTTGAAATTATTAAACCGCCGGGTTATGTCTTAAGGATTAATTACGTGGAATTTGATTAGAGGAAAATGCTCAAAAGCAGTACGACTGATCTTTAAACATAAGTTTAAATGTGAACAAGACATTGACGATGTTTTCCCGGGATTAAATCGCCCTCGTCAACATAGACATATTCCTCGGGTTACGTTGGCTTGGCACCCGGTCACAAATAACCTTTTATGTGTTCAGGGTAACTGACCGTGGACGGCAAACAGTAGGTACGAATCGGCCCTGCTATTCACTCAACTTTATAGTTCATTTATTCTATGACTTGAGATGGAAAATCGTATTTGTTCGTGTGATGCAGCCGTTCGGACATTGTACGAGTTTCCTTTTGAAACATGCATGTAGTTTCTAAAAACATGCACGTAGCCACGATGCGCGTTCATATTGAGTCTCAAAAGTATTTTAAAGTATACTTAATAATTAAAAACTTAATTGTTGTAGAGATAGTGCTTATATTTATATTTTAATTCTTTCAGCAATGGTAATTTATGTGTACAGAAATATATATAATTATATATAATTGTTTATATTTTTAAAAACAGAGTATAAGGACACTCTGATTTTCTGTGTAAGACAGTCACAACCCTATTACAGAAAAACATGGTGAAATAACAGCATATGTGCTTTTATGTTTCGGTGAGTGAGTAAGGGATGCCAAAGGTAATTCTATTAATGTACAGATGCTTGTGAAGTACGCAAGCAAAAAACCTGTCAGGTATTAATAACTAAGCTGGTGCCCGCGACTTCGTCCGCGTTCTCTATAGCCTATAGCCTTCCTCGATAAATGGACTATCCAACACAAAAAGAATTTTTCAATTTGAACAAGTTGTTCCTGAGATTAACGCGTACAACCAAACAAACAAACTCTTCAGGTTTATATAATAGTATACATTAGCCAAATAAAAATAATAATATTTTATATTATATCAAACTAGAAAAGTCTTACCTGGTTGCCGTAGATGCGTATGAGCATCCAGCGTCGACTTCGACATAGCCGATAGTGAGTTGGTGCCATATCCTGAAACAATAGGAAAACTATAATATTATTATTTTTTCAGAATATAGTATCTATCCTAAAACGACAGAAAATATACGAGAGAATAAAAATACTCGCTGATAATGTAGCTTTCTATAGGCTTCTGTTTATCCATTAACTGCTTCCAAACTATCCAACGCATTTTGATGCGGTTTTTACTTATGGAAAGAGAGATAAACGTAAAAAGTTTGTGCATAAAATTTTCCAAGAAAAATGCGTACGTGGGAAGCCGGACCTTGGGTACTATCATTTGATTTTAACTCGCATTAGAAGATTTCCACCACACTCGATTAGGTTTACTGTTATTTTTATAATATCCACAATTTCATTTTAGAGGGAATTTGAGCAGTTGAATCTCGTATGTGAGTGAAGTTATTACAACAAAAACTATTCCTAGACAATATACCAACCATTTGTTCTTTTAGGGATGAGAGATGCCCTCGGCGTTCGTTGCGTTGGAGGGGAATTATTCAATTTTATACCTTACATTGAGAGCGTAGAGTATTTTTCTGTAAAACTATTCTCGATCCAGGAATTAGATTGTCTTTGATGTTCACAATCAGATTTCACGCGTTGTTAGTGTCACAGCAACATTGAGGAGATTCCTTTGAATTTTGGTATGTTTTTGATTTCATGTTTTACGCTCTCTGATTTTTAGGGAACCATAAAGGTTTTGACGAACAATAACACTGTTCAAATCGATATGTTTTTCTAATAGAAAAATAGTTTTTGGTTACGATTATTTGTTACCTTACCTATCTACTGCACTTCTCAGATTTGTTATGCATTAGGTGTCATAAATTACGCAGTCATAAATTAGGTAACCGGTGACAGTAGCCATCCCCTGTAGCTTATAACAGCATAATATTTGTTTTTTTTTCGGTACGAGTGAAGTTTTGCCTATCCCTAATTCTATTGCGGTCGCCTGCCACAATTGTAGCGTTCGTTGCTTGTTATAATGGCCGACAGTGACCACCTACCATCAGGTCAATCGTCAGCCAGTGACGATCTTTGCATAAAAAATGTACTCTGATAAATCTTTATAGCAAAATGTGGAATGGTCATTGAGTAAGACATTTTTGTTTATAGAATCAAAGATTATGTGAATTTGCCCCAACAGAGAACTAGCGAATTCCTCTGCTTCCCCTGCCTCGCATAAGAGAATGTCAATTGACTAAATTCCAACTTAAATCCATTAAATGCTTATTTTATATAAATAAAATAAAAGAAAAAAACGACTTTTCTCATTTTCATATTTGTTTCAAAACTGTTTTTTTTTTTTTTAATTTAGTAACTATTAATTTACTTTAATGTTTACCAACAAAAAATATTTAGGAACAATTATCTCTTTAGTCAAATTCTCAATAGTCGAATTATTATCTATATGGTCAAATTTATTTTGTAAAAAAAAATAGGTAAATCCATTTTTTTTTACTATTTAACCATATTAATGTAAACACGACACAAAACAATATCATACACGTATATTCGTCTAGGATTCATAGTAAGCAACCCGTCGTCATCTTGTCGCCCATCACTATCTACTGAACATCGATCATTGGTAACTTGATATTGTGCTATCAGTCACTAGTGGAGAATAAAAGCACTATCCGTGTTCAGCTATAGACAGCTACATCCCTAGTGACACAGATAAACCGTTGAACGTGAAATATGTCCTCCAAGTTATTTCTCATAACTTGTTGTAATATATGTACCTAGTATTATTTTATTAGATATCCTAACAATGTTGCCGCCTTCTATGAAAATGCAACGTTTTAAAAGAGTTACATTTAAAATGCGATATTTAATTAATGCTTTATCATCACATCAAAAAAGTGTATGTAAATGTGTTGTTAACTAACCGCAAAACTCGAGAACGTGTCAACCAAGCCTCTGGGCTATATTTTTTGTAGAGAATAATAAAAATAATTTGTAAATTCTACCGAAAATAATCTACAGTTAGGTACTCATATTATTACAACAATAAACGAAACGTTTTCTAAGAAAAAATGTTTTGAAAACATAAATCCTATTAAATGCCGCTTGTGATCTGACGATAAAAATAATAATTCAAAACGAATTGTCTCCATCGCGCCTAAGGGCATAATCACACCGAACCGGCATTTGACACTGCGCGTGTTCGTAATGAAGGTTAAAATAACACAAGTAAATCTCCAGCTTAAGTGAAAGGGACGACACAACCACAAATTAGATATCTCATTACTCGACATCAAAGGATTGGTGCGACTAAACTATTTGTCGACAACCCTAGCTCATTGTTAGGGGTGAACAGTAATGAAACGCCTCTTGCTGCCACCGCCACACCGCACAGATTATTCTTTTTTTAAATAAACACTACTTTCCAATTTTAACTTTTATTAATCATCTCTGCATATTATAAACTAGCTGGTGCCCGCGACTTCGTCCGCGTTCTCTATTAGCCTATAGCCTTCCTCGATGAATGGACTATCCAACACAAAAATAATTTTTCAATTTGACCCAGTAGTTCCTGAGATTAGCGCGTAAAACCAAACAAACAAACTTCAGCTTTATCCATATATTGGTATAGATTGAAGTCGCTGCCACTCATCCAACAATTTTCACTTATCGAAAGAACGATTATAATGAAGAAAATTTTTGTATATAATTTGCAAAAAAAAAAATTGGATCCGTGCGAAGCAGGAGGCCGGCCGCTTGTTCATATTATATTTAGTAGAAGATGCAAGAATTTAGGTGGTTACTTGTTTATACAATCTGCATTCATGAGTATATGAAATTTATGGACCTACTATCCAATCCTAAATGCGACAATGGGTTTGTTTGTTAGTTTGTTTTTAGGTTTTCACGCCATAACTAGTCATCTGATCATCATGAAATTTTGCATACACGTTGTCAGGTATACAGAGAAGGAAATAGGAAACTTTTCGTCCAGAAAAAAAGTACTGTTCCCGAGGGTCTATATCAAAATAAAAATAAAATATTCACCGCCTGACATTTATATGTGAACAAAGATTGAATAAATATTTTGACACATGACACATAGGTAAGAGAGGCTCTAAACTTTTATATTTTTGTTTGTAATGAATAAACTCAAAAACTACGTGACCGAGTTTAAAAATTCTTTCACCTAAAGAAAGCTACATTATCAGCGAGTAACATAGGATATTTTTTATAAAATTACGCGGACAAAGTCGGATATAACAGTTAGCATTTGTTATTTGTGTACATATGCGAGTATTCGGAACTTGCGTTGCATCTCTTGATTCTGAAAATTGTCTTTCACCGATAAATAGTTAAAACATTATCAGTGAATAACATAGATTAAAATTTATTTCACCTTTACTGTGTTGACAGCAACACGTAAGTGTTGTAAACAAAGAATCAAAACGTCCGAAGAAATATAAAAAAAATAATTTGAGCCACCATAACTTAAATTACTAGATTCGAATGTAGGTTCATGATTAATTTCCTACTTACCTACTGCGTGATTAAAACATTAAATAAGACATTACGCTACAAATAAAATTGTTCGTTTGAGTATGGAATGCCACTTGGCGTCGGTATTAATACCTACATGAATTTTCGTTTTAAATTATAATGTCCCGACACCAGTCTACGTCTACGTATAATATGCCTCTTTCTTACGCTTGATAGCATGCAAAACAATAGGGAGCGGAGTTACCCTCCTAACGCCCGGAGCGCTTTTCTTGATCTACCGTCTCTTTTACACTAACGCGACCGTGTTCAGGAGGAAAACTAGTAGCTAATTTTCACAGGCGACGCCACACGCTCACTTTGTCTCATTTCAACTTTGACAAAGAGTAAGGTACTCTGCTTTCTGATTCTAATTTCAAAGTTAGACCAACGCTATTGTTTGAATATACGACTGCACAGTGTAACAGGCTGTATAGTTCAAAAATGGAATGTGAAAACGGGCACGTATTTTTTAATTCTGTCGTCACTGTCCTTTTAATCCTGTCTGTCAGGGATCAGGGAAGGTTTTTACGTAAAAAAAATGCACCCCGGGCGAAGCTCAGAGCGGGTCGCTAGTTCTTTCATAAGTCGAAGAGTCGAAGAGAGTGACAATCCACTTGATGGTAGGTGGCTACCGTCATGGTCGCGGATGTCGTGGCACAACGTTTCCGCTACCACGCCTAGCGTAGCCGGTAGGAGTCCGACATAAACTCGCAGCATTCCCTACGCCGCCGGGTATCCAAGAGGATTTCTCAACAATAAAAAAATGTGGCTACCGTCGTCTACGAGTATAAACACAAGCACACGCGTTTGAAACGATATTTTACTGTGGCCTGCTGAAGCTGTGGTGAAAATATCCATCTCATCAGAACCAGCCCGCAAGCTTCCACTGTTAGACAGACACATAGGCCTTTTTTATTGGGCGCCACCACACTATCTTATGCCTACCGCATTTGCCTTTCCATTTTTTTCCACTTAAATTTCAGTCCATGTCAACGTCAAAACTTACAACATGATTGTCGTGACAGATATTCATCACAAGGTATTTGGGGGATTGGTCATAAAAAACATGATGAAAATGATGAATTTAATAAAATATTTTCATCATGTTTTCAGCTGTGTGGGATTTGCCCAAATAGTAATTTGAAAATAATTTTTCAAATTACTATTTCGCATTGTGTATCTTTTTAGTGTTTTAGTAATAAAGCACATGTAGAGCTAAGCATATAAAGTCACAAACTGTTTTTGCCTAGAAGGGGAGAAATAGGAGAATTTGAATAATTTCCTTATTATTCGACCATAATCTCAATTAAATAATTATAATAAATTATCAGCACCTAACAAATCTAAGCTAATGAATAACGTTTAGTTTAAATAATGCCGTGTAAGTCATTTAAAGTTCATTTCGAACGCTACCAGGGGGAATATAAAAGTTAGGGGTCAAATTGAAAGGGGACCTATTCTGTAATATCTTATCGTAACACTATTCCGTGTATGCGACATTTTTTGCTACATTTGCTTCGAATTAAGATATTTGCGTAATTTAAGAAATACATATATGTATCGATTTAACAAATACACTCAAAAATATCTAAAATTTGAATTGAATTAAATTATTTGAATTGACGCGTTTTCCTGTCGTGATTAATTTAGCTTCGCTATTCACACTCTCAATATAGACAACTACCTGCTGACCGCGACTTCGCCCGCGTAACTTTGTAATTTATATACTAAAACCTTCCTCGAAAACCATTCTATCCATTGGTGAAAACAGCTTAAAAATCGGTGCAATAGTTTTTTAGTTTATCGCGAACAGACAGACAGACGCGGCGGAGGACTTTGTTTATAATATGTAAGGATAAGGATTACCTTAGAACACCAATAATTCATGTTTCATGTTTTTGGTAAGTTAAAAACACAAATGGATCATAAAGTGTATATTTTTCGTTATTAAATTCCGTTGTTTGTTTTTTCAATAAAAAGTATGCAAACAACACAACGCTTCATGTTATTGGGAAGCAAAGGAAATGCCGTCTTTATCAGGCTCTGTCATCCTTTATATATTTACGAATCGAGACGCAGAAACAATAGATCAATTTATGGCTAACAGGCCCTTTCCTAACACAACTAATTAGGTATTAAGTAAACTAAGTTATGATGATTCTTTTAACTGTGTACATATGCTTTTGAATGATAAATCATCTAAATTTATGTTAAAAACACAATTTTGACGCTTTTATACCACACGAAAAAGGATACCAATTTCACATTGAGTTTTTAATACTCCCCTGATAATGGGCCTCAGGGGAGAGTCGGGTAAATCGGTTGTAACTTTAACTATTGTTGGGGGGTTATTAAGTCGTCTCGGTCCAACGCGACTGTTCCCAGAGGACTCATATATTTTGTTATTATAGTGTCATCGGTTAAATGTCATCACATTATATTTATTATTGATATATTGCCGCTAATGATTTAACATCTCAAAAAACTTCCTTCACAAAATATTTTTCAAAAACAATAAGAAGTTTTTTTAACTAAAAAAGGACTTTGACGGAGCCGTGACTTGTATAAAAATAGCATATCATAATGTAAAGAAAATTTTATTTCTATATATTCGAATAAAACTAACAACATAGATTCGCGCAAAACTCGAGAACGGCCGGGTCGATTCAGCAAATATTTTTTATTTTTCAAATATTGGTTGAAGTTTGAAAAATTGTAATTTCATGGCCGCCGGCCGGCGGTACGCTATTTCTCACGAGCCTATTAGATTTAAACAATTTTTTCTGCCAGTGTTTCTCACACAAATATATTTTTATAAAATAAGTAATTTCAATAACTCTGATTAATATTTATGTTTTTATCCCATCAAAAATATGCGGAGTTGTTATTTTAGTGCGAGATTATTCATTTGAACTGAGCATTACCGTTAAACCCTCTAAATAAAACGAGTTACAAAAATAAATTGTATAATTTCTTTTGGGCAAAGTGAAGTCAAGAGAGCACGTCACGATACGGTGACAATACGCGCGACGAGTGAAGCGTACGCCGCGATAATGGCGTCCATCCCCGGCTCCTGATAATCATCAAAATATTGCATCACTTACCGAAATATTGTAAGTGTCAATCAAAGAATTAAGTTCATATTGTTGGGAGTGGAAGCGGCGCGTGCGGGTCGCCCGCCGATCGGATTGCATGCGCTCGCGTGTTACATGTTAGGGGGCATTGTTTTCATTTTCGAACGCGAACTAAAAAAGCCGTGACGTCACAGTCGCCGTGTGAGCGTTGGCTTTTTAATTAACTTTATTCCCGCACACGGCGTTTCCATTTGCTCTATTTTCAAAATGCGAATCGAGACTTATTTAGGAATGTTTCATTAAATGACACCTTTTGACGTGTGATGAAATTATTGGGTTAAATCAGGGTTGTGAAGGTTACATAATATCTATAGTTTTTAAAGGTGTGTGCGGAAAGTAAAACTGATGTAGTTGCTCTAGTACCATTGGACTGTACCATTAATACCATTAACACCAACTAGTGGTGACTACTTGTTGTCGCCACATTTTTTTTTATTGTACTTTAAAAATATTAACTAATAAATTTTAACAAAACCGACACAACAAAGCGAGTAAAACAAACCGAAGTCAATCCCAAGGGTTTCAAAAAAATGTTAATTAACTTTTCAAAACTAAACTTAATTTTCAAAATTAATTTAAATTCATTTAAAATGAAATTAACTTTTCATAGCTTAACCACAGTTTCAGCAGGTTACTACAGCTGATCCATGATAATATTCATTTTTCGATATTAACATACCTACTAATTTGAAACCCGGTATATATTTCGGCTAAGTTTATATGTACCTTTTTTGTACCTACATAGGTATAACAACTAAGACTGTGAACTGTAATAAGACTGTATTAAATTTCTTTTGAAATCATATTAGGGAAATTATTTAAGCACATGTTTAACTACAATATTGGTTATGGTTTACCTTGAGAACCCTGTGACGATGCGTGTGTTGACCAAGTACTTTTGTAAGATGCATCTGTAAAAGAAATGTATTGTTTAACACTTAATTTAAACATACTTATTAGAAGAAATAAACCTTTTATTAAGTAGTCGTAAATACGAAAATACGAGGAAGGTTTGTGTAAGATATTGCATCCGTGCGAAGCTGGAAGCGGGTCGCTAGTATCTAAAACAATTTCTAGTATTTGAGCTTTTAGAGTTTTAATTGAAAATGAAATTAACATATTGCAGTTATCCTAAGTATTGGATACGTCATCACTCGCAATATGTTTTTAAATATCTAATTTATAAAAAAATATTGTAGTTTTTTTAGTTTGTCAAGATTTTTAGTTGTATTTATGCGTAGATAGGCTTTGAAAAAAAAATTAGCCAATTCTTTATGTACTCAAAGATTATTGCAAAAGTATGCCTGGTATAATATAATATAATATGCTGTGTATCTAAAATATTAATATCAATTATTCCTTATAATAAGCTCTAGTACCAAAAAATAGAGTTTTAATTGATCATGTTAACAAGTGTAAGAAAAGTGGAGAACCATGAGAAAAAAAACAAATTTACAGTCTGTGTACTCCGACACGAGAATAAAAAATTTTCAACACTAGCTAGTGCCCGCGACTTCGTCCGCATTGTAATAGAAAAAAGTAGCCTTCTTGTGCCCCGTACGTTTAAATGTTTATGTACCAAGTTTCATGAAATTCAGTTAGTTCGTTTAAGAGTTATGGAGGAACATACATACAGAAAAAAAATTCTAAAAAATCGTCAACTTAGTTTCAATATATCATGTATAGAGCCTATAAACACGATATCTCTGAAAACAAAGTAACTTACTCCATGACCAACCCTTACAGATTTATTAGTATTGATTCAAAGTTGTTTGTGGATTACCCTAAATTCTCTTTGATGTGTACATAAAATCTAAGGTTTTCCAAGTTCTCGACGATAGTTGGTCGTAAATAGCACACATAGGTACGCAAATTTGCCCTCTACACATTTACAGAGTACGCTCGCTTAGCGCTCAGGCTTAAGCTTACAGTAGTGCAGCCGTTAGAAAATTAAAATTCCTACACATCTTTATCTTAATTTTATTACTCGTATAACATCATTATGGCTATCAACCATCGTAAAATTATTTGATTCAAATACCTGGGTATTTTACGATCATTTGATACATTTGTAATTTTTACACTTGATGCGGCACGGCGGCCGGTTTACTTGATAGTACCTACCTAAGTGGAATCCATTGACTAAAACGCAATGACGACCACGCAAGAATTTATTTACGAGCTCTGAAGAGAAATGTCGTAACGGAATAGAAACTTCATCATGCAGTAAGTTCCACAATTCGATTGTTTTTTTATTATTTAACTAGCGAACCGCCTCCGGCTTCGTACATATGCATTTTTTTGGACAAATATTTTCTCTCTTTTTACTAGTGAAAACTGTATCAAACCCCTTGGGTGTTTTAGACGATGTTACCGCAGAAACCGAACGGAGAGTGACTTTTTTATAATATAAGTAAAGAAAGAAACAGAGAAAGGTAAGAGAAAATAAAATAAGAAGAAAGAATGATATAACTCGAATAACTAACTCTATTTGAATATGTATTATCATGTAGTTATGTACATAGTAGTATACACAGTCACAAAAGCTATTTTTATAGTTTTTTAATTTTTTTTATTATAATTTTTATAGTTTTTATATTTTTTTAATACAGATAGACATTCAATGCGTGATAAATTGCGATTTTAAAAACAAAAATAGAAAGCACTCTTTTATTTAGTCTATAACGTATCCATTTCAATTGTGGTTTAGTAATTTAAAGGGAGCTCTCACTTCAGAAGAAGTCTCTAAGGTGTGATAATGCAAGCAAAGTTAGGGCTGGTGGCAGAAGGGTGTGTCACAGCTGTAAAACGCATCGGGGAGTGATAGGTATTTTTAGGGACGGACAGTTGGTGTAACATGAGTGGCATCATAAACCTAGTTAAGAACTCAGAGTAACTAGGTACTACGTTTTGTTAAAAATCGATGAAATGTATATTAGTTTTTTTTTTTAATATATTATACTCTCGCTTTTTTTTATTTATGTTATGAAGCAATAAAGCCTGAATAGTATACAAAAATAATTAATAAAACTCTTAAAAGAGACTCTAGTTGCTTTATTACATTCCGACATATTTTTTTAAGTACTTGCAATTTTTTTTCTCAACGCCCTAACAACAATTACTATTGAAATGTATGGTACATAACGCACTTTGCGACGGCTTGGAAGCGTCGCTAGTTTGGAAGCGCAGCCACGAGTGTCGACTCTCTGTGTGGAGACTGGAAACTCTGGCGACCCGACGACGTCGCCAGTAAAATGTACCACTCAGTGTCTAAACCAGTGGCCAAGACGATAGCACGCGTGTTTTATGAGTCGATAAATTTCTTAGGTTTTTTTTAGGTTTCTTAGACCCATAATTTCTTAGGTTTCTTCATTTTAACTTTTGCGGCGCACATAATAAATACCTAAGTGTGATTTATTGTATGCACGAAGCGTCCATTTTCGATATGAGAAACGAGAGAACTGACTGACAGATGGTAGCCAGGTAGCCACGGCCACTCAATTTGGCGACCGTGGGTAGCCACACCTACGTCACCCTACGTCGCCAGCGACGTGGCTATGGCGTTCCGGTGAGGTGGCGCCCTAAATAGATAAGCTGACCGTCCACTTGATGGTAGGTGGCTACCGTCGCCTATAACACAACCAACAACATAACTGCTACAAGTACGCTAACCACCATTGTTTTTTTTTCTTCTAAGTACTGGTATTGTTATTTTTGGTTTTTTTTTCTATTGTTTTATTAGAAAAATTTACTTTTTTTCTAATTAAGTAAAAGCTTATTTAGGTTTCACTATTCCGTGAAAAAATTACGAGTAACTAACGCGTAAAATTATTAGACGCGGATAGTGTATAGGTATATATTCAATTAATTAATAGATAAAATTAATACATTTATTTTTTGTTAATTAATAGATACAACGAAATCATAGCTTGATTTGATATAGCCTATGAGTTACATAGGGATTTAATCCCATAATTCAAGCATAAGCCTTGGGCATTTAGAGGTCACGATCCAACGTCTGTGTCTAAATTTTGACAAATTCTATTGGGTTATATTATTTCGCAGTACCTACATATACATAGGTATATAATTTTATAAACAAAGCAATAGTTATTTTGAACACCAGTCTAACGAAGCCTAACGCTAAAGTGAGTTTGTTTGTTACGTTTTCACGCCTTAATTTCTCAGCCACTCATCGTGCAATCTGCATACACGTTGTCAGGGATTTAGGGGTACCCTTTATACAAAAATAAGGAGTTCCCGAGGGATTATCTAAAAATTAAAATACAAATTATTAACGGCTGACAAAAAATATAAATAAATAATGTTTTTAAGATAAAGATTAAATAAAATCGCTATGAAAACTAGCATAGAAAAGCTCAAATGAAAAAATATTGGGATTGTGGATAGACTTATTTCGGACAAAGATAAAGCATGTAAAGCTGCTTAGATGCGTTTTGTCAGCATAACCTCTCCGGGAGCGTCGATTCAATTAAATATGCTATAAACGTCTTTGAAAATTTGAACTTTTGGAACGTTGGTAACTCATCGAGCACACCACAAAACACTTTCACATCACAAATGAACAAATAAGCAATATTCACCCGCAAACAGCATAGAGAAGTTGGTAAAGGTGCCCGACCGACTGAGGTAGTCGGCGGAGCTTTTGATATCGAGCATTGTCCTACGGCGGCCTAACGGACATCACGCTATTGAGGTGTACGTCACTCACAGCGCCGCTCCTCTACTCAACTCAGCAGGCACTATCAGGCCGAGGGCGGCGCCAAAGTACGCTCCGCCCTCTGTCAACCCCACACCACCACCCCCGCCAATCGCGAAACACTCCGGCTAATCTTTATCTGAGAAAAATAAACAGGATGGGCGGTAGATAATGACGAGGAGCTCCGACGGCGCCGGTAATCAGGAGGCTTTGTGGTCCGCGACAGCCTGTTAGCGAGCGGCACGCAGTTTGGCAAAAATTGAAAGCTTCACCCATCGATTGCGTCAGATGTTTTTTGAAGACGCCCGAAAGGCTTTCATTAAATAGCCATTGACGCCATTGACCGGCGATGAATTGCGCTCAGCCCGGGGCCACTCGTTTGTCACGGTTGCATATTGTTTTTTATATTTTTTGTTTTAATTCGACCATTCAGCCCGCTCGGGACAATGAGGCGACGGGAGCGCTTTTGTGTTCGCCTTTCATTTATTTTTTATAAATTGCTCCACTGTGCGGTACATCTCCTATCTTCATAATTGTCCATATAATTGGCTGAGTTTAGACATACTGTACTCGGAATTTCGGCCAATATTTTCAGGTGTCCATTGTGAAAATTGTCACTTTGTTATGTAAATGTATTTTATCTTACCTACCATTCAAACAACAATTGATTGTTTTATTAATTTCGTACACATAAAGAGGTTGACTGTAAGCAACGATGTTCATATACCTAAGTACTACCTGCTATCATGTAGACAGTCAGAAACAATAAATAATAACAATAATGTCGATATAAGAAACAAAATGCTTTATGAGCTTTATCACTACATTTATAAAACCATAGAAAATAGTAATACGTATACCAGTTCGTAACTCTATGTATAAAACAAAGTCCTCCGCCGCGTTTTAGTATATAATTTACAAAGTTACACGGACGAAGTCGCGGGCAGCAGCTAGTACACTAATATAATGAAAAAAATAATGCTACGGTTTTACTAACTGAATTCGTCAAAACATTAAGCGCCTCTTTCACAAACGTCAAGTAGGCCAAACTGTCATTTAAAGTCACCGGTAACCGGAGATAATGGAGCTGATGTACCTTTGTTTGTACGGTAAACGTCCCAAACATTAAATAGAAAATAATTAAAAAAAATGGGCTATCGAATGATGCAGTAAAGCGAGTGCATAATTCAATATAACAGAAAATGATTTCTAAAAGTAACTAATCAACACTTTACATGTAGTTTGTAAAAGAGTTCCTAATATATTAATAAGAGCTACTTGTAATATACCTAATCGAATTTGTAAAAAAAAATCAAGTGCGTATAAAACTTGAACGTGTAATTTTGTTTGTATCCATCCATTTCCCTCGAGTTTTCACCGCGAAAAGTTTGACGGTTACTGAACATTTCGTGTAACCCGAAATCATTAGAAAATAAAACTAAGTTAAATAAATGTGCTGAAGAAAAGGCATTTTTTCCTTTTCCTTTTACCTTATTAATAAAATTATCAAAAAAAATACCTAATTCAATCCAAGCTGGGTTCCAATAGATAGAGTATTGTGGGGTAGTCGCACAGATGAACACATTAAACAGTATCTTACCTTAAAACGATGCTCGATGACCCCAACTTAGTTTTTCAGAAGGTTGGCCTTAAGATTGATTTGGATACTACGACAGTTATGTGAAATACCTACCCCTGTAACAGTTGGGAACTTAACTCTCGAAGTTGTTGACGAGTACAGTCCAATTAGAAAGTATCAACTTCGAGAAGGATCGTCGTTAACATCTTCTTGTCCAGACTTTATAAAAAGATTAAAAGAAAGGTTTTTCGACAAATGTGTGTTACCAGTGATGACACACGGCGCTGAAACGACTCTGACCACGCTCAACGAGCTGTGGAGATAGATTACTCTGACAACTTGAATAGGGAATGAACAAATCTGTAGACAAACGAAAGTCATCGACGTAGCCTAGCCAATTAGTAGGTTTAAGTGAGAAAATTCTCGAGTGGAGATCATGACACGGATCAGCAAGCGCAGCTAACGAAGTCCACCAACAAGATAGATTGACAAAAATAAGGCCCGTGGACATATTATGGCTTACATGAAGATGATGATTATAATTATGAACAAAAAAAAACAAGATATAAATAACTTTAAGCGATTAAATTATTCTACTATAATACCTATAATTATGAATTTGGCAACTATATCCATATAATTGAAAAAATAACATTTTATTAACATATAGCAGTATAACAAGATGAAAGTAAAACAACGTAACAACTGTCACGTTTTATCTGGTTTTGTTTTTAACAAAGAAGTAGTATGAATATTTGTAACGAAGGAAACACAAACATACTCAGAGCTCCGACATAGTTTTAATGAAAGAGTCGATATTGAATCGTTTGCCACTCGTATCTCTGGCGGAGACATTTCAGTGTACACAAGTTTTGATTAAAAGTGTTGCGGAATTCGGTATTTTTCTTTTTACTTTCATACGTTATTTTCTCTAAGATTGACTACCTACCTATCTATATTTTTAAAATATTCTGGTTGCATCTTTGAGTACTGAAATCAGAAAATTATAGGTATCTACATATAGATAAAGCTACAGTAAATAATACCTTATTAATTATTACATATATTATTTGTTTTCGTCCCTAAAATCGAATATATATGTTTGAATTTCGACAAGTACATGTGAATGCATCATAACAAATAAATAGTTATGATATAGTCATTAAGTATGACTAGAGTGAAAAACATAACGCTTTTACGTAAATAAAAATTGATAAACTAGCTAAATTTTTTACACAATCTTTCCTCGTTTATCTGTCTTTCCATTGTTGAAAACCGTATCGAAATCCAGTGGGTTGTTCAGGAGAAACATACAGAGAGAGACAGAGAATTTTATTTGTGTATAAATAAAAAACAAATGAAAATATCGGAAATTAAATTTTCTTTTGTCACTTTTAATTGTTAACATTTTGAAAGAGATTTCTCGCCACGAATCGCTAAACACAGCTGAAAAAGCTTCCTTCGGTAACTATTACACCTGTACTCAATATTAGTGTGAAAAATTAACACCTCAATCCATTGAGTAAAGTGTTGGTGGAGCATATAACACGATTGTGTGAGTGTGGGGGTGTGTACTTGTATGGCTGTGTGCGTGTAGTCGTGATCGATGAGAGGCGACGCTGCCGCTCTTCAACTTCCGGTTGTGCGACGTTGCCACGTTCACCGTTGGGCGGCTTTAAACTGATTTTAAGGATTATAGCCTTTTTCAGCTCCTCTTCATTATGGACATTTGAACTTAATAATCTTCTATAAAATCACATAACACATTTCATTGCTACAGGACGGTAACAGTCTAGCATAGGTAGGTACCCTACCTACAATATTATGAGTTTAGCATAGATACCTATTTACTTTAAAAAATTACTTTTCTATAAAATGCCAATTTATTAATATTTATATACATCGCCTGAACGAATAAACATTGACACACGCCTGCTGTAGAAAATATACTTACCACCAGAGAACAAAACAAGTAGTAAGACTACAACGAGTAAGTTCTTTCATAATTATTTATTACTAGCTGGCGCCCGCGACTTCGTCCGCCTTGAAAAAAAAAATAGCCTATAAACTCAGATTAAATAAAAGTAGGATAAGTAACTTCATGATCAGGCATTGGAAGCGTAACTAGGTGTTATTGTCAACGATATGTAAAACTTCGTTGGTTATTATACAGCGATTTGTATATGGTGCATTTATGCCATGACAGTCATTAGTTGTAAGAAAGCAAATATTTGATATATTTGCTTACATAGTACCTATAATTTCAAGTCGTTTTCCACGTCTCCAACCTAAACCTCATAAAACACTCCTAATTGAATTCCTAAACCGCATCAAAGTGATGCGGTTCTTACCGTCATTTAGAACCATTTAAATAGATAAAACAATATTTTGCAATGAAGTCAGAGTGTCTCTGTATCTCCTTCAAACTACTTCTAAACAGCTAACTCTAATAGAAAGAAGAATAAACGAAGGTTTGTGTATATAAAAATTAGAGCGGGTCGCTAGTCTATACTAGGTAATGTTATCAGCGAGTAACACAGCTAGTAGCTTAGCATCATTTCATGACGAAAATTTCATTGATGTATCTATTCAGTAGATCTAATAGCGGTCTCACAATACATATATATTATATGCTTATTACATTTTTCCATAAAATATATTGTTATAGGTAGACTTTGTAGAATGTTGTTATGGTGCTTCCGTCACTGGGAAATACATTTCTTTACAATATTTTAGCGGGAAAAGGATAATGACAGACGAAGGGTCTAAAGGAGTTACTTAAGTAAATAAATATTGGTTTTTGCAATATGATAATCCTTACATCAATCAATACTAATAATAAATCTGTAAGGGTTGGTCATGGAGTAAGTTACTTTGTTTTCAGAGATATCATGTTTATAGGCTCTATACATGATACTGAAACTAAATTGACCATTTTTACAATTTTTTTCTGTATGTATGTATGTATGTTCCTCCATAACTCTTAAACGAATTAACTGATTTTTATGAAACTTGGTAGATAAATATTTAGACGTACAAGATAGGCTACTTTTTCTTTTTCAACGCGGACAAAGTCGCGGGCGCCAGCTAGTATTATATAAAACAAAGTCCTCCGCCGCGTCTGTCTGTCTGTCTATTCGCGATAAACTCAAAAACTACTGCACTGATTTTCATGCTGCTTTCACCAATGGATAGAGTGGTTCTCGAGGAAGCTTTTAGTATATAATCTACAAAGTTACGCGGGCAGCAGCTAGTTTGATAATATTTCAGAACTAGATGGTGGAGAATATTAAGTTGTGATGCGACGTGTCTGTGTGTGTTTGTTTTTGTCAAATTCGACGCTTTATCCACACTTAATTTAAAATTAATACTAGCAGGCGGCGCACAGGAAATGAGCTTAGAGTTGCGGGGGTGGCGCGGGGTAGACGAGGGGTGAGGGGGGCACAGAGAGGCGACGGGCAAAGGGGAGTGACGAGAGACGGGGGAGGGGAGTGTTGGAGGCTTCGAATTAGTTCGAATCGTCGATATAATTCGATAAAAGCCGCTCATTTCTCTGCAAACGGTATATTTTTATCAGTTACTGTGACTTTTTAATTGTCTCTCGATTAATACCTACATAGATCTTATACTAGATCGCGCAAAGAAAAAGGGTCAGTTAGAAAATCTTCAATATCTTCAAAAGTACCTGACCTAGCTTTATGAAATAAAGACTTAGATCTTTTGCGTTATTGGTTAGAAGAGAGAAAGACAAAGAGATGATTTAAGATTATACTCGTAGCAATGCTTAAAAAACGCTTTTTATAAATGCAAAGCTCAAAGACATGGAGAGGTATATGTCCACCATAGAGAGATCTGTATAAGCTAATTAGAGTTTAAATTGTTGAATATAGGAATAAATTCATACATTAATTGCCATAGTAACTACTTAGATACTATTTCACTTGTATGGCATTTTCGAAAACAATATAACAGTAACCTACAAAATGTTTGTAATGATTTTTCAAAATAAAAATATGTAATTTTTTAGGTTATAAAGTAAATATAAAACTAATTGCCATCAACTTAAGGCTCAAAAACGTATAAACGCATTTTTCATGATGATTTTACCTAGGATTAACATACAGATTTTAAATTATTTTATAAAGCTTGCAGTTAAAACGAATAAAATATATTATATTTAAATGAAAGAAAATGTATATATTAAATTATTTCTTCTTGTTATTCTTGTTTTTATAATTTTCATAGGTAGACTGTTAGGTGTAAGATTCACAATCTTAGCGTGCGTCTTTTTAATTACAGTATATACCTAATTAATCAGTTGTAGCATTAATAATAACTACACTAAAAATAAATCTATAAATATTCCATTTATCTTTTTTTTAATCCACAACCTACTGAAATCCTTATATATAGGTATAAAAATTACGTGTCACATGTTTGTTCACGATGAACTCCTACGTTATAACCGATTTAGATAAAATTTCGTAACTATGTGTAATTTGAACTTTTAGGGCTTTTGGGCCCAATAGGACAGTTTTAATTTTGAACCCGGGCGAAGCCGGGAGCGAGTCACTAGTAAAATAAATGTTTACTTATAGTTCGCAAGTTAGTAATTGATTATTCGCTGATTAATCAGGTGTAAATAAATTGCATACTTAGACATATTATTTACTAATCTACTATAGATTATACTATAGTCCTTTAGTTTTATTATTAACTAGCTGGCGTCCGCGACTTCGTCCGCGTTGAAAAAGAAAAAGTAGCCTATCCTGTGTCCTGTACGTCTAACTAAATGCTTATCTACCAAGTTTCATGAAAATCGGTTAATTCGTTTAAGAGTTATGAAGGAACATACATACATACATACAGAAAAAATTCTAAAAATGGTCAATTTAGTTTCAGTATCATGTATAGAGCCTATAAACACGATATCTCTGAAAACAAAGTAACTGACTCCATTACCAACCCTTACAGATTTATTATTAGTATTGATTGATGTAAAATTAACTAGTAATGGAATTAAAAATGTATTATGATTTAGCTGTGCCTTCGACTACGTACGCGTAACTGCGTTCGGAATAGCGCGTAACTTTTTTGTTTGTAAACCGATTGGAATGAAACAAACAAGGTACAGAAAGCTTGTTACAATACTTCAGTGAGAACGACATTTAAACTGACTTAGCCGTTTCTATGGTTGATAGTACACAAACGCACAGACAAACAACTATTTTATTACTAGCCCGTTGGATGAGTGGCAAATGAGTGGTAAGGGGGCTTGTCTAACGTCTCAGGGCCCCGGGTTCGAATTCCGGCGGGGTCAACTTTGGAAATGAACTTTTCAAAATTTTTATGACTCCTGCCTGGATTTGGTTGGACAGTAGTTGTAGTCGTAAGTCTCATAATTATTAATTATTGAACCGACTTTCTCCTTGATAATTCTTAATTTTAAATTTTAATTATTTGTTAGAAAAAGATGAATTATTATGTGCCCTGCAAAAAGGCATATTTCATGTGCTCTTTGAACTTACTTCGGAATATGACCGCGCACTTTTAGGAAGACTGATACTTAAGAACATTCTAAGAAAATGAAAACGATCTTTCTGCTTTAATTTTTAATACTTAGTTATAAGAATAGTTTTTGTTTTATGTATAACCTAGGTAATTAGCACATAATTTGCAAGTAATGCTTGCACATCTGAGTTTTTCAGTTCTATGTATCGATTAAAAATTATTAGTGGTATTGCTATTTAGAAGAACTACATATCATCGTTACATGTCATTGTTAGAAGTCATTTCGTCTAAAGATTTATCTCCAACAGAGAATTATAGAATAATTGTTAGGTATATTACATATAAGCTACGTAGGCTACCTATATAAGCTAATATGTATACAAATTATTTGTATATAAAGGGCTATAATAAATGTAGGTATATGTAAACAATTCACGCCTTGGTATGCATAGGTAAACCTTACAAAGGAGCAAACAAATCATATTATCAGAGCCTAGATTAGCTAGTAGGAAGATATGAGGGGAGCATTGTAGTTGCTGCGGGAGATTCAACGGAAGTGCCCCCCCTCTCACTCTCCCTTTGACCCCCCTCCCATTGCGGAAATGGCGGCGGGGAGCGGAGACAGCGACATCCGGAGAGGTGAAGCCAGCGGTAGTAAGTTCAGTTGTCGCCCAGCCATTGTGTTGTAAGCACCTAGCCTGGCGCGACCCACTTCTGCTAAATTTGCTCTATTGCACCCGGTGTTCCGACGGATTGGAACATCTTAATTATGCATGCAAAGTAGGCCCACAACAGTACACATACACTAACTTTGTATATTGATTTGGCAAATGAATAGGTACTACAGCGGTACAATTGCATTAAGGCGATGGTTGAAAGAGCTGGACCATAAATGTTATACTGGAGTTATATGTTGTCTGGTTTTGAATTGCAATTAATGAATTGCAATTAAAATTAAAAATTATAGATCTTAAGAGGCTTGGCAGTACATTTGGTAGTAGAGTAGGTGGCTAAATAAATATTACATGTTAAATTATGTCAACTGTCACCTGCTACATTCTTTACTCATGCACTAGAAACACATGTGCTATTTATAACATGGTGGTAAGTATACTGCAAATGCGCCGAGTGTAAACGTAGAGAGCAAATTGCTCTGGGATTAAGTAATGCTAAGTATACCTACTTAAGGGTACAACGCTAATCTACATTGCGCACTCTTTGCCTTCTATGAAGAAGAGGTGTCCCAACAATACGATTATTGCCACTGTTCTCTAGTTTGAAAAGATGTTTGTATGCACTGTCCGCGTTGAAAAATAAATGAAATAATTAATGACATACATTGACGCCTGACATTATACTTTTGCCAAACGTTGGAACTTTATTTTTAGATAGCTCGGCATCCTGAAATTCTACTTAGCGCCCTAACTCACCAAGACGTGGCCGGCGACGTGGCCAACAATTACTATTGAAATGTATGGCAGATAACGCACTTGGCGACGGCTTGGAAGCGTCGCTAGTTTGTAAGCGCAGCCACGAGTGTCGGCTCTCTGTGTGGAGACTGGAGACTCTGGCGACCCGACGACGTCGCCAGTAAGTGTACACGAGTAACTGTCCAAACCAGTGGCCAAGACGATAGCACACGTGTTTTGTGTTATGAGTCGATATATTTCTTAGGTTTTTTTAGGTTTCTTAGACCCATAATTTCTTAGGTTTCTTTTAACTTTTTGCGACGCACATAATAGATAAGTGTGATTTATTGTATGCACGAAGCGTCCATTTTCGATACGAGAAATGAGAGAACTGACTCACAGATGCCAGGTAGCCACGGCCACTCAATTTGGCGACCGTGGGTAGCACGTCACCCTACGTCGCCAGCGACATAGCCATGGCGTCCCGGTGAGGTAGCGCCCTTATTATAACTATTGGTGAAAGATTTTTTTTAAATCGGAAGTGTATTTTCGAAGATTAACTCCTACATACAAACATACATCCATTCAAACTTTACCTCTGTATAATATTAGTATGATTACTTAGCTGTTATAGTGATATTATGTGCGTTGGTACAGTAAATGGTACAACTTAACAAAAAAACAAGAAAAAAAAAAAAACAAATGGTTGACAATTTAAAGTTATGGCCTGAACATTAAATCAAAAACATTTGCAAGGTTAATGATAGAATGACTAAAAAAAAAGAAAATAGTTCCTTCGCGTTGAAATCCAAGACGCGATGCTCTAACCACCTGAGTTAACGGGTTATTAATAGTTACAAATTAAAGCAACATAATATGATAGACAAGTTGCCAGCTTAATGGTTTTTAATTATCTAAATGATAATAACATGAAACCTGCTCTAGAGCGGTTGGCAGTAGATTTAGGTTTGCATAGGATAGTGTTGGAGGCTTAAATAAAAAGACCTATGTTTAACAGTGGACGTTAGGGGGCTGATAATAACACATGAATGATGATGAATGTTCATGATTGGGAACGCTAAGAAAATTTTAGTATGAACAAAATGTGTTCCAATCAAATTTTCTTTTTATAACATAATGTTATCTAGCGCCCTCTTTTAGAAATCGGTACTATTACGTAGAGTGGTTGTAACACTTCAAGTGAAAAGGCGCCATCTATTATAAATGCATTGAAATAACAATTGCAAAACCAACGAGGTGTTGAAGTTTACAACCCTCGTACAATGAGTGCGATAGTGCTGCCACAGAAAATGATTTATTTTATGTTTGGAAAGTTTAGATTAATTTAGCCTAAATATTATTTTGTGAAAAATTTTCACTTATTGACGTTTCACAAAACATTTAGAGCACGGGTCGCTAGCCAACATCTTTTTCCAGAATAATGCATAAACCAACCAGTAAAATCCATTTCTAATCTGTTATACAAATACTCGTATGTAGGTATTAGGTGAACTTATCTGGTGGACCCCGGGTAAGAAAGGATTCGAAGCTATATCGCTATCTTTAAGAAGAAAATTATTTTTTAAAACGCAAACTGAATCATAAAAACCTTTTTCCGTAAAAACTAGATCGAAAACTGTATGAATAACTATATTTTCCTTTGTTTTCTATGTAGAATATTTAGGTAATTCGATAGCTTGACTAAGCCAAAATGCTTATAGGTAAAATATCATATTCTAAAAAAATCACATGCGTTAAATATCTCTTTAAAATTTTTAAATATACTATTCGCTAAATATTATAACTGCTAAATATAAGTCATAGAGTTATTGTTCTGAGTCATGGAGCTGCGGGGTCCGTTTCCGTGACGACCGCGTTGCTCTGTGCCAGAAGTACTACATTAAAATTATAAGTACATTAGTCTATTATTACACACATAAAAATATAAAAAAGTAACAATTGTGTAAAAATAAGAAAAATAAAATATTCTTAATACAAAAATGTTAGTCTCTCTTGTGAAGACTTTTGAGCAAAAGAAAAGACATTTGAGCAAGATTTTCTGTATTTCTTTTAAAAAATTGTTATAACTTGTTAGTAACGAGTACAGACTTCTTCCTGTATTTCATGTGGTCAAAAATATGTGATAGTGTTGCAATCATTTAGTATTTAACCCTTCTTCTTTTTCTTTTCTGCTTTTAGTTTGTATGCAAGTTGCGAGGCATACATCGCCATCAAGTCTACATACTTCTGGCCATAGGTTGTATTTGCCTCGTACCACATTTTGTAAGCATCATAATCTGTTTCGGTTACGTAATTAGCACCTGGACATTCAATTACAGCCGTAACAATTTCCATGGGTTCCAAAGGTTTATAATATAGTTCCGCCACTCGTTTAGCGTTTAATACTGTCTTGACGCCACGCTTTATTGAGTTTATATCGTAACCTCTCAAAGCCTGAGCTACACTGTGAACATTGAACTCACGATCCATACCATGATATTCCATTAACATTTTTTTCAATATAAAACTTATACTACCATAGTCTGTTCTAGGTAAGAGAATTTGAGAAGGAAACACTTTCAACATTTGACCAGTTCTTGCCAGCCACGGCTCTGAAGCAGTTCCGAGAATTAAAATTTTATCAGTGGGAGTGATCGGCTTATTAACTTCCTTAAAAAAGTCTTTCGAGAGCCTCTGAGGGTCGAACATTTTTTCTTCCTTAGGAACCTTCTTGTAAAACAATTTATCAGCATTATCGACCAATATAATTGTAGGTTGCATTAACCTTGATATTTTATTAACATACTGGAACATTGTTTTCATATTTTTAGGGCCAGGAAATTTATCGTATACGTTAAATGGAGACAGATCTATAAGAAGTGAGTTCGTTTCGGTAGCTATTGCATATACGAGCGTTCGTTTACCTGACCCTTTAGGACCTACGAGAAGCTGTGCTCTTAAAGCATTTGGACAATTGGAACAAAGGGCTAAAAGACAACGAACCCTCACCTGTTCTCTTACATCACCCATACAAGGCGGTGGAAATGATGGTGTCCATAAAATTGCTCTCATATCGGCAGCTGCGTAATTCTGATCTCCCCAAAAATCTTCAAAGGTTGAATGTGGATATTTTCTGACAATACCTTCGTCAGCTAGTGCTTGAAACATTGCTTCTGGTGTAACCTTATCGGGTTTGGGAGGCTTAACCTTTTTCGGTTTTTTCCTTTTCTGTGTTAACGGTATGGGCGCATTTGCGGCAGCGTAGTCATTTTTGAGTGAAGTTTGCAACAACTTCAACTCTAACCTCATCATTTCATCAACAATAGGTCTTAGTTGTAAATGTACATCCTGATAAGCTGTTTCTGTTAATATCTCTTTAATGAAGCCCTTTAACACCGTCATAGGAGCGTCTGGGACATCAATGTATTTCCACTGATTTTGGTATGCAAGCCAAGCTTCTTCCAATGGTCCAAAGTTTTGACCTACGGAGATGTAAACACCAGGATCGTTATCTGGGTTAAGGCGAGCTTTTTTGTAATCTAGTAAACGTTTCCTTTCTCTTTCTTTCGCGTCTGCCTCCTGTTTCTTTTTCTCTTCTCGAGCAGCTAATTTTTCTGCTTTAATTTGTTCTTTACTCTTCGGATTTCCAGCTTCAGCTTTAAGCCTCTTCTCTTCAGCAGTTCGCCATTCAATATATTCGGGGATAGTAAATGTTTCACCCTTTACAACTAAAATAGATCCTCCTTCATCGGGCCAAGGGTATTCATCAAAAACACGAACTTTATTGTACCATTCTCTAAACCATACTCTGATTTCGTCTGATATATCTTCCATCATGTCTCCTTCACGAAGTCTCAATACACGACTGTTTTCTTTAACGTTTTCTTCAAACCACTGTTCATAATACTTACGTCTGAAATCTCGACGTTCCGATTTTACTTTTTCTAATTGTACTTTGGCTGATGGAGGGGTCCAAGATGGTATGATCATTCCAAGTTTATCTTTGTAGCTATATTCTCTCAAGCGTTCCCTCTTAATTTCCATAAATCGTCTGTACATCTTCTTTATTAAAGCACTGGCTCTTTTTCTAATTTCTTCCCTAGCTAGTGGCTTTTTCAAGCCGGCTAACTCCAGATACAAATTCATATCTTTATATGATTTATGATGTATTTCTCTTAACACTATACGCGATCGTTCCATACGTTGAATATTGGCAACATGCATATTGTACTCTGCCTCAAGTCTCATTTGTTCCAATTCCTCAGGAGTATATACTACTTCTTCTACAGATTCTTCTATCTCTTCACCCATTGCCAACTTTCTTTTAATTTCTGCTTCCTTCTCTTCTTGTTTTATTCTCTCTTCTTCGAGACGTTCTTCTTCACGACGCTCAAGTTCAGAAGGTGTCGGCTCTGGATCACCAATACGATTACCGGCGAAAATTTGATCGATTATGTATTGCATTTCCGCTTCACGAATTTCAAAGGAATAAAAAAAGGGACATAAAATTTGGATGTCATGTGGAATCATAATCATTTGTTGCAAAGCGTTATCAGCATATGTAAACTCAAAAGACTCTACCTCTTCTAGTGTCCATTTTAGTTCCAATATTCGACAGGTGAGTGCATCTATAATTTGTTTAATATACGGACGTCTTTGCACTTGTTCCATTTGATCATAACAGTCACAAAGTTTGTTGTACAGCTCACAATACTTAGTGTATACTCTTGCAACGATTTCGACAACTGTACCTTGTGGTTTGATACCCACATAAGCTTTCGCTAACTCCTGAAGCCGGGCATCTTCAGCTACGGTTGTTTGTAATTGTTTTTTGATTTTTAACCATCGATCAAAATAATCTTTGTTAGACATTTTGCAGGCTCTTTATGATTTTAGTAAATAGACCAAATAGAACAAATTAAAAACGAATTTTGTACGAAAATTTAGATGAAAACATTTGAATGTATTAACAATATTCACATGATTAATTTCTTCATGTCAATGATGATGTCAATATATAAAGCGACACGTCGTCGTCACGTTGTGTCAATACGAAATACGAATAATGTCTATTGACTCTTTGTGAGTATAGTAAGTTTTTTGTGATCACTCAATCATAGAGCTCGTAATCTAAACTACTTATTTCAATTATTTTAACAGAATTGTAGAAATTGACATTGACGTGTATATTGTTTTACACATAACTAAATAAAATTCAGTCATTTCACAGCATCATGATTTGTTGTAATGGGACTTAGTCCCTTCACACATAGGTACCTACACATATCTAAAGAGTCAAAAAGTTTAAAACCTGTTTTTCAGATCGGCCTAGATCGGCCATTCGAACCAGTTTAACTATTTAACTTACATGACTTAGCGCCTCATTCTCAAACGTCAAGTAGACCCAACTGTCATTTAAAGTCACCGGTAACCGGGGAAAATGGAGCTGATATACCTTTGTTTGTACGGTACACGTCCCAAACATTAAATAGAAAATAATAAATAAAAACGGCTATCGAATGATGCAGTAAACCGAGTGCATAATTCAATATAACAGAAAATGATTTCTAAAAGTAAAACTAAAAGTAAAGTCAACACTTTACTTTTAGTTCGTGAAAGAGGCCCTTATACTTTGATTGATCTTTATTTTAATTTTGATTAGGTAAATTCGTAACGAAAAATAATGTATCTTGTTTCACCAGGAAACTGTAGCAAATTGGTCACGACAAAAAAATTTGAATAACAAACTGAAATTTATTTTGTTTTTTGAATCTGATTTTCCTTGCCTATCAGAAGTAAGTTGTGAAAATCTTTAACACTAAATCTGCATACGTAATTTTATTTAAATAAATAATAATAATAAATAGTTTTCAAAAGTGCAAGGGGGAAGTTCGACAATGACCACCCCCAAAGCGGTACAATAAAAATGTTATAAGTGCGCCTCCGTATGTGCCATTGAACAGTGAACAGAGCCGTCGCTAGCGCACGCGTCCCTTAGTTCCGGTGATGCCGCGTGCCGCTTGCCTTTCTACTGTCAGCGTGCCACAATTTACAAGCGGAGCGGGGAGACGTACTAACATCGGATGTCTTGAAAATTTCTTTGTTATTTTATATGAGATAGGTACTAAGAAAAAACGATAGGTTGCCAGTGAATAATTCTTAGTCTAAGGGCCTCTTTCACAAACTAAAATTAAAGTGTTGATTACTTACTTTTAGAAATAATTTTCTGTTATATTGAATTATGCACTCGGTTTACTGCATCATTCGATAGCCGATTTTTTTAAAATTATTTTCTATTTATGTTTGGGACGTTTACCGTACAAACAAAGGTATATCAGCTAAATTATTCCCGGTTACCGCTGAATTTAAATGACAGTTTGGCCTAATTGACGTTTGTGAAATAGGCGCTTAGTTACAGAACTACTTAGGCAAATCGAAATTGTTATGTCCGATAGATATGTACTTAAAAATACCTCAGACCTCACCTCTCTGTGCTGCCAGTGGTGAAATCCAATGAAAAGGCTATTCATTCAGCGTGCTATCAAAAAAATAGGAAATTCGTAGATGTAATTTTTATATTTATTTCCATAAGTGAAAACCGAAATAATATCGGTTGAGCGGCTTTGAAGTCCATAGACTCTATAGACTTTCCTCTATGGCGTAGAGGAAATTGATTTTACTCACACAAGATAGATTACGCTCTCATCTTATGACTTGTTCGATTGTTTACAACAGTATCGTCCGATATACAAGCTAAGGATGATTTATACAGTTTCCCTTCTATGTATTCATTACGGGTGTAGAAATTTAAGTCATTTATTTTGTTAACTCTGTTTCGGTCGATAAACTTTGCTAGGGTTGGATTAAAGGGATCGTAAGGCTGATTATAATCTTAAAGTCTTCTATGCAATCTTATTTCATTTTAGCATATGAATTTGTTTGCTTTAATTCAATTTTGAAAAATATTTTAAATTCGTTTCGATGCGTCACGGTCTACCTGGACAAAATTCTTCTCAAGTATTATTGACAATCAAGACTTTTACTTTTATTACTTTTCACTTTTCAATATCGTTCTGTTAGTCAATTGTCGTCGTTCAGTTAGTCGCTTAAAGAATTCAGGCATTGGGCTTCCTAATACATAATTAAACACGAAAAGAGACACAAAATAACGAAGCATTTAACGTGATTTGCATTATTCAAGATCACAAATTCTGAATGGTCAAAAATAAATTATTGTTTGAAAAAGTATCAATATATAAATATTTCTTTCCCTTTTCAAATAGATACATTCTCACGCGTGAATCTCCGCTGTCGATTTATTCCGATTACAAAAGGGATAATCTCTGGTTGAGGTCCGTGACAAATTATCAGGATTGAAGCACCACCCAACAGCTTATATGGGGACGCACCGGAACTAAATGGCATTATGATTGACTGACTGGCTAATAGAGTGGGGATTCGTTTGTTTAAAATTAAAGTTAATCAATTGTGTCGTCAATCAATTAACAATGAAAATATTCACCGGTATGTAATCTCTGTTAGTAAAATAAATATGAAGGTGTTAGTATGAGTTCAAAATCAAAATCCCTATAGTAGATCAGGCTCACATTCTACAAAGAAAATATGGCACAGATTTTCGTGCAAATAAAGAATGATTGTATTCACAAGAAAAAAAAAACATTTTGCTGTTGTTCAAGAGTACATTGTATACTTCTCTGCAAGCAAACAATATTCATGTGTCTTTCATAGAGGCGCAAAACGAATTTTTATATTCTAAATAGTAAATTTTCAAAACTAATAGGTTAGGACAACAATTAACGAGTTATTTCAACCCTAAAATGTCTACTGTGTAATTTGTATGAGAAAAACACACCAGTGAATGGTTGTCACCGCAAATTTGTTGTTTAATTGTAGGGAAGAGCGCACGCGCAAGTATTCGATACGGCGCGTGTGATTGGAGCTTGCCCCTACTACTATCAGGACTTTTGATATCCAGAAAAAAAAAATGTTTAAATTTAACCTTAGTATATTTAATTTTAAAATATGTGATATTATTTTCCCATATCACCAAATTTATAAAGTGTATTTGTAAATATGTTTTTATTTTTTATTTTAATGAATGAATTTAATCATTTTTAGTTTTATATAATGTTTTTATATAAGGTACGTGTTTACGCCTGTATACAGTAAAGTAAAGTAAGATAAAAGTGAAATTTATATTGCTTTATAGTGCTTTCGAACCATATGTAGGTAATTTGTAATAGAATATAATCTAAATAAATTTAAATAATCTAAGAAGCTTAGTAGGTACACAGATTATTTTACAAAAATTCCAGACCATTGCAGACATTCAAGGAAACTTCTTGTGTGACGTTTACTATATTTAAGTAAAATTACATTAAAAAAGTACTTCTATTTACATTAGAGAAAAAAATTGAAAGAGTGACTATTTAGAGATATAACTTCTCGAATGTTTATTGATTCGAGAATTTGTAGTAGTGGACAGCGTTGTATTAATTCGATGTGAAGCACTCTCGAAACACGGAGCTCTTAATTAAGGGGTGCATGTGGCGACGCGTGTCGGAATTTAGTTACGGACCTTACTATTACGAGTCATCGAGAATGCATTGTTAACTCCTCATTCGAACATTGGCTGTTTCGAATGCGTGTGCGCGTTTAGACAAGGATTTCCAATTAGTTGTATTTTCACTGATAAGAACAAGTTGGCGTCACCTTAAGTAGGACCTATTTTGAGCCAATAGAATCAAGCCGCATTTGTTCCGTGTGCGATCAATCAATGAAAAAAAAATTGAAAAAAAAAAAAATCAAAACTAACAAAATTAAATGTATAACCTACTTGTGAAGTAATTATTTTACTGTAGTATTTATTTTTATTATTGATCAATCTGTAGTATTACTCTGTAGTACTGTAGTATCAATCTGTAGTACTGTAGCATCAATCTGTACTACTGTAGTATCAATCTGTAGTATACGAGTAATCTGTAGTATTACTCGCAACGCAACATCTTCTTGTTGAGCCTTACCTACGCTTACTCTCGATCGATTATATCAGAACTATAATCGATCGATCCTAACGCCGGCCAATGCTTGTCGATACCATAATCTGACATGAAGAAAATCATGTGTAACTAACTCTGTCTGTATAACTAAGTAACTAAGGGCCTCTTTCACAAACTACAAGTAAAGTGTTGATTAGTTACTTTTAGAAATCATTTTCTGTTATATTGAATTATGCACTGCATCATTCGATAGCCGATTTTTTATTATTATTTTCTATTTAATGTTTGGGACGTTTACTGTACAAACAAAGGTATATCAGCTCCGGTTACCGGTGACTTTAAATGACAGTTTATCCTACTTGACGTTGGTGAAAGAGGTGCTAAGGATAATAAATGTCAATTCGACATTATCTCGATAAAAAAAATCGTTTTGGCAAAAGATCTCATCGTAAGGAGCCTTGACTAATACCTCAAAAAGTTGTAATACATAGGCCACATTTTGTTAGAGATTCTTGGAAGACAAGTGACAATCAGCGGTATAGGCTGGCATGGTATAAGGGTATTTCGTTAAGGTTTCCTGGGATAAAAGTTATACAGAAATTCTAATTTATGATTGAAATGTATGGAATGTAAATAAAAATCCTTTCAAATGTGACATTCTTAGTAAATGCTGAACTATATTGTGTAAGTTCGATGGCTTCTGTGCAACTATTTAACTGCAGACCAAGCGTAACGAGTGGTCCCATAACAAAAGTAACGTTTTAATTGCGCTCTCTCTCAGACCTTTGATCCATTCGCCTTTGACTGTGCGCGTCGTCTCACCCAATTGACTTTGCAAAGATTTCTAACTTAAATTGTTGCCAAGTGTAATAATTATCTGCCGCAGACATTTTCCATTTAACGTTTTGTGGGCAATCTTAATCCATGCATAAAAAAGATGGGTTATTGCCAAGCAATAGATGATGTAACGTTTGATGTTGTATTCATGTACTCAGGTTATTTAATTGCCACGTAATTACGAGTATTTTTCATATTCAAAGAAAATTTATTCATTTGACGATATAATAACCGAAATTGCTATATTAAAATAAGTAAGAATATTTATAGTTATTATAACTAATAATTACTATATTCAAATTAACATAATTTTTATTCTTTAAGGGGAAGAAGAGACGGGCAAGTTCTTTAAAAGCAGCACTAATGAAACATTGATTTAACTTAACCTTCTATGTGTCGTCAACCTTCTAAATTAAATTATGAGAATAATAATTAAATACCGTACTAATATTATAAATGCGAAAGTTTGTATGGATGGATGTTTGTTACTCTTTCACGCTAAAGCTACTGAACCGATGTATGAAATTTTGCATACACGTTATCTGGGACACCAGAAAGGACATAATACCTTTCATCCAGAACGCGGACGAAGTCACGGGCACCAGTTAGTAATTAAATATGAGAACGTAATTCATATAATTTAATTCTGTGATAATGACAGTATAGGTACATAATAATATAAATGTCCACACTGTAGGACTTTATGCGTAGGGCGGTGCACACATTAATCAAGCTGGCGCGGCGATGACGTCATCGCAGTGAGATAACTGAAAGCGGGGACCTGCCCTAAACAACCCCCCAGCACCCTTCCCTCCCAATTTACATTTATGGTGTATGTAGCTATCTCTAAGGTTGGTTACTTCAAATACTTTATGGGTCTTATTTCGTTATTCATTTCAATGCGATCATCATGTTGAAAGAGACGAGTAAATAGTAGATAGCTAAACAACACTATTTCCTCTTTGTCTTCACAACATATTATAATATTATAAAATATATACATATTATAAGTCCTCCGCCGCGTCTGTCTGATAATAAAAAAATCAGCCACATACTTGATTATTATTGATATTGAACCAATATGATTAAATATAGTAGAATAGAGTTTTCCCTGTGATAAATGACGAGTGTTAGTCACATGAATATGTAATATGTATTGGAATTTTTTTTCAATTCGAATTCGATCAGAGGAGGCGAATACTAAGTATTTATCTAAGTGCATGGTGGAGTTATAATATATTGCTATAGTTAATATTTTGTGTACATAATATGATGTTTATAGTATAGAAAAGGTACATTTTTTAAATTCGAGTAGAATATGTGTCGTTCATTGTAAAAGTGAACTATCTCCTTGTAACTGAATTTTAGAATAACGAGCTTTTTGCGAATTATAGTGTAGGAAAAAAAATATAAGCATTCATTCACTGTTTTCATCTATGGGATTTTAATGCAACTATTGGAATTACTTCACTTTTATATTGAAAGTTATGACTAAATGTGATACCATTAGGCAAGAAAATATGGTTTTAAAAATAGAGAGTTACACCACTTTTACAATGAACGACACATATATTAAGACGGTATCTATTTTGACTTTACAAGACAAGTAGAATTTACGTGAAATTAAGACCGATAGATGTACTTAATGAGTCCGCAAAGATACATACAAAACAAAGTTAATTTAAAAAAAGCAATGCACAGATTACACAGTTCACTTACTCGTTAAAGCGTTGAACGATACGAACACTCGTATTCGATATTGTGTGGAAAATCAACACGTTTTCCCGTTTGGTAAATACAGAAATAATTGAACAAACATGTCGGCTGACGCTTACTTCCTAGCTAACCAATGTTAAATTGTGTATCTACCAAACAAACAACAAACATAACGTGCAAAAGTAGACAGAAAAAATTGCTCGCGTTACAAAGTTTTTCGGACTATAATACAAAGTTATAGTACCTATAGAAATGTTTTTCTAAAAACATTTTCATTACAGTTTTAAGCTAGTGGCGAATGCTTGTAGACAGCACTAACAGATAATGAAAAAACGTACTCGTAGACGCCAGAGGTATAAAATGTTGACAGAAAAAAAAATGTTTGCGGGGTCAGCTAACTTGTTTTGCTAAAAAAGTTTTTGGGGTATTTTTTTTCTAATACATTTTTAAACTCGTGATATCTTTCGAATGGAATGTCCGAATTGAATAATTCAAAAAGTTATATAAGGGTATTGAAGCAGCCTTGAATATGAGGTACCTAATTTATATTGATAAGGTTTAATACCAAGATACACATAAAGAGCCTTTTCTAGCGGCACTTATTGTGGCATAACTATAATAGAGTTAGATATATGCTATCGCGACGCTTTTTGTAAATATTATATTGTTCTAGTAGCTGGCGTACCCTTACAGATTTACTATTAGTATTAATCATCAATAGTTTTTGCAGCGCACAATGTTAGGAATATTTTAGGTAATTTTTTTCACCATTGGGGTACAATTTTTTTCACCACTTAGGGTTACATTATTGGAGTTTTTTTAGTAAGGATCTCTATTTTTTTTGAAAATATTATATACCTATTACTTGCTGATAATATAGCTTCCCAACAGTGAAAGAATTTTTCAAATCGGTCCAATAGTTTCGGAGACTATTCAATGCAAACAAACAAACAAACAAACAAATCTTTCCTCTTTATAATTATTCGTATAGATTATAGATAATTTTCCACGACATATAATGGAAAACAAATGAAAAAGCAAGAGATTTTTTTTATTATAAAATGTAACTCCATTCTATTGTAAATTATTATTATAATTATTATTTAGATACGTATCTACCTATCATATGAACACCTACATACCTGTACATTTGGAAGCCCGAAGTGTCTCTGATAGGGTCGGTGTGGAGTAACCTTTAGCGAGACTGCTGGACAACTTGTCTGAACCTGGTGAAATTTGGAATAAATTATTTCATTTATTTTCTTTCAGGAATAAAATTTGTTTTAAACAGGCTATAATTTCTTTAAAATATTAGCCTATACATATAATACCATTAATTGAACTAAAAACATTATTCCATAAAAAATAATATCGGTCGGAATAGGTAGAGGTGCTTAAAATTTCGTTATTTTCATTAGCTTACAGTTATTTTCATTAATTTAACTATATATATTTATTGGGATTTTCCAATAATATTCAAAATTTATAAGCCGCTAATAAAAATTTATTAAAACAAATTAATAACTTTTATTTACTATATTTAGTATACATTCTAACAAGTTAAACGTTTTCTGGGTAGGTATTGGCTTTCAACATTTATCTTTTAATATATTTAAAAAAAAATTAAAGGTTTCCAATAACAAAAATCTTCGCACTCCCACGCTAAAAAAAGCTAATGTATCACTTCTAAATTGCTCCATACAATATGTTTGATGCTATTTTATTATCCAAATAAATATATCGGGGTACTTTCGGACTGTCATGGTTATAAATCTTGGTGTGCAAGGGAGACTATCATCATTACTGGTGATCCACTCGCGCAATTAACACGGCATTGTCTGGAGTACGGTTCCCATGAAATGTGACGTAACAAACAAAAGTGGGGTGCGCGAGCGCCGCACGGAACCGACTCCGACGCGCGCCATCTTTTGTCACAATAATGCAACTAAAATGTCACAGTGAACCAGCACCATTATCTAACTGATTTATATTGTAATCTCTGCATGAACGCACATTGATTGTGTAATAATTGTTTGTTTCGGTTACAGTGGGGCTATGAGAACTGAAGTGCCTCGATATAATAATATGTAGCATCGGATTAGCTTTGGTGTTAGTTAATAAAGTGTGCGATAATTTTATTTATTTTACAATTCATGGGGCGCAATCCATTTGACTTTAAAACCTGGTTCTATCTATTTATGATATATTTATGAGTATTAACTATGATTTAAATAATATAATTTCTATGTTGTATTACATATATTATTAATTTTTAAGGAGATAATTAAAGTTATATTTAAATAATTAAAGCTAAACAACACGAGTAAACATCATCTGTTAGAAGTTATTATATTTTTTCAATAAAATTATATCGCACCTTCGGTAAGACAAGGGCATAACTTTAAAAAAAAATTGTAAAATGAGTTAAATATGCAGAAGTGTCTTAAATACATTGTTAAATTTAAAAATATATTCACAAGAGTATTCACAAAAAATATTTGATGCAAAAAGAAGAATTGTTTCAAAGCAATATAGGTAAGCAGAAGAATACAATATTGAATGCAAAAAAAATAACTTTAAATGACTCCTGTAAAATTACAAAAAGTGCAGTCATGCCCTTATTTTGCCGAAGGTGCGATATAATGGCGTTTTTGTTTCATTTTTAAGTACCTACTTACTTGTACTTAAATATGTGTACTTAAAATAGTAAAAAAATTAATCAAGTTACATTAGCTTAAAATATGTTAAATATACTATACTACTTCGTCATATACCAGGCAGTTGATACAAAGATAAATGTTAACACATAAACATTTGCCCCTACCGGGATTCGAACCTGCGACCGTTCGGTCGTCAGTGGTAAGTGCAATAAGTGCACCGTTCTAAATAATTTAATATTATAGACGATTGGGAAGATATAGTGACCGCCGTCAAAGCCGTCTAGTAAGTTAGACGGGCCTTCGTCGACTAATGAATATAAATTGTGAAACAACGGCCATACCCCAGCCCTTTCGTTTATGCAATAAACATTAAAAAAATCAATATACGCGCACCTATCAGGCCCGTTGTAAACATGATTTATTGATATATATTTTATCGCGATACGATCTAAAGTACGGCGTCGTAATTGATGACAATTGCAGTGTATGGCAACTCACTGTAAAGTTATTGAAGCGGTGGTAAAATTGAGAGGTTCGTTTAGAGTTTAATAATTAAAACTGGTCCATACATTAATTATATCCAAGAGAATTAAAGTTCAATAAATTAAATAAATAATTACTTACGTTGTTTTCATCATTTTTTTTTAAATTAAAAAAGTCCATAACACTAATTAGTCAAAGCGTTTATAATTCAACGAAAGTAAACATTTTAGAGAAAATAAGGCTAAACAAAATATTTTGTACGTTTTGAGACTTTGTGGCACTCTTGATAAGGCTGAATGAAATCTTGTTTATTAAATATTTTTATAGAAGTCGATTATAATCCGTACTAATATTAAATGCGAAAGTTTCTATGGATGTATTGATGTATAGATCTTTGTTACTCTTTCACGCAAAAACTACTGAACCAATCACCATGAAATTTCGCATATACACGTTGTCTGGCACTCCAGAAAGGACATAGGGTATATTTTATAAAGTTACGCTGGCGAAGTCGCATGCTGCAGCTAGTTATACAATAATTCAAAAAATTGACGATTGTTTTTAAAAATTAATCACAAAAAAATAATTTTTAAATTCTTTTTTGAGAGTCAGGGGGTACCATACTGTTAATATGTTTTGCGTGTACTTATATCCCTCAAAATATTAAACTGAAAATTGGAATTGCATACAATTGGAACTCTTTCCAGTTAAACAATAAGTAACTTTATGATTACTCCAGGACAACTACAAGTAAAGTGTTGATTAGTTACTTTTAGAAATCATTTTCTGTTTTATTGAAATATGCACTCGGTTTACTACATCATTCGATTAATGCCTATTTAATGTTTGGGACGTTTACCGTACAAACAAAGGTTTAGCCTACTTGACGTTGGTGAAAGAGGCGCTCAGCCTCATTATTAATTTAGCATTTCGCAATTATTATATTGGCATAGACTGCGTATGTGTAAAACTATACCGTGTGTGTGTAAGTACCCTAATATACAGAGTTTCATTACTGCCTCTTAATTTATTATAACCATTTGTAGATTCCAATGTCGATAGCCCAGTTAAACGTTCGCAGAGGGTGTTCCACAATCATTTTCGTGTTAACAACTCTTTAGCTAAGCTCCCGGACTCTTATAAATTTTTATATATTACTCTTAATGACTGAAAGATTAGGGCAGTTCGCTCGGAGCGTGAGTTTTTGCACTTATTTGAATTTTATGTAAATATACTTAACGCTCGGCTTGCTTTGTTTATTACTTATTCTGTGAACGTACTTCGGCTCGTCTATCCATCAACTCCAGCAGGGAGATTCTTGCAGAATGGAGCGTTTGTATTCATTATTACAAACTAGGTTTACTTTGCAGATTCGCGTGGATGAGCTCAATAAAAAACCTATCTGTCTGTCTGATTATCTATCTGATTTAACCTATCTGTCTGTAGAATCGAAGCTTTAAAATGGATTGACCGATTTTGATAAGGCGTTTTTTAAAGCTAACATGATCGGAATTGTTCTTTTCCACTAAACGAAGGTATTTCACGTAAATTTGGTATACAACACTTTGGTGGTATTTCCATGACATGGTAGCCTAGCTTGCGGGAGACCCAACTACTCAACAACTTACAGCAGATATAGTGTATTTGGGCTGAATAGACAGTCGGGGGTTAGTTAATATTTTTTTAAATATTAACTATTTTAAAAATTATCAAGCAATAAACATTCCTTTATCATATTTTAATGTGCATTTTTGAATGAGTACCAATAGTGGGTTAGGTACCACTTATTCCCATTATTCTATTGTATAAAATGTATAAAGAACGTTATGAAGGAGTTGAATAAAAGAGAAGGAATAAAATGCTAAAATACTCTCGACGGCATTAAATATGAAAATACACCACTGTATTACTGTATAATAACTTCATAACGCCGGTAAAAACAAGATAAGAGGGGGAATCGTAGCAAATTCAACTCGCAAAACATCCAAATTTGTTTTTACGGAGTTACATCGCGAACCATAAATTCAAACCTGCACAAATGCACAACCGAGAATTTTCAACTGCAAAAATTTCCATCGAAAGGCCGCTCGTTAAAACCCGGGAAACCGGTCCGCTTACCCCCGGCTAAGTTTCGAAATAATGAACTCGACGGAGATAATAAAATTTTATTTTTGCGTCACAACTAGTATTTATTAAGGCTGTGTGCAGATGATCTCCTGGTAGCGAAGGGGAGCGCGGGGCAACGGGGTTGGGCGGGTTGCGTTGCCATGGCAACGGTTGAGTAAAATATCCCGCACGCCCCCGTTATGCTCCCTTGAGAGCGATTGTTATCTATGTGGAAGATGCTCGCTCCCCACCTTGCCTTCCGCCGTTTTATACCTACGCAGAATCTCCGCATCTAATCTGAAAGGGTTCAACGATGTCGCGTGGCCGCCGCAAAAAGAACTCTAATGTCGTATACGAAAAATATTTTTTTGTTACCGCTACTGTTCGTATAGCACGTGAGGTGATCGATAAATATTCTTTGTGAGCGCCAATCGTTGTGTGTCATTGTGTATCTGACGGCAAAAGCGGACCTTAAAAATAGATATCTATTTTTTGGGGATTGGTATATTTAAGATGCTGCAGCGAACCGATATTGTTGTATACCTACTTTTTTATCTTAACGTCTACAGACAGGCTGACGGTCCACTTGATGGTAGGTGGCTATCGTCGCTTATAACACAAGAAACGCCATAGGTGATGCAAATGCGCTGCCTACTATGTATGAATGGAGCGGCTATTGGCTCTTGAACCCAGTTAAGGCAGGCAATAACCACTCATCTAATGGGCTAGTCATACCTAGAGAACACTATACCTAATAAATATTAGAATGATATTTCTCACCAAGCCCTTTGTTCTTCTCTAACGATCCCAGCATCGATTCTTCTGTACGTGACGTCCTTCCGAATCCTAGCGTTGTGCCTGTCGTGTCTTGGCCCAATTGTCCGCCGTAAAAGTCACCGAACGCTGTCGCCGTCCCGAGGAGCCCTGATCTGTCCTGTAGTGCTGCTTTCGCTTTCTCCACACTCTGTTTCAACTGTTCGAATGTCGACTGATGTAGCCTGTACGGGGGCCACTCGGTGGACGGCCATGGCTCCTCTTTGAGAGCGCTCCGTTTCAGTTCCAACGCTCCACCGTAGGAGCAACTGCTTTCGTACATTGCAGCTTTGATGCCGGCACGAAGTGCGTTAGCACACTTCAGTCCGCGAAGATCCACCCTAGAAATAAGAACATTGCATTATACACTAAACTTGTAACGGTCCCAGCTGACGTTGTCCCACCCGAACCCGATAACCCGAGCGCAACGTCACCTATTGTTAATAAGGGATTGTGCATAATTTGAAACACATATCAAATCAATATTTTTAAGTAAAGTAAATTTCATTACAGTTTATAAATCTATACCAATATATAAATATATAAGCGGACGAAGTCGCTGTTATAATGTGTGTGTGTGTGTTTTGTTTATTTATACCAAGTGTTGTTAGCGAGTAAAGGATGCCTGAGCTAATTTCTCCATAACTTTCTAATCCCTTATAGAACAGTAGATTTAAGGGACGCCATAGCCAATAAACCTATGGCGTTACTTAGTGTTATAGGCAACCGTAGACGGTAGCCACCTACCATAAATTGGACTGTCATAAATGGACCATAATTGACCTACCTTTTCCTATTATTTTTTTCTATTTTTTTATTCGAGGTAATTGGGTATATTTTCAAGCGACTTAGAAGCGGGTATATAAAGGAGAAGGTTCTCAATTTGACTGTATTTTTTTTATGTTAGTTACTTCAGAACTTTCGACTAGGTTAAATGATTTTGATGATTTTTTTTTCATTTGAAAGCTGGTGCTTCCCGTTTGGTCCCATTTCAATTAGGTCCAGTTCTGACAATGGCGTCCATGAGAAAACGGTTTGAAGTCGGTTTTTTGTTGTTAAAAAGAGTTATTAGTTATTATATTTATTCAGTCAGTCTTAATCTGCGTCTGTCTGTCTATCCGCTAATTCTTTCTAAACAGGTTTGTGTATAAAAATTCATCCCGGCCGAAGTCGGGAGCGGGTGGCTAGGTATTATTATAAAATGAAGTAGTTTTCTCTCTCTGACTGTTTCTCCCCAAACTCATTTTAAACCACCAAAGGAAAGAGCCATATATGTACAAGTAAAGTTACTGAAAAAAAATTTTATCCTTACAAAGCCGTCAAAGGTAAGGTAAGTAAGTACCTACCTAAGTGAATAGAGCGTTCAACTCTTTTCCATATTACGCAGTTATACATGATTGGAATTTTTAATTTATATCGATACAGACCATTTGGTTTTGCGATAATAATATGTAGATACGAAATATGCACATTATTTCGTATCTATTAAATAATTAATAATTTTTTTAACCTTAATCAATTTATGTAAACGAAGATTCGTTTAATAATAATGAGGTGTTGTGAATACGGCCGTACCAATGTTTTACTAGTATATTTTCATTGGCCTTTGTATGTATACGAATTCGAATATATTATACTAAAAAAATCTTCGATCCTTTAGCAATCGAGGGATGTAATTGTGTAATGAATAAACTCAAAAACTACCGGACCGATTTTAAAAATTTATTCACCTACTAGCTGGTTTCTGAGACTTCGCGTTAAAAAAGAAGAAAGTAGCCTATCCTGTGTCCCGTACGTCTAAATGTTTATCTACCAAGTTTCATGGACGTTAATTCGTTTTTATTAGTATTTAAATAAATTAAATTATTATTACATTATCAGCGAGCGAGCGAGCGAGTCGCGTGCAAAAGCTAGTCTTAAATAAGTACATACAAAAGGGTAAGTACTTAATTATTATTAAAACATATTGTGTTAGTGAAATTGTGTCAGTACACATACTTATGTAGGAATATCCATCCGAAAATTGTGTTAGCATAATACCTAACTGAATAAGGAAACGACGAATTTGTCAAGCAAGTTATAAAGTGGCAATGTGAAGATGATTAACAGCAATCTTTTGCTAACGTTCGTAGCGTGTAAAGAAATTCCTTTATTTAAACTTCCGTTTTATTTATTATAGATATTAGTGTTACATACTAATATTATACTATAATAGTAAAGAGAGAAAAATGTACTCAAAAATTCCGGACTGACTTTTAAAATTTCCTTCACCTATAGAAAGCTTATATTTTATAAAGTTACTACTAATATTATAAGTTACTACTAATAAAATCCGTACTAATATTATAAATGCGAAAGCTTGTATTGTATTTATGTATGGATGTTACTCTTTCACGCAAAAATTACTGAACTGATCACCATGAAATTTTGCATACACTTTGTCTGGGACACCAGAAAGGGGTATACCTTTCATCGTTCAACGCGGACGAAGTCGCTAGTTTAAAATAAATGGTACGACAGTATTGACTCGTATACTCGTACAGGTATTGACACTCAAGGTACGGATTTACTCATACGGTGGACAGACAACTTGATAAGGGCCGGGGGTCGAAGGTGAATCCAGGCTGCTTTTAAAAAGTTATGGGTGAGGCCAATAGCTAATAGTAGACATCCTGCGGCTGAGATGATGACAATTGACACTCAAAGGAATGAAAGTCATGCAGAACATTTCTATGATATGAATATTTTATTATAATTATGTCTGTTATATTGAATATATCGAAAGTATTTTGCTTGAAAGCGCTCTTGTTTATCAAATTAAGTAAGAATATCCAAAAGATCTACTCAATTTTTTATTATTGTGCCATGAGCAAGCCCTAAATAAGTATGAATGAATCGCATCGATTCGTGTATTTAAAGCCAGTTGAAAATGTTTTTTTTTTTGCATGCATCTTTCGCCAAAATAGAATTCTGAAAGTTTTTCAGTGCTATAGAAGAGTTAGTGAAGACTTAATGGAAATCGAAATGTATAAAAAGTAATACTAAATTAAGGATTTTGTTACTTGACGTCATCTTTACCTCATATCGGATATTCTCTTCCTTTTCAATGGCTTTTTCTCTTTCTTGACCTTTTCCGTGGTGACAGATATCATGTGGTATCACATGACAGTGATACCACTTTAGTTTATACACAAAACATTCACTTCTACCGATGAGTGCACTGATATTAGACTGCTACTATTGTTCATCACTTAGGAGGATGTTGGGATCTTCAAGACGGAGTTATACCACCGTTTGGGTGATTTTCATTGGATCTTGTTAATGAATTATGATAAGGGCTGTATTGAAAATCCCAACCAGCGATGATCGCTTAACAGTAGCGATTCGTCGACTGTACTGGTGCGCCGTGCGCGAACGGTTAAATTGATTGCATCCGGCATGAGGGAAATGTGTCGTATAACCAATTTATATTTACTGCTCGATTTGACCACGGACGTGAATTGTCCTTTTTAAGTGTTTATTTTAATATTTTAATTACCTCGTCACACAAACGGAGCTTGTTCAATATGTTTACCAGCAATCTTTAACAGTCAAGTTAATTTTTATTGTGACCCTAGTTCACTTAGTTGTAATGTATATTTCATTTGTTGAAACTCTGAAAATTGTGTATTGATATTTTAATAATGTGTCATTGTAGAGATGGGAACTAGCCATTTGCGTTGATTGTCGTCATGTAAGCCACTTTATCGCAGGAAGTGAGTACATTACCTTATTATATGCGGCAAAAAGTGGCATCCGTTGAGCCACACAGTGTTCTCAGGTGATTTAACCTTGACTACTCACATAGAAACATATATTCAATGTTGGAAATATAATTACATTTGAACTTTATATAATTACAGATATAGGTATCGTTTCCGTGACGGTTCGGTTCCGTGGGGTCCAAACGCGCTTAATTTCTTTAAAATTTTATCGCATCTCTTGGTCGACATAACTGGCTGGTAGACTGCAAAACTAGGCAACCCTTTGGAGGTCCGTCAGTAAATTAGCCTTCTTATACGAGACAATGAAGCTAGCAAGCTTTAAACTCTGCCTACGTGGGTTCCATCTGCCTGTTTATTAATTTTTATATTTTTTTATACAGTTTGATGATAGAACATAATTTTTATTTATATATTCTACAGAAACCATCACTAAAAGGTCAGTGGAAAGAACGTTTTCACCCATATCATCAAAGACTTCGCACTCGAGAACACATCGAGCATGATGTTTTCTTCATGCATTAACTACAGCTTAGCTATGCACTAAGCTATAATGACCTAAAATGTCTTAACTAATTTGATATTGCATGTTCTATAATAGTTGACGCGTCGTGTACCTCGCGTACTTGTACCTACCTATTACATGACAGATTCCGGTTGCAACATATAATAATGATAGAAGTAAAGCCTAAAGTAGAAGAAGAAGGTGGTCCTGGCTATGTAACATCAGAGAGTGGACCGGTGGATCAATTAACCCGCGAAAAACAAGATATTAACTGCCCAAAGGAGATAAAAACTATAATTCTCTTACAATAACACCATCTTAGTCTATCATTGTACTCTAATAGATTTCTTCGGCGAAGTATGTAGGTAGAGAGTACCCTTAATGTTAGCGGTCACTTATCACGAGACAAATCGACCGCGAAATTTCACAGACCTCCGAGGGTTGATGTCTGGTCAAGGATATATGTAGTTTTAGAATAATCAATCAATCATCAATACTAATAATAAATCTATAAGTGTAGATTGTATGTATATATGTTCCTCCATAACTCTTTAAACGAATTAACTGACTTTCATGAAACTTGTTAGATAAACATTTAGACGTACAAGACACAGGATAGGCTACTTTTTTCTTTTTTAACGCGGACGAATTCTATAACATTTCTGAACTTATACAATAACTTATTCTTAACTACACTTAGCAATAAGTTAACAGACTGCTGTACGTACATATTAATATCTAATAATGATCCAGTTATGGCCTTCTCCAAATATGCCTAAGCATTAAGGTACAAAAAGGATATGGCATAAATTATAGGGTAAGTACATATATTGTACAAGTGGGTAATGCTAAAAAGCTTTTGATGACCTCAACACCCGGCGGCTTCGTAGCGTCGGTAGCGTTTCGTACGGGCTACAAAGCCTTATATGTTAGAACATAAAGAGCGTACTGTACCTACATATATATAGTAAAAGCAAAAGAAACCAACCGAGCTACACTAATGCGAAAATTTATTACGATAACGGATTTTGATGAATTTTTTAAATATTTTGATGAAATCTATTATACTATTATATAAAGCTGAAGATATAAAGCTGTTTGTTTGATTGGTTGTACGCGCTAATCTCAGGAACTAAACTGGTTCGAATTGAAAAATTGTTTTTGTGTTGGATACAAGTTGGATAGTCCATTTACCAAGGAAGGCTAGGCGAATAGAGAACGCGGGCAAAGTCGCGGGCACCAGCTAGTTTTTAATATTACGCAGACAAGTTCGTGGAAAAAATTTAGTTATCAAAGACTTAAGTATCACTTAGCAGCCGTAGCGTAGTATTTCCAGAGACCACAGAGAATTAAGAGAATATACGAGATATGCTGTTGTGTTTGGGTGGATAAGGGATGACATATCTCATTACTTTCTCCCTTCCTAACTCCTTATCCTACGGATGTGGGTATCGCACTTGCAGCACTTGTGACGTTGCTTGTGTTACCTAAGACCACGAGAGAGGGAAGACAAAACCTTTATGATTTGACTACTAGAAAATCTCATATTAACTTGATGGAAAAATGTTTCTTTAAAACATCTTAAATTATGGTAATAAAGGATTTATTCGGTTATAACAAACATTTACTCAGAAGTAGGTATGGTTTGGCACAGACCGCGAAATCGCATAACAAATGCAAACGATAGCTTTAATGTTTTCTTATCTTTAACGAGTTTTTAAATTCATTTTATTTAACATATAAATGAATCATTTGAAATTATCTTATTTATAGAATTGAATAAAATGGAAATTATGTAAATATTTGGCACATCAAGGACTTCTATAAGGGCGTCTTTCACAAACTACATGTAAAGTGTTGATTAGTTACTTTTAGGAATCATTTTCTGTTATATTGAATTATGCACTCGGTTTACTGCATCATTCGATAGCCGATTTTTTATTATTAATTTCTATTTAATGTTTGGGACGTTTACCGTACAAATAAAGGTATATCAGCTCCATTATCCCCGGCTACCGGTGACTTTAAATGACAGTTTGGCCTACTTGACGTTTGTGAAAGAGGCGCTTAGCCTTATTGGGTTAGATAGGTACCATTATTTATTGACACTATAGTAACCTGTGAACAAATGTATCTATTAGACTTTAATTTGGAATGAATTTACTTTTAAAACATTTTAGAAACGGGCCGAGTTATGTTGGAAAAATATTTAAAAGTAAAATTTAAAACTCTAAAAAGATAGACGATTTATTTTACAGTGGCTTGTTAGATACGCAAATGTATTCTAAGTAACATCAACATGTATTAGCATGCAGGCATAAATCTAGTCTGTATGCAGCACAGTATAATTAATGGAGCAGTGAGGGAGACGCTACGAATATAATATTGTATTGAGAAAAAATTATTTGTTTCATCGTAGATAAATTTTATTATTTTAACCTTCGTTACAGCTGTTCTTTATGTAATACTATCCAACACAAAAAGAATTTTTCAATTCGAACCAGTAGTTCCCGAGATTAACGCGTTCAACCAAACAATAACAATCTCTTCAGCTTTACAATATTAGTGCAGACTATTTGCTGCCCGCGACTTCGCCCGCATAACTATGTAAATTATACACTAAAACCTTCCTCGTGAACCACTCTATCCTTTGGTGAAAACAGGATGAAAATCGGTACAGTAGTTTTTGAGTTTTTTAGGACTTTGTTTTATAATATGTGAGGATAATACAAAAATATGAAATTTTCATTTGAAATAACGTACCTTTAAAACTTTAAAATTACGAAATAGACTGTCTCTATTAGTATAGATTTGTATATACAATACTCGTATTTATTTACTGTGACCGCATACTGTGTGTCATGTAAAGTTTCAGCGGCCGTGTAGGTACACTAAGTGACTGCATAATATTCGCATGAATCAGTTTTGAATTAATTATATTGCCTGTGATTGTGCCAGGGTTGTATAATGTATATGTTAAATATAGATATATTGTTTGTGCAATGTACAGAGAATTGGGCATGTGACAGAGACTGGATTAACTAAGCTTTTCCAATGTAAAACAATTCACTGTACTTACGATTCAAAGATTATTTAAAACTAGCTGGCGCCCGCGACTTCGTCCGCGATGAAAAAGAAAAAATTAGCCTATCCTGTGTCCTGTACGTCTAAATGTTTAACTACCAAGTTTCATGAAAATCAGTTCGTTCGTTTAAGAGTTATGGAGGAACATACATACATACATACAGAAAAAAATTCTAAAAATGGTCAATTTAGTTTCAGTATCATGTATAGAGCCTATAAACACGATATCTCTGAAAACAAAGTAACTTACTCCATGACCGACCTTTACAGATTTATTATTAGTATTGACTAGCTGAGCCCGCGAATTCAAACGCGTTAAAAAATGAAAATATATGAGTCATCTCAGTAACGACGACGGTGGCATGGCGGCTGTTGATCATATGACAATAGTGATTGCTGTAAATAAGCGTAGGACGCCTCCATGCTGAAGTTAAAAATCAATATAATTATTGTGTAGTTTTCAATCGACTATTCCTATGATCAATAAATTATAAGGGATAATAGAGCTAAATATTATAAATTATATATATTTGTATTACCTACTAGCTACCAGCCCCCGGCTTCGCACGGATGCAATTTTTCTCTTCACTCGTAACCTTCATCGGACCAACGAATAATTTGAAAATAAAAATTAGACAAATTGGACCAGCTGCTCTCGAGTTTTGCGCTTAGCCATTAGCAATTTATCCAATCATTTTTATTCATATAGATACCTAGACAGATAAACTATCTGACCAGATAGACCAGATAGTCTTTTTCCTGTCACATTCATTTAAAAATACCACCTTAACCTCGGACTTTTACCGTATAACGAAACAATTTCTTTCATACAACCTGTTATGACAAGTACATACACAATAAAAATAAATTGGCAAAATCGATCATGCCGTTTTATATTAATGGTACTAAAAGGGACTATTTAATTAAAAAATTGTCCTGCGGAACTATTGGGAAAAAATGTCTCACTATTTCCGCCACGGAACTTCTTTAATGGTAGGTAGGTACTTACTGAGACCTCTAATCTTCTGAATTGTTGCTCCGTCATATATATTGCATAAGAAATTAAGATTAATTAAAAGTGAGTTTATCGTAATGAAACTCACTAAAGCTGTATTTTGAAATCACAGGTAGTCATACAGAAGAGCTAGTGTCAGACATAGGTGCTAGTGACCCATTAAGGTATAGCAAAGGTACCGATGTCCTCTCTGGTCACTCACCTTCACTTAAGTAACTCCATTTTAAGACACAGATCAGTTCACACTTAAGACACTGTTCATTTTGGCGGACGCCCGGCACCGGTTACGTATCGTGACGGCACACGGAAGGGCCACGTCCGATCTATTTGTCGTAGCGCGGGAAAAATAAACAAATCGATATCGGTGAAGCAGGCGAGCGTTCGCGGACAGGAAGCCGGAATAATAGCGAGGTGCTTCGTCCGGTCGTCAGAGACGCGGCGCGAAGGGGGCAGATTCCACAGGGTGGTTGCTGAAAGGTGGTAGCCACGCCCCTGGGCGGAGACTCAGCTCGCCTGCGCGAGATGATCATTTCACCCTGGGGGTGAAGTGGTGATACTGGGTGGCTTGAGGCTTCACAATCGCACACACAGGATTTACTAAATTTGACACTCGAGACTTTTTCTGTGTCCCCATGCGTCTACCTTTTCGCGTTGTTAAATATACGCTTGTATTTAAGCCCGCAATTTATAACTTATTTAAATACATTTTATACAAAATATGTCTATAAATTCATTATCGTAACTTACTTAAAATAAAACAGGAATACCTAATAAAATCTAAGATCACATTATTTCTGACAAGTCTTTGAAATCGAGTATAGATTCCTCAACTTTGACTGGTCAAATGTTTTGCATTCATTAACCATTGGTACAATAATAGCTTTTTTTGTCATCAGAACAAATGCACCAGTATAATTTCTCTCTAGATTTTTGAAAATGTTCCAAACCTATATCTATGCAAGCGTAAGCCAAAGCTAGAAATACTTTTTAAAAGGTAAAAAAAATGAAAGAGGAATTAAGTGTTATCGGAACAGAGGCGTTAAGGGGTCACGCCCCGCCCCCACTCAACCCCCCGATTAGCGGGTAGCTTTTCATTGAGCATCACTAATTACCTACAAGTGTTAATGCTCGCCTAATATTTTAGGGGACGGATCTAATGAGCGCTGAAAATCGCTTGATTGTGGTCCCCTTTAGAGACCATTCGCAATTAAAAGTGAAATATTTCAAGTTACACAAGTAATATTTACATTTATAAAAGCTAAGATAAGAATTTGTTAGCTGAAACCTTGGTAAGAGCGATTTTTCAAAATGGCCAGTTGCGGCAGTGATCCACTAATTACAAACATTGACTTTTTTTAAACCTATCAATGTACCAATGCATTTCAACCATCGATATTTATGAATGGGCCTATTCCATAGCAAATAACACTGGTAAAACAATGGTATATCAGCTAAATTTTCCCGGTGACAGGATGGTGAAAGAGGCCCTAAGTAAATTACTATAGACTTACTAACTGCTGCCCGCGACTTCGCCCGCGCATAAAAAGTAGATAAAAACCTATTCGTAGACCTACCAAGTGTATGTACTATCGCGGTTAAGGGAGCAGTCCCACAATTTCGTGTGCACATTTTGTATTTATCTGTTACGTTTCTATGACGTTACTATGACAACCTCAATTCAACGTTAGACAAATTTGTATGAAAAGTGGGTCTGCTCCATTGACCGCGATAGTACACATATAAAATTACATCAAAATCGGTTAGGCCGTCTCGGAGGAGTATGGCAACTGACACAGACACGAGAATTTTATATATTACCTAGACTAGATTAAAACTTGATTGAATTTTATATTTTATTATTACTCGTATTTGACACACAAAGTGATGTTTCTTTATTAATCCCTAATACCTATTAATAAATTAAACACCATTCAAATCGACAAAGACCATACAATTTTTTATTTATGTCTTGTGTGTTCGTTTCCCCGTTCCTTTTAGAAAGTCTTGAGTAAATAAAATAATAGAAAGCAATATCTTTAAACCGTTGCGTGTTGTGCGATGAGTAAAACAGAAAGGAGTGATACCCCATCAATGTTTGCCGATCGATAAACGATTTATAGCCTAACACCTGGCAGTTTGGATGAGCCGACGAAAGGTGTGGTTTCTTTATCTAATTGGTTAAAAATAATATGTTGCGAGCGAAATGAGTTGTCAGATTTGTATACAATTTATACAGCTTTTAACTTTTATTCTATCGTCTCGAATTTTTTCGACCGTCTGTCGCATGTCGCATTACAGGCGTAGCCAATATGGCGGTGGCGGCGCCCATGGCTAGCATCAACAGGCTGTGTCATTTATTAGTCTATCATTCGTGCTGTCATTATGCCGCTATTATTATCATTATTAAGTTAAGGTGAAAAACGCGGTTTTAATACCCTATATCGAATAATTTTCCGAAAATTTTCAGTTCAATGCCTACAATCTGTTTGCATCGTGGTTTCTTAAAACCACACATTTAATTTTTCTTATTAATTCGTCTAGAATTTCATGGTAAATGGCGAAATAAAAATAATTGTAGAGTGCAATACGGAAATTGGGCTATTTTCTGTATAGACTAAACTGTATGGATACTGTTTAATTTTTGCTTGTCTAATATATGTCGTAGTAATAATTATACGACGTTTAGACATGAGGCGACATAAATTATTTTAGTATTATCAGATTCTGGTACAGCTATGGATAAAACTTTTTCCAAACTTTATTAGTAACAGTAAATGAAAAAGTCAACTAATAATTAGCAAACCCTTTTATTTGCGCACTAAAATATTTTTACTACGATAAGTTCACATCAAGTTTCACATTCTTTTGTCAATACGTTCATCAATTATCCACTTGCTCAATAAACTCTTGGTACTGGCGGTATAGTCTGCACTTCATCATTTAGAGTCGTGTCGATCACTGGCCGGTAGGAGATAGTTACTTTGCCAGTAGCTATATCAACAACTGTTACAGTGTGCTTCCTCCAGTGTTGGTCGAGCGGCTTCTTAGTCTAGAATAGAACTTTTATAATTATCAAAGTATAAGTATAAGTATAAGTATAAGTATAAGTATAAGTATAAGTATAAGTATAAGTATAAGTATAAGTATAAGTATAAGTATAAGTATAAGTATAAGTATAAGTATAAGTATAAGTATAAGTATAAGTATAAGTATAAGTATAAGTATAAGTATAAGTATAAGTATAAGCATCGTAGTAAGGATATGAGAAATTGCGAAAAAATTGTGCAATCTTAATTATTAATTAACAGTTTAAGAGTTAAACGCGTTAACATTTTATCACATTTTGTTTTAATTAGTGAAAATGTAAAGTTGAAATATTTCGTCGTAATGAGCTCACCGCTTCAAAGATACCCCGGACGTCATTCACGAACTGTCAAATGGAAAAACACACAGGGGCTCCACAATACTGTTTAACATAGTCCTAAAATATTCAAATTATCACCTGATCTTTTGTATCCTTACTATAATCCATTTCGTCGAGCCTTTTCGGGAAATCATCTCTAAAGTGGGCTCCTCTGCTTTCCACTCTATTCCTGGCGCTTGCCACAACTTGAACAGCCAACACAAGCATATTCTGCAACTCTAATGTTTCAAACAGATCGCTGTTCCAATTCATACGTTTGTCAGTAACGCGAATTTGATCAAACGCTTTGTACCACTTCTGGATCTCCGTGTGTGCTGAAACAGTATGGTTATTTCAAAATATTATGTTTACAAAGTTCACAACTCACTAACCTAAAGCCCTGTTGAATACTATTAAATCTTACTGATGGACACGGACCTCTGTGCACGCTAATGAATCGTGGATATATATAATATGGTACGGTGTATTCTGCAACATTGCTAAGTGATTCAAAGATACCTTATAATATTTGCAAGGAAAATGCGAAGGATAGACAATTTCAGAATTAATCGAGCATTTAAATTTCCTGATACTCGTGGAGAAATTGAAAAAAAAAAACTACTAATTGAAACATAAATTTCAAGGAATTCTGCATCAATGATTATTCTGTTGTTGATGGAGTGTTCTACTTTAATAGTGCAGCGTCACTTATTAAATTTATTGCAATAAATTTAATCTTTTATTTAGTTTTAAAAAATGGGGAAATGTGAACCTTCGTCTAAAAGGGCAGCGGTTCTAAAAACTCCACACTTATGTTGCATTGTGTTTCTCATTTCAGCTCTTAACTCGTGAGGTAAAACGCAGCCGTGTGAACCTCTTATCTTTTCATAGTTATCAATGGCGGCGTCGCAAATGTCCTAAAAAAAATGTTATTAAAAAAATCTATAGGTTGGCAGACAAAAGTTCATTCAATAGTGTTTTTGTTTAAATGCTCACATCTTTTAGATTCTTTTGTGGTTCACCAGGTTTTGAGATATTTTTAATATTGTGACCGATCGACCTTCCGAAGACCACAATGTCTAAAATGGAATTAGCTCCAAGTCTGTTGGCTCCATGACAATTGCTGACGGCCTCGCCTGCTGCATGTAATCCCGGGTATACAACGTCACGGCCGTCTATATTAACTACTACCTGTAAACGAAAACGATCGCGATATCAGTACTAACTAATATTATTATAAATTGGCTGGTGCCCGCGACTTCGTCCCGATGGAAGGTACCCTATGTCCTTTCTGGTGTCCCAGACAACGTGTATGGAAAATTTCATTGTCGTCGGTTCAGTAATTTCTGCGTGAAAGAGTAACAAAAATCTTTAGGTGTATACCTAAAGACGAAAGTTTAATAGGAAAGTTTGTATGGATGGATGTTTGTTACACTTTCACGCACAAACTACTGAACCGATCACCATAAAATTTTGCATACACGTTGTCTGATACACCAGAAAAGACATCCAGAACGCGGACGAAGTCGCGGGCACCAGCTAGTTATAACTTGAATTAAGTTTTTATACACCACGTTTTTTTCATACTTTGATGGTGCTTTGTTTCGAGCACTAATCTCACTAATCTCGGTCAACACAATCCACTCCATCGCATGTGCTCTTCATATAATGAAATTCGAAACGAATTTGATTTATTCTATGGTTCTGCGGTCTCGGCAAGGAAATCAATTCATAAATATGTAAATTTATAATTATTGTTAATTGTTTGCTTTTTTTTTGTAACTGTCTAGTATGTTTTTATTTTTGTATGTTGTGTTCACATGTAGTAGGTTACATTCCGAATTAATTGATGTATTTGTATGTTCTAGTTATTTATTTATTTTGCTTGTACATGGAATTGTATACCAGTTTTGTGAACCTTAATAAAAAAAAAAAAAAAAAAACACTATTTTAATTACAATAAAAATCGAGTATAGGGAAAGTCAATTATGGAATGACTTGGAAGCACCTCCTCTCTCACTGTGGAAGCAAATTTAAAGACGTTTTCACTTCAAAAACTGGATACGGGCTGAATGTTGACTTATATTTGGTGGTTATTATTGACTAATACTCGTATCATAAGCAACAACTGATAAAGAAAAAAGTAATTAGGCTGCAAAAATAAATAAATCCACAAAGTTGCAGAATTTAACTCGTTCAACCAACCAATCAAACAAACTCTACAAATTAATTATATTAGTACCTACTTGCTGTTGCACGCGACTTCGCCCGCGTAACTATATAAAATATACGAGTAGCCTATGTTACAAGCTGATTTAGCTTTCTATAGGTGAAAGAATTTACAAAATCGGTCCGTTAGTTTATTCATTACAAACATACAAATCTTCTTTTTTTGTAATCACTACATATTATAAAACAAAGTCCTTGCCGCGTTTGTCTGTCTGTCTGTCTGTTCGTAATAAGCTCAAAAACTACTGCACCGATTTTCATGCTGTTTTCACCAATGGATAGAGTAGTTCTCGAGGAAGTCGCGGGCAGCAGCTATAGTAATAGTATAAAATGCACAAACAAACTTCCAAGTGTAACTTGTTTATAATTGTACATTGTCTGGTGGTGGTGGAATAGATTAGGATGGTGTAATCAATACTAATAATAAATCTGTAAGAGTCGGTCATGGAGTAATTTATTTTGTTTTCAGAGATATCGTGTTTATAGGCTCTATACATGATACTGAAACTAAATTGACCATTTTTAGAATTTTTTTCTGCATGTATGTATGTATGTATGTATGTTCCTCCATAACTCTTAAACGAATCAACTGATTTTCATGAAACTTGGTAGATAAACATTTAGACGTACGGGACACATGATAGGCTACTTTTTTTTTCTTTTTCAACGCGGACGAAGTCGCGGGCGCCAGCTAGTATATAATAAAACAACTAAATTTAGTTTCAATTTTTTTTGCATTATATAGAAGTACATCATAGTATAATTGTATAGTGTATATGTATGTATGTATGTATGTATGTATGTATGTATGTATGTATGTATGTATGTATGTATGTATGTATGTATGTATGTATGTATGTATGTATGTATGTATGTATGTATGTATGTATGTATGTATGTATGTATGTATGTATGTATTATGTATGTATGTTCCTCCATAACTCTTAAACGAATTAACTGATTTTCATGAAACTTGGTAGATAAACATTTAGACGTACGGGACACAAGATAGGCTACTTTTTCTTTTTCAACGTGGACGAAGTCGCGGGCGCCAGCTAGTTAAATAAATAAAAACAAACCTCTCCTTTGTAATTGATAGGCACTCCTCCCATTGTGTAGTGGACGGTGGGCAAGACGGGCACTGGCTGAGTGTAAACGTCGACTCCCGCGAATGTGTGTGCCGTCTCCGAGATTCCCGGGAGTCTACTCTTGATTACCTCCGGACTGAGGTGGTGCAGTTGCAGATATATATGATCTTTCTTTGGGCCGACTCCTCGACCTGTCATCAAACAATATTCGAGTTCTATTTCAATGAAAGGTTAATGAAGGTATATAACAACAACAAACCATTAAAAGTACCTTTTTTATAATTATGTTACCGGGATATCAATACTCGAGGGAAAAAAGTACCATTAAATTTTGCAAATATTATATTTTTTAACCTTCTCGTATTTCAGTGGCAATCGACCTAGATACAACGTCTCTGCTCGCCAAATCCTTTGCTTTGGGTGCATATTTTTCCATGAATCTAACACCTTCACTATTCACTAGGAAACCTCCTTCGCCGCGACTTCCTTCGGTCATAAGACAACCCGAACCGTATATGCCTAAAAGTTAATAGTGATTAAATTAATATATACAACATATAAAAAATGTATGCTCCAAAATCGAATTTAATAAAACGTCTCTAAAATGCGAACGTGAACGAAAATTTTTGCAATTGAATTGATGTGTCATAATGTTCGTTCGAAACGCAGTATCAAAATCGCATTTCCGCCAAAAGAGCCTTCAGCGCAATTTATGTTATTTTTTTTAATGAAAAACCAATGCGAGTGGGATGTTCGATAAAATCTAAGCAAACAATGTAACATAACTGCCTCACCGTTTTAATTAGATTACACACTAACCCTATAAGAATTATTAAGCACTAACCCTAGGATTCACTAAGGGTTTCTATCTAAAGAGTTTAGAAATATTCCCTTGGAAAAATAAACGCCACCCTTTGCACATTTACGAGGCAATAAAAGATTGAGTGAAGGCAGGGAAAATAAGTCCAGGTTTAGGTACTGGGCTAAAAGTTTTTTTTTAAATAGGCACTGTTTAAAAATGGAAATATTGTAATTTCCTTGAAACTCGAAATGATTGAGAGTCGAGTTCGATTTTTTTGAATAACGAATTAAAAAAATGTTTCAATCTCCTCTTATTAAATTAAATACATCTTCGTACTATCCGTGAGAAAAGCGTGGTCCGGAAGCACAAAGACATAAGCATGGACGTAGAAATTTTCTGATGTCATTCGTTATTATCTAAACAGAACATTAAGTTAGACATTTTAGTCTTTACCGATACGAATAGGGGAATATACATATATTAGTACCAGTAGGGTGAAACTGTATGAACTCCATGTCTTGTAGGGGAATTCCTGCCCTAGTGACCAAAGCGCAACCGTCCCCTGTGCACGTATGGGCTGCTGTGCAAGAGAAGAACATTCTTGGATAGCCACCCGTCGCTATAATTGTATTCTTAGCTTGAAACCTGTAAGTTTTTGTACAGTTAATTATGTGTTTTGCCACTTTGCATAACTAATTTGAAATTAGTTACCGGTATACTGTGATTAATTTCAGTCAAGGTTACGGAGACGAGATTGTCCTTAGTTTAAATGTCGCGTTTGATTTTCACAATGGTAATCCACCCATAGTTGACGATCATACGATCGATGCAAATTAATCAAATATTATAAAACAAAGACATCCGCCGCGTCTGTCTGTCTGTCTGTCTGTCTCTTCGCAATGAACTTAAAAACTACTGCACCGGTTTTCATGCTGTTTTCACCAATGGATAGAGTGGTTCTCGAGGAAGCTTTTACTATATAATTTACAAAGTTACGCAGGCGAAGTCGCGGGCAGGAGCTAGTTAAATATCTGTATATAAAATATACCTCTCCCACTATTGTTTCTCGAATTAGTTATTGGTTTCTTGTTGGTTGAGTCAATCGCAAAAATATGTACTAAAACTGCACATTAATATGTCTTTGATATGTCTTGATGTACTGTCATTATACTCGTATGTGTTTGATTTTTTTCCAATAACATTGAATACGTTTTAATATATCTAATATAGGTAACGATATAAGTCTATATTTTATATTCATTCGATTAAAAGAAAATATCAATAAATTATTGTCTATTAGTGCCTATATATATAATTACTCGTATGGTAATTAATAAAATATTGAAACATTGCGAAACAGACACTCAACTGTACTAAGTATATCACTCAAGTTAATTTTAACGAAAACTAGTAAGCGAGCAGAGTTGTAGGTTCGCATTGAATATTTGATAGCTGTGGACTTACTTACTTAGTGAGATTCAACAATTAAAGATAGTTGCGTCCAAGTTTCGACGGTCGTTTCTATGTTTTTCTACTCACCTGTGTAGACTTCCGTCATCCATATCTACGGCTACTGCTCCGACCACCTCACAATCTTGCACAAGTAAGTCTAGAGCGAAAAATTCCGAGAACAAATCTATATTTTTAAATTTTGTGCTGTACCCGTACAAAGTATGGAGAAGAGCGTGACCGGTCCTAAAAGGAAAATGTCATGTTTTTACATAGATAATATTTTGTAGGAGATATTATCCCTTGATATCACAGCAACCACTCTGATTCGCTGACTTTACAATTTTTTCTTCCATAAGAAATCCTTCGATCTAGTACCTACCTAAGGTGCAAAAGCTAAACATAAATGTGCCCAAAGTGTCACCTATGATCAACTGCGTTGTAATGTGTGAGGCTTGCTTTCTTTTGACAATAACAAAAAGACTTATAACATTTTGCATTGGGAATGTTGCGCTCAAAGAGCACATGTTTTAATCACATTAAAATGCCAGTGGAAAAGGCGCTTGATGAGAAAGACTTATACTATAAATCACATACCTATCTTCGGCAGCACACGTTCTCTTTGCGACGTTTTTGCCATTGTGTGTAGAACCTCCACCGAAAGGTCGCTGGTAAATTTTTCCCTCTTTTGTCCTCGAGAAGGGCATTCCCATATTTTCCAATTCAAACACCACGTGCGGTGCTTCTCGGGTCAGGTAGTGGATTGAGTCCTAATAAATGAAAGTGTGCTAGATCACTCGTTACGTTAACTAAAATAATAAGTAGAGTAATAGTCTATGCACCTGATCTCCCAGCCAATCGGAACCTTTGACGGTGTCGTAGAAATGCCAACGCCAGTCGTCTTCGTGCATGCTGCCTATTAAAACAAATTTATTTCGCTTGTGATGATATTTATCTCTTACATTATTCATTGTAATAACGGTTTATTACAATGAGTAAATTACATGAAAGTACATACCAAGGTAATGTATAGATAAATATGATCACAAGCGATAATTATATTTATAATATGGTGTTGCTTGTGTTAATTGGCAACGGTTACCACCTATCAACATCAACCTTATTGCCGAGCTTTTTGGAGTTTACTCCTTAAGAATCGATTTTCATATATAAGCCCGGGGTATGAAAATTTATGGAATTATCACATGTCACGCGTTACGCGTTAGTTTTAATTTTTTGCGCAATCCTCACAATATCTCTGAAACTAGATAATGTTAGGTAATAATACATTATTGCGAAAACTAGATGGCACCGGTAATCATGCATCATAATTCGAACAGAGATGGCACAGAAATTAATTCGTTATGATAATTTATTCGTGTTTATTACATTATTTATTTATCGTTTGTAAGAAGTACCTACTCCAGTCGTGCGTCCGAGATGACACCACACACACACACACTTTTTTTAAGTTGTCATTATTGTTACAGTACAGAAAATAGGAATGAAGCTATGTACCTATTGCGGCGTTCATTCCACCTTGCGCTGCAATCGTATGAGATCTGGTCGGAAACAGCTTTGAAACAATCGCTACACTAAAGTTCTCCTGAGCTAAACCTATCGCAGATCTCAGGCCAGCACCACCGGCTCCAATCACCAGACAGTCATGGACATGATGTTGGATCACGATTGATCTCTTGATCGCGTTTGCCACTAAATTAAAATAATTAAATATTAATTTAATAAATGCAGTGTACCATTTTCGTATCAATCATGAATTATTATTAAAAAATATTATATGTAAATTCGGAATTAATTGTATTTAATTGTAATAAAGCATCCGCGCAAGATCAGCGTTTACAAACTCGTGATGTAATAGGTATCTACGTTGCCGTTTCGCTTTAGGTCATCTGATGCCAACTGAGTTTCGTAACAATTTATAAAATCGCGTTTTTATCCTTCCTTAAATTGTTAAAGGTATTTATTTTCATCATATGCAATGCAGTGGTCAAATTTGAATAAAAAACCATTCATTTTCACGTTTTTTTTTTTTTTTGTAAATGTAGAAAATAATTTACCAAGTAAAATCTTTATAAACAGAAGAGTTCAAAGACTACTATTAGCAAAATATTAGGGTATCTAATCATAGTAGCAGTAATCACCCTATATCAAGAGCACCGTGGTATATCAGCACGTGTGCTGTTGTGTGTGCCAGAGCTCAATCTTCTATTAATATCTTGTTTCTTTTAAAATTAGGGTCAGCAGCGTACTTGCATCCTCCTACTTTAGTTAATTTTAATATATCAAAATATCAAGTAAAATGACAGCCTGTCCTGTCCAAATAAAACTGTGCCTACAAATATTACCTTGAAATTTAAGTTACCAAAAAAGTGTATACTCAACGTTTCAATGGTCTTGTACTATTTCTAGTAATTATCTTCATGAATTCTAAGCATTTCTGTGAACATTTAAAAAAATAATTGAAGATATTAATTCTACTTGAATTTGTATGTTTAGTAAATTTAAAATATAATACAATACACTTACTGGAGCTAGAAGAAACATAATCGTCAATAAGTATTAGAAAGTTTTCAATATAATAGAAAATAATATTAATTGATAAACAATCTTTCTTGACAGTTTATGAAAAGTCAAAATTAATACTTTTTAAATTAATATTCTGATTAGTTTTACGGGTACATTTTTTTTAAATAGGTTTCATATCTAATAGATAGAAATGATAGAAATAATCATGAAAGACAATCATGAATAGATAAATTTTCTCCTCAATTTTCAGGCTTATTTTTAAAAATGTGACGATTAAAATTAAAAAGTTTTTTCGTAAAATTCCTACATTTAAACAACGTAAAGCGACGCGGTCGTCGCGTGGCAAAAAAACGATCTTTAACCTATGTGATCATCAAATCGGATGATTTGTGTAAAGTTTTGTAATTGATATTTTAAAAAAAAATTACGGACCGGAATGCGTCTGTGAAACTTTTGTACATACTCATTTAAAGGTTCCATAAAGGTTCATTAGTTGGCAGTACGAATACATAAAAAAAATATCGCCTTTGACGGCTCCTCTTATTCAATTTCAATAACATCTCTGTCAACGCAACATCAAATTTAATATAATGTATCCACAACAATTTAACTAATAAAAACATTAAATCGGAAAAAAATAGAAAAAATGGTACAATAAGAAATAATTAATATAACAATAAAATCTGACTTGAAAATTTAACACGAACACTTTTTGGCTCATTCCACAATGGCGAAGTAAGTGTCATATTTTATATTATAAAGAATAATATCATAATATCATAGGTTTATATGTTTGTGTATTTATAAATATGTAGAAGGTAATCTTCGAAACTACTCAACTATAGTTGGTAGGTATAGGATATTTATTACGACTTGATGTAGTAGGTACACCTACTACTTATACGATATTACATTACATAGGATATAAAAATCGGGTTGGGTTTTGAATTAAGTGTGGTAGTTTTTTAAGGTGTTTTTAGGCTAAATTAGTTAGGAATTGTCATAGTTTTATAAAAATATAGTTTTTATGTCTAGGAAATCAATTTACAATTAATTTTATAATTATTTTAAAACATAACCTAAAATTTCTTTACAATACAAATAAGTATTTATATACCACGTTTGTTTGAACTATCAGCATCAGTGTCACTTAAAAACATCACTACAACACACGTTTTCATTACAACACTATAAATTTTTACTGTTTAGAAGTTAATTTTATAAAATTTATAGCGATTATTAATATTCAATTTATATATTTTATAGCAAAAATCATTATTTTCAATATATGAGACGTAGAGCAATAAATAATGTTTTTTTTTTATTGTTTACTTAATTAGTATTCTGTGCGTTTATTACAAAATGTGTTACAAGACTTATTTGTACTGAAAACAAATAGGTTAGGTTAGGTTCCGGAATGTTATGAAAATGCGAGCGGAGCGCAGCGGAGCGAGCTCACCCGATTACAAAATGTGTTACAAGACTTTTCAATGCAGAAAATAGGTTAGATTGGGTACTGGAATACTGGTTGTAGCAGAACAATTGTGCGCTTATTACAAAATGTGTTACTCTGTGGTTAGTATGTCGTAATGTTTATGAGTCTAGGTTATATTTTAAAATAATTATAAAATTAATTGTAAATTGATTTCCTAGACATAAAAACTATATTTTTATAAAACTATGACAATTCCTAACTAATTTAGCCAAAAAACGCCTTTAAAAACTACCACACTTAATTCAAAACCTTTCCCTAAAAATCTTTGGAGAAAATATCATGTCTTGATATCCTGGCTTTAGAATCGATGGCCATACTTTTTGGGTATTTATAGGCTTAATCAGTTAGGAATGGATGTTAGTTTTATAGAAATATAGTTCTTATGGCGAGGAAATCCATTCACAATTAATTTTATAAACATTTTAAAACATGCTGACAGTTCAAACAAACCTGGTATGTAAATATTTATTTGTATTGTAAACCAATTTTAGGTTATGTTTTAAAATGCTTATAAAATTAATTGTGAATGAATTTCCTCGCCATAAAAACTATATTTCTATAAAAGTAACATCCATTCCTAACTGATTAAGCCTATAAATACCCAAAAAGTCTGACCATCGATTCTAAAATTATCCCAAAAAAAGGCCCTGCGTGATTGGAACATACAGTTTCAATGGTTTCAATTAATTATGATTTTAGTAATTGTTGCACCTGTCCCGGCGCGGGAGGCGGAAGTGCTTCCGCGAAAGAATTAAAATCTAGCTTGCCTCTAATATGCTTGGTGCCCCGCGACTCTGGTGGTACTGCCACGGGGAAGGGAAGCGCTCAAAACAAACCACGGCCAGCTTCAGCCGGCGCTCCTGCTTCGTCTTTCCCGTTCTTGGATGAAGACTACATAAAGAAGCATTTTAAATTGGCACCGAGAGCATTATACTTGGATTCATACAGGCAAGTATGCTTATAAGAATTATACCCACATGAATTGTTGATGCTCCACAAGACATACAAGTACTTCGGATCATAATAAAGGGCCTTAGCTACCACAGTATCTATCCACTCCGGCCGCCATCCCAACCAAATTTTCGGACCACCGGGCTACAAGACCCCGCGAAGTGTGAAAAAGCAAAAATTAGTAAAAATTGTCCATATTTTTGCTTAAATTTTTAGGCCGTAAAAAAAATTAAATTTTTGAGTTTAGGACGTACAATATGTGGACTGTATAGAACAGTTTGGAGCTGGCATGATACTTTTACTTTGGATGTTGAGGTCTAGCCGTTATTTGTACTGATTTTACGGTACTAAAAAAAACGTGTGTTTTTAGACGCAATTTCTTTCCATTTGGGTTCCCCACAGCCAAATAAAAGTGCACCTCGACAAAAATTTACAAATACAGATTCCATATTATAGGGAAAGCCACGCTACTGTCATAGTACCCTTAGCCATTAAAAAACTAAACAAACAATTTTCTTTACAGGAGACCATTGATTACATTTCCCATGACACAAGAAATTACTAAAAACTTCAATCAGTATCGTAAGTCTAAAATTAACCAACAAATTTTGGATGGCTTCCTCGACCCCAGTGAAGCTATATCCGCTCCTAGCGTGTTTGTAAGTAGCAATTCTCAACATCTTACTCTGAATCAACTTTTCTTTATAAATATTGTTCACACATACATTCATTATCAACATTCAGTAGGAATTTGTGTGGGTGCGATAAAAGAAATTATTTACAACTAGCTGGTGTCCGCAACTTCGTGCACGCTGTAGTTCGTTTTATTTTTTTAAAGCCCACAGGAACATAATATTTTTCCAAGGAAAAAAGTATCCTACAGTCCACGTAATCATCAATACATTAGTGAAAACCACATTCAATTTTGTTAAGCCGTTTTTGAGATTAGCGTGCACAAAACGCATAAACAGACTAAAAATTCTAAAAACTTTTTTGACCCATGTTAATAATAAGAACATAATTAAGTAACAACATGTAGTAATAGTTATTGAGAGTAAAGTAAGCAAACCGAACCCGGCTTCGCACGGATGCAATATTTTCTGCAAATTCTTATTATAAAACAAAGTCCTTCGCAGCGTCTCTCTGTCTATATGTCTGTCTGTTCGCGATAAACTCAAAAACTACTGCACCGATTTTCATGCTGTTTTCACCAATGGATAGAATGGTTCTCGAGGAAGGTTTAAGTATATAATTTACAAAGTTACAAAGTACGCGACGCGAAGTCGCGGGCAGCACCTTTTTATATATAAAAATCCATTCTTTTTACACTTTCCATTAGTGAAAACCGCATGAAAATCCATTCAGTAATTTTTGAAATCATTACAAATACGTATACCTACAGACATACAAACAGACAGGCGCGACAAGGGACTTCGGTAGTTTTATTATATTTATATGGATAAACATTGACCGTCAAATTAATTTAAACTGTAATAAATTAAAAGTTAATACTATTTAAATTAAAACTAAAATACTTTTTAGGTAAGTACAATGTTAAGTTATGATTTAAAATGGCTTGCAACACAGTTTCATAATTTGCAATAAACATTTCGATGACCGTGCTCGTTACTCGAGTAACCGTTGTAATATGAACCCAATGTTACTTGGAAGTCAAAACTATGGCCATTGTACTAACAATAATTCTGAATTGAGTTATTGTTATAACGTATTTATTAATAGAGGCGAACGGAAGCACATTTGTGTTAATTCCTTTGACTCGAACTGAACTTAATTCGGTTTTATTTAAACTTTAATAATATTACACGAGTTTTACCTATTAACTTTTATTCTAAAACTTTGTTCCACAGTAATGTAGGTACTTGCTAAACTATTTAAGCTGTTCAACATACTGTGTATAGTGTATCTTCGTATAAATGTGGTGTTAGCTCAAAGGGATGTTTAGCAAATATTGTGAAGTGTAGTGAAAAAAGTCATGTGCATATCGGAGTGTTCAAATCGCCGCCTAAAATATCCACCAGCCAATCTTTTATCTCCAGCAGTGATGAGTGCATATATATGTATTTTATTACTATCTAAAACCTCTCGTGAAAATCTTAACGAAGACATTCTGACGAAGTCCAGAACTACCATGTGCAATGTTGAAGCGCTATCAGCTTCACTTGCACATCAGGATGTAACTGGAATTCACCAAAAGACCACCCCAGTCTTCTCGTTTCACCGACAAATTTAATACTGTGAGTTATTTTTAATTCGTACTTAACCAAAATCTTAACCTCTGTACATTTAACCTATCTATACCAATATATAAAGCTGAAGAGTTTGTTTGTTTGGTTGTACGCGCTAATTTCAAGAAGTACTAGTTCGAATTGAAAAATTCTTTTTGTGTTGGATACTCCATTTATCGAGGAAGACTATAGATAACGCGGACAAAGTCGCACCCACCAGCTAGAGTTTTATATGTCGTAAAAATCCTGATGCTCCGCCATGAGCTCCGACGATCGGAGCCCGCTCGGAGAACACGCTCGTGGTGCCTTCTTTGTTCCCCAGCGACAATCCGATTAGCCGAGTTAAGGCCGGTGACCTGACTGGCCCGTGGCCTCTGCAACCGCCCAGGTTAAGCCTACCCACCACGTCAAGGTCCAGGGCACAACTTTTGGGGGAACGCAGTGTGCCCTGTCACTGCTTAAAATATATACTTACACAAAACACAACCATCCTCGTTTATCGCTCTTTCCATTTGTGGAAAGAACAGACGAACAGCGACTTTGAATAAGTTATAATGTATATTATAAATACTATAGCTGGCGCCCGCGACTTCGTCCGCCTTGAAAATGAAAAAGTAGCCTATCCTGTGTCCTGTACGTCTGAATGTTTATCTACCAAGTTTCATGAAAATCAGTTGATTCGTTTAAGAGTTATGGAGGAACATACATACATACATATATACATACAGAAAAAATTCTAAAAATGGTCAATTTAGTTTCTGTATCAAGTATAGAGCCTATAAACACGATATTTCTGAAAACAAAGTAACTTACTCCATAATCAACCCTTGCAGATTTATTATTAGTATTGATTAGTATTGATGATACATGCTTCTCGTCGCCTGCTACTCTCCCTCAGTCTTCAACTACTCTCGCGCGCTCGACCGTTTCTCGTTATGTTCAGCTTCATTTCTAACATACTTCTCAGCGATTTAATGTAAAACCAAGATATACGTTTTGAAGTATGAAAATTTTAATTTTGAAATCGTTTTCGTAAATTGAAATAGGACCATACCTGTCGCATTCAAGCCTGCTGGAAAATTGCATATTAAAAATTTCAAATTGTCACAGATCTAAAACTATGCACCGGACAGTGCCTGCTTTTCCACAAATAAACTTTATAATTATAACTAATACTGGCCGAAATATCTACGCTACAACTCAAAAAACAACCGAGTTATGAATTTTTGAAAAAACTGCACTTTGGCCGGTTTTTCCAGATTTTCACCTAAACCAACGGTCTGATAGAGTCGTTCGACCTCTCATTTTCTTTGTGTTTTCATTCTCTACAATTTCTCTACAAGTTGACACAATCATAATTAACTTGATAGTTTAAATTTTATAAGCAAATAACTAAAAAAACAGCAATTTTTTTGCATAGAATTGTTAATAATAAAGTTATAAATAATAAAGTCGAGTGAAAAATATATCAATATATCATATGAAACTATTCTCCAAACGAAAGCGCAGTTGGTTTTCTTCTACTTTATACTTTTTACATGACAAAATATCTGTAGCTTGGGTGTAGATATCTCTAAAAACAAAGTAACTTCTTACTCCATGACCAACTATCCCTTTATTATTGCACGCGACTTCGTCCGCGTAACTATATAAAAAGCCTATGTTACTCGCTGATAATATAGCTTTCTATACGAGTAGGTGAAAGAATTTTTAAAATTGGCCTAAGTCACGTCGTACCCAAGCGACGCCTATATACGCCTACAACGCGACTTTTTTCTAATAATTGCATTTTTAAACTCGTGATATCTTTTAAATGGAATGTCCGAATTGAATAATTCAAAGTTATATAAATAAGGTATAAGCAGTCTTGAATATGAAGTAAAATTTATTTTGTGGCATAACTATAATTAGACATATGCTGTCGCGACACTTTTTGTAAATAATGATGTTGTTATTCTATCATGTTGTAACTTTTTGTTCTATCATCAATAGTTTTCGCAGCACATGCGATGTAAGAAATATTTTAAATCATTTTTTTACACCTTTTAGAAAGGATACCTAATTTTTTTGAAAATATAATATAGAAAATATACTCGTAATATATATTTTTTTATGTTAGGTCGACAGACAGGCTGACAGTCCACTTGATGGTAGGTGGCTACCGTCGTCTATAACACAAGCAACGCCATAGGTGCTGCAAGTGCGCTGCCGACCATAGAAGGATTAAGGATAAGGGATAAGGAAAGGGATGGGGTATTAGCTCTGACATCCCTTACTCACTCACCGAAACACTACAGCACATATGCTGTTATTTCACGGTGGTACTCTGTAAAGTCTGTAAGGTGGTGGTTACTGTCGCCAGACGGGCTGCCCAAATGATTGCGAAACGCAGTGTGCCCTACCACTACTTTTTAAATCCAGACCAGTCAATTTTGAAAATTACAATATTCCAAAGTTAAAATTTAAATTAATGTGATGTATGTATGATTGAAGATTTGAAGAGGCATTTATTTGAGTATGGTGCTAGTACCATTTTGGGTACAATTTTTGAAAGGGCCGGCACAAAAAATATTATGTACCCTTTCAAAAATTGTACCAAAGATGGTACTAGCACAATAACCCAGATAAACGCCTCTTCAGATCTTCAATGATAGTTAGACGAATAAATAAATATACCATACATTTGACCGCGATAGATATTGATAGCGCAATATAACCTGGAGAAACAGCGACATCTATATTTCAGTTATTGCACTCACAGGTCACACAGCGAATTAATGACAAAAAAAGATAGTTTTATAATTTAGTTAGATTGTATCTATTTATCTATGTACGGATAAAGTTGCATTCGCTCAGGCGAGTAGTTAAGTAATTTCAAATTTAAGTGTAAGCGGTTGGTGCTTAACTGCGCTGCGGTTCCTTTAATGCCCGGTTTCTGAAGTTCCCAATTAAACTCTCACTTACTATTGATTCGTTAAACTAAGTTAATTAAGTTAAACGTTAAGTTCTAAGTTAAGCGTAAGATTAAGCGATTAAGCGTAAGTTAAACGTAAGATAAACGTCGGATAACTGTCCTTGCGTTTCTGAATACACAATGAGCCGTTCCATAATTATGAAACCGATAGCCAGTTCCTCTATTTGCCACTAGATGGGTCTCGTCAACAGAACAAGTCTTAAATTGATTTTATCATTTCAATTCATAATTAATAGTAGTTAAAGTGAGTCAAAAACTATTTTCATTATATAAATTACTATAATTCGTTATTTATCATGAATGGCATCGCTGTCAAGGAAGTGTGTCAAATCTGAATAAAAACTCAATGTCCAAGGAGGATAGATACCTCCTTGTCTTTGTCGTTATTTTCTACGTATTTTTCTTGATTTTTTTTTCTTTTCTATTAATTGAATATTATTTTATTATCAATATAATTTAAACTTTTCACTGAAAAATTATATAAAATAAAAGAAATAAAGAAGTAATAACCTTAAATTCGATAAGTTTGTCAAAAATGAAACGTCAAATAAAGTTATGGAACCGATAAACGCCACCCATTGGCCAGTTAAGTTAAACTACACATAAACGGAGTTTATCTTACATTGGGGTACTCGGAAACGCATTTTCAAAATTTATCGAACCGATAGTGCTAATGAATAGATAAACTACCAACAAAAGTACTTCAGAAACCGGGCATAAGTGCGGGTATAAAGAGAAATTGCCAATCCTAGATTTGAATTTCATCTAAGTAAACAAAGTCTAATTTAATTAATTTTTTTAAATAGATAAATACATTACAAATGAAAGTGACGACTGTAACAGAAAACATAATATAATGAAATTTTCTCGATAGAAAAAAATCACCAAGTGAACTCTCATTTCCATCGATTTTTAGTTTTATTTTGAAAATGAACATTACAAAGCTAAAAGTGGATCAGTTATTTCACTTCACATAATATTATCTTAGGCTGTATGTAACAATTTTTCATTTGACATTGTAGTTTACGAATAATTAATATTTAATACTTTTGGCACTTATAACATTTTTATTGAGCGAGATGCGCTATCTTCCTTCGCATGTTGTGCGTAGTTCTACGTATTTTGTGTCACTGTCACGTCCATGGGGCCACGCGGGTGAAATTACAAATTTTGTTTGCTTTATAAGCACTCTTAAAGTAAATTATTTTGATTTACATTAATTGAAATAAATAAAATCTCTTTTTATAACAAAAAAAACTAACTTCAAACACCGTTTTCTCATGGATGCCATTGTCAGAACTGGGACCAAATTGAAATGGGACCACACGGGAAGCACCAGCTTTCAAATAAAAAAAGAATCATCAAAATCGGTTCACCCAGTCAAAAGTTCTGAGGTAACAAACATAAAAAAATACAGTCGAATTGAGAACATCCTCCTTTTTTAGAAGTTGGTTGAAAATAAGCCTTTATTATTATTAAGCATTTATAATAAATCGAAATTTATGAAAAATTTTCTGATGTTACAGAAATTATTTCAAATTATACTATGATGAGCTTCTATATAATGAAAAAAAAAATTGGAACTAAATTTAGTTGTTTTATTATATACTAGCTGTCGCCCGCGTTGAAAAAGAAAAAAGTAGCCTATCCTGTGTCCTGTACGTCTAAATGTTTATCTACCAAGTTTTGTGAAAATCAGTTAATTCGTTTAAGAGTTATGGAGGAACATACATACATACAGAAAAAAATTCTAAAAATGGTCAATTTAGTTTCAGTATTATGTATAGAGCCTATAAACACGATATCTCTGAAAACAAAGTAACTTACTCCATGACCAACCCTTACAGATTTATTATTAGTATTGATATCAATAACTAACTAAAACAAACATAACTAACTCAAACTAACTTAAACATGAAATACAAAGTATACTTTGTATTTCATGTTTGAGTTAGACATCCGCAACCTTATGAGGTTACCTGCTGCGGTCAAGTACCAGCTGTCTCCATCTTTTGTGCAGATCATCAACCCATCTTCTCAGCTGCCTTCCCTTTTTTCTTTTTCCTTCTCTTGGATACCATTCCACCACTCTCTTGGTCCACTTATCCACTTCTTCTCTCCTTATGTAACCTGTCCAGCGCCATTTTAGCTGCCTTATTATTACTATTATGTTGGGGATCTGCGTTTTCTTTTGGATATCTGTTAAGTCTGCATTTATCTTCTACATTAATTACACTTACTTAAGTATTTCACTCCTTTTGCGGATAATTTTCACTTGGTCTTCTCTTCCGATGCTTTTCCAAAAATCTAGTATTTCTATTTTATATACCGAAGTAAATTACTATAGACTTTATAAGAACAATGGATTTTTAGTAGGTAGTGAAAGTAAAGGTAATTTAAAATCGCCATGCAACGCCACGTATTACTAATTTATACTAATATTATAAAGAGGTAAAGTTTTATGTGTTTGTAAGGTGTTTTAATTGAATAAAAAAGAATTTTTTTTAATCATAAAAATAAAAACATTTTTATCAATGGTCAAATTGGCTGAATTCATAAATGGCCTGAACAGAATTTCAGAATACATAGGCTATATAATTATTATCCCTTAAAATGAAAAAGTTTTTCGTGGTAATCTAATTTGCAAAGTAGGTACCTAACCTAAATCGACGCAAAAACCGTTGAACGAAAACATTCATTTCGAACGCTGGTTTAATATGAATAGATAATATGATTGATTTCTATAAAGCCTACAAAAAAGTCAGCGACAGCAAAATTCTCTACAGTCTACACAAACCAGTAGGTACTATACTTAGTTACTGAGTAATCTTCGAAACATAATACATTCGGTTTAGAATATTCTTTCACCAATAGTTAGAATAAGAATTCCAAGATGAACATAGGCTATAATATATTCCTCGGGAGCGAAGCCGCAGGCACCAGCTATCTTCTAAATACAAAGAGATTCAACCAACGCCTGACGAATGTATAACAGCAATAACAAATGTCAGGCTTTATATTGCTATACACATGTAGTCAGGCGCTACGTTCCCTTACTTTTCGCCGACGATTTCGCGACCACTATGTAAAATAAATTAAGGGTTCCATGAGTTTCGATCTGCTAAATAGGTATACCAAGAATATAGTTGAAAAATTAGTAGGTGAAAAACAAATACTGTTGAATAGTCAGTGACGAGTATCGAAACTAAACGGAATTAGGTACAACCTTGCATTTCACGCTACTCTGTCATTCTTTAATACTCACTATTAGATACTGTTACCAAAGAGGACCAAAGGATTGTACCATGTAGGTACAATCCATCCACGGTATCTGAACAATGTAGTAATAACCTACCTAACATCCATACTATTATTATGAATGTGAAAGTAACTGTCTGTCTGTTACCTTTTCACGCCTAAACTACTCAAAGGATCATCATGAAATTTCGCAACGTTGTCAGTTGTCAGGGATATGGGAAAGGACATACAGTATAGTACAGTCAATCTGTCAATGCTGGCGTGGTGAAAAAATTTACGGATGGGTGAAAGTTGTTTTATTCGTTGAAGAATGATGTAGGTACTTAAGCTACCTTTGCTATGGGCATGTGCTACTTTGGTGCGTCTTTTTGAAAACTCAAAAAAGTGAAAAAAAATTTGAAATGCATTTTTCTCGAAATGTATGCATTTCACAGGAAAATTTATAGAACAAAAAATGTAGAGGTCGTTACGATCTACAATTAATGTCATTGGAGCAATGCTTGCAGGTGCCGTATGCAAGAAATGCACACTGTAGGTGGCGCGGCCCATCGCAAAGGTAGCTTAAGTACATCATTCTTTAACGAATAAAACAACTTTCTCCTATCCTCAAATTTTTTCAGTCAACCTAATTATTTTATGACAGATTGGCTGTACTAATAAGGAAGTTAGGGAACAAAAGTAATCTGTTAAACTTTTTTTAAGCCATATGCGAAAACTGAAGCAGAGAAACGAAAAGAGGCGGAAGACGATGAAGAAATCATTTATATTTTACAACTGCCAGATTGGGAATATAAATGTCCCGTCCACAATCAAACTATAAGGACGCCAAGGTTAATTTAATTTTTTTCAATACTTGACTATGTAGGTCTATAATTATTGATTTGATATTGTATTATTAGTCTTTATAGTCTATTATTTACATTCAATTTTATTTATTTATATGACACTGCTGTCATTATCTACCAAAACATGTAAAAATATGAAACGCCATACTGAAAGACTTTAACTAACAATAAACACAAAGTACCTATACTCCGCGCCACCTATTAATCTACTACAAGCATCTACAAGTATGGATTTTGCGTGACAAATGCCAAAGCGACACATAAAAAGTACGCCTAAAACAGAATCATGGCGAAGTCTTGCCTTCAGCGCGTCAATGGTAAATAAAAGGTAGTAACGACCAAGTTCTACCGTAAGTTGACGTAAACATTTATTCTTTAAACCCCCGTGTGCCGAACGCCAGCGAGCCGAATTAAGCTTTGGTTTCCTAGGATAGCGGTGCCGCTAACACCATCTGTCATCTTTTCGTATCTGTATACAATATATTAAAAACAGCTTCACCGCTATCAATAAAAACCGACAAGACGGCCGTCATGCAAATGGCGGCACCGCTTTTTGACGTTACGGTGTCAATTACCGCTCTGTAGGAAACCGTGCCATTTTGTTTACATAGACAACGTTCTAGTGACGTCATTCACCGCTGTATTACGGCCGCTATATGACTGCACCGCTATCCTAGGAAAACCAAAGCTTTACCGTTGTTATGCCGGAGCGTAATGCCAATCTCAAGTGCCTTTCATTCAACTGCTATAATTTTCAACCGAAATTACATCTTATAAGGACATATAGAAAAAAAACGTAAAATATCGCGTGATGTAGGCGCAACGCGGATCCGCGTTCCGGCACACGAGTGGTGCAAAATTATTAACGCGGATCCACGTTCCGTCATATGAAGGGTTTGGTTGGTTTTTAATGACGAATAACAAGATTTGTTGCTTCACGCATATGTCACGTGCGTGCGAAATCCATATTCGTAGTACATTGATGGCGCCACCAAACAAGTCCAAGTCCCACAGACGCGAACAAATTCTTGTTATCCCAATTGTAGTTCACGTACATATTGTCGCGGGACTTTTTCAACAACATAATTTAAATGAGCAAGTCTAAGAATGAAGTTTAATTCTGTTTGATTTTTATAGGTTTATATGGCATTCATGCAAAAAGGTTAAAAAAGATTCTGGCGGTGAACTGAAACGTGGTGGTGGACCGTTGAATAAACCAAAGCCTTGGTTACTTAGCAGACATACCGATTTCGATTTGTTATCTCAGTGGTAGTTAAGAGTTTTACAATACAGTTATGTGCATTCATTAAAATAGCCGAAATCTGTTAATAAATAAAAAGGTTCACGTGAGATGATTATTTATTTAATTTATTTCTTATTTCTTGTCACAAGCTCTTTAAAAATATGGCAGGCATCTAACTATAAAACACTGTTCAAAATAATTAGCACAAGGCGGATGCCGCCGCAATTATAGGAGGCTCAGCATGCACCAATAAAAGCTCCAAGCAAAATCCTATGTACTACCTAAATCTAATCTAATGTAATTTATCTAATAAATCAATTAAATGTGAATAAATAATTGAAATATATATATAGTCATGTCATGTCCATCAAATAAATAATAATCAAATAAAGTCAAAAACAAACACACAAATAAAGTTAAAATGTCAGGTGTCGGAACCACGGACGAGGATGACTTGATTTTCGACGACGCATCGCCGCTGCAATTTTCTATTTCATGCCTTAGGGAGTTCGCATGATGGCCGATTTAGTGGCGAAGAAGGCCCAAGTTTGTTCTAAAATAGTTCAGTAGGAAAGGTGTATATCTGCCCGGCCGAGGAACACTACACTAGGTAAAGTTTATACGCGACAAGAGTTCGGGCTATGCTTCTCGTAAAGCGAAGTTGAATTAACAGAATCCCAATGCAAGGAAATCAAGGGCACTACACTAACTATACCTACTACTAAGATCATGCATGTATTAATTATAATTATATTGAAATGAAAGCATACAAAATACAAAATTTTTGAACATGTATTGATTAGGCTAGGCTAGCGAGTAGCGACCCGCGTAGGGCGCATGGGTGACGTGTGTCAGAGTGACATTTGTCACGGTGAGGTCAAGTTGTTGTCAATGTCACGTTACGTCAAAAAAGAAGGTCATCTTCCGTTAAGCGGCCTTTACATTTGGCTAAATTTAGTGCACTAAATGAATTAGACACGGGATTTAGACAAGTGTAAAGAAATTTAGACAGACATACTAATTAGACAATCAGACTGGTGTCTGCCGATCTAAATCAGTTAGCATGCTGAATTTAGCCAAGTGTAAAGCGATTTAGACAAGAAATGCTTTTAGTTGTCTGTTCTCCAATATATAAAGTTACTCTATGAATTGTCGCCGAACGCAGCGCAGTAGGTTAAAACGTGGTTAAAACTTTGTCGGTCGTGATTATTTTATTTTTATTTTTTATTCTCTGCTTTCGAGCAGCGATGGCCGCTACAGAAAAATAAGTAATTCTTCGTTTAATTGAATTACATATAAAAAAATGCCCTATTTATGGGACAAAGGCCACAGTAAATATAAAAATAAAGATTGCCGAAATGAGGGGCAACGAGTTCTTTTAGAATTTTTTAAGTAATTGGAGCCAAATGCGACCTTGAAGAAAATGATTAAAAAAATTCATTACGACATCGACACAAAGAGAATATTAATCACTAGCACTACGTTTACGTCACGCTCGGAATTCGCCGTTATATGTACATAGAGTAACTCATATATACGAAAAGTTCTGTGTCAGCTGGCTAATTAGATAAAGTGTAGGAGCTACTGTTCCGTTAGGTAATGCTAAATAGCACATGATTCGTATTTTATATGAAAAAATATTAATTAGCAAAATTATTAATTATAATTGTTAAAATATAAGCAATGGCAAAATATGACTCGTAAATGCCATCAAATTAAAAATAACAAAATCTAATGATTTATTTAAAAAAAAAAACCTTAAACTTCGAATGGATTATTTGCTTAACCTGTGTACGTTTTATATATTATTATATAAAAACTAGCTGCAGCCCGCGACTTCGCCCGCGTATAAGAAATAGATAAAAAAACCTATTTTCAGACCTACCAAGTGTGCATATAAAATTTCATCAAAATCGGTTAAGCCGTTTCGGAGTAGTATGGCAACTAACACTGAGACACGAGAATTTTATATATTAGATATATTAATTTATATATAGTACTAGTGACCCGCTCCCCGTTTCGCCCGAGGTGAATTTCTTATATACGCTCTGGTGCAATGAAATCGCACATGTAAACATTTTTTGGAAAAAAATTAGTGTTATTTTTTTTTTATGTTATACATTTTTTTTTTGCTTTGATTTTCGGCAGTGAGGTAAACTTATTACCGCTTATATGATATCATTGAATAGGTATTGAAATTGCCATTGTAAAAAATATGTGTTTTTTTTTTCAAATAAAAAATACACAATATTTTTCAAAAAATGTATACAAGTGCGATTTCATTGCACCAGACCAAGGAACATTTATAATACTCTGCACCAGAGTCTATATAAAAACCTTCCCTATTGATCCCATTTATAACATTCAACAGAAAGAGAATTCAATTTTCCTAAACCATATGCAGTTTAAATAATATGTCAAAATGAAATAAATTAAATATCAAAACAGCAAAAATATTTTTCTCGTTTTAAGTTGTGTAAGTACTATCGGCAACACACTTAACTGCACACAATTTTATCTGTCATATCGCAGGAAAGGAACTCACATTTCACATTTGACGTTGACAATTTATGAACCCTAGCCAGTGGCTGAAAAATATCTTCATTTCATCGGATAAATTATCAAATCGGGCAGTCGATGGTTTTCGTTTTACCTAGGCGGTAAAACCAAATTCTCCTTGGGTAAAACCTTAATGCGATGACATATTATTTCTTACTATACAATGATATTAATAATTTGTTTGGCTCAATTCACACAAGCAGTCGAAGCGAAGCGACGCATTATGTCTTTTAACTTCATATTTCTCGTTATGTTTTTTTTTATCTGCAGGGATCACGGATAAAAAAATAAAAAAAATTATTTTTATTTAATTTTTTTATTATTTTAGTTAATACGCAACTTAACTTAATTTTGCCTAAGTTTTGCCCGTAACGATTCAAGTAGATAACCATTTTTCCGATGTCCATATACAATCTATACACACACACATAGAGCATAACAACATCTCATACTTGAAAATTTAATCGATAAAATAAAATCTTTTGCGGGACGATTTTACTAACTATTGCAAAGCGGGAATACAACTCGCATCACGGGACGGTCCCGCAGAATGCGGTTTAAGGATTTTATAGACTACCTATCTATAACCACATTTAAATAAAACAATTATTTCAAATTGCTAGGTCAGCACATATAAACTCATACAAAAATAACTAGGTTCGTAAAACATTGGTACGAGTATTATCTGAAAATCGTCATTATTGAGCGGAGCTAAGCGTAGCTCGATTCCGTCCGACTCGTATAAATAATATAGTGTTATTTGACCAACAAAATGACCTACAGATAATTATGGCCGCAAAGTAATAAACAAGCGGCAAAACGAAATATCGTCGCTGCGCGTGTGAATCCGCGTAAGAGCAACTTTGAAATTTGAGCATGATCACATTACGTTCCACAGATACCTACTTATCTGTGGACCGTAATGTGATCATACCTACTTATCTGTGGAACTGTGGAAGTAGTCTAGTTATATTCTTTGCGCGAGATGTCATAGAGCGCGTAGATACTGCGTTTTTTTTTATTGAAAAGAGAAATGAAATCCATGAATCCATGTGAAGTGAGTGAAGTCGTAGCCTTCGTGAAGGCGATTGTAATTTTGTTGGTTGGTAGTTGGTGGTTAGTGGTGAACTTTTGCTCAATCCACATTTTAGATTGTCGTTATGAAGTTAATGTAATTATCGGACAATAATTGAGAATCACAGGTGAAGTGTTATTTATATTTTTTAAGTTTTTTTTACACACATATCGTTTGAAAATCCCAGATGGACCTAAATTTACTTGGATGCGTTTTACTGCGCATGCAGTTTTTCTCCCTATTATTTATCTCAAAAATATCCTGATTCTTTAGTTCTAACATATAAATTCTAATCCTAAACGTTCACCAGTTAACGGAGTCACTGTAAACAATACGCGTGAACATTTTTTTTTCTATGTTTTCACCCCGATCTATGTGAATCCCGATTTATTTACCCACATAAAAAAAAGGTTCTCACGATCCGATCCATTTCGTGTGCATTGTATGTGAGGGAATTTTCGACATGTGTTTTACTTCCTGTGCCTGTTTAATCGTCATAGAAAACTTAAATTGATGACTTGGTTGACATTGACGCCATTCAGAGGAGATTGAGGTTTAAAATATTTTTTTACTTTTATATGGTTTTTTTATTTTAAATGTCTTCATTTCATTAAAATGAAATTTTAGGTTGAAAAAAAAAAATTTTTTTTCTAGTGTTTTTGAGTGAAGTTCTTTAATTGTGACAGTGTTTTGTCAAGAATTTGGACTTATGTTGTTTATTATCTTTGAAGGATGGCCTTGTGAACTGTGCAGTGTTTTCTTCAAGTGTTTTTTTTACTCATTTTGTGCTCTTAAGTGTTATTCCTGCTCTATATTTATCACAAGTGTATAGGAACAATCTGGGGGGAAAATAAAATTACTCAGGTATTTTTTTCCATACCTCGTAACCAACTTTCTGATGCACATAAAAGTCATGAAATTGGCCCTTCTTACTTAATTTTTTTCAAAAATCGAAACCGTTACAAACATAACTACAACATACACTACAATTTGAAAGTTATGGGTATATGTAACATTTTTATAAATTCTAACCTCAAAATTACAAATAAAAATTAGGCTTCTCTTGTTGTATAAAAGAAATATTTATCCAAGTAGGCAACCTCTAAGTTTTCAATACACCTTCTCAAAACAATTAAAAAATAATAATATAAGGACACTAACTTTTTGACAAATATTTTTTTTTGAATGTGCTCGCTTTACATTTTTATATGCATTTGGGAAGCAATTTTTTTAGTAAAAATATATAATATTTTCTTACTTAAAATTAAGTGAAATGTTAATTAATACACAATACACAGTGAATTGAAAGGTTACGAAACAAAAATAAAAACAGGACACCCGCTGTTGGAGATTGGCCTCCCCCATAATTTTCCAATAGGACCGGCCCTATTGGAAAAACAGATTTACTTTAAACTATTACATAAAATATAAAAATCTGAAAAAAATACTTGAAATTTTAAAAACGTATTGAAAATCTTACTCTGCATCACAGTTAAAATTATCTATTTTTGATTTTGATGAAATTTTCAGACAACCTTCAGATTAGGCCAGCAGGTAATCCTGTGAAGTTTGGTAGCGGGTGAAGTCTCTGGCAAAACCTAGTTAAAATTAATACTTAAATGTAATTTTAAAATCAATTTAAGTTTTTCAGATTATCTACATTTAAAAATTAAAATGAATTCTTAATATTGCAGTATACAAATGTAAATGAACCTTCTTTGTGTTATTTTAGTTTTGCTTACCTTAAAAAAAGTGAGATTCAAATGATTCGTGAGGAGATATTCCCCAATAGGAACATCCTAACTATCCGTACCTACGAATATTATAAATGCGAAAGTTTGCATTGATGTATGGATGTTTCACATAAAAACTACTGAACCGATGACCATGAAATTTTGCATACACATTGTCTGGGACACCAGAAAGAACATCGGGTACCTTTCATCGTTCAACGCGGACGAAGTCGCAGGCACCAGCTAGTATTAATATATTGGCTTAGTCAGTAGCACCGAGATCCAAGGTTCTGCGCCAACGACCATTCAACCCAATGGGTTTCTTGTTTGTGAATGTTGAATGGTCGTTGTTCTGCGCCCTTTCAGGCGATCCAGACAGGCAATGTGAGATGGTTAAGATGGTTGTTCTTATTTTGTACTAGCTGTTGCACGCGACTTCGTACGCGTAACTTTATAAAGTATAGCCTATGTTACTCTCTGATAATTTATAGGTTCACAACAGTGAAAGGATTTTTCAAATCGGTCCAGTAGTTCAGAGCCTATTTAATTCATAAAAACAAACAAATCTTTCTCTTTACAATATTAACTATTACAGATTTGCTTACGAGTGCCTTTATTTCATCCTTAACTTATCTATTGATGAAATAATACATGCATATAAACAAATAGTTACCCCGTTTATAATGTTAGTGTTGATAAAAAAAGTCACTTGTGACTCCTTACTGGCATCATGTGGTTGTAATTTTCACTGCAAATTATAAAAAAAAACTGTGTTTCCATTCGATCAGTCAATCCTTAGTTGAATCCTTAATAATAAATCCTTAATTTTTTTTTATTTTTTTTTTATTTTTTTACATGAATCCCTTCAGCATCATGCGCTGAAGCCTATGTCTACAAATTCACATTCATACCAGTTCTCGCTCACTTTCCTCTCGCACTTGCATTCTTCATACTTTATCTTTCTTTTATACATCACTCATTTATACCATTGCGGGTGGGGATACCCGCCTGTCTGTCCTATTCTATCTATACTTTTATACTTATTTCTAAGCAGGATCAGGGTAAATAAAGGTACACGGGATCAATAGTATTTCACATCAAACAAATAAATAATTAAACAATATAAGCATTAACATATTACAATAGGTACATTAACAACATTAAAATAGTTTAAAAACAATAACTAATAAAACATCAAATTATTAATAAAGTTAATTTTTTTTATCACAGGTTATTATTATATTTACATTTCTTAATCCTTATTTCTTTTTATCGCCCTTCCTGCTATTTACTAACTAACTAACTAAGGAATAACTAAGGAATTGCAATAACTAAGGAATTTGTCTCTATTTTCACTTTTCATTATTTCTTTAAAGCTTTCCTTAGTGACTTCCATGTCTATTTCTAATTCTAATCCTACTCTATTCCTTTCGTTTGCCGGGCAATCGGCCAGCAGGTGAGGGACCGTCTCCGCAACACTAGGGTCACAGACACACGATGGACTCTCCTTGCACTTGAAGCGATTCAAGTACTCGGAGAATCCACCGTGCCCTGTGAACACCTGTGTTAAAACGTTATTGACACCTATTTTTCTAATTGTGTGGAAGGCCCCGGCAGCAGTGGGGAAAAACAGTTTGGTCACTGCTGCTGTGTCACCCAGCACGTACCTGCGGTCCCATTCCTCAAGCGAACGCATGCGTATGATTCGCCTGACGAATGAGACCGGACACAGGTCATACTTGGGCTTGGTTTTCGACTTCAGCGCCGCCTCCCTAGCTAGGTGATCCGCTCGCTCGTTACCCTCTAGGCCGGCGTGGGCTTTTATCCAAAAAATTTTAACAACAAATTTTTACGAGCCTCCGCCGCCAGAGGGTGCAAGCAACTATTCGCCGCGATGGTCTGGAGGGCGGCCATTAAGTCGCTGTAGATTGCAGAGGTTGTTTCGCCACGTCGCAGGATCACCCTCGTTGTCTCACACACCGCCAAGAGCTCGGCCTGGTAGACGGTACAATAGGACGGCAGACCAAGTTTGACGGCCGATGTTTCGGCCTCGAAATCCGTATGGATAGCGCGGCCCCAACCCGGCCGTCAATCTTGTTGCCGTCCGTGTATATGCGCAGTTGGTAATCGCTATTTTCTTTTAATTTTTCTTCGTCCACTCAAGACCGATGTGTTCGGCGGGATGGAGACCCTCGATTGCTGTCACACAGCTCCGGCTGAGGTACCCCCCTCTTGGCCTCGTTAAGCGAAGCAGCTTCGCGAAGGAGCAACCCAGCCAAAAGCAGAGCCGAGTGGAGAGACACCGTGCGGTAGGCCTTACACAATTTTAGGGCGAAACCCCTCTGCACAGCGTTCAAGCGCTTGGCCACCCCCAGTTTACCGACTGCGGGCGCCCACGCGCTCGCAGCGTATGTGTTTATAGGCTCCACCGCAGCGATATAGATTGAGCGAACCACTTCGGGGTGAAGTCCCTAGCTAGTTTTGGCGGCTTTCCCCAACTGCTTATAAATGCCGATGGCCTTCGGACAAACTCTATCGACATGACTATTGAATGTCAATTTTTTGTCAATAGTGAGTCCCGACAGTTTTATTTTGTTTTTCATGTCAATGTCAAGCCCGCCTAGGCTCAGGCGCGGAGTGTCAAATTTAAGCTTTTTGGTTAGCACCATCGCACTTGTTTTGCTTGGTGCAAACCTCAGCTTATTTTTGACACCCCACGCCAAAACATTTGTTAGGGAGGCATTGGCATGTCTTTCTATTTCATGACCCGTACCCCCGTCGAAGACGAGGATAATATTAGTGTTAAAACGATTCACTCACTAGTGATTTCTCTCTGGCGTCGCATGGTTGTAATTATATTCCAATTGTCAACAGGTGCCCCTCTAATGAATTGGTGTGTTCAAGATTAAGGAAAACTGTAAGTATCTTTCTGTTCTAATTCTAATTTCTAATTTGTTATGCCAAGTAATTTACAATGAGGTAAGATATTTTTTTTAGTTTTCCACAGGGCTGCTACCCCCACGGGCCGTATATTATTATCGTATAATAATTTACAGTAATTTTCCTTTTTTACAAATTTAATTTCAATATTTAGTACAATTTTAACTTAAACTAGGGATAGGGTAGTCAGACAGACTGATGGTCTACTTAATGGTAGGTGGCAACGGTGTCCTATAATACAAGGCAACCAGGCCTGCCAATGTCAGCAAAACTTTTGTATGTCATATTCATCGCAAGCCACGTTCAAGCATTACCATTATTCAAATTGAGGACAGTTGTTTTTGCAAAAAAACGTCTGCAGATGGAAAAATATGTCTGCTTTGCAATTGTAACTAGCACATATTTTATTATTGTATTCCGAGAGATGGTAAACATTTTTTGGAAAATATTTTAGGCAAGCTGATAACTTGTCCTATACCTCTTCTAAAATACCCTAACACAGAACTACAGACCTGGCTGGAGAGTAGTGGGGCTAAATCAACCCTTACATTTTCAAAGATATGATATTTTTTTTGCTAAAAGTGTCCTTGAGGCAATCTGATATTTTTATACTCTGAAATTTAATATTTAAAGAGTAAAAAAATAAATAAGCCATTATTCGGTCTACCGTCTCCCATTATTCGAGCCTTTACCGGTCGAGCCGGGTCTACTTTGCTAGGCGTTTGTAAAACTATTAAAAAAAAATCGAATAAATTTAGGTATTTGGAGCAAGTTAAAATTTTTACAATAAATATTTTAAAAAAGACACATAATTTTGGGGGACGTTTCCTACTATCCAGGCGGTCAAGAAAATTACGTATATGGGACTTTCTTCATTTTTACCGACAATTCAACTGGTAAATTTTAAGATTTGTTAAAAAATTAAATATGTCCTTTCTTTAATAAAATATGTTATTGCCTCATTATCGTAGATTAAAAAAAACATTATAGTGCAGCGAAGTATTAGCTCTCATTTTTTTATTAATTTAAAGTTTTTCGGAGCGGTAACAAATAATAGACATCTCAGTCAAAGAAATAGTTTAATTTATTACTTGTCATGCAAAATCAGATCATTAGCTTTTTATTACTTTTCTTAATTAGAATACAAACATTCATTTTTATCTAGCTCGATATGACGGCATTCTCATTATAAACAATTCAAAAATGTTATTCAATACGACACTGTCACATTTTTGCTTGTTAAGATAACAAACTTCAAATAAAATAACGTGAAAATCTGGTTAACACCTTATGTGTTTGGTGTGTAATCGGTGAATACGAAATTTTAATAAATATTTCAAATAAATTGGATCATACACTAACTACTTTAACGATTAGTAATAAAGGGAACAAACTTGTGACAGAGTTGTTAACAAAGTTACGGAGTGGTAGACACTAATTAGATCACATACAAGATAATCTTTTAAATGTTGTTAGAGTTAAGAAAATAAGAAATATTAGTTTTCTAAATGCCAAGTAGAGATTTGTATCCAAGAAAATCCTTTTCTTCACCTCTGTTTGGCAAAACAGGACTGTATTTTATAATTATCTTTATTTTATTATAAAGTTCTCTATCTCTAGTTAAAGTTTTAGTTAAGATTTAATTGTCGGTAAAAAAGTAGATCATCCCATATGTATTTGTGAGTGCCAGGTAAAAATCCATATAAATTCTCAAGCATACTCAAAAGCTTTAGGTTGTTTTTAATTAGATTAATTTTGCAATTGAATAAGAATAATTTAGTCTTGGTAGGCCAAGTTTTAAAGATACGGCTATTCAAATGTTTGGAAATATTTCTAAAAAAGTGGATGTTTTACAGTTGTTTTTAGTTCAATTTTAAACCCTACGAAATGGGTCGATTAAGCCCCACTACTCCCCAGGTCTGTAGTTCTATGTTAGGGTATTTTAGAAGAGGTATAGGTAAGTTTTCAGCTTGCCTAAAATATTTTCCAAAAAATGTTTACCGTCTCTCAGACTATTACTAAGAATTGCTATTATGCATTATCATTTGATTTGGATTAAGTCGCAATATCTTACATTTACTTCGTGTGACGCCTTTTCCCGATACAGACGCTTCTCGGTAAGCAAGTTAATAAATATCGGTTTTATTAAAAACTTAATAGTTACTTTTTTTTAACTTGAATAAAAGAAAATAATTCTGTTGTCTAAACTGGTTTCGAAAATTAGATCATGTTATTATAATTATGTTTAAAAATATTTTTTTCTTCAATTTTTTTAATGTTTGTCTGAATCGGTAATCTAGTTTTGTGTGTGTTGTTTTTAAATAGGTAGATTCCAATTTTTTACCATTGATATTGAGGGAGCCATTAGTGAAAAAGTTTCAATATATTTAGTAGTTTTATAGGTTAACCACTTCATATTAACCGGGAATTTATTGAGTTAACCTATTTATTTATTTTAGTACTAGCTGGCGCCCGCGACTTCGTCCGCGTTGAAAAAGAAAAAAGTAGCCTATCCTGTGTCCTGTACGTCCAAATGTTTATCTACCAAGTTTCATGAAAATCATTTAATTCGTTTAGGAGTTATGGAGGAACATACATACATACCTGACCTATACCTATACCTGACACTGAAACAAAAATTGACGATTTTTAGAATTTTTTTCTGTATATATGTATGTTCTTCCATTACTCAACGAATTAACTGATTTTCATGAAACTTGGTAGATAAACAATTTGACGTACAGGACACAGAATAGGCTACTTTTTCTTTTTCAACGCGGACAAAGTCGCGGGCTCCAGCTAACTAGTTGATTAATACGAGTTTAATTATTATTAATCTTTGATAAGTGAGAGCTCTGCCATTTTTGGTGCGTCAACATTAGTGTTTTTTAATTGCTCATTTTAGAACTCGCAATGAACTCAGTATTTTCATTGTCCAAACGTGACTCCGATGATGAGAACCCCATAGCTGATTCAAGCGAAAGCAATTCAGAGAGCAAGACTGATGAACAAAACGGCTCGGATGGGGAGAAAGGTCAAAATAGTCCCGGTGGAAACAAGACTGAGGAAGAAGCGCACACCGAACCGAAGAGAGACGAGGATATATTGGGGGATGTCGTTCCAATAGATGACCTTGAACGTGACGACTTTGAAGCGGAGAATAGAATATTGAACAGTTGTAATGAAGTGGGCAGAGAGAGGACTCCTAATAGGGAGTCGAGACCTGATGAAGACGATGGTCCGCCTGGTTCAAGAACACCTCTGTTTTCTGGCATCCCAAGATACGACCTGCCGGGATGTAGCAACAGCAACGATACAATAAGGAATATGATGCGTCGAAAACCACTCTATCCGGTCGAGGCACCACCAAAAAAGAAACCAGTGATATCGCCCGAAGGCACACCTCTGAAGAAACTAGAAAGACCAGTAGTGAGACCCACCTTCATGCAAAGGCTTTTAAGCAGTAACGTAGCGGAGGCCAAGGATATTCCGAGGGGGAAACTGTATAAAGCTGAAATTGCCGATTGCATTTGTGAAGGCAGAGACATATCGGACTCTTATAGCATGAACGGGAGGACAAGTTCCGATGGTTCTAGCAGTTCCGACAATAGTAAGGACTTCTCAGTTCCCTCTACATCCAACGCTGACAAACTTCTTGGTTTGGATAAGAGAGATGAGCCATCGGGAAGCTCTTCTACTTCTGAGGTAAGAATTTCTATATAGTCCAAACTCCAAACGTTCATCAAGTCAAATTCGAATTAAAAATATAGGCTTACGCCCACTAAGAGATCTTTTTATTAAGAAATAATAAAATAATACTTCTTAAATATTTGAAAAAAAATCTAGTTATACTAAAAAAATACATTGAAGTGATAAAAAGCTTTTCGATTATAATTATATTATATTATTATCATTGAACCATGATTACTTTTTTTTAGGAATACAAGTACTACAAGGACGATGAATCTGATGACGACAGTAGTGACGTGCTTTGCTGTACTTGCCTTTCATCTCATGAGGTAATTTTTGTACTATTTTGGTTACTTGTCATTAATTAATTATTAATAGTGTTGTGGACAGAGATATTTTTTGAACAGTTGATTTCAATACTTAAAGTTTAAATGGTATACTACTGTTTGTTATCACCGTAATGGTTGGGGAGCCCAAGAGGGGATTTCTGGAGTCACTCGAGCGCGTCAGATTAAGCTATGGTAGATTAATTACATGCTGAAAAGTGTGCATTTTAATAATCTGACGTTTTGGTTGGTGGGGTTGGCGGGGGTGGGGGTAAAATTTTAAATACAATTCGAGCGCGTCAGATTTTTAGAGGGGATGTTAAGTGAACCTAAACTAAGCTCCCATTTAAAAGCTCGTGGCAGCTTTTTGAAAATGCAAAAAATATTTTTGACGATTCTCATTTTGTAATACTCGAGCGCGTCAGATTTTCATACAGACGGTTCAGCTTAAAGTCCTGATCGTGCTGATTCTTAATCTGACGATTATATGGAGGATTTTTTAAAATACAGCGCCTACAAAATTTTAAACGCCTGTAGACGCTCACCCCACCGCTGAAATGAAAAACTTCATATAACCTTTTTTTCTTCTTAATCCATCCATCCATCCAATCTTCAAAGTCCAATAGGTCCCCACGACCCTCGAGTGACTACACATTTAGCATCGTGGGCTCCCTAACCATAGGATAACAAATAATTTGCTATAATACTTTTTATGTAAATTTTCGAGTGCTCTTGGACTAGCGGAGACATTTTTTTATATATAGAAATTTAATCCGTGCGAAGCGGGGAGCGGATCGCCAGTATTAAATTAATAAAAAGTTCAATGACCAGTTTTTGTCTGTAAACCACGTAACAACTTGAACCAGTTATCAAGTGCTGACGTAAAAGTAAGTGATATACATATTATATTTTCATTTTTTTTATTTATTGTTTTTCTTTTCAGGATGAGGATGACGAAGACGAGGAAGAGCCTGGAGTTGACGAAAGACTTTGGGTAAGATTAAATTCATTAGTATTTACTTGCTGTTTTGGTCTGATGTGAAAAGTATATAATATCCTTCGTGAGGTTTATATATCTATTTCCACAAAAAATTTCGAACTGAAATTTATACATCTCCATCTCCAATTATACAATTTCTAGGGGCTCTGTGCCACATTCGATCCGTCAAGGACCCAAGCGCAGTTGATTTAAAAAAAAACTTAAAAATCGTATTTTTCACACTTGAAACGTATTTATTTTATATTTGTCTATTCTGTTAGATTTACATAGAAACCTCAAATGCGATAAAATACTGTCGTCTTTTGTGAATATTGAATAATTATTTGTATAATTTTGAAACCCCCATAGTGGAAGGAAATTCAGCAAACTGTCATCTACATCCAAAATTTAATTACACAACTCTATAGCTAAGAGATTTAAGTAGTTTTTGGTGTAAATAAATACAGAACAGATTTTGACTATCAGTTAGACGAAATACAGATAGACAGAGCAAAAGGAGGACTTTCCTATATACAATACTGATTTACAGTGGAATGAATTAGTGTGTTTTATAGTTTTATGATTATATTGAAATATTACAGAGAAAGAGAAGAGGTGAGCCACAGTCTCCGCAAGAACAAAAGAAATTCTGCACTGTCGAATCGCCGGTTCCTTGTGAAGAAGAGAACTACCCTGTTAGCAATCCTGGCTCCAGTTTCTCATCTCCTGGATCATCCAACCATATGTACGGACTTCCAGAAGTAAAACAATGGCTTCAAAAGTAAGAATTAATTTTATTTATCTATTAATATATATTAACATTTTAAAATATATTAATATTTTTAAACATTTTTGTGTAAAAATTACATATCAGGTCAAAATGATGGCCTAGAAGTGATTATTTCTAAGGCTATTTGCCACCTCAGGTTTCATTCAAACTTAACCGCCATTCTAAAAATGCGGAATACTTTTTTTTAAAATAATTTAAATGTTTTTTTTATTAATGTTATATTTGGGGGAGGGGGGGGGGGGGGGGTCTTGTAAAACGTTACTGTGCGTTCTTACGCACATTATAAGGAAATTTCTATTGTCTTATGAAACGTTCAAATATTGGAAAAAAATGAAAAAGGTAACTGTTTTTTTGTTTCTCAACTTACATCGAAATAAAATACTGTTATAGAATGATTATTTGGCGTAAAGAAAAGTATTTACCTAAATTATATATCGTTTAGTACTTATACCCTTCCAAAATCCTACGTAAATTGTGGCTACAGACTGAGAATAAGATGTCTTGCATGAATGTGTACGAACCAGACAAGACATTTTTCGTGTCTAATGTTCATGTCTGATAATGTACAAAAGGTCTTACAGGGGCGGCGAGGGGGGTCCGAAAACGCGTTATGTAACATTTTTTTATTTAAATAAAAAACTAGGGAATTAAAATCTCTCAAATCAGCATCCCTTTTCATTTATGTTTTACAGGGAAACCCTAGAGTGTATTTTATTCTTCCAAGTTGGCAACCCAAGCGCCCGAAATCCCTTGAAGATCATGTGGTTCTTATGATTTTCCAGGTTCTTGTCGTGGCCAGATAACGAAAAAGACGAAGCTTTAGATCAGTTGATCGGCCGCTGTTCAGTGGGTCAAGTGCGTTACATGATGAAGTCGATTGAGCCTCTGCTGCAGCGTGATTTCATCAGTCTACTGCCCAAAGAGTTGGCATTGACTGTCTTGGGATATCTGGAACCCAAAGATCTCGCAAGGGCCGCGCGTACATGTCGATACTGGCGGTGAGTGATTTCTTTTTTATTATTTGAAATGATATTTATTCGGGGCAGCTTAAAATTTCATTTGGTGGTAAGGCACGTCCTGCTACCACTTTTGTAATATGTATATGTCACCGTAAAATTGTACGACCCGTTAGTTTATAATTTATCTAGTGAGATTATAAACTGTCGACAGATTGTGAACGGATATTAAAATTTACAATCTAACGCTTATATTTCCGTTAGTTTATAAACCGACCACGTCAAGCTGTCAGTTTATAATCTTACTACCTCTAACCCGTCAAATTACAAACAAATGAACCAATCATTGCACAGTCTTACAATTTATCACTCGCGAAATTGTAAACTGTCCATTGATTGGTCGGCGTTATAGGTGACACGTGTTCGTGTGTATAGAGTTACAAACAAAATGAATTGGAATTATTTGTATCTAAATGGAAGTTTCTTTTTAGTATTAACACTTTTTCGGTACCAACAGTCATGATGTCATGTCATGTCACCTTCCCTGACCTTTAGCTAAATTATGCTCTTCTGTTAGTTTAATCACACTTTTAATTTTTCCATTGGTCAATTCGCACTTCTTACTATTTTGCTTATGTCCACTGTGGTACCTTTGTAGATCTATAGTGAATTGTTGTTGGTCAAAAATCACAATTTGACGGCTAGTCATGGTTAGTTTATAAACTTACGGAAATTTAAGCGTTAGATTGTAAATTTTAATGTCCGTTCACAATCTGTCGACAGTTTATAATCTCACTAGATAAATTATAAACTAACGGTTCGTACAATTTTACGGTGACATATACAAACAGAGACAGTAGTTATAATTTGTGTCTTTATTTCTGTTCGTCGTTATTTAGTTTTACATAATTGTGTTTTATAAGTGTCGATTCAGCCTTTATCCAGTATAGGCGTCATCCTTTGTTGCTAGTATTTACTATAGGTGTAGCCACCTATCATCAAATGGATTGTCATCTTGCCTGCCAATCTTGATATGGTCGAAATTAAAATTTAAAATAGACTATTTATTTCAATTACGAATCACAAAATCAGGGCTCAGAGGTCCCGGGTTCGATTCCCGGCAGACTCTAGGAAATGAACTACTAGTCTGGATTTGTATAGTAGTGGCAGGTCAAGCAGTCATTCGCAGTCTCCGCAGTCAGAAGACCACCGTGAAATAATAGCATGTGGGCTGTTGTATTACGGTAAGTGAGTAAGGTATGCCAGAGCCCAGTCTCACTATAGCGTTATAACCCAACCTCATCTACATTCTCACTATAGAGACTATAGCGTTGAAGGAGACGGTAGCCACCTACAATCATGTGGGCCGTCAACCAGTTAAGTTCGGTGGTAGCCGAGGATGCAAAAAAATGTTAGAACCAAATGCGTCTTTAACGTTCTGTTTTCACGAATGGATAAAGTGGTTCTCGAGGAAGGTTTTTAATATATAATTTACAAAGTTACGCGGGCGAAGCCGCGGGCAACAGCTAGTTTGTTAGAATTAATAAAAACCCCACCAGCTTGGTGTAACCTCCACATGGGGAATAAAAAAAACCTCAGGTGCACCATGTTTTGCAATCTACAGTCACACGTGTTGATGACGCATCCCTGGGTGGATCGTGTGTGTTGTAACATAAAATAATTAATACTAATAATAAAGTAATGGAGTAATTTACTTTGTTTTCATAGATATCGTGTTTATAAGCTCTATACATGATACTGAAACTAAATTGACCATTTTTAGAATTTTTTCTGTATGTATGTATGTATGTATGTATGTATGTATGTATGTATGTATGTATGTATGTATGTATGTTTCTCCATAACTCTTAAACGAATTAACTGATTTTCAAAAAACTTGGTAGATAAACATTTTGACGTACAGGACACAGGATAGGCTACTTTTTCTTTTTCAACGCGGTCGAAGTCGCGGGCGCCAGCTAGTTAATACCTAATAATAATTAAAAAAAAAACAAATCCAATTGTAACATAATCGATGTGTTCATTTGGTACAGATTCTTAGCGGACGACAACTTGCTGTGGAAGGACCAGTGTCGCCGTATCGGAATTACCACTCTGGACAAGAAGAGTCGTGCGGGCATCGCCTCCTCGGTCAGTCCGTGGAAGGCCGCCTACATGCGTCAATACCTCATCGAGGACAACTGGCTCCACAAGCCAGTGTCCAACGCCAAAGTGATGAGAGGACACGACGACCACGTGATCACGTGCCTCCAGTTTTGCGGCAACCGTATTCTGAGCGGCAGCGATGACACCACTCTCAAGATTTGGTCATCGGTCACCGGAAAGGTAATCTCAATTTTTTTTATTTACTATGTACTCCAAAAAAAAAAACGTTCACAGGAGAAAATTACAGATTTGTATAATTATTTTGAACTGTCTGCCGCCCGCGACTTCGCACGCGTAACTTTGTAAATGATATACTAAAACCTTCCTCGAGAGCCACTCTATCCATTGGTGAAAACAGCATGAAAATCGGTGTACTAGTTTTTGAGTTTATTGCGAACAGACAGACAGACGCGGCGCAGGACTTTGTTTTATAATTATGTAAGGATATGTAGTGATAATGGTAGTAGGTTACCATTGTGAACTCTTGTGAATAATTAAAAAAAAAATTAATTCCAAAAGAGCTTTTTAACTACTTTGTCTTTTTTTTATCTTAATGAATCTTTACAAATTCATCAATCCTGTTGGAAATTTTTTAACAAATCTTTAAATTTCAAATATTTGAATACCTTAAAAGAAATGTGTTAGTGTTTTACTGTTAATAAAAAAAAAAATAATTATATAGCATTAGTCCATTTCCTAGTTGGCGAAGAGATTTCACTAACTTTCACATGTTAGTTTATAATTTTAATTATAGAATATTATATTTATGTCAGATGTAATTTTTTTTTAGATGATCTATTTCACGATAATCGGTTGAGTAGTCAAGGCGTGTAAGCGTATTATAACAAATAAACGAACTCACTTTAGCATAGTATAGTCTAGAATACAACCACAGTCTCTGTATTCACATATTTATTTTTTCCTAGTGCCTACGTACTCTAAGGGGTCACACTGGGGGTGTGTGGTCCTCCCAAATGGTTGGGGACCTGGTGATAAGTGGTTCCACTGATAGGACATTACGCATTTGGAATGCAAACACAGGCCGATGCCTTAATATTCTTATGGGACACTCTTCCACGGTTCGCTGTATGCATCTATACAAAAAGAGGTAAACAACTTTTATATTTACAAGGTGGTGGGTTGTCAGACGGGTGGAGATGACCGATCTAAATGTATCATTGGCTCATATCCTATTAGAGGTTTTGATGTAAAAACTTAATGCAGGCATGTTATGACGATATGAAGTAAATGTGACAATATTTTTAAAGTTTTTTTAAGTTAAAAATTTAAAAAAATAAATAAATAAGTTTAAATTTCTTAAGGTTTTTTTTTAAAATAATATTAATAATAATTTTTTTAAATAAGTGAAAACTTAAAATATATCAACTATGAAATGTTTAAAGAAAATATGAAAGGAAAGTCCAATTTATTACTGTCACAATAAAATGAATCGGTATTGGGCAAATAATAGTAAACAACATTGATAAGTACCTATGCTGACTTCCTGTATGGATAAAACTTCCTTCTCATTTTTCTAGCGACTAATTTTAATGATCGAATGTTACTGTATATGCATTCCAAGTTCTTGCCTCAAAGAATATGCATTCCGAACTGGTGTTACATATTATTATAATTAAAATATTTGACCATTGTAATGTAAAAGAGAGTGTAATGTACATTTTTTTTAATAAGTATATATATTTTAAATAGTTTCACTTCTTCCGCAGAGTTGTGTCAGGATCTCGCGACACCACCCTCCGCGTGTGGTCCATTCCCGGCGGGAAATGCCTTAGCGTCCTCTCTGGTCATTTGGCGGCTGTGCGTTGCGTGCAGTACGACGGCAAAGTGGTCGTCTCTGGCGCTTACGATTATTACGTCAAAGTTTGGAACCCGGATACTGGCGAATGTTTGCACACCCTCGCCGGACACAAGAACAGAGTGTACAGTCTGCAAGTGAGTACAACACTGTTTTGGGACTGACTGACCTGTATAAGCACTGGACAGGCTGCCTTAAAATTATTATTTATGTCATTTTGAAAAACGCCATTTTGGCGCTGTAGGCTATGGATCGTAAATACATGGAACTAAAACCAGTGATGCCACAGACACTGTTATACTAGCTATGGAATAAAAATACGCAAACGTCAAAAATAGTTCTCCGTACTTTCGTGCGGTGGCGTTTCAAAATGGTCCCGAATCTGTAATTTGTGTGGAACAGCCAGTCCATATATTTACAGATCAGTGGTTTTGGGTCATTCGTTGTACAGTACGCTCACTATGTTCCCATACCAGTGCCGTAAATAGGGCAGTGCCACCGGTGCCCAGGCACAGGGCGTAGACTCTGGGGGGCGCAAGAATGGACAGACCAGGCAGGACTATTATTTTATCGGTTTGCTCATGATAAGTTCCCGCTGCGCTTCTATAGTGCTCAATTCCAACACATACGTACCTACATGCCAGTATCATCAAAAACGTCTATTAAATTAGACAAAACATCGAGCTCATTTTTTTGGCAGACACAGTAGGTGGTATAATAGGCGAAGTGTCCACTTAACATCAAATGGCTCGTCTGCTTGTTTGCCCACACCTACATCAGTTCTTTAAAAAAATAGATTTTTCTTCCAAAATATTAGATAATTGGTCCACCAACACCAAGTTCCTTTGTGCTTTATTTTATCACCCTGAAAAAAATAAAGTAGGCCTATACATTGCTCTAGGTTACCTATAATATCTAAAAAAAAAAAAAGAAACAAGGGCGCAGTTATAGAAGCTCGCACAGGGCGCAAAAAAGGCTATTTACGGCACTGTCCCATACAAATTGATGGTTTTTTTTAAATTCGATTACAGTTTGACGGAGTGCACGCTGTCAGCGGTTCCCTAGACACGACGATCTGCGTGTGGGACGTGGCGTCTGGAAAACTGAAACGCACACTGACCGGACATCAATCGCTCACGTCCGGCATGGAATTGCAGTCCAACATATTGGTTTCTGGAAATGCTGATTCCACTGTCAAAGTTTGGAACATCGCCACCGGCCACTGTCTTCACACATTATCTGGTGAGTCATATTTATATAGTACTAGCTGGTGCCCGCGACTTCGTCCGCGTTGAAAAAGGAAAAGTAGCCTATCCTATCTCCCGTACGTCTAAATGTTTATCTACCAAGTTTCATGAAAATCAGTTAATTCGTTTAAGAGTTATGGAGGAACATACATACATACAGAAAAAAATTCTAAAAATCGCCAACTTAGATTCAGTATCATGTATAGAGCCTATAAACACGATATATCTGAAAACAAAGTAACTTACTCCATGACCAACTCTTACAGATTTATTATTAGTATTGATTATAGTTCAATTTAATATAAATAATGCAACTCCTCAAAACTCACCCAAGAACAGTTGCGTTCGTAAGGAAATATTACAACAAAGCTTTATTTTACTTGCGTTTTCATTAAAAAAAAAGGGTACATTATATAAATTATGTTTTAAAATATGTATTGTATTCTAAAAGATACTGGTAATAACTACACGCCGATTTTCATGGTGTTCTCGAGGAAGGTTTGGATAGAGTGGTTCTCGAGGAAGGTTTTACGAAGTTGCGGGCAGCGGCCTAGTGATCTATATATTTGTAATTGCAGGGCCGAACAAGCACCAGTCCGCCGTAACTTGCCTGCAAACGAGCAATCGTTTCGTGATAACGTCGTCCGACGACGGCACCGTGAAACTGTGGGACATTCGTACCGGTGAGTTTTTGCGCAACCTTGTCGAATTGGGTTCCGGCGGTTCTGGCGGGGTCGTGTGGCGGATAAGAGCTTCGACGACCAAACTCATTTGCGCCGTCGGCTCGAGGAATGGCACCGAGGAGACCAAGTTGTTGCTCCTCAACTTCGACGTGCCCGGGGTGTGCGAAAAGTGCAAGAAATAGCATCGACTAAACAGACGCATGCTGCGTCACTACGCAAATTTGTACGCGCCGTGGCAATAGGCCAACTCTTCATCCACTTTTTCTACTGTATATCATTATATGAGCAATGTTAAATGTATAACGAGTGTATTAGTCGGTTTGTTTGCGGACTGATGGAAGTGTGCAAATGTTAGCATAAATTTAAAGGTGCAACACGGACAGGTTATCTTATCTAATTTTATATTAACGTGTCTTCTAATCAACTCAATAACTTGTTAATATAACTTATTGAAGCACACACAAGAATTCATATTGTCCATTCCATTATAGTTTCTGATTTTCGCCCGTCTGTGTCGTGTCCGAATTTAAGCAATCATCAAATTAATACTCGTATTACTAATACTACTGAATACATTGACTAAATCTATCTATATAATAATTTATAACCTGTAAAGCCTCTTTGCAAATGGTAAAATCTTTGTTGTAATTGTTGGGAACCAATGCGGCGTGGCAAATTTGCATAGCACTCGGTCTGCATTATTATCTAAAAGATTTAATTAAGAATGATTCATTAATTTAGTTTATTTTAAATGGTAAAAATTTCTAACTCGATAAGTATGACAAAAAAATACGATACGATTTCTGGACCTTTTTTATATCTATCTTATTGTATTTTTTTTATTAGGTAGGTATTACTTTTATTAAATTAGTTTTGGACATGAATTGTAATAGCTGTCCGGTAAGTGTAAATTAAATCAATTTTATTTAGTTTTGACATGAATTGTAGTTGCTGGTCCAGTGAGTGTAAATTAAATCAATTTCATTTATGTTTTGGTCACTGTTAAAACAGCAAATTTAAATGTTCAAAACAGCGACATCGCAGTTCAGAGACATAATCGCCTCAATACACATTTCAAACATTAAATGTGAAGTAGGATTGTGTTTCGCAAATTTTTGCAAGAGAATTTTGCAAATATTGACGTTGCACTGTTCGATTTTTTTTGTTGGTTAGTATATTTTTTTACTAAATATTGTATTCTTTAATTTACTAGTTCACGAAACTTTAAATGGACTAATAGATGAAATTGTACATAACTACTTCGAAGTAGCCTCTTTTTTTTAAAGATTTTTCTATGCAAATTCTTGTCGCGTTATTTCTACTAGTGTTTACTATTTTTTACTGTAAAAAAAATCATTTAATTATTTTCCTAAAAGATTTGTTCTCTGTTAAGCAAAAAAAAAAATTAAAAAAAGATAGCAAAAAGCAAAAAATAAAGCCCTAATGGCGATAAATTAATGAAAAAGGTGTCTGTGCCAAGAAAATTGCACTTAATTTACTAGTATTTGAAACTCTAAATGGACTAATAGATGAAATGTACATAGCTACTTCGAAGTAGCCTCTTTTTTTTTAAAGATTTCTATATAGAAATTCTTGTCGCGTTATTTCTACTATTTTTTACTGTAAATAAAATCATTTAATTATTTTCCTAAAAGATTTGTTCTCTGTTAAGCAAAAAAAAAGTAAAAAAGATAGCAAAAAAGCAAAAAATAAGGCCCTAATGGCGATAAATTAATGAAAAAGGCGTCTGTGCCAAGAAAATTGCACTTAATTTACTAATATATGAAACTTTAAATGGACTAATAGATGAAATGTACATAACTACTTCGAAGTAGCCTCTTTTTTTTAAGATTTCTATATAGAAATTCTTGTTGCGTTATTTCTACTAGTGTTTTCTACTAGTTTTTACTATTTTTTACTGTAAAAAAAATCAAATTATTTTCCTAAAAGATTTGTTCTCTGTTAAGCAAAAAGATAGCAAAAAATAAGGCCCTAATGGCGATAAATTAATGAAAAAGGCGTCTGTGCCAAGAAAATTGCACTTAATTTACTAGTATATGAAACTAAATGGACTAATAGATGAAATGTACATAACTACTTCGCAGTAGCCAGTTTTTTTTAAAGTTTTCTCTAGAAATTCTTGTCGCGTTATTTTTACTTTAATTTAATTAATTATTATCCTAAAAGATTTGTTCTCTGTTAAGCAAAATAAAAAAAATGTAAAAAAGATAGCAAAAAAGCAAAAATAAGGCCCTAATGGCGGCGATAAATTAATGAAAAAGGCGTCTGTGCCAAGAAAATTGCGCTTAATTTACTAGTATATGAAACTTTAAATGGACTAATAGATGAAATGTACATAACTACTTCGAAGTAGCCTCTTCTTTTTAAGATTTCTATATAGAAATTCTTTTCGTGTTATTTCTACTAGTGTTTACTATTTTTTACTGTAAAAAAATCATTTAATTATTTTCCTAAAAAATTTGTTCTTTGTTAAGCAAAAAAAAAAATGTAAAAAAGATAGCAAAAAATAAGGCCTTAATGGCGATAAATTAATGAAAAAAGGCGTCTGTGCCAAGAAAATTGCACAATTTTCCTCATCATAATTATCCCAAAGAGTTGCTTAATTGCATTGTTCATTTAAATATAACGACTGTTACGAGTTCAAACGACACGAGACGAGTTACTCAATAAACTTGTATTGATAGTGGGTGTACATTTACTTTGGTAACTGCGTTTAATGATAACAACGAAAATTTATTTTTATATCGTTCTTCAGTAACCAGTTCGTAGCATACTCAAAGGCGTCAAGAGATTTACCTACAGTAAATATTTATATGGACGGATCATAATTATATAAGTCATGTTGGCGTCAGATTAGTATAGCTATTAGTGTTATTAAACGTATTGTAAAAAATTAATAATTATTATAAGTAATGTGTAGTTCAGTAAATAAAAAAAGAAGATGAAAAAAATATTTTACTGGATAAAAAAAGGAATAAATTGTAATTTTTATTGAAAATATCTTAGAGCGTGAGGCATATCAAATTTGAATTTATATGGAGACAAGGAACATGGACATTAGAACTTTAAACCATTATAATCTTGTTGAAAAGAAATTTACTAGAGAACGAAATAAAAAACATTTTTCGTAGCCTGTTGCCAAGTTGGACAAGAAACTTGAGTTATATATGAACTTATATTATGAAACCAAGGAAATTAACTCCGCTTCGTCAAATATGTTTGTCGTCGTGTTGCGTGACTTGTAAGTCTCACCTATAGGCTAGTTTTTTTTTTTTTTTTTTGTAATAATTATTTTCGTTTTGTAAGGAATACCATATTTGCCACGTGCATTGATTGTTATTGAGGAAACATTGAGGAAATACATAATATTTTTTTTCAATGAAACTACATTTTAGCCAAATGTTTATATATATATTTTGTTTATTTTTAGTTTAAACTAAATGGCCAGCATGTTAAACATACACCTAGAATAGTTATAGTTCGCTAATGTAACGTTTACCCATATTATGTATGTAATGAACGAATCGCACTCGTAGTTGGTGAATGCAATTACATGGTTAACGAATATTTGCGGGACTTTAAAACATTATATAGACGCCAAAGGGTCGCTAGTGGTTTGTGATATAAAAAATAAATTAACGAGTCACAAAAAAAAAACACAAATCGGAATCCGTCGTATAAAAATCTCTTGAAGTGTCCAGTCCATGTCAGGATCACAATGTACCACATGATTGCATTCTCCACTCGTAAAAAAACCATTAGGGTTACTGTTGAGTAATATAATCTTAACAATTACATTGATTGATGACTAGTTGTAAGTACTTATGTGGTAAGTTACACTTGCCTTTGCAATTTACCGTGTGTAAATATAATGTAACGTTTATCGTGCATATTTCTTAATCAGTGATAGGTATGTATGCAACCTCTCGTCTGATGGCTGATTTAAATGTTAATTAAACGAAGACTGAAGAATAGGTATAGTTTATATTTAATTAAAATAAAACGAACTTTAGTTATTGTGCTCTTGAATGTTGTTCGATTCTTTTTTGTTCATATTCGGCTAATAAATTTTTGCGTTTGTGCTTCGTTATTGTTCTATCTGTCTACTTTCATTATAGTGTTCAAAACACGTACAGTAAATTATTTATGCTTACATGTAATATCATTATTGTTAATATGTAATGGCGCTTTCGAATCTATGTCAAATCAAAATCTCTGCTATATGCAAAAAGTATATTTACTTTTGAGATTTTAACGAAAAAATAGTTGAGTACCTTATTCCACGTAAAAGTTCCATTTAATTAAGTTTTTATGAAAGTGGCATTACATATTATTTAACAAACCATAAGTATTAAAGTGGCTGATTTTTTTTTTCAGAATATTTTTTTAAACTATTATTTGAAAAAATAATAACTTATGTAAGTATGAATATATAGTTTAGTTAGTTTAGTCATTGTCACTCAAATGTCGTGCATCGTGGTAATTTGGTATTAGGTGTAATTCCTGAACGGAAATATACTATGTGTACGAAATAATTACCAAATCATCACAAAAAAATAATAATTTCAATATGTATATCAGCAAATGAAGTGTTAGTCTGTGCTTAAACCTATCAGGATTATTTTCTATTAGTTTCTATTTCTATTTTTCTTGCATTGGAAAGTCAATTATAATTTGTAGAAATATTGACGCTTTAATATAAACTCAGTTTATTTTCTGATTAAAATAAAAGAAAGTACAGCCGTTAAAACTTTGCTTAAGCATAATATGCGTTGCACCATTTTTACAACGGTTAAAATGACGTCATAACTTAACGATAACCTTAACATTGGCCGGTCAATGTTATTGTTTCGGTTAAGTCAACTGACAGTTTTGAGACAGGTGACTTTGAATGTTGCCTTTAACTTTGACCTAGAAAAATTACAGGCCTTTTAACTTTGACAGTGACGAACAATATCATGGTGCAACATGCGATTGTTAGTTTCGACTGTCACAGTTAAAATTACCGCTAAAGTTAACTTTGATCGTAAAAATAACTAAGCCTACGGTGCAACCCACCCTTAGTCTTAACCAATCTAATCTTGACGTGAACCTGCCTTTAAATTTGCTCCCACAGTGAGGGATATACCGTTTGATGCTGATCAGGTAAAACGTGTCCACGACACAGCCACACCCCATTTCATTTATTTTCGAAGGCTGTTTTGTTTAGGGAAATGTGCAATTTGAACAATACATAATACCAAAAATCACGAGAGCTACCCCGCTTCACAAAAATTTTGCATAGCTACCAAAACCTTAAGGAGATTTTCAATGATCGTTTGTATTAAATACGTCAATATTTATACAATTTACATAAAAATGGAATCTTGTGATCGCTCTGTTAAGGACTACACTTCATGTACCTAATGTATTTTTTTTGACACTCTTTATTTTTATTTGCTTTATTTGTACTTTAAATAAACTTATTTGTTTTCAATACCTGTTGTTCTATCATTTTATCGTTTCTTCCCGATCCCTTCTTCTTAAAGCCTGTTATAAGTCGACAGCCCACTTGCAGCACTGTACCTATTACAGGTGATGGTAGCCAATTACCATCAACAACCTGTCTGATGACCGTCACATAATAAAACAGTTTCCACGGTAAGGTAATTTACATAGTTAAGAAGAAGCATGGAGTAACTAGTAATGGGATTATCTGAGAATATGCAGCTACCATACTGAGTGAAGGTGTAGGAAATAAAAGTATACACACAATGGGTGGGTCCACCGAGATATCTTTATAAATAATCTTATAATCTTTTCTTTTTTTATATCTTTACAAGCCAAAAGTGATACAAAATCGATACAAAATATCGACATTTTACGATATTCCAAAATGTCGATACATCACTTTAGATCAATGACGCTAAATGTCTGTTACAGAAAATGTACGTCTTTTGTTATTTTCAACCGACTTCCAAAAAAGGAGGAGGTTCTCAATTCGACTGTTTTTTTAAAAATGTTTGTTACCTTAGAACTGGGTGAAGCGATTATAGTATCCACTATTATCGTAATAATAATAATAATCATCATCATTTATTTGCTAATTTGAGTCCAATGGTAGGTAGGTTAGCAAAACTACACCGTTTGGAGAAACATCGTTTATTAAATAACAATCATAACCCAAAAATCTATTTAATCTATTGTTAAAAGTACGTGATATAACAAAATAGAAGTTTTATTCAGCTAAATTGTTTATAGAATAGTAAATAACAACTTCTTATGGCCAGGAAGGTGGATCACCATCTTTAACTTTTCCGCCGTACAAGCACGATCGATCCCTAAAGTTGGTCATTCTTGATGTCTCCTTATCATCCAAAAACTTTCCAAAGAAATATCCACACATTGGTACTACACCCCAGACATATCGGAACGTAATCCCAAAAATAGCCATTTCGAATAAAAACACTAATAATTCCTACCCTCTATGACTTTTCTATTGTCTCTTCAGTGAAGTGAAATGTCACTATTTTTCAGTTACAGCTACTAATTTAGCTGAAATTATCTATAATTTTTTTTTTATATAAAAACAATGAAAATGAGTTGTGAATTGTTTAAATAGTTATTATTAATTTATACTAGACTTTATGCAATGTGAAGTCTGCATGTCAGGTAAAAACATAAACATTGACGTGACACATGCAATTCAAAAAGTTTTAATGCTCAGCTTTTAATAAATAATATCTTTTACCCTCTAACGTTGTTCGGTCGGACAAAGATTTAAATCGAGAGATGTGCCCTTACTAGCGAAACTGCGTTGCGATATACAATATACTAAAGACAAAGGATAAAATAAATATACTTTTGTCTAAACACACTTTTAAACACAGATAACACATTCCTTACTTCAATCGTGATTGTGACGATTTCTTCAAGCGACCGTCACTCACTGTGGCTGGCGTGCAACTGTAGTTGGGTTGAGCGTCTGCGCCCAATCCATTGTTGACAATTTTCGGTGTGTTTTTAGTATGGCGCGAGGAGATTAGGGCGCATCTTCGATTTAAATCTTTGGGTTCGGACGTTATTCCACGCACGTGACGCTTTACGACGGAAGAAGTTGTTTTTTCATATATACAGGCAACACCATAGAATTGCTTTAACTAGTTATTATTCTATGCCCTTCCGTCCACTTGGCTCCCACGTTTAGGATCCCTTGGGATTCTAGGATACTTTTTTTTTATTTTGGCTCCTATGCTGCATATTCACAAATATGTACAGAACAGCCAGTAATTCGTATTTATTTTTAAATTTTATAATCTTAAATAAATACTTTTAATTCTCTGGTGTAACTGTAATAATATACAGTAGCACCATATCTTTAGGGACATAATATAAATAACATGTAACAAAATTAAATGCATATTTCAAAACAATGCTTTATTTTTAACATGCAACTAGAATCTTTAATTAAATAAGTAAAAAAAATATAATTATGTTGAATCTAAATATCTGGTAGCATTTTCTCTATCCACTCCTTGATTATAAGCATGCCTTTCTTGTTGATGGAATGCCCTAGTGATTCCAATTGATGGAATTCGGTGTCGATTCCATACCGTCTCAACTGGTTGTAAGTATTTTGGCCCCAGTCTAAATTCACTAATTCGTCCTTGTTGCCGTGTAACTGTAGTAGAGGAGGCACTGTATAAAAAAAAATACATGTCAGTCGTTGGACTGCACCACAAAGTGACAAAGAGACTGATTTTGTGACATGGTCTTTTTATATGAAATTCTGATAGTCTAAGCCGATATAAATGCAAGAGTAAAACACCCTGGGTTCAGCTTATCTAGTTTTTCAGATTTTTTTTTTTAAATAGAAAAAATAAACCGGTTATTCATAAAATATTCAATAGCATTCTAAACATACAAAATATTAGAAAACAGTTCTAATATTTTTTTCTCGAATAATCCGCAAAATTATACTATACATTTTTACACACAACTCTGCTAGGTATGTCTTCTCTATGTCCCTAAAATTTCTCCATATAATTCCATTCCGTATTGTATTTATACAAGCAATTGCACTGCAGACCTTAAGAATTAAGGGAAGCGAGGAAGGGATACTCCAAAATTTACTGATTATAATTGTAATTTCGTTGATTGTCATTTAATGCTCTTTGATTTGAAGTAATTAAATTATTATTTTCGATTTTTTAGTTTAAGTTTATATAGTAGTCTTGAAGTCGGTTTATTTTTTAAATTTAATTTTTAATTTTCTGCATGGGTTGTGAATGAATAAATTATTATTATTCATTCAGTTGAGAAATGGTATGATTTAAACAACATGTTAGGCGTGGATACCTACTAATTTTCACAGGAAACTTACAATTGGTAATTGGAGAATTGTTAGGCTTGGATACTAATTTTCAGAGGAAACTTACAACTGGTAATTGGAGAATTCTCTAGATCCTTGTACACTAATGACTTTTCATTCAAGAATGAACTGAAAGCAAATGCTCCGGCGAGATTGCGATCCCATCTGTAGGCTGTGTGCAATGCTAAGGCTCCACCCATTGAAAAGCCACCTGAAAATAAATTAATATTATAAATTATACCTACATCAAAGTTTGACACCTGCACACATAAGTTGAGCTCTTCTAAACAATGCCACTGGATATCTAATGCCCATTTTCTCCAACAGACACCAAGACTTATGGAACACCTAAGTACTATTTAAGCCAGCCAATCAGGCTCTTCATCAGGACAGGATGTATGTGTTCCCTAACTCACTTAGAGTGAAAATGGGTGAAAATGGGCATGAGTGTTCCAAATTCACTTAAAACTGCCACTAAATTTGATTCACATGTGTGTGGTTGAAAGAGACCATAGGGTCTATAGCCATAGGGTATCTGTCCAACGTCCAATACACTTCATTTAACAATTTAGTCATGTAGCTTATAGTACTTAATTAGTTTCTGGTATTTTCTTAAAGATTATGTGAGGGATGTCTCAATCATAACTAAATATTATGAACGTGAAAGTTAGTTTATTTCATTTCAAAATTCAGTAAGGACTTTGATAGTAATTAACAAGACACTTAAACGTAAAACAGGACACCCTTAAAATAGGCCACTAGAACATAAGAGATATGAGCCTAGCAAGTTTTAACAAAACAAAAAATAAAATAAAGTAATTTGTAATGTAAAGATGTACGTACCAACAATAATCCTTCTGCTAGGGATTCCCGACTCTATTTCAGACTTTATGAGTTTTTTGATTTCCACCTCTATTGCATTAATAGAGTTAGTCATCTCAGGGGCATACTGTGATATTTTGGTACGGTCGAACCACACATGACTCAATTCACCTCCAGCTGGTGTGTATGGTTGTAATGGTGCAGTGGGATAAATCACTTTTATTTGGGGAAAACTGAAGTCTTTGACCATAATATTAACCCACTCCTTCATATGGTCACCGGTAGCACCTAGAAAATATAATGACTACATAAACCTTTGCATACAACACTCCAAGTCGGGGTCAGATCCTTTTTTTCCTGTACTGGACACTGCTTAATATAATGTATTATTTTCCAAAATAATAGTAGCCTATTATATTACTCAGATAAAATACATTATTAGAGGTTTATCTTATATTAAACAAATTTGAGCCAGCCATTTAGTGAGATCCTCTTGAGGTGTTTGTCGAGGCTGTTCGCTATAAGACCATTCGCCGATATAACTATCGGATCGGGACCAAGGAACATATACTCTCTAGCCGAGCGAGAGATCAGGACGATGATGGTCGAATCGACATCCCACATTGCGGCCACCTCGTGAGCCAAGTCTATGTACTTTTTAGGCTCTTATGGGGTTTTCGTCATGCGGGGCAACATTATTATTATAAGATACTAGCTGGTGCCCGCGACTTCGTCCGAATTCTCTATAGCCTAAAGCCTTCCTCAATAAATGGACTATCCAACACAAAAATAATTTTTCAATAGGAACCAGTAGGTAGTTCAAATTACTCAACCAAACAAACTTTAGCTTTATAATATTAGTATAATAAATATACATTATATGTATTATATGTATGTATTCTAAAATAAAACGAAGAGGGTTATCCCATAGAATTACCCAATAGAAACTTACCGGATCCATGAAAAAATATCACTGTGCCTGTATGTTTTGCTCCAGAATGTTTTGTTACATAAAGTGCCCCTAATTTAGACATATTTAATTAAATACAAAATACAAATAAATTATAAATAGATACGAAACGCTGTGGAAGCACTTAATTTTTAATTTATATTCGTATAATTATTATATTATAGAAACAGAATCTATCAACTTTTTTAAAATAATTTATAACATAATTATTAATTTCACATCACACAAACACACCATAGAGTAACTTATAATGCCCGATGCCGGAAGGAAACACACAGCACACACACACACACACACACAGCACAGACCACAAAAGAACACACAGTCAAGTTATGGAAACAAACCACAGACTAAGAAGAGATCTTCAAATAAAGTAAATAATCTATTTAGTTTATGCTTAAACTAAGGCTTTAAAACCTTGTCTTATGTATACCTATTACCTTTTCATAAGTGGGTAAGTAATAATACATCGCCATAATGTGTCCTGCCGACACCTACTACTATAGAAAGCTATTTTATCAGCGAGTAAACTGTGTTCCATCATAATAGAGAATCTGTTTATATTTTTTCCTATCTTCAATGTAAGAAATAATATAAGAAACCTTTATATTATCTCGCTATTCAGCGGCTACATAATTACCTTCTAAGACAAATGTCGCGCAACCATAAAAATGTCGACTTTTGGCAGGCTATCCGACAGTCCTTTTACAAATCTCTCTTCCGTCGCTATATTAATTTAACAACAATAACAATTATTTAAAGTAACCGCTACATTCGGACAAGATAATCACGGTATGACGTCACGGTTAAACTACAATTTACAACCATAAAGGCTGAGCATAAAGGTATAATTCCAACAACCTAATATTCCCTCTACGTTTACAACGCTCTTTGGAAATCCTGGCCCGATTTCGATAAAACAAAAACTATTATTATTTGCACGAGTACGCGCATTAAATGCAGTAACTTTATAGTAATATTTTGATATTATTATATAAATATAGAGTGTCAGAAAATATCGTAATTTATTCCGGCACAGAACAACAGATGTCGCTAAGTGTGAACTGCAAGCTGTCTCCGAAGGATCTGTCAGGTAGCTAAATATAAGGACTCAGGCAGGACACTATCTGACATTTAAGTCACAAGTTAGTTTACATTACAAGTTTATCTAAGCAAGTGTATCAAACCGGCGGCGGGTTCTTAGATATTTTCTTTTATACGCGAATAAATGTTGTAAAGACTGTCCGACGTCTTAAGTTTAGTTTTTTAAAATTGCACACAATCAGCCTGGTGAGTTTTAATTCAAGCGGATACAACACAACGTGAACTTAATAATCAAAACAGTGTGTTTGTTGTGTTTATCATCACTTAAAAGTTTGTGCGCTTTTTTGGTAAGTTTCACACATAATGTTTAGTATAATTTAACTTGTAACTAGTTTTGAGAACTAATTATATACCTACATTAACTTTTAAATATTTGTTGCTAAATTATTGCGCACGCGAATCTTGCACAGTATCTAAGTTTTGACAGATAGTTACAACCGTTCTTTAAGTTTTAAATTTTCAATTTAATTAAAAAAATTTGTTTGAATGACAATTATTTTTTATTTTGATTAAAGTAGGTACTTAGTTTAATTTTAATATCCTGCAAAACTTATACAGCGAAGTCTTATAATTTAAAATTTATCTACTTATTTGTTTAGTTACAAGAAAGGAATATTTTTTACATTCATCTGTTCTTTTATAAGGTTGCCTGGACAGGCCGCATGCACTTGTACCAAAAAAAAAAGATAAATTGGTTTTTAAGAAAGTGGATTTTTATTACAAACGCCATAAGGTTTTGTTTCCGCTGAGCTATTGTAGAAGAGCGAAAGGGACGCGATGGCGGCGTCGTCGTCGTTCGGACGCCGCGCCGTCGCCTTCCCAGGTAGATCGGGGTCGTCGCAGGCGCATACACTGAATAAACTTCCAAAGATTAGACTTTTAACAGAACTTCTATTAAGTAAACTTAACTCGAGTTATGGCGATTCACTCAAATTATAAATAATTTTGTTGGGAACATGTAATTTTCTCTCTCACCTAAATTTGCATATAAATATAAATCATTTTTTTTTTTAATTGGGCTCGCTCGAATTGATCATTCTAGTCTGTTGAAAAAATTGGCGAGCGCATAATTATAATAATATTTATTATTATCGGCTAACTCCTCGTGCGTCAGGAGTTGCTTTACCTTCTTCTCGCGGGATTCCAATACACGTTTTATTAACTTTGACCTGGCTTATTAGCTTTTGCCCGCGACTTCGTCCGCGCACCTTCTTCTCAAGTGTTATACTCAAGTGTTATACTGTTATATAACGAGTAGGTATACTCAATCAATATTGCTCAAATATTTTTTGCCAGGTGTTGAATTTTGTTTTTATTTTTATTTTTAGACATTCCTTTGGGAACAGTATTTTATATGTATCCACATAGGATACAAAGGTATCCTATGTTCTATATATAGGTATTTCTGTATTAACGAGTAGGTACGCAAATACATGAAGTAGTTAAGGCAAGAAAGCCTAACGAACAAATAAACTTACTCGCTTAACGAACAAATAACTACTATAAAGATAGTATTAGAAGAAAAAGAAGATGATAGGTTGACACAACGTATTGTCATCATTTGTTTGATTATTAAATAAATTAATTAAATTTTTTGTTTGTGCTGTTGGTTGTACCTTTTGAAAAATAAATAAATAAAATAAATAAATAAATAAAAATAAATAAAAACTTATTACCAGTGTAAACATAAATGATAAATATTATAATATTATATCGAAATCTGTTTATAGTTTAATCTATGACACGGCGTTACTTGTACTTATAACTAAGTAGAATTGTCATGAAGCTTTTTTTTTGGACGGGACAAGACCACATAAAATGAATACACAGTAATTTAGTTTGTAGGTTATAATGTAGATTTAAGCAATTTAGCTTGTCTCTACCAATGGTCTCTACATTTGTATCTATTACTAAGTAATAACTTAAACATAGGCACATAAGTAATTAAAACTTATCTATAATAATTACAAAAAATATTGTTAGCGTGTTTCGTTTGTTATTTTTTGCAAAATTATAAATTTGACTCGTAAGAATTGAAACCGGTTATTTGGTGTCGATCTAGTTTAATTTAATTTTGAAAGATGCCGCTTACATCAATAAATGTTTCTATAATGAACTAGAATAATATTTAGACTACACAACACCACATTTTATATGTAACTCGGACGTTCTGGATGAAAGGTAGTCTGGTGTCCCAGAGAACGTGTATGGTGTATGCAAAGTTTCATGGTGATCGGTTCAGTAGTTTTTGCGTGAAAGATTAACAAACGTCCATACATCCACACAAACTTTCGCATTTATAATATTAGTACGGATTTTACTAAATGACATAATGTAATGTAAATAATAGTATAGGATGACATAAGATGGAACTAAGTTAGAATCTCAAACCAAATGGTGATACAGGTTCGAAATTTACACCACAGATGTCCAAACATTAATGTTCACCAGATTTCTCCTAGATGGCGCAGCATAGCACTTCGATGCTGTTGGAGTTCAAGAATAAGATAGTGTGATAATAATAACTAACAAAAGCTGATGAAAATATCACGTGATTTAAATCATTTGTTTTTATATTTTTATTTAGTCCACAAACAGGTTTTACAGTTCATTTTACTATTACATTTCATACTCATGTAAAAATACATGCTCATGTATAACCAAACTAGCTTTTGCCTACGACTTCGTTCGTGCCCCTTTTAAAACATTCGACTTTTATTAGTCTATTTTTTTTTATTTTAAAATGATCCCACGGGAACATTACTTTTATTATGGCTTTTCTATATCTGACAACGTGTTGCAAATTTTCATGTTTATCAGTTGAGCCGTTAAGTTGTGAAAGCGTGTTACGCTTACGCATTTTTAATATTAGTAACGATACACTACAATACTAAGTATACCTGCTAATGTAATGTAATTAGCAGTGGGTATGCAATGACTCTCATCATCATCGTCATGTCAGCCGCAGGACGACCACTGCTGGACATATGCCTCTCCCAAAATTTTCCAATTGGACCGGTCAGAAGCAGCCTGGATCCACCGTTGACCCGCGGCCTTTATTAGGTCGTATGTCCACCTTGTGGGTTGACGTCCTACGCTGCGCTTGCTGGTCCGTGGCCTCCACTCGAGAACCTTCCGGCCCCAGCGGCCGTCGGCTCTCCGTACTATGTGCCCTGCCCACTGCCACTTCAACTTACTGATCCGTCGGCTTATGTCGGTAACTTTCGTACGTTTACGGATCTCCTCATTTCTGATTCGATCTCGCAGTGTAACCCCGAGCATAGTTTTTCCATAGCTCGTTGAGCGACATTGAGCTTCCTTATGAAGCCCATAGCTAAGAGCAGTGCCGTAAATAGGGCAGTGCCACCGGTGCCCAGGCACAGGGCGTAGACCCTGGGGGGGCGCAAGAATGGACAGACCAGGCAGGACTATTATTTTTTCGGTTTGCTCCTGATAAGTTCCCACTGCGCCCCTATAGTGCTCGATTCCAACACATACGTACCTACATGCCAGTATCATCAAAAACGTCTATTAAATTAGACAAAACATTGAGCTAATTTTTTTGGCAAACACAGTAGGTGGTATAATAGGCGAAGTGTCCACTTAACATCAGATGGCTCGTCTGCTTGTTTGTTCATGCTTGTTTGCTTGTCTACATCAGTTCTTTAAAAAAATAGATTTTTCTTCCAAAATATTAGATAATTGGTCCACCAACACCAAGTTCCTTTGTGCTTTATTTTATCAACCTGAATGAAATAAAGTAGGCCTATACATAGCATTTCTCTATCTAGGGTACCTATAATATCTAAAAAAAAAACAAGGGCGCAGTTATAGAAGCTCGCACAGGGCGCAAAAAAGGCTATGTATGTATAGGCATACATAGCATTTCTCTATCTAGGGTACCTATAATATCTAAAAAAAAAACAAGGGCGCAGTTATAGAAGCTCGCACAGGGCGCAAAAAAGGCTATGTATGTATAGGCATACATAGCATTTCTCTATCTAGGGTACCTATAATATCTTAAAAAAAAAACAAGGGCGCAGTTATAGAAGCTCGCACAGGGCGCAAAAAAGGCTATGTATGTATAGGCATACATAGCATTTCTCTATCTAGGGTACCTATAATATCTAAAAAAAAAAACAAGGGCGCAGTTATAGAAGCTCGCACAGGGCGCAAAAAAGGCTATGTATGTATAGGCATACATAGCATTTCTCTATCTAGGGTACCTATAATATCTAAAAAAAAAAACAAGGGCGCAGTTATAGAAGCTCGCACAGGGCGCAAAAAAGGCTATGTATGTATAGGCATACATAGCATTTCTCTATCTAGGGTACCTATAATATCTAAAAAAAAAAACAAGGGCGCAGTTATAGAAGCTCGCACAGGGCGCAAAAAAGGCTATTTACGGCACTGGCTAAGAGACAACGTTTCAGCGCCATATGTCATCATTGGCAACACACATTGGTCGAAAACTTTTGTCTTGATACACTGAGGAATTTTGGATGAGAAAACGTCTCGAAGCTTCCCGAACGCTGGCCATCCGAGCTGGTTTCGATAATTCACCTCCCTCTCGATGTTGGCTCGACGATTCACCTAACTGGACTATTTGTCCCAAGTATATGTACTCGTTAACAACTTCGAGAGTTGAGTTTTTTGGGACACCAGAAAGGACAGGGTATATTTTATGAAGTTACACAGGCGAAGTTGCGTGCAGCAGCTAATATGTACATAATTACAATAGGATGAAAAAAAAATACGGTCCACTTAATACAGGATACAGTCCTAATCATCACAAGTGCTGCAAGTGCGCTGCTGACTTTATACATAGTATGGTTAAGGAGGAGCAATTATAAAGGGATTGATAGAAAATGGTCCCTGGCATTCCCTTTACCCACTCACAGATACAACATCTCACATTTTGATATTTCCGGAGTACCTACTTTCTGTTAAGAGTGCTCAAATTGCAAAAAACAGCAGTATTGCCCTGCCACCACCTTGATCCCTTGACATAGAGCCTTAAAGCAACCACCTTGACCAATGGGCTCGTCAAATGACGATCCTTTTCCTAGACAGATCTTGTTAAATTATAAAAACTTTTAACAAAAAAAATTAAATTAAAATATGTAATTTTGAGTCGCCGCCACGCATCTAAATAGTTAATTTACTTTTTCGAGTAGATACCAAAAAAGTCATACTAAGTATTTTTCATTTATTAAATGAAAAGCAACTCTTTAATATCTTATATGTGTTTGTATTTTAGTATCTTTCTTTCTGTTCATAATATACTTATTTATTGTTCAGCACACAACTAAATACTTACCTATTAAATGTTTAGCGAGTATCCCGGCCTTAATACGATAAAAATTACACGTTGCCAAGCACGCCCGCCATTTTTTACAATAAATAAATTCTGTCTGACGGCGAAATTATATTTTATGTTTATAAATAATTAAATTTAATATAGGGTCTGTGGCGAATGCACGCGAAACCTCGTCGACGAGACGGATAGAATACATCACTATACATATTATAAAACATTGTCCTCCGCCGCGTCTGTCTGTCTGTCTGTTCGCGATAAACTCAAAAACTACTGCACCGATTTTCATGCTGTTTTCACAAATGGATAGAGTGATGCACGAGGAAGGTTTTAGTATCAATACTAATAATAAATCTGTTAGGATCGGTCATGGAGTAATTTACTTTGTTTTCAGAGATATTGTGTTTATAGGCTCTATACATGATACACAAACTAAACAGACGATTTTTAGATTTTTTTTCTGTATGTATGTATGTTCTTCCATAACTCTGAAACGAATTAACTGATTTTCATGAAACTTGGTAGATAAACATTTAGACGTACGGGACACAGGATAGGCTAATTTTTTTTCTTTTCAACGCGGACGAAGTCGCAGGCGCCAGCTAGTATAATATACAAAGTTACGCGTAGTATATAATATACTACGATAATATATAATAGAATGTATCATAATTTATGCATTATAATATATACAAGTGTATAATGAAAAAACTTAATCCGTACTAATATTGTAAATTTAACTCTGTCTGTTTGTCTATCTGTTACCTCTTCACGCCGTAACTGCTCAACCGATCATAATTAAATTTTGCATACACGTAGTCAGGGATTACATAGGGTGTCTAATACAGAAAATATGTATAAATATGTAAAGTTTTATTGGAATTCGGTCAGTGGTTTTTGCATGACATAAAAACTGACTTCATTACAAAATTTCGTATTGATACCATTTGAATCATCAATAGAATATTCAATGTATTGAGAGTGCAACTAATATAAAATATAAAATAAGTGAAGTATTATAACTTCATCGCAAAATATTAATGGGTTACAAAGTGAATGTTGCCATAAGTGTTTAACATCAATCAATGTGCGATTTGAACACGAATATGTATTATTTGAGGCTAAAATTTATGGTACTGAATTATATGGTTCCAAGTATAGCCGTGTGCTCGCCGCTTAAACTGTGCACAAAATGTACAATCCCGTAATAAATATATAGTCAGATAAGAGTTTATCAAAACTCAAACATCATTTTAGGATTAACACATAGCCCTTATTTTGAACAGTTTTGTTCAAACGCAAAATTATTCTGTTTTGGTTATTGCTGATAAATTAATACGTTATTTTTATGTTAAACTAGCTGGTGCCCGCGACTTCGCCCGCGTTAAAAATCAATATCAATACTAATAATAAATCTGTAAGGGTTGGTCATGGGGTAAGTTACTTTGTTTTTAGAGATATCGTGTTTATAGGCTCTATACATGATACTGAAACTAAATTGATAATTTTTAGAATTTTTTTCTGTATGTATGTATGTATATGTATGTATACTGTCAACGAGTATACATATAAATTTTAATACTTGGGCCACAATGTCACTGAAATATGATCTTGATTTAGACTGGGAGCGCAGGGCATTGTCAGTACATTCTAACATTGCCTGCAGATTTGCTCGTTGTAATAATTACTTTCTTTAATGCATACTGCCAAGTATTTTACACGAGCAGTCTGTGGGTGCATCATACTCAAAGAGTACAATACCCTGCGCATCCAGTATACGCTATTGAATTACTTCAGAAATTTTTGCCCAATGGGACTAAAAGAGCAAAGTTAATAAATATGTATTAACAAAGTAATTAGGAATACTTGAGCCTCGCGGATTTAATCCCTATTTGCACAACGTCGTAACTTCTCCTACTTCGGAATTAGTACCTATCAAATGATTTATCGTCATGTGAAATAATCATTATCATCATTACTTCAACCACAGGACGTCATTTCTCCTCCGCAATTTTCCAATAAAACCGGTCAGAAGCAGCTGTGAATACAGTCGATCCGCGGCCTTTTTCAGGTCGTCTGTCCACCTTGTGTGTGAATCTGCCGGTCCGTGGCCTCCATACGAGAACTTTCTGGCCCCAGCATCCCAAGGCTCTAGTTACTATGTGTCCTGCCCACTGCCTCTTCAACTTACCTACCTTTTAAATAAAATGTGAAATAATACTTCCCTAAAAACCCTTTAATATAAAAGAAAATTCATATTTCAATCAAATAAAAAATCAAGTTGATCAAACAATTAAATACAAATAGGTTAACACTTACATTTAGTGACTAACTCGATGGGCGGTTATGAAATTATTTTATAAAGTTTGCCTAACATATTAGGGGCCCGCGGAGCACGCCCTGTGGTCTACAAGGGGCCCCGCCATGTTACAATTGCTCAAAATTATCCGGTTCGCCGCGGGAGGTTCAAATATCAAAAGACTTATTCCCAATTCTACTGGAAACAGATTTATTTATTTATTTTGCATAAACAATTTTTTTTATTAAACCCCTTATCCGCTACGGAATAGGCTTTGCCTAGTTTTGTTGCGATACATGTCTTAGCAACTAAGTTATTTGTTGCTTACACTTCCATATCCTATTATATTCTTACTATAATTCAACGGTGATGCATTTCACTAAGCGCATACTTTGTTAGTTCGCTTGATCTACTTAATACCAAATACACAGAGTTAGACGTTGCTAGCATAGTTTCATATGAATCGATAAATTCTCTTATTAGAGCGATGTACGCGTATACTGTGGTCAGGCCAGCATTACAGCCTAAGACTTTGCGAACTCGTAAGCAGTTTACAAAATAGTTCATTCTACTTAAGGAATTTGACAAAACTTTGTTGTTGTCTTGCTCTTTAGCCAGGCTATGCGTCAGATTTTGCAAGTTGGAAATAAGTAATGCAAAATATAGAGTTTAGTACTAAACCATGTTGAAGCTGATTACACTGCTAATTTACAGAACTGTGTGAAATAGCACATGTGCTTTTGTGATAGCAAATGAACCCATTTTTTCCCTAAACTCCCTTCTTACCGTACATTTTGTTCTATTGCGCTTATTTCCGGCTATTGCTTTTATTTCTTAGGCGTTAGAAGGCATTTACCCGTCGTTGTATATGGAAATAACTCAGAATAGTCCTCTACAAATTTGTATAACGTTTTTAGACGGTGGTTTCAAGGCGTGTTGAACACTAACAGCGCCCCAAATGAAATCAAATACTGTTATCAAAATTGCGTTCATTGAGCCTTGTAATGGATTTTTAGATTCACAAGTCTTGTAGGGCGTTCATATAAGATATATATCGCTTATATAGTTTTAGGTAATATTGCTTTTGTATATTTTGTATTTGCGTATTAGGGTAAATACGGGTTTCTGTAACTTTGCAAGATTTTAAAATTATTGTGTCAGGCTGTCGGCCATCAGTTAGTTAGTTAAGAGTTTAGGGCTGAAACTACATCAAAAGATGTAATGTCTGAAACTACAAATGAAAAAATCATTTGAAGTATTCATTAGTAATTTTGTGTAATACATATAACAAGGTTGAATATATCAAACTAGTATTTTTACCCGCGACTTCGTCCGCGTCCGATCGCTAAAAAACTTCACAGGAACACCCGCTACACTAATCTGAAGATTGTCTGACAGTTTCATCAAAATCGGTTCAGCGGTTTAGGAGTCTATAGGAGACATACATAGGTACATACATACATACATACATTGCCTTATATATATATTTACAGTGATTTTTTCCAATCAAAAAATATTATTGAATTATTTATTGTTTCGAAAACATCTTTTATTTTATGCACAGCATAAATACGAGGTTCGCGTTGGGTCGTGCGTGCACGCTTTAAGCGCATTCGAGTCTCTCATTAAGAATTATAAAAATATAATAAACAGTTGCATATCAGCGCTCACCTACACAGTAGCCGACGGAAATTATAATGTATTAACTGGCACTGTTTACATTGACACAAGCTGAGCGACAAGCGGGTTAGGAATTTATTTTATGTTAGCCTCTTGTCATTAGCGTAAGAATTAGTTCATCTCTAGAGCGTTAACTAAATATACAACAATGACGAATCTGTTTTATTCGTCTTTTTCGTTCACAAAACCTCTTTTAAATCAACTGCCTTAATCATGAAATTTCGGGTACACGTTTACAGGGACGACCTTCCTCATCCAGAAAAAGTACCAAAGTACCAGAAAAAAAACATCTAAAAATTTAAAAAATGTTTCTGCTCCATTTTTGTAAACAGTGGCGGCGCCACCGTCATCATATAAATAAGAGGTCAGGCTTCTCATGTGTTATATTTTTTATTTTTCAACGCGGACTATTCGCAGGCGCCAGCTAGTGCGCTGCCGAACTCGATAGGATAAAGAATATTGAAAGGGTGGGCCTTGGCATTCACACACGCGAAAAATAAAATATTTGAATATACTCGTATTTTGACTTTTAAGAAAGTTTCACAGTTCACAGCCTTATTTTAAAGGGCATTTGCGTGCAAATTTTTTTTTATATATGTTTTTAATCTATAATCGAAACCTTTAAATGGTTTACATGAATCAATTTTATATCTCGTAACTGTATAATATATCAAATTTCGGATATTTTGATATTTATTATAAATATCACATTTTTGCGAACCCTGTATATGATATTCCATTTTTGTTAATTATTTTAAATGATATTGATTGCTATTACAGTAAAATTATACTAACAACTTGTTTAGGTTTTTATGTTCAACTGCACAGAATCATCGTCGCGGGCGAGTAGTCTATAAAAATAATAAATAAAATAAAACTTGACAAGTCGACCGGCCCGGGCGAGATAAATTCAATGCGATTTGTCTATTAACTCAATTATTTTTAATTTAATTTTTAATAAGTTAAATAATTTAACACCATATTTGAATAAGGACAGCAATATGATGGATCGAGTCTTGCTGGAGTCCCAAAACAATTTTCATTGATTTTAATCATTTATTTATACATATATGCTGGTGCCCGCGACTTCGTCCGCATTAAAAAAGAAAATAAATATTTATCATCAATACTAATAATAAATCCTATACTATATTCCTAAACGGATTTTTAATTATTGATAAATTCTACGTCAGGTCAGATCTGTCTAATTAGGTACAATTTATTGTGGCTTCAAACTAAATTTATATTAAGAAAGTCAGCGGATCATATAATAATTATATTTTATAATAATTGTTTTCTGTAACCGCTTCAGTAATAACACGTTGCGAACAAAAATTGGTAGGTGTATTTACGTGCATCGGTAATTCATTATATTACTTGGGAATGGGTAAGCATTCGTAACGTAACATCTACAAATTATTGTGCCGTTTTAAATAACGAATAAATAATAACTACAATGTTATAATGCGGGCAAAATATGTTCGTATGCTAAACCATAAATTACAATGTCCTTGTATATTTGACGCTTCGTCCTCGAAGGAAGGTACTACTCGTGTGTCCATTATTATTTACAAATTTTCTGTATTATACAAATTTGTATGATGATAATGTATGTAAACTAAGCCTTAAAACAGGCCCTCGAAAATATAGTTGTGTAGTCTTCTTTTTGTAGCGGCCAGTTTATTTATTTATTTTATATGTTACTAGCTGGCGCCCGCGACTACGTCCGCGTTGAAAAAGAAAAAAATAGCCTATCGTGTGTCCTGTATGTCTAAATTTTTATCTACCAAGTTTCATGAAAATTAGTTAATTCGTTTAAGAGTTATGGATTATTTATTTGTTTTTCTCTTTCTTTTTTTTGTTTACCTTTTTGTATGTTTTCTCCCAGATCCAATATTCTGAAGTGAGTTGTAACATAATATGTTTTAGTAATTTAATGGAAACTTTGCTGATTTATGTTTTTCTTGTATGTATGTGTATAATGTGTATCGAGATCGAGATAGTTTATGTTTCCCTAATATAAATAAAATAAAAACTATGATTTTGTTCTACTCCAGGGTAGGTGACATGTTCGATCATATCGCTTTAAGATGAACATTAGGTATTCTTATTGACTTTTTTTAAAACTCGAAATTAACGGTGTTTAACTTTCACCCTATAACAGTTAAAAATGATTTAAGTAAGTAGTTCTTATAAAAATTATCACGGCGACAGTTAACTTCAAAAAGGAAACTTTTAAAAAGGGAATTATAATCTTCCGGAAACACCCCTTGTTTTCATCGAAACATTCCGCAAGTATGAACATAACCTGACGTTATTACGTTATAGGTATGTATAAAATAATAATGTTCGAACCGGCTCGGAACCGTCCAGTAATTCATGCAAATCGGCTACATATAAAGTATCTAATTCGTACCGTTTCAAACAAAAAGCTTGCGTAATTTTAAGGCGAACGAAGCTACCGAGTTGGACTCCTTCATTATATGCCACAATCAAATTGTAAGTAATTCCAATAAATATGGATGTGGCCGGAGTTACCTCACTTGGCTATAGTTAACTGATCCTTTATATCGACATCTAATAAACAGTTGCAAATCACGAGAAAGCCGAACGAACCATAAATTGATATGTTTATTATTACTTTCTCACGATCCTCGGACGATAGATGAGGGACTTTTTAATCTGTATTAAACTTAAACGGATTCATTTTCATAACCCTGTTAGTGGCCACTACAACTTCAATACAAAGCTTACTTTTAGTACCAGTTTGTTTGTTACGCTTTCACGCCTTAACTACTCGACCGATTATTGTGAAATTTCGCATTAACGTTTTCAGAGATACCGAAAAAGACATAGGGTGCCTTTCGTAAAGAAAAACTTGAAAAAAAAAAACAACACCTAAAAGAAATAATTATATGAGCAATAAAGATTGAATAAATGACTGCTCATATATTTTTGAATTTTTCATCGCTTAAGATAAGGGCGGCGGACGAGGTCGCGGGCAAAAGCTAGTTTCATATAGTTAATGAAGCTCTGTCGGTTGGTTCTCTTGTGGAACAGTTTCAATTATTTAACTTATCTAATCTAATATTTTATAAATCTAAATTGAAAATGATAATTTATTAATTTTTTATCAACGCATAAAAAAGCGGCACGAAGGAAGTCGCGGACAAAATTCAATAAACGAAAAATAAAATAAAAAATAAATCCTTTTTAAAATTTTTGTTTTAAATAATTGTTAAAAAATCCCAAATAATATTTAATAACAATTTGAAATGAAATGCATATTATCGAGTCTTCGTGCAAAATTATGTTTCAACTGTGTATGCATTACAGTAACTTTGTTGGTTCTTATTTGCCATGTTATAACAACGTCCCGCCACCAATATAAGGTATAATTAATCACTTAGATAAACGCCACCAATGAAGGAAGGAAGTAAGCTACGTTTATATTTTGTGTGACAAAATACCTAGCAGTTTGATCCGGACATAAAAACTCGAACAGCCAACGCCTAGTGATGTCCCACGCAACCACTGAATATATCGACATAATTTATAATAGAATATAAGGTAAAGTCAAACAATTTTGTAGTTAATTTGACGTTTAGGAAAAAGGAATAGCATTTTAAATATGTAATCGAAAATAGTATTTTATAATTTAGTATTATAAAAATTAAAATAGTTGTTCTTTGCCGACGGATTGACTTGTAATTTTTACACAACATTGTATTTAAAAAGAGAAATAATCTTATATATACCTTTTTTCTCAAAATGCTAACGGAAACCGATTTTTTTATTAAAAAAAAAACATAATTTTCATACGTTGACGTTGGTGCCGTTTCATACACACACGGTTTCCGTATATGCCTTACCTTGGTGGTTGAGTAATGTAGACATTATACAAGATTTCACACGATACCGACCGTGCCGTGATCGTGATGTAGGCGTTCAAATCCACACGGACGGTGTTGGTAGTGGTCTATGGCTTAGCATGAAAACTGTTCGCACGTACACGGACACGGCACGGTCTTGATTTCGCACTGATACTGATCACATGCGGCACAGGTAGCAGCAACCATGTACGTGTGAAAGATCCACAGCCGTCTCAACGGTTGCCGTTTAGACGTAAACCCGTGTGTGTGTGAAAAGGCACTTGTTATGCTACCGTGGAACGTTGCTGACTGAACCACAGCGAAGCATGGCCGGGTGCAGCTAGTAATAAAATATTTATTTAAACTTTATATGCTATTAGCTGTTTTACACACTTTGGACAAGGTAGATGTGGCTGTTATTTGGAATATTTATTAATTTTGAATGCCAATAGTAGGTAGTGCCAAAAATAATTTGGGTATTCGAGGCTTATACTCGTATGTGTGACATAATATACTCTGAATGTAGTGTCGATGTTTAAAAAGTGAGTAAGGACATCCGTATAGTTTCACATTGGAGCCTCTCGCGCCAACGCTTATCGGCGCCCGTTTTACATTTTTATTGCCAGCGGATACGGACCGCGCAGTGCCGACATTATTATTTCTCCCTCGCAATTATTGTTTAGAGAAGTCCACTACCAGTCGCTTAACTGATCGTGTAACAAGTTTACTTGGTTGTGTTCACCAAATACAAAAAATATCCAATTTATCTGTATCAGACACCCATCAAACGGGAAAGTTGTTTGCTCTAAGTATATTTTTCCAGCGAAAACTGAAAATACCGGGAACCTATGAATAAATGTACTTTTTATTTTGTTTGTGTTATTTCTAAAATAACTGTTTAGTAATATTAATAATTGATTTAGAGCCATAAGTTACGCTAGCATTTTTGTCGTTGGAATCATCGAAATAATATATTTTTGCGTTGCAATATTTAACCTCAAAGATTACAATATAAAAAATAGGAAATTGTTTATATAAATAATCCCTTATATTTATTAATTTACCGAAAATACACAAAAAATTCATATTAATTTGTCAAGCTGTTTCGGAGGAGTTTTGTTACAAGCACTGTGAAACGAGAATTTTTAGTATGTGTAAGATATAGCCACGAATATATTCCAATTGAGAACAACAACGGGTAGCCTCCAACTTGATTTCAACCGACAAGTACCTAACGCATTCAATACCGGCGAATAGTACCTAGTAAGTACCTTGAATTGCGTCCGAAATTCTATCTCGATATGCGAGAATGGTATTCAACACGTTCAGGTTACATGTGGAAATGGTTAATTGTAACACATGTACAATTAAGGAAAGAATGTAATCTATACCAACATAAAGCTGAAGAGCTTGTTTGTTTGGTTGTACGCGCTAATCTCAGAAACTACTGGTTCAAATTGAAAAATTCTTTTTGTGTTGGATAGTCCATTTATCGAGGAAGGCTATGGCTAATAGAGAACGCGGACGAAGTCGCGGGCACCAGTTAATAATATTATAAAGAGGTAAAGTTTGAATGTTTGTTCGTTTTTATTAGAAAGTAATCTTTCTATACTAGATTACCTACAATCCCCAAACAACAACACAGCTGCTGCAATTACGCTACCGACCTTAATCCTAGCAATCCTGCATTTCCTAGGATTAAGGATAAGAAATTGAGATTGTGGATTCCAGCATCCCTTAGTCATTCACCGAAATATATTGGTTTTATTGTTCTTTTTTTTAATACTCACCAACTAAAATTTCTTTAGTATTGTAATGTGCACAATGTATACGATGCACAATTTAATACGCTGCAGATTAGTATATGACGACGATTTTTTCATTTGTGTTTTTGCTACACATCACCTATAAACAGTAGGCATATATTATATATATATAATGTGCAGTGTAAGGTATCTTATTCTATTACAGCACACAGACAGTCCGTGGGCGTGAGCGGAAACCGTAGAGCAATATCCGCAAGGAAACGCCGTAGACCGCCCTTCGTAAAGTCGCTACGGCGAGCTACTAAAAGCTACGACTGCGCAAAGCTCGTCGGAGACACTTATTAGCGTTCATTACTGCTAATCGATTTAACCATTCACGATCGATTCATTGGGGTAGTGATTAACTACTTACTAGATTCTAAAATGTTGATCGCTTTCTCTTATTAATCATCAATACTAATAGCCTATCATGTGTCCCGTACGTTTATATGTTTATCTACCAAGTTTCATGAAAATCAGTTAATTCGTTTAAGAGTTATGGAGGAACATACATACTTACATACATACATACATACAGAAAAAAAAATCGAAAAATCATCAATTTAGTTTCAGTATAATATATAGGGCCTTATTAAACAAGATATCTCTGAAAACAAAGTAACTTACTCCATGAAAACCCTTACAGATATATTATTAGTATTGACTAATAATATATAGAAAAAGAAAAAAGTTACCTATCCTGTGTCCTGTACGTCTAAATGTTTATCTACAAAGTTTCATGAAAATCAGTTGATTCGTTGAGTTATGGAGGAACATACATACATAAAGAAAAAAAATCTAAAAATGGTCAATTTAGTTTCAGTATCATGTATAGAGCCTATAAACACGATATCTCTCAAAACAAAGTAACTTACTCCATGACCAACCTTTACAGATTTATTATTAGTATTGATATTATAAAATCGTTCATAAGGAGTCCAGTCGTGCGTCGGAGATGATACACACATTTTTTTTAATTAATCAGGTTGCCAGTGCCGCGGCAGGAATCATCCCCTTAATCACACTGAAATGACAGCATATGTTAAGGTTTGATATAAAAGCACATGTTTGAGAGTAGAGGATGCTAGAGCCTATACCTATTGGGATTACTTCCATATGTTATATTATATGGCGTGTTCTTGTGACGAAAATATCTTGCTCTACTTTCCCTTTTCCTGGTTTGACTAGGAATATTTTATGGTGGTGAAATGCTATTCTTAGAGAGCGTACACCCTCAGCACAGCCCCCACCTTTGAGGAATTTCAGTAGATCCAGATATTGATATCCAATTATTTCTCTTGATTGTCATTATTCGGCTTCCTAATTTTAGTGTATTATGTGTTAACATTTACTATCATTCAGTGGACCGTCAGGCCTTTACATTGAAAAAAATATAATAATAAATCAGACTTGTATTTTAATTTATTTAAGACAGTTTTAAAACAAGAGTCTTGCTTTTAAGTAACACTTGCAGCACCGAAGTGGACCGTCAGCCTGTCTGTCGAGGAAATATAAAAAATAACTTAAATATATCAATGAAACTACGGTTTAGGTAAGCGTTGAAACCCTTCGATATATTTATTATTAAGGAAGTGAAGACAAATTAAATAAGCGCCCCGTCGAAAATAAATTGCAATATGCCGTAATCTCCGTCGGTGAGGTGACAATATTTGAATTATATCAATTTATCTACCGCCAATCAGGTGAAGAGAGCCTACTACCACCCACCAATCGCTACGCAGTATTTAAATTTCACTTTTTCCGCTCCGATTGTCGTCTGCCAGAGAATTACAGCAACGATCTTAGGGTGGAACTAAATAGGACCGAAGTGAGATATCGAAAATTATAAATCGATATTCTAAATTTTGAATTAGAAATTATAAATCAGAAATACGTTATAGCATAACAACATAGGGATATTATTCTTATGACGTGAATACCATCTAAAATTTGCTTCCATAGTGGGAGGCAGTTTATGTGGATCGTGAGCTCATTTGGTATGCATACATTATGTTGTGTAACTTTGACGAGTCCGTTGGGTGAGTGGTTAGGGAACTTGCCTTGACGTTCTGTTTCAGTGGTCCCGGGTTCGATTCCCGGGACCACGCCAGACGGGCTGCGAAACGTGCCACTAAAGTTTCTTATCTTCTAATTCATACTGTTTTATTTTCAGGTGCATAGGGTGAACGTGGTAACGGGTGCAGTGAAGATATACTTTCTTAGTTTTTTGTAAGTATTGCAACGAAAGGCCAATTTAAATATAAAAAAATAATTTCAACCTAATCCATTGATTTAGTATAACATTGAAAAAATGAAATGCCAATAAATGCCTATATTAAACCCCAAACAGAAATCGATAATTAAGTATTTTTTGAATTGAATAGGTATAGTATTTTATGAATACAGTATTTTTTAATTTAGAGAAGTTTACAACATTCGATAGTATGAAATTTCGACAGTTTTTGAAAACTAAACCGCTTTGTCAAGTTCATTAGAAAATAATGAAAAGCCCATCACACACATTGCTACGAGTATTAAAAAGGCATATATTACGATATATTTTCTATACAAATATTAGAATTAGCTAGTTACAAAACTTAGTTACGTACGCGGACGGAGGGATATATTTATATGACGTCACCAACGTATACCGTAGTATATATTGTAGCTACATTTGTGACGGGCTTAAGGGGTGATTTTAGTAGCGAGACAATAGTTTAAAATCTACAATTAAACACACAATCGTACGGTTAGTTAATTGTAAACGCAGTTAGAAAACAGTGGCCAGTGAAATTGCTAGTGTGATCCGGGTGTGCCTACGAATGACGCACGTTCGTACAAACATTCGGCCGATAAAATATAAGTAACTTTATTATACCAACGCCCTCAACAATCATTAGGCAATGTTAAACATTGGCTTGGACTCGATATATGAGACCAGTTTATGAGTATTTACATTGTGCTCCTTGCCTACGTGTGCAGGCAGGGCTTACATTAAAAAAAAGTCGTGTTATACTTTTTTTTATGTAAAAGTCGTTCGACAGACTGGATGTTTGTTTGATGGTAGTTGCTGCTATTTATTCATCTTTCACTGTGGTCTTCAGTAAGGTTATGGCTTATGAAACTTCAATTATATATAGACTTGCAAATTGCGAAAATCAAAAACTTGCATATGTTTTTTTATTTATTATCATTATAAGGACTCCCTTTTTATGTTTAAAAAATCTATCGAGGTTTCTATTTAACAAAATGAAATACAGGTTTGTAAAGGTAAGGGCGAGATCTTGTTCGTGAATTTTTTTTATTGTATACAAAATATAATACTTAGATCTTTTATTCTCACCATCTCAGCTGCTGCTGGACTGCTGGACTTAGGTCTTCCCCCATAATTATCCCAAAGGACCGGTCCGAAGCACATTGTGGATACGCTGCGGTTGCCCGTCCGTGGTCTCCACTAGAGAACCTCCGTAATAGGAGTGTGTAATCCACTGCCACTTTCAACTTGTTGGTCTGGCAGCTTATTTCGGTAACTTTGGTTCGTCTACAGATCTCATTCCTGATTCGATTTCGCTGTGTAACGCCGAGATTAGCCCTCTCTTCTCCATAGCTCGTTAAGCGACTATGAGCTTTTCTGCAAAGCTCATAGTTAGAGACCAAGTTTCAGCGCCATATGTCATCACTGGCAACTTTTATTTTGGTGACCTATTAATTTGTGAGGGTTTTCTTATGGTATTTAGAACAAACTCCATACAATTGCAAATTCATCTGATTGCAGTGGAAGTAGATATTTTTATTAAAATGATTTCGTTGGAACAAAATACAAGCCCTCATTGGCGACAAAAATGTAACATGTAGGTACTTATACGTAATTTTAATTACGTAACTGTAATTTTTTTACCGATTTGGCTCATCAAAACATAGTATATCTAATGTTTAGTATGAAAAAAAAATACTACTTCATAAAAGTCACATAGACAACATAAAGATTTTATGAATGTTTATAATGAAGTTAATACTCGTGAAATCGTTTGTTATTGCGCAATCTATTAATAAAAAAATCGATACACCCTAGACTGTTTTCTCCCTTATTATGCAAATTGTGGCTTTGATTTAACAGATTAAATCATATCTATAATTTTCACAGTAAGGGGTTCGTATTTGATTGCCACTATTGGCCTGAACTGAGTCTCTAACTGTGAATGCAATACTTGTTGTTGTTTGCATTCACTGTACACCTTTTGTAATTTAAGAACCTAAGAAAAGGAAGAAGTTCTATAATTTCATATGTCTGAAATCACATAGAATGAAATTTAAAATAACTATATTATAATAAGCTAGCAGGTCTTGTATTTGTGCTTGTTTGCAGAATGTTTCCTTTTATGAATTAAACATTTTTTCCGAGAGTTGTGACCAGTAAATGGATAGCAAACACTGGATAGAGAGTCCTCAAATCCCCCCTGTTGAGGGCTTTAAGTGGGGCACGGTATAAAGACGGCTAGATACTCGTAGATAGGTATATGTGGGCAATGGGATGTAAACGATTCATTTCTTCTGAACTTAGTATATATAAGTACCTACTAATAAGTGTAGAACTTCTAAGTTGAGTATTATATATATAACGAAAGAAAATTATTAATTTTAAAATTCAATACATATTACATGTGAGATGTTACAATACTCGTGATACGTAAGGTTAAAATTATTGGATTATAAAGTTAATAAAACATGTTCTATGACGCTGTATTTATTACCTACAAAGTGGCCCTTTGATGTGTTATTTACAGAGGTACTTGTGCGTATATCCGTCAACGTCTTGGCCTGGACACGGCAATTCGATTAGGTGCTGAATAATTGGGGTGCCACAGATACTCGGCCACGGCTAATACATAACCAATACACCAGTACTAGCGCCTAATCTTCAGACTGTATTTTAAATAATTTTAACATTATAAAAAATATCTTTAAAATAAGTCCCATATCAAAAAAGGAATAATTAATATTTAATAGAAAATACTCTAGAAGCTACTCGTATGATTAAAAATTTTAAACTAACCTCCCCCCCCACTTTCTATTCATCCAAAACACGTTATACTCGTATCTGCTGTAAGTTGTCGAGGAATTAGATGTCCCGCAGGCTAATTGATGCTGCAGAATCAGATCATATGGAAATACTATCGAAATATATTAAATTTCACAAATAGAACTAGGTCTGGTGTCTAGCTTTATGATTAGGCTACTCAATTTTCACTCATGTGCCATTAAAATATTTTTGTGTGATTACAGAGCTTTATAAAAGTTGTCTACGGTAAGCAGCAGGGTGGCGCAGCGTACGGCAACGGCTTTGGAGAGGAGCAGCAGCGTGGATTCGACGGAGCGAGTGGATCGAGCAGCGCCAGCGAGGACCAGACATCGGAGGAGACGGCGACCAAGGAGTGGGAGTGACCGAGTGTTGAAAGAGACACGCTGCCAACAGACTAATTTAACTGCACCCGACCCGAATCGACCGGAGATTATCATGATTAAGTAAGTATTTAATAACATTTGCATAACACGCTAAATCTGTATAAAAAACGCTCCTCGTTAGATAAGAAAAAAACGTCATAATCTCAACCTTTGTTTCTTGCCTCCATTATATGTTTCCTACCCCACAGAACATAACACGGCGATATTAAAATTCTTTACAGCAGTGGTAACTATTGCTGAGTGGGCGAAATTGTAGACGCCTGTATAAATTGTCGTATTTACTCGACATTACTTGCTTTAACAAAGAAACTCGCAGTATTTGTCAAAGAAAAGCCGTTCCGCGCGACGTCATTGTGGAAGCGAACTTAAGTTAGATTTCCAGCAGTTCAGGTCTGACCACCCAGGTTACAAAATATGTTTTGAAACGCAAGGTTAGCACAACCCCAATTTACTCTCTGTCCCTACAGAAACTAATATAATTTATATAATTTTTTTATAATTCTATTTACACAATAGATATAAAACTACGATATATACATATGTTGATCAAACACCCATTATTTCCATTGTCTATGGTTTAAAAATATATTGTAACATAAAATTGCAAATTGCATTACCAGGTCCACCAAACCATTCTCGTTGGGTCTTTGATAGCTTCATTAAATTTGAAATTGAAAAACAACAATGTGGTTGTGTTTACTTAATGTATACAAAACATTTTTGATTAAGAGTTGAAACCTAATCACAGCGTGTGGATTTTTAAGAACATTGCTTCGAACCTTGCTAACAATGTTAAGGCAAGAAAAAAAAAACAATGACTTACGAATTACGGTACGAATCTCTATACTTGCCGTGCCTCTCTGACAAATGAAGGTTGGCAACCAGTCTGGAAGTATCTTCTCTGTCTTTTGATCTTCGGAACATCAACTGCGTTAGCTATCGCGGTCCACTCTCTGATGATCCTCAGACAAGACTTTTACAGTTCTACTATAGAACTGTTTGGACAAAAAAAATCCAACTAGTTCTACTGCACAGATTGGACTCGAATAATTTTAATGGAACACGTCCAAACTGTTCTACTATTTTTGTAATAGAACAAAATAAGTTTTTTTATAATATAAGCCGTTCATTTCCAAGTAAAATTAATGTTGAATACATTCTTGCTCCAATATCTAGATTAGTTACACAATAGGTAGGACAAAGTATTAAATTCTTTAAACGCACGGTGTATACACGTAAGTACATGAGTAATATTGTACGATCGTTGCAAGCGCCATGCTCCGCGAACCGTGTCTAAAATGGAGATACCCTGCCTCATTTGAAATTAATGCGTTGCACGAATGCACTTCGATGCAACTGTCATATATTATTAAACTTTGTCACAATGCTTCTTAAATAAATATAAATTGCACTGATTTCAAAACAATAGTTGAAGTCCGTCGACACACCGCTAAAAATGCAAAACACACTTTTTTAAAAGTAGGATATGGAAATAATATGTTAATATATAAATCGAAAACTTCGAATCTTCTTAGGTACTTCTTTTTCTAATCAATTTGAGAATCGATTCGGACATTTTTTTTTATTATAGCTGCTGACGTGGTTTAGTGTTATCAACTATGTAGAAGTTACTGTTTACTATCTATATAAAATTTATAAAAATCTAATGTTTGTTTTTTCATATCGCATATCTTCGTAAGTCTTTCTAGATAACGGTGAAATTTTGCATACACGTTGTCAAGGGTACAGAAAAGGCCGTAGGGTACCTTTTGTGATCAAAAAACCAGATTATCTAAAAATAAATGAGTAATAAAAATAGAAAAAATGTTTCAACGCCCAAGCTAAGGTGCGTAGCCGAAGACGCGGACAAAAGCTAGTTGCTAGTGAGACACAATGTTCTAGTTACAAACAAGCACAAGTTGTTCAGTAAGTTCAGTAAGCTTTGTGACGTCACATATAAATAAAAAAAAGCCTTTATTGCTGTTTTTCTTTACATTCATACTTAAAAAAATTATAGTGCCTAAACTAAATACAATTTAAAATATTTTTATTATTTACATGAATCGGCAAACGGTTGTCATTCAGCTTGTCTCCCGACATAGGCCTCCTCTAAAGTTTTCCACTTAGATGTCTTTTGCTGTACGAGTCCACATTGGTCCAGCCACTTTCAAGAAATCATCTTCCCATCTTTTGGTCTGTCTACCTCTGTTTCTTTTATTATCTCGTGGATACGTCACATATCAAAATCTAAAGTATTCAAACACATAACTTTAATGAATATTCATTTCGTTTGTGTACTTAGATTATATCCTGAAAAAAATTACCTTTAGGCAAATAAAAAGTAGGTTCAATGATGTTTTACCAACAACCTGTCACATATCATTCAAAGAAGTTGCAATATTTTTCATTCTTCATAACGAAAATCAACCAAGATAATATCAATTCTCCTATGATTACAATTGCAATTGCTGAACTTCCAAAAAAGTTTATACCTACATACATTTAGTTTACATAATACCACTTACATTAATCGAATCTGAATAAAGCTTTCGAGGTAGAAAATTGTTTATTTCACAAGTCGTAGGTATTAGTTTAAATAATCATGATTGCAATTAAATTGATTGTTAGTTTGCGAATTGTCTGGCTGGGATCGTTCATTAATTTATTAGTAATTGTATTAACAGTATGATACTAGTCGTGTGCGTTTGGTCTATTCCAATACAGAGAAAGATATAGAAACATAACGTTTTACATCTCGTTCTGAAGAACAACAGTTTTAGTGCAGACTCGACACTCCTAAAACCGGTTCATCTTCATCATCACCATTGATAATTGAATCCGCTAAATGAATTCATGTAATCTGGTTGCTGTGGGTCCAAAGTATTTGATTTTTGTTGCTACAATACCTGTGTTTTTAAAGACAGGCTCATTTTGCAATTGACGATAAGTAACCACTTATCTCTATCTATCAGGCAACCATTCAATATGAAAGCTGTCTACCTTCAAGGCTTACACTGTGAGGTTGTAGAAATGGACTCTGGCACGTAGATCACTTTGGGAAGAATTATGAAGAGAGTCCCATTTTGGCCAGCGCTAACTCGCGCACTGTAAAGTCAGCAATACATGTTGGCCGAGCTAAGACCAACGCGAGCCTAGGCAAATCGACACAAGACAAACGCTACTGTCTAGACGTTCGGCATGTTTGAATGAAACCAATGCAAATAGCCAATACAAACATGTGAACACTATTGGCCGAGCGCGCGCGAGCGCCTTTGATTTGTGCAGAAAAACCGACATTGCTTCGAAGTGACGCAAGTGATCGCGAGCGACTGCGAGTTAAGACAAGCTACGCCAAATGAGTCCTATACACGTTGGCGCTTGCATTACTCAACCAACTAGGCGAGCGACACCGAGCGACAGCAAGACAAGGCAAATAAACTGTCTAGACGTTGGTATTGGCCTTCACTCGGCAACGCTCGGCCAACATGTATTGCAGGCTTAAGCGGATGGTTCCAATATAGGACTCATTTGGCGTAGCTTGTCACAACTTGCAGTCGCTCGCGATCACTTGCGTCACTTCGAAGCGGTGTCGGTTTTTCTGCACAAATCAAAGGCGCTCACGCGCGCTCGGCCAATAGTGTTCACATGTTTGTATTGGCTATTTGCATTGGTTTCATTCAAACTTGCCGAACTAGACGTTCGGCAAGTTTGAATGAAACCAATGACAGTAGCGTTTGCCTTGTGTCGATTTGCCTAGGCTCGCGTTGGTCTTAGCTCGGCCAACATGTATTGCTGGCTTAAAAGAAGAGTGTGTCGTGTCTGATTATTGTTTATCGTTTGCCGCGACGTTCTGTGCAACGTATGTGGTGAACGCGATAATTCCTGATTGGACGAGCGGGGGCCGATTGTGCAAATATTACACGGCAAGCACAGGCCGGGTGGTCATTATTAATTCTAACTCGGCCGGTCTGCCGTCACTCTCGCATATGAATGAGAGATTTCAGATGGTCCGTCAATCGTGGCAACTCATAATTGATTGTATTAATTTCCACATTGTGCATCCTATGGTAATGCTTAGTTGCCAGGCTTCTTTCTATTAGGGGAACAAATTGACAGTTATTGCTTTTATTTTGGAAAGCAGGATAATATTTTATCTGTTTCATAAACTTAACAAATCTTGTTAAAAAAAATAAGTAATAACATTTACTAATGCTTATCAGGCATTACATCATCAATACTAATAATAATAAATCTTAAAAAAATAAGTAGGTAATAACATTTACCAATACTTATCAGGCATTACATCATCAATACTAATAATAAATCTTGTTAAAAAATAAGTAGGTAAATAACATTTACCAATACTTATCAGGCATTACATCATCAATACTAATAATAAATTTGTAAGGGTTGGTCATGGAGAAAGTTACTTTGTTTTCAGAGATATAGTGTTTATAGGCTCTTTACATGATACTAAAACTAAATTGACGATTTTTAGAATTTTTTTCTGTATATATGTCCTTATGTATGTTCTTCCAAAACTCTTAAACGAATTAACTGATTTTCATGAAACTTGGTAGATAAACATTTAGACGGACAAGACACAGGATAGGCTACTTTTTTCTATTTCAAAGCGGACGAAGTCGCAGGCGCCAGCTAGTAGCCAAATAAAATGTATTTCTTATTTGTAAATATATAAAAAAAATAAAAATATGAGAAATAATTAATAGTTAGCCCTTATGCCTGTCGGAACTTATGTGTCTAATGTTTGACATAAGCCTTTTTAATTGAGCGTTACCAAAACCGAGGTGTGTGGACTTCTCGATGTTTCTTTGTACGAGCAAGTGATTTGTTATATCTAATCGCTTAAAATGCATACATCGGATTTCGAAGTCGATCATCAAATATTTTTTTATTAAGATTTAGATATAATGAAATGACTTTTTAGAATCGATTTATTCGGAGATTAGCTCGTGATTAAAAACTGACGAACAAAGATTAACTTCCTTGTAAGTAGGTAAAATTATCATAACAGAATGGAAAATATAAACACGACATATCCATGAATATCCATGAATAGAGAAAAGTATTAAAGAAATAAATAATTTGTCTATAATTAATTTTGAAATGCACACAATTTAATTTCAGTTTGCATTTGAAATTTTCAATTTTTCTTGTAGCGCTGTCCAATTTTCTATAAATACATTCTCTCATAGGAAACTAAAGGAAATGTAATCGGTTTTCCTGTATTCGATCGGACCAATGTCTGGAAGTTGATCGAAAATTATTTGTATAAGGCAAATTCAAGTTTGTTCACAAAGTAACCGAGGAGACCTAGTTATTTTTGTTTGAGAATAAACTATATGAAGACATTTCAAATTAAATATCACATTTGAATCGTTTTGTACATGTTTACATAGACCTCAATTGTGTAAGTTGGTGTAAGTAGTCTGTTAGGACCGTTTAGGCTATGTTTTGTAAATTAATTTTTAAAATAAATAAAAAGAAGTCACTTGTTAAAAGCTACTGTAAATTATGCTTGATGGTGAAATTTTAATGAAAGATTTGATTTGCGTACTTATCAACCTTTGTGCTGTAGAGCGAGGTAGCTAATATATTGACAATTTCCTCCCATCTCATAGCACTCGAGCATTGCCGCAGCCGCCGTAAACAAGGGCTAATGGAAATTAAATCTTAACGAATAGATATTATAGTCCACTATCGTAACAATTAACGCGAACGTAACTACACCTTATCTTTAATTACGTTAGACAGAATTATGAAGGCAGTAGTTTGAAGTGAAGTGAGAAATAATGTGATGTCGATCAACAATAAGGACTAATGAATATAACAAACACAATTTAAAAAGAATTTATAGCAATTCGTAGGTGTTTTTAAGGTTGCACGTCGAATTTAGAATTGCAATTATAATCTGATCCACAGATCAAACATGAAAGATATTTTTCGTCGAATCTCTTTTCACTAACCTTTATTAAAAAAAAAAAACTGTTTTAAGAGCATACATTTTTATTAACTCTAGGGTTAGTATTAGTTAGGGCGCTGTCTAACTCGTACTTTAGGCTCTTAAGCCTAAAGTACGAGTTAGACAGCGCCCTAACGCTTTTCTCACTCGTACTTTAAGCTCTTTCTTACTTACCTTATATATCAAGTTATCCTTGAGTTTATGAGCACGGTGCCTATTATAGGTATACATAAGAATAATAAATAATTCTTATTTTCTTATGGCTCAAATTCGTGCTGGAATTATATTATGTAGGTACTGTCGTAAGCAACGCCTTAAATATATACGAGTACCATAGCAATATTTACACAAACGAATTGGTAAATTAACATTAATTTTACACGTTTTTTAAATACTTTGGCGTATCTTTTTTAGTACGTAATATTTGGCGTACGTATTTCATGTCAAAAACATTCCCAATCGCAACCTATTTATAATTAAATGTAAACCACAAAAAAGTAACTAAAGGCTTTTAATGTGTTTATTATCTGATATCACTTACATATATTACCCAGCGGGACCACAAAGTGATCGCGATCGGCACTTGATAAATTAATTTACTTAATGAAGTGAATCGCCTCGTGGCATATGATATAAATTAATATTCAGAGTGATTTTCGATAACGTGTTGGGGATACAAGAAAGCAGTTATTGCAAACTCATTATTGCGGTCATCTGACAGACGTCATTGTATTCACTATTTGTCAAATTTAGGTTGTAGTAGTATCCAGACGCGTAAAAAATCAACCGCTAAATGATAAATTGGACCCCCTATCTTTATACAGGGTGTAGCCTGTAATAAGAGCAATGAAGGGGTATGGGCAAATTAGTATGGAGGCTGGACCAATGCTCAACAGTGATAAAACTCATGCCATTTGAAAGCTTTTGGGCTTTTATTTAATTCACACTACGGCAGCTAAGTCAAAATCTAGCGCGAACTTTGTGTTTTGGAGCTCTCAATAATATAAAAGTACTTTGGGAATTAGTAGCATATTGTGTTTTATATAAAAAAAAAACATGTTTATGTTGGTAAATTGGTTTATTATGATTGATTTTGATGTACATAGATTTTTAAACATTTTATATTTCAATATTCATAACTACAATAATATTTTTAACAATAGGTATACAAACCATCCAAATAAATAAATGATAATAGTATTACATTTACCTATACATCAATGTGAACATCAAAAAAAGAACTGTTCCATTTGTTTTAGTATCTATACAAATAAAAATCAATTGGCAAATGTATGTACACAAAGAAAGGTTCAAACACTTGATTTTTTTTAAAATTACATGAATGATTTCAATTTTTTTAGTTTTAAAATCTATGAAAACACTATGTTCGCGCTTGATTTCAACTTAGCTGCCATAGAATAAAATGAATTATAGCCTAAAAGCAATCATATGGCCTAGATTCCATCACTGTTGAGAAATTGGTCCAAATGACCCATTGTCCTTTAAACGATGATTCTATAGATAGAGTATATGCAGTTACCTTAACCTAATCATAATGCTCCAAAGTGCTTATACTCAGAGATATATTATAGCAATCCAAAGTTACAATACATATAAACAATGAATTTCATGATCCGCTAAATTGTCGGTTATCAGTCATTAGATGTCTTGGTACAGGGTACTGGGGCGAGAATGCGATGTCAATGTCAAGTACTCCGACTGGACACATTATGTCTGTTAGTAGTACATTGCTGACTCGCTTAATTTTGTTAGAAAATAACAGTAAATTTGTTTTTCATTTTAATTAATTGAAACCATTTGAAATTAATTACTGATTCGTTAAAGGGTATATATTTTAATTTATTGTTCTTATTAGAGGCCACACTCTGTATAACTATATATAACTTTGTTCAAACGTGAGTCAAACTATACGTGAATTCGTCTGCGCCATCTTTTCATTAAAATCTTTATTGCTATATAGTTTTGTTGGGCGTTGAATATTTTATTTATATTTCTCAACTTTATTTAAGAATCAATAACATTTATCCATTTGAGTCACCTTAAGAAGCTACGGTGTAGATATTCGGCCCTTTATACCCATATACTTAGGTAGGAATTATAATAATAGTGGCCACTGTTGCGGGTTTGAAATGTAAAAAGTTTATTGTCAGTCACACAGCCTGTTTAAAAATTAATCGAAACAATAAAAAATAATTATAACGCAAGTGAACGTTCAAAAGAAACGATGAATAAGAATGAAACTAATAATTTGCAATCGACGTGCTATTTTCGAAACAGGAACCGCGTGTTTCACTTCGGTAATTATACAGCTACGTTGCGGGGGTAGGATAGGGTAGGGTAGGGGTGTGTGGTGGCCGGTGGCGGGGGAGGGGAGGGTGTATTGCGAAGTGAAAGCGAAGCAATAGTGGTAGGTGGCGCCCTCAGCGATTTATTGTTTTTAATAATAACGTGAACCCGTCACAAAGAGAACAAGTCGACGGCACGGGAGCGACGCAGCGCGGTGCGACCCAACATTGCGCTACTAAAATTTTGTCGGAGAAGTCTCTTAGATTACATTTATAAATAACGAATAAAAGCTTTGAATGCGCTACATGTAAAGTCCCAGTAATATTAGTCCTTACTTCCGTTTTTTACGGTTATAGTTCCAATCACAACAGTAGGCACATGATCAAATCAATAAAATCTACACAGTTTTTCCATTTATTTCCGTAAAAATTTCCGATTTTCCCCCGGAAGATTCAATTTGGGACTTTCGCTGGATTGAATCAGATTAACAAGCTTATGTTAACCTGGTTCAATCCAGCGATCGAATTAATGTTGCCTGGGTAGTAAAAATTTTTAGAAAAGCTTATACGTAGGAGTACGCGTTACGCCCAGTTACATAACGGTTCGTATACTCGTAAACGAGCTTAGAAATCTTACATGAGACATACAAATATATACATATCTGGGATATCTGTAGTGGGTGACCCCTGGCAGTGCTTATTAAACACCATAGTTCAAGCCTAATAACTATTAAAACAATTCTATTTAAGTCATCTTCTTCTCTTTGTATATAAATGTTAAATTTATATTATACTAGCTACACGCTCCCGGCTTCGCCCGGGTTCAAAACGAAGTTTTTTCAAAATCGGTTTAGTAGTTTAGGAGTTCATTGGTGTCAAACATGTGACATGTAATTTTTATATAGAGAATAGAAATTTAATTTTTTTATAATCTGTTATAATTTCAATATGAAATAGGTAGTGAATTTTTCTATGCTTTTGTAATAGAGCAGAAACTAACTTCTCTCTTCCTCACACGAAATTTGAATGTCGTTGAAGACACAGATGCCCACTCCAATGAATTGAAGCAGTGTTGTTTTGTTGGCTCGTTGTTCCACCGGAGTCTCACTGTAGCTGAGCGGTTCGCGGTCCCGATATTAACATTCGTACATTTCATCACACACTCATTGGGATTGTTTGCTAACATTAAATAACAATTCATTTTTATTGAATGAAAGAACCTAATATAAAATCGATTAACAATTTAAATTAAAAAACAAAAACAACCATAATATATGTCACGTTTGTCCCGATTTAATGTGTAACGGACGACAGCCACCTACTATTAAGTTTAGTGGACAGTCAACTTACCTGAAAACTATTACAAAAACAAATCTCTGAATGAGTCAAGCTATTTCTCTTTTTATACATTTAGACTGGGGTTAGATACAACAAAATAAAAAATGAATTAAATAGTTTTATTTGAAATAATAGTAGCTGGTGCCCGTGAGGGATGTAGCGCCTGACTAAATGTGTAAAGCAATATCGAACGCCTGACATCGTTGCTGTTATAAAATTTTCAGAGGTTGTATTTTATTTTTAGTAGATATTAGCTGGTGCCCGCGACTTCGCCCGCGTTGATAATTATATACTAAAACCTTCCTCGAAAACCACTCTATCCATTGGTGAAAACAGCGTGAAACAGACAGACAGACAGACAGACGCGGCGGAGGGACTTTGTTTTATAATATGTAAGGAGGATAAGGATTAACTAACGAATTTAAAAAATGTAAGTAGAACAATACTTAGATAGTGTTATAGCAACAAATGGAAATGATGGGATTACATCGCTTTAGCAGTGCATGAGATATGTTTGCAGAGGCTCAATGGACAGATTTCAGGCGATAATGCATGAAAGGACACGCGTAGGCTCACCCTACGCAGGATGCGTAGGGTGGATGAGTAGGGTGAGTTCCCGAGTACCAAAACCATCCTGAACATGATCACAGCCAAGTACAGTCGGGGTACGTACCTTTATCAAGTCGGGGTACGTCGGGATACGTCGGGGTACGACTCCTTAGTAGGTACCTTTTAAAACTAAAGCAATAAGCAGACAACTGACAGACATTTTTGAAGTGAAATTTTAGCAGGATACCGAAGTTATCCCTTCACGTATTTTTATAAAGATTTTCGTAGTATGTATTTGAATTTTTTGGCTCATTGAATACACGTAGCAGAAAATATATAACTGCGAATGGCATTTTATGCTAACGCATTGTGATCAATAAATTACTTCACTGAATTGTAGCATAAAACTGTGTACATATAAATAAGAAAATGTCTTACAGAAATAAATTCAGACATCTGCATCCGTCTTGAAGCGGTTACCACTTAACCTATTTAGCAAATGAATCGTGTAATGCAATTGTATTTTGTCATCTTTCTCGGCTTTGTTTACTCTTTTTATTTAACAATAAAAAAGAAAGCGATTTGCAGCGTTGCTGTGCGGTCCAGTAATTGAATTATATCATCGATTTTCCATTAAAATGCTTTATGGAATGAAATGTAAAAGTATGGGAGGGGCACCGAGCAACGTCTTTGTAGTGAAGGTGCGGCTATATTGGCGACTAAAGAACTCCAATGGTGTATATATTTCTACAACAAAGGAATAATTGTTCATGGATTATATATGTCATTACGATCCTTGTATGATCATTTGCACAATTCTACCTATTTGTAATAGGCTTAGGATGATTTTACTCTCGTAAAAAAAATACAAAATTCGCTTACATGAGAAACTTTTAAAACATGCCTAAGTGATGGATGCAAAAACCGTACTCGTTTATCCCTCTTTCCATCAGTGAAAACCGTATCCATAAAGTGGATTAGAAGAAGTTAGGGAAGAAACTAGATCTTCGAAATATCGTAATCATAAGTAGGAATAAACTAATATTTATTTAAACTTACTATATTGTGATTATATTGTAGGAATTGGAAAACTTAAATAACGACATATTTAAACAAACTTATTGAAAATATTTCACATTTCTTTTAATACATGATATTGCTCTCGGATCCGCTCGTGCCAAGTTAGGTTATATTAAGTTCAGAACAAAGATTTTGATTGTTACCTATTACTACTGGCGCCAACTATGAATTTCTCTTGGAACTTTTACAAATTGGTAACGCATTTTACAGATTTTCACACATGCCAACATCTTCACTAACATTAAGTATGTTTTTTAAGTGGCTCTCTTACCTCTTAATAATGTGTTGGCAATGTTATGTAGGTATTTAATTTTTTTCGTTTCTTAGTAAATTCTATTATTATAATATACTAGCTGCTGCCCGCGACTTTGCCCGCGTAACTTTGTAAATTATATACTGAAACCTTTCTTGAGAACCATTCTATCTATCGATTGGTGAAAACAGCTTGAAAATCGGTGCAGTAAGTAGTTTTTGAGTTTATCGCGAACAGACAGACAGATAGACGCAGCGGAGGACTTTGTTTTATAATATGTAGTCACGTAATCTGTGATAACAATAGATAAAAAGTTTCGATTTTAAACTAGTTCTCTTTTTTGAACTATGTTAGTAATTAAATCTAGTACATACCTATATGTAATGTTAATGGTCATCGTATGGTATCACTTCACTATTGATTAGGTAGGATACGTTGAAGTTACATTTGACGCCGTCCCTTGAATTTATTGTTGCACCATAAATATGCTAATTAAGCTATGACTCTTTTATAACTTAATTAATAACGTATGCTCAGCCCGGATATGATTTTAACAAGGAGCGAAACTAACCATGGAACAGTTATCTTGCCTTTAAACATAACTTTTTATTTATATACTATACTAGCTGGCGCCCGCGACTTCGTCCGCGTTGAAAAAGAAAAAAGTAGCCTATCCTGTGTCCTGTACGTCCAAATGTTTATCTATCAAGTTTCATGAAAATCAATTAATTCGTTTAGGAGTTATGAAGGAACATACATACATACATACGAATAAACGAACATAAAATTTAATATATTATATATCTAAGATAAAATATACGTATTTGTTAATGTATAATAATATCTATTAATAAATTAGTTACATCAAACACACAGTACTTATGTAATTTTGATATTTTTTTTTTAATATCGAAATATCGAAATAGTTTCTTATACTTATAGATTTTCTAAATATATTATTTTCTTTGTTTGTTATGTTATGTTAATACAGGTCCACTTGATTGTAGGTAGCTACCGTCGAATATAATACAGTCAATACCATAAGTGCCGCTGCCGATCACAAGATAAGGTAATTGGATCTGGCATCCCTTATTCACTCATCAACACAACAGCATATATGCTGTTATTGCACGGTGATCTTCTTACGGGCAGTCAGCTAGAGTGTGCTGCGCGATGTCAACTGTGCAGCCACTGTGCATACCTTGTGAGGGCCCCTCACCAGCCACCCCTCTAGGGAGGGGCGAAGTGTGCCCTGTCACTCCTTTTCAAATCCAGACCAATTTCAACTTTGAAAAGTTCATTTCCGAAGCTTACCTCGCCGAGAATCGAACCCGGGGTCCCTGAGACGCTAGGCTAGCTCCCTTACCACTCATCTAGCAGGCTCGTTAAACAGATCAATAGGTATTTAATACCACAAAACTAGATATTTAAGGTGAATAACATTTAATATTAACCCTTATATTTATATCTATTAACAAAATTATATTTTGGTAGTATATTATATTTAACACTTTTTAAGTTTGAATCCTTTTAGCTGCAAAAATTTATGCAACTCGTTGAGGAAGCTTTATGTTTGAGTTTGAGAAAGCACATCTACTTAGTTAATGCATTTGTTTGTTTTTGTTATTCTTATCCTAGTTTTGTTTCTGCTCAAACTCGTTTATTTATTGCCCGTGTGAGGACTGGTATATTATTTTTCCTATTATTAATTTCTGTATATGTCCCAAATATTATTAAAATAAATAAATTAAATTAGATAATATTGGAACTACTGAAAAGAATAACCAATAGAAGAGCCACATCCATTTAGCATATGTCTTTGTATTTAGGTCATTCTATGTGGCAGTGTTTAATTGATGTACAAGGCTCTCGCGTGACCTACCAGCGGTCTTTTGTCGTCACATACACTTTATGACCGATGTAAAATAATGAAAAAAAAAAAAAACCAGATAGCCGTTGTTTTTATGTTGCGCTTTTGATTTAGAACACCTTCAGTTTTATAGTTCAATCAATGTGTCTACTAAATGTAACTTAATTTTAACTTAATTAAATTCACTAGAAAAGGAAAATACAACAAGAAATTTTATTTGTCGTTTTGTATGGAAGACACATCTTTGAAAATTAAAGAAATCTATATCTATCTTATTATATACTAGCGAATCGCTCTCGGCTTCGCCCGGACTGCAATTTTTATATAGGTATATTATATAAACCATATAAAAAATGCACCAGTTTATCTTTCTTTCCATAATCCGAATTAAATGGGAGGATTTTTTTTTGAATTTTTGAAGCGTAGATACCTACACAAACTTGAGCGGTTTTATTAAAAAACTAGCTTGACGGCAAACGTTGTTTTGTAACTATCACCAGAGGTATCTAATATTTTTTTTTTAATAAAGTAGCTGTCCACTTCTGTCTATATCTCACCTTAGTTCTTCTAAATTACCCAATGGATTTTCATACGGTTTCCAAAGATGAAATTAGCATTAAAAAAAACCGTTTTCTCATGTGGTCGTGTGGTCCCAAATTGAAATGGGACCACACGGGAAGCACCAGCTATCAAATAAAAAAGAATTATCAAAATCATTTCACTCAGTCAAAAGTTCTGAGGTAACAAACATAAAAAAAATACAACCGAATTGAAAACATCCTTCTTTTTTGGAAGTCGGTTGAAAAGTGGTTTTTAGGAAGGTCAGTTGGGAAAGTCAATTTTTAATTATTATAATTTTTAGAAAAATTTTGCATTCTGGCGAAACTCGAGGGCGTGTCGTTAGTAACTTATAAATTAATTTAGTCTTTCTATCTATAGGATATATTTTTGTAAGGCGTTAAATTTTTAGGTTAACTATATCTCGTTAACGTACTTTATAAACTTATAAATTAATTTATAAAATAAACATACAATAATTCAGTCTACGGGTAATGTTAATTTATCATTAAACTAGCTCTTGCCCGCGATTCCGTCTGAACGTCCTTTTCTTAGGTTTTGAAAGATTCATCCGTACTAATATCTTTATGAAATGCTGTAGGTACTAACAAGTGTCAAATTGTTACATACTTACTTGTTACGTGTGGATATGAATAATAATTATTAAAAAAAATATATACATAGGTTTTGTCATTATTTCGATCGAACCACGAATTTTGTCATTGTAAAATTTGTCGTCATTTTGAATAGGTTTTGGCCAACAAATTGGGCGTAAGAACCTTCCGGTATAAAACTGAATAGGTACCCTAGGTACCTTGGTAAAACTTTAAAAAAACGTTGAGCTCCTAGCTCAATGGTACCTATGCATAGCATATATACCTACCACTTGAACAACAATGAAAGGACAGTGCAATTATTATTGAATCAGCTGTCAAATGATAATTTACAGAGCGCCATCTACTGGCATTACGGAATCAGCATACAATGCCGTTCATTTTTGTTTTTGTCGTGTATTCAGAGATGGCCTTGCATTTTTTAAAATGATTTTCTTACTTTTCCAATGCACGAGAAAACTTTTTGAGGCCGAGATGAAAAAAAATCAATGAAATTAGTCAATGTGTTCTTGAAATATCATCAAAAAACCGTTCTATACAAAAAGTTTGAGAAAAAGAATTTTTTTTCGTGAATATTCCCGATGTTGCTGGGTCCGAAGCTATATGCCGAAGAAAATTTGCATGATTGGTTGTACTTACCTACCTGCTTCCTTAGGAACTTAAAATAAAATTTTGTACTCACTTTCTAAGTACTCTCAAAAATAAATTTCACATACCCAGAACAATGGCTTTTAATTAATGTTACAAGTTATGGTAGTTTTTTTCTCTGTCGGATTTAGAAACGGCTTTCGCACTAACAACTTCGCCCACATCTAGATTATTTCACTGTTGGAAAAATTAAAAGAAATGAGTTTTAGTGTGTTTTGCATTTATAATGTGCCTGCTTAATCGTAGCTTAGCGTGCGTCGGGTGCGCGGGCGCTGACGGAACGCGTTGTGCGATCGATGCGGGGGTGAGGACATAGCGGGAGGATCACTGGCTAGGCGTGTCGGCTGAGGCGGTGCGAACCAATGAGGAGCTTAGTAGAGACCGAAACGGCCGGCCCACCTCCGCCCCTCCCTCACCCCGCAGCCTCGAGCCACACACTCGTTTCAGTCAGTGGCTCGCGAGTTGACGCACGGTCTGTACGTGTCGCGAATTGATTTTACTTAACGTGTTGCGTTTCAGATGCGAGCCCGTTGCCGCTAAAATAATGCCGGCCGAGGAGGAACCGGGAACGGCTATGGAGGGCCGCGGTAGCGACAACGGTTCGCCGCAGCAATTCTGCCTGCGGTGGAACAACTACCAAAGCAACCTTGCCAACTGCTTCGATCAGCTACTCCAGACTGAACTGTTTGTGGACGTTACGCTCGCTTGTGATGGACAAAGTTTGAAGGCGCATAAAGTGGTGTTGTCGGCTTGCAGCCCCTACTTCCAGGCGCTGTTCGTGGAGAACCCGTGTCGTCATCCGATCATTATAATGCGGGATATAAAGTACTGCGATTTAAAGGCGGTTGTCGATTTCATGTATCGCGGAGAGATTAACGTGTCGCAGGACCAGATCTCGGCTCTGCTGAAGGTGGCCGAGACGCTGAAGATTCGAGGATTGACGGATGTAAGTGGCGAGAACGCTGTGCTGCGTCCTGGAAACGTTTCTGAAGCGCGTGCCAATAGCAAAAGACCAGTGAGCCGCGAGGGGGATTCCCCGGCTAAGTTTCGCAGGAGAGGGTCTCCAGAAAGGAGTCCAGGCCCTAGTCCGCGTCGCTCGCCCAGTTCTCCAACAACACCCGGTGCGGAGCTAGTCGTACCGGCGGCCACGGACTCTGCTCAGCCGATGGTGGTGCCTCCTATGCCGCCTATCCTCACCGATGACGTCGACATACGACCAGGGATTGCAGAGATGATTCGCGAAGAGGAAAGGGTGAGTGTTTCGCTTGTAATTTACTCCTGGGTGCCCGGTCACGCGGCGCGATGCTCGTAAAACTTTTCCCGCCGTCTTTAGCTTCCCCGCGCCGCGCCCCCCATTTTCCACCCGCTCTATCCTCCCCTGTTTCACCCTGCCCGCACCCCGCCGGCACTGGCTCGACGGGCGCCCTGTCTCGAAAAACTTTTCGCTCCTTCCCTGACGTATTACATAATTTACCATATTATATTTTAGTATTAAAATTAACTGACTAAGTACTTCACTGTGTAGAAACCGGTGATAATTTACATTACCAGTTAGAAATCCTAAAAGTTAATTTTAATACTGTATTCGAAGTATTGAAATTAAGAAAATGAACATTAACAAGTTGATAATTCCTGGCCAATACCTTCGATATCATGTTTCTTGTGATAAATACTCGCGTGGTCAGTATTCGTATGAATTGAACCAGTTAGACTAGTAGTGTAGACACATTGAACATAGGATTCTCTACAATTTTCCTGCCACATCTACCTTTGCACTTATACTCAGGCAAGTAAGTAAGCATACAAGCAACTTACTTTAATTATATATTCACATAATTTAATACAAATATCCAAAACTAAGTAGGACTAGGTATTACAAATTAAAAATACATACCTACTACATAAGGTTGAAATAATGTCAAATTTATCCGTCTTATCACACTTTCATGACTTATAAAATAAGTACGACATTTATAAGCGATAAAAATATAGCTACCTACTATAGCTTAAGACCTATATATTTTATCGATTTTTCAATAGAAATTGTTGAGAAAAATAAAAAATTCGGAAATCATTTAAAAATTACATAAAAAAATTGAATGTTTCTAAGTAAGTATATATTTGTAAAAATAAATAGCTGTAATGAAATTAATGGCATACTTTTTAGAAAAATGTATTAATTATAAAATTTCCTGTAATTACGTACTTATATTAACAATGAAAAAAGTCCATTTAAAAAACTATAAGTGTGCTCAAGCAAAAAAAAAAACAGATATCCACAAATATTATTAAAATTAAGTGCATCTTCGGATTTATTTATTTATGAAAAAAAAAACGTATTAGTCATGGCACCTTTTGTTCCTAACTACTTACATTTAAAAAAATCAAACAAAAGGCTTACCTAAAAGATTAATTTTTGTAATGTTTTGATTTTTTACATTTATTTATCTATACATTTTTTTAGAAACAAAAGACAATAACATTTTCGGTCCCTTGTTTTGAATCCCTTTTACCCAAACAATAATAATATTGTTATTTTCTAGGAAGGTTTATCTACCTACAAAACAATTAAATATTATTTCAAAAACTACTTACTTACTTAGAATGCATAAATTACAAAATTAGTTTTAAAGTCGTTTTATGTCCATTACTAATATTTAATTTAATATGGTTATATTAATGAAACAAAATTGAAAATAATCATCATTTTTTTTCCATAGGTATTCGAAAGCTACCTTTGTTACGAGTAATCCTTAGATATTATAAAACAAAGTCCTCCGCCGCGTCTGTCTGTCTGTCTGTTCGCGATAAACTCAAAAACTGTTTTCACCAACTGTTAAGTATATATAATTTACAAAGTTCAAAGCGGGCGAAGTCGCGGGCGTCAGCTAGTATCTTATAAAATATATTACCTAAATACTTATTTAAAACTAGCGACCTGTTCCCGGATTCGCACAGATGCAAGTTATATACCAAAACCTTCCTCGAGAGCCACTCTATTCATTGGTGAAAACAGCATGAAATCGGTGCAGTAGTTTTTGTATTTATCGCGAACATACAGACAGACAGACGCGACAGAGGACTTTGTTTTATAATATGTAGTGATTAGGTATTCCGATCTATAATTGATATCTATTGCGGGAATTTGGAATCTCTTGGATCGATTTCTACTTTTGTACTAATTTCATTTTTGAGAATTCTCTCCTACGAGTATTATTTAAAAAAAAATAGTAACCTACCTGGCGCACGCGACTTCGTCCGCTTTGAAAAAGACAAAGTAGCCTATCTTGTGTCCCGTACGTCTAAATGTTTATATACCAAGTTTCACGAAAATCAGTTAATTCGTTTAAGAGTTATGGAGGAACATACATACATACAGAAAAAGATTACTTCAAGAATTTTTCAAATTTTTAATAGTATATTGTTACAAAAAATATTGTCTACCTTCTAGGTAGGTGCCTACTAGGTAAGGACAATATTTTTTGCTTAGTATCTTTTGAAAAATGAATGAATGATAACGGAAAAGGAATTTAGTTGCTAACAATTAATATGGGCCCCATTTTTTTACTCTATTACAAATAGTGTAAATTCTCCGAAAGGAATATACCTACTTAGTTGAGTGCAACTCGGAAGTTATTTTTTTGTCGGGTTTCTAATGCCAATTTCGAGTTTTTGCGTTATACACAAACCAACACAACAAAATTATATATAGATAATGGAAAAAAGAATTACTCGCCTCGAAAAAATATAAATAACTAGTTGAACCCGGCCACACTTCGCTGTGGCTCAGTCGTGGTTGCCATAACAACGGTCAACGTATGAAAATTAGGTTTTTTTTAATAAAAATCTTCGTCCGCTTCGGATTTCTACCAAACTTCACAGGATTACCCGCTGAACTAATCTAAAGATTGTCTAAAAGTTTCATCAAAATCGGTTCAGCTGTTTTGGAGTCCAACTCATACATCGCCTTACATACATACATAAAGAAAGGCAAAAAAAATAAGTGGCTATTTTTTATAGGTAAACTTTTTATTTGAGGTTTTAACACTTAACAAGACTTAATTAATTAATTATTAATTTAAATAATTAATTATTGCAACACTAATATTTAAGGAATCTGTGACTAATTATATTGTTCTATGCGATTAAACCGAGTATACCTACCTATAATATTTTGTAGTTACACATTAGTTATAGATTTTTTATTTCTCAGGAGTTGACGGTGACCTGTCATTGTGAACTTCCTGTGCACAATTTTATAGGTGACATGTCACGTACTAGAATGCATTTCTGTCCCCTCATGTGTTGGGGTGGGGTGCAGAAATATTACTTGCCATTTTAGTTGCAGTGTAAACAAATGTGAAATCTGATTTGGTATTATTATGTATTTGAAAATAATGAAACGGCGTTGATTATATCGCCACTAAACCGTTGAACCATTGTTTGCCGTGCGTTGTATAGGTAATTTTGTATTTTGCGTATAAAACTAGGTCTTTCTTACAACAAAAGGATATTGTTTCACTACAATTAGCAACGCAATCAACATAGATAAGTGAGTGTTTTCATTATGCAACTTCAATTAGGAAAAATGTTCACATTATAAAACGGAACGGTTTACGACTTACCTACATTACTTTATCAGTTACAGTGAGGATACCGCTGACACTGACATTATTAAGTACTTAGTAGATTTCAATATTTTTTTCTATTACTTTCAGGAGTTCAATATATAAAAAATTACTCGTAGTAAAGTTAGCTTTCATGAATGTATAGATGTGGGGAAGGCTGACGGTCGACTCGATAGTTGGCTGCCGTCACCTATAAACATAATTATTAGTGGATTTGACAGGATATAGGGTCAAGATGAAGGTATAATAGGTAGAGGCAACTTCGAGAAGTCAATCGTCGAAACCAGTTCTGATGGGCAGCGTTCGGGTAGCTCCGAGACATCTTCTCGTCCAAAATTCCTCAATGTCTCAAAACAAATGTTTTCGATCAATGTGTTTTACCAGTGATGACATACATATATGCCGCTGAAACGTGCTGGTCTCTTACTATGGGCCTCGTAAGAAAGCTCAATCAAGCTCAACATTGCGTAATCGAATCAGAATAGAGACGTACGAAAGTTACCGACATGAGCCGGCAGAAGTGGCCCCAATGGTTGACTTTGTTCACAGATTATATATGTTAGCATTGTACCTACGTTATAATGTATTTGACTAATAAATTTAGGCTGACAAGTATTAGGTTGAATATTTCAATTAATACTATAAACGAAAGTTTAAATAAAGAATATTTAATTATTTTTTCCAAAATAATTTATACAATTAGATATTTAAATTTTAAGTACCTACTTATATTAATACTTCATTTGAGCGCAATATGTAGATACCTATTAATTGCAATTATAGGGTTTGCAATGAAATTATAATTATTATAAAGACATTATTGTAACTTAGAGAGACGGCCTCGGCTTCGCACGGACAAGAAGCATAGTGATCAAAATGTAGGTATATCTACAATTCTTTTTTTTTTGTTAATTGCTTTTTCTATATAGAATAAAGTATTGAAATTCGCACTAGAAAAACAATACAAAATTACACAGGATTAGCGCGCAAAGGGACTTTAAAAAAAAACTTAAAACATCTTATCCATCATGAAAGTGCACACAGTCATATACAAGCTTCTATGACAGAGACGCAAAGGTCACAGTAACAAGTCAACTGTTTTTTTTTTAATTTTTTGTAACAAAAAACTATTTCAAGTAGGTACTTACAACGTATAAAACTTAGAACATATTTCAATTAACTTGCGTAATTAAAAAGTGAGGTGACGGATGCAAAAATGTACCTACTTATAAGTATTAGCCACCAGATTAATTTATGCCACGCGATAACACTATTTATTGTATTGTGTTCGATTAATTTCTAGTGAGGTAATGTAGTGATCGTTTGATAAGCCTGGGCTTTTACTGCTTCGTTTTAGTTTTATTATTTATCCCGCCACCACCGCTTTGCTGGTCTTTTCTTTAATCGAATTACTGTAGTTTGTTCAGTAAACAACACTTCACAGAAGATCACAGTAAAAAGCAAAAGCACTTGTCTAGTCTACCAACGCACACACCATTAATTTGCACGTACTTTGTGGGAAAACACGAGACATTTTGTCTTTATCTATATAGAGAAACTTCCAAATTAGTCCAGCGGGTTATCTACTTTGAAGTTAGCTAGCGATCGGACGCGGACAAAGTCGCGGGCAAAACAAAACCTAGTTTAATAATTAATAGAAAAGCAGAGTATCATAAAAGCCAAAAAAGTAGATATTAATTAAATGATCCCTAAAAATGTTTTACTCAAGTCAGTAACCACTAAAATATTTCGTCCTTTTACTTCTTTAGTTATGTAGTTATGCTTCATCTAACTTCCTGTAGGTAAAATAGTTGAGAATGCCCACAAATCGCCTGGCACAACGATTGGAAAACGAATTTCCTTGTTCGCACCACAAAACTGTTGAAAAATGACCAATTTAAAAATGATATTAAACCTTCATTCCTAGCTTATTGGCTTATCTACTGCTCACCTTACTTATTCTATTTACCGAACTATAAATCGGCTAGATACTCTAAATACCCATTTAATAACAGCTATTGGTTGAAAGAATCGCGTCCGAATTGATTTCGTATTGCCAAGTTCAATTATTGCGAAGTCTTCTGGGAAAGGTACTTTATATAAATTTATTAATATTGACGAGCGCATTGGTCGAGTGCTTAAAGTGCTTGCTTGAGCGCTCTGACTCACTGAAACTACGTTCGAGTCCCATATGGGCCAAATTTAGAAATGAAATTTTGGAGGTTCACACCGCCTAGGTCCAACAATCTGATGAGGTCATTTAATCATTTTGAGAACTTTTAAGAAGTTATTTTTTATAAAAAGTTGTTTTTGTTCAAAATTGTCTTCTCAAATCTCATAACTGCATTTTAAGTTATCTTTAAACAATAGCCAAATGTATTTTTCATTAGGCTTTGGTTTCTGATGCCATAAGGCTTGCATAAGTCAACAGGTTGTGTTAAAATAACGTTTTAGAGTCAGCTGTTTATAAGGGAATCAATCACTTAATTATATCACTAGCGGTTTTGTAAATTAGGTTGATTTTCAATTTGTAATAATTAAACAACATTTTAAAGCACACTTAAAATTATGTTAGGATATAAGTAAGCTATTGATTGACCTAACTACACAATAACGAAATGTTTCTAACTCGTTGAAAATGTTTTAGGCCCCTACTTATAAACATTGTTTATAAACACATAATAATATAATGTCAATTACTCTTTGATACCTGCCTGCCAAGGATTTTTATACAGATCTGACATAACACGCTCTTTTAAATTTAACACCTACTGAGTTAACCAAACACAAGCTTCAATTACGTAATATTTTGATGCTTATACGTATATTGTAAGCTGATTTATCTGAATCAACAATAGACACTTATTGAGTGATTAATATATTCCAAATTTTTTTTAATAGATTTTTTAAAAGAACGAATACCGTTTAAATTATAATAATGGGTGGATTTATTAATGGCAGCATTAACGACTGTCTCACCAAGACCACCGAGAAGTAATAGCACATATGCTGTTAAGGTTTGGTTTTGTAAGAAGTGAGAAAGGGATGCTGTAGCCCATTTCAATTCGGTCTCAAATTGCTTCCAGATTTCTTATCGATACTAATAATAAATCTGCAAGTGTAGGTAGGTATTGTATGTATGTATGTTCCTCCAGAACTCTTAAACTAATTAACTGATTTTGATGAAACTTGGTAGATAAACATTTAGACGTACAGGACACAGGATAGGCTACTTTTTTTTATTTTTCAACGCGGACGAGGTCGCGGGCGCCAGCTAGTATCACAATAATTTTATGTTAAAAATAACAATAAGGTGATAATAGTATAGCGTAGGCCACATTGCGATCGAACCAAAACGAAGCTTCGTTCCCAATGTAGCCTACGGTTAATAGCAAAGACCTTCGATCAACACCTCCCAAAGCTATAGATTTTAAAAAAATCAGCGTAAATTTTTAGCGTAAGGCTTTGGGTTTTTCTAAAATTTAATGTCAAATAAAAATAAATAAATAAAATATTTTTCAATTGTAAAATTATGATAAATAATTTAATGAAATATACAACATGTACTCAAGAGTGCGAGCAAGTTCCGAAAAATTTTCAACACTATTGGGGTAATCAAATTTTATTCATCAAGTAACATTTAAATCTTACAAAAATTAAGGTTGTTGTTGCAATGTTGCATAATATAATGTAAACAATGACGCGATACTTAGTTACAGTAAATTATTCATATTACAATCATGGTCACCTCTTACTGACTTCTTATTAAAATTGGGAGGTCATTTTAATTTTTGTTTTTTCAAATATTATGTTGAAACATAATATTTTGTTTTAAATGATTTTTTTGCTATTAATAAAAAAATTAAAATATCACTTTGGCTATAGCTGTTGATTTAGTAGGAATAGTAGGAAATAGTGTGTGGGAGACTTTTTTGAAATTTATTATTATGGACGAGACACACATCTTTCGGAATACATTGTTGTAATAACAAACAGAATTGGAGCGAATGCATTAGATTCTTAAATGTATGCATCATAGAGTCTATTATATTGAATTATTCATTCTAAAACGCGTCTCAAGATAGAGCTTCATTATAATTTTATATTAAACAAAGTAGGGTGCCTTTGTGAGTTATATGGGCACACTAGCGACTGTCTGACGATCTATTTACTATTAATATTTATTACCATATTTTCGGTGTTCTCTGGGAATATACAATTTCAAAATCGGTGTCTGTCTACTTAGGAAGCTCTTTCACCACGATCCTATTCAGTCCTAATTGCCTAAACTAGTAAATACTAGTTAAAACTTAAACTAGGAAACGGATTAGTATGCCATGTTTTTTTGTGTCTTCTTCCGTGAAATAACAACAGTTGTGTCTTGTTATCCAAGTACCTGTCATATTTCTTCGATACACTTAAATGATCAATGATAAGATACCTTATAAACTTCATATCCTTATAAACTTTATCGTGAAAATTAATATTATTATTTGTTAAAAAAAATAGTATTCATATATCCTTCTACAAAGTTTTATCCGTCTAATTACATGAAATTCTCTTGGATTGCTCATCTATACGAGCATTTCATGAAAATTTTACATATCTGGACTGTTTCATAATATTTTCTACTTTGTTCATAGAGAAACGGAAGCGAAACGAAGGCATCGGTATGTTTTTATTAATTTTTATATGTAGTTTTGTTAAAAGAAATGACACGAAGCTTATAAGTACAGTCACACAAAAATGTTTGTTTGGGAGTCTGACGACGCATTTACATCGAACCGAAGTCGGATCTTGAAAGCTAATTTTTAATTACATTTGTGCTGCATACGTGGGTTTGGTTTCCTTTAACTATTTTCAGTTAAAAAAAATCTTAGTCATTGCTTTGATTAGTTCGTCACAGGAATAAGTAGTACAGAAACAGAAACAAGTCAACGCTGGCTTATTCAAATGGAATTAATAAAAATATTGGATTAGATTTTCCTTTGATATTCCAATCCGTGTAATAAGCTAGTTCCATGCTTCATTACTAATACAATTTTTTGTAGTTTCGTATCTACTTTTCAAACAGTACATACTAGCATTAACCTGCGACGTCGTCCGCACCCCTTTTTCTTAAGAGAAGAAAAATAAAATATTGACGCCTGATAAAAGTATATAGCAAGTTATTCAATCTTTATCTGTCAAACTTTGAAATTGATTATATATTTTTGGATATATAATAAAAGAAAGAAATGTATGTAGATTCTTTTTCTGGTTGCTTTTTTTGATGGATGGATTTTTTCTCATGATGACTAGAAGTGAATAGGTGAGTGCAAAATATTCGTGATGATCGGTTGAGTAGGAAGGACGTGAAAAATACAAACAATCAAACAAATTAACTTTCGTGTTTATAATATTAATTAGAATGAAGAAAATATTCATAAATTGATTTACCCTAAGTTTGATTTGGTAGCGTGCAGAGATAGCGTGAACTCTGAGGAAATGTAGGTATAGTTGTATTAGAGGCTTACTTATTAAGATTTCACGCGAGCGAATCCTCGGACCACAGTTTAATGCTAGATTTTTAATGTTCAGTTAATAAAAAGGCTTAATTGGGATTCGAACGTGCGACTTCCACCTTGGAAAAGTTATGTAGAACACCTTATGTAGGTCTGTGTTAGTTATCACCCAATTTGAGCGTCAAAATCATGAGTAAACAAAACAATTTATCATTTGTGCGCATATTAAAATATATAGAACAATACTGAAGCAATTGTTCATAGGCCATAAAGATAAAGTTAATTAGGTTCGCAACAGCGTGATTCACACGCGGTCGTTCCTTTAGTGAATAAGCTTATTGTATGACCTAACCATTTTACGAGGGTGACTGGCAAATCTAGCTAAATCTACAACATACATATATATGCGGCACTTCTGTTATTACGCGATATTAATGTTAGAAATTAGATGTTTTAAAATTATGCATTTTATATACAAAAAGCATTTAAGATATGCAACGAAGTGGAACAACAATGAATATTTAAAAAAATTTAGTCCACGTACATGTACAATTTTATTATTGAATTAATTATTAACAAGTAAATTGTTGATTAGTTACTTTTAGATATAATTATCTGTTTTATTGAATTATGTACTCGGTTTACTGCATCATTCAATAGGCGATTTTTTTTTATTTTCTTTTCAATGTTTGGGACTTTTACCGTACAAACAAAGGTATATCAGCTCCATTATTCCCTGTTACCGGTAACTTTAAATGACAGTTAGCCTACTTGACAGATGGTGAAAGAGGCGCTTAATATTTTAAAATAATTATTAGATATTGTAACATATTTTAGTTTATTTGTTTTCAGTCCTATATTTTAAATGATTTTTTTTTCTCGTCATACCCCTCACAGTACAATACCCATAACAAAAAAGTTTCTATTAAAAAGTAGGTCACGGACGCTATGCGGAATGGATTCGTACAGGGGTGGCGTAATAGAGAAGGGATAGATCGTACATATTGAGCGATGTTGTATTTGTATGGGGTATACACAGAAATAACCAGGCCGCTCTGACCACCGCATAACTGATGTATGACCATCCATCACTCCATATGAAGTAGTCAAGAGTAAAAAATAAAAGTAATCTTTTATACACAAAACCATACTTAAAAATGTCTATATAAAAGTTTTCAATCGCGGAATTTGTCAGTAACATAAACACGTAGGTATCTATAGTTATTTGACCTAGTATACATTTGAATACCTGCTAATGGCTAGCCAACGGCTAGTAACCAACGCCTCTGCAGAAAGCTGTAAAGTAACAATACTTGAACATGTTTTTCAATGAATGATTAGTTGCTAAAATAAATGAGTAGACCTACTCATCATCATCCCAGCCGCAGGTCGTCTACTGCAGTAAGCCATATTGTTGTATAGGACCGGTCAGAAGTAGCCTGCATCCACCGACTTATCAAAACCTAATATTATCAGGTAAGTTGCAAAATAGTAATGACTCATCTTTAATTTAACGCTAAAACAGTAAAATGTAAAGTAACATTTAATATCGAACGTCCGTTTTCATTATAATATATAATTAATATTTTATTTAACCGTGAAATTAAAAATATATTTTGTGTAAAAAATTCACGCTTCTTGCATCGCTTAATTTTAGATTAACTTTTTTTACGAGTAGGTAGTGTTTTTGCATGAAATTACATTTATAGTCTTATATTAGACATTAGATATTTATAAACAATCTATAAGAGTTCATATTTTGCAGATGAAAATGTTCCAATTATGAATGTAAATCCATTCGCGAATAAACTATCACATGCAAATCATCAAAGTCGGTCCAGTCGTTTAGAGGGAATTCATTCACATACATACGGATAAAATATAAGTATTCAAAGATATTACAATATAATGTAATCTAACATAATGTAATATAACATAACCTATTTATACTTTCCTAATATGAGGAAGCATATATATGTACGTATGTAGGTATGAAGCAGCTTACAAGAAATATTACCAAGTCTCAAAGTCGTACGGATTTTATAATTGAACCCTATTATTACTATTATTATTAATATTATTTTTTAAAGAGAAAACAAAGACAATAAAATTAATACTGAAGAGACATTGATCTGCTAAACGCGAACGCAACTGAATCAAATGATCGAACTCAACAAAGCATTCTCAAATTGAAATTGAAATTCATGTCAACAGCGGTCGTCGAACTAGACATGTTACTTGACTTTTTGACTCGATTTTCAGCAGTAAATGTGATAATTCGATTTCACGTCGACTATTCAAAGAGCTCCTAGTTTGTTCTTTGACACTTGGTAGTAAGTAGTATATTGTTACGTAGCACAACAGGGTTGCCAGTTATGATTCAAAATAACTACTGTCAACCCAATAAGCTCGTACCGTAACTATAGGCGGTGATATTGTTAAATTAAACACGGTTATCTATTTGCTGTTTCATCATTTTTAAACGTTAATTAAGTATATTTTAATCTTTCAGTTTCGGCACTTTGAACGGTTCGCGCCTTACATTAATAAATACACTTGTTATCTATATGGCCTTTCACAATTTGTTAATTAAACAACGGCTAATTCTTTTTAATGTTAATAATTAAGCCAAAGTACACTTTGTTATCTTAACCGTTTAACTAGATCAGCGTTACGTTTTTAAATACACATTTTAAAGGATTTAATCGCACAACCTGCTTGTATATAGGTATTTACAACGCTTAAATGTCCGAAATGTTGACAATGGGATTTATTTTATTATAGTTAGAGAATACGTATGAAATTTTGAGTATATTATTATAGCTGCATTATAATTAATGTTGTTTAATAGGATAAGCGCCTATTTCACCAACTACATGTAAAGTGTTGATTAGTTACTTTTAGAAATCATTTTCTGTTTTATTGAATTATGCACTCGGTTTACTGCAACATTCGATAGGCGATTTTTTTATTATTTTCTATTTAATGTTTGGGACGTTTACCGTACAAGCAAAGGTATAACTAACTATCAGCTAAATTATTTCCGGTTACCGGTGACTTTAAATGACAGTTTGGCCTACTTGACGTTTGTGAAACAGGCGCTTAGAATATTAAATTAAACAAAGCAGGATAATATGAGGAAAAATTGTGTAATATATTTCTATAATAAATTTCAATAAGATAACATTTAATGCGTTAACGAGTGACAAATATTCAAACTCCTTCATAAATTTATATATCAGTGAGATAAAATACTTACGCGACATGTTAAAAATTAAATATTGGAACTAGAAGAGAAAAATGACACCCTAAAAAGCGTCGAAAGGTGTCATTTCTTTTGAATTAAGTTACTTATAATGTTTGTATGTTGATTCCCGTGAGCGCTTGTGTAAATAAGTGCGTTGACAATGAAAATGAATTTAAATAGATATACACTTAATAATGGTAATGGTTCTAGAGACGTGCCAGCGCTTTAATTTTTTCAATATTCAGCGGGAAGTTGTCTTTCAAAGGAAATTTTTCATTTTAAGCGCGAAAAGCTTTTATATGATTTAGTAAATTGTGTAATACATGTACTTAATTGATTGGTTTGATTTAATTTAAAGTTAATTTTCTTCTTTTTTGGGCACTTCAATAAAAGCTTGTTATTAAAAAGTTTTTTTTTTTAATCCTAATTTATTTGTATATAATAGGAAATAATAAGATATATGTATTTTTAAATATCTGTGACAAAATATAGCCGCGGTCAGTTCTACATAACATATAAGTATATGCACATAATAAAGATCAAATAAAGATTAGTTTGTTTAAACATGAGATAATATTTGCCTTTTTAGTATTTAATCTTATATAGATAACAAGTTTTTGCGTTTCCCCGCCTCATAGTCAACAGCCAATTGAAATAAAGTTTATAGCATTTATTTATCTTTTAAAAGTACACTTCACGTTCACTTATATTCTTAAGTAAGTATATAAAGTTTCGAATGATGTAGTAACTATTTTCGGCAATTTATATTTCGGCAAAAAGAAATTAAGTATTTTTAGGATTCCTTTACATTTTATAATATTTAAATTGGATAGTAGTAACGTAGTCATAAAGTTGATATATAACTACGAATACATAGCTCCATACTATAGAACTATACTATAGAAAAGTTCATAGCTCTGAACTTTATAGAGATCTCCGAGATTCTAGTGAAAGTTCTATTGAATAAGTACCTACATAATTAGTTTTCAAAAGTATGAACAGGTAATGAGGCAGAGTGTAATAAGTCAGTGACATTAACAAGCTTTTGAGGTGCCGCGTTTCAAGAAAATATTTTGTCGTTTTTGAAGACGGCTAATTTGACTTTTGTACACGAGTTTAATGTAAATATTGGCACTTGAGTGAGCGCGTGCGCTCGGAGAAACAAAACTTCATGTGCTGGTTGATACAAACAAAAGATACGGAGTTCAAAAGTAAGCCGAATCATAAGCGTTTTTTGCTAAATATTTTACTATAGCAGCCATTGGGCAGTGTGTTTTTTTCACTAGTTTGCGTAAGCTGCTTCGCTCGCATTATTGTTAGATAACATATTAATTTCATTTCATCAAATCGTAAAAATCTAAGTGTTAATGTTCTAACCTTCTAGGTAATATTATAAATGCGATATATTTAGTTATGGAGGAACATACATACTTACATACATACATACATACATACATACATACATACATACATACATACATACATACATACATACATACATACATACATACATACATACATACATACATACATACATACATACATACATACATACATACATACATACATACATACATACATACATACATACATACATACATACATACATACATACATACATACATACATACATACATACATACATACATACATACATACATACATACATACATACATACATACATACATACATACATACATACATACATACATACATACATACATACATACATACATACATACATACATACATACATACATACATACATACATACATACATACATACATACATACATACATACATACATACATACATACATACATTTCTAAACAAAGTTACTTACTCCATTACCAACCCTTACAGATTTATTATTAGTATTGACTAAGGATAATAGGATTTTTCAACGCGGACAAAGTCGCGCGAATCATAATAATATCTTATGCACAAAAATTGTTATTTCACAAACAGTTAAAACAATAATTGTGATAATTGTGATAATGATTACAATTAAAACAATTACGCCCCGATGAGTTCGTTCTGAAGCCGACGGAATGTCGGGAAGGTTGTCGTTGCATACCTATTTATTCGTTAATTTCTTTTATTTAACCGTAAGATATTTTTAATGTTTTCAACCGTCATTACTGCACAGCGACATCAATTAAATACTATTTTAATTAAATTAATCAAGAAAATTAGGCTTCTCAAGCGTTACATACCATCTATATGTTTCGTAAAATGAAACAAACGTGATGTCATTTTTGGGCCGACCAAAAAGTATTTTGATTAAATATACTCAAGAGAATTTGGTTATTGGTTACATATGGAAACAACTTTGCAAAATCATGATTGCGGAAATATTTATAGAAATAGCTCTAATTATATTAAGACGAAAGTAACTATTATTTATTTAGTTCATTTATTATCAATTAAATTTATCTATTACCATAGAAATATAAAATAAATGATAATAAATTACTGACATACTTCGTAAGTTATTAATTCTAACGAATATATAAATTTTTGTGGAGTGTGTTGTTTTATTTATTTTATAACTAATAGTAACTATCCCCGACATAATCCTTCCTCGTTTAAACAGTATAAAAACCGTTGCGTGGTTTTTAAGAAGTTAGCCCAGAAAACTATGCTTTAATCATTTGTAGTTCCAAAAAATGGGATGAAAATAAACATTAGAATACCAAAGGAAAAGCCGCTAGTATGACAAATGGGGCTAATATGACGTAGGCACATAATAAGCACTCTAATGGTGTATGAACACCGTTAATTTTCCAGTGATGCGTCGCAAACTTTCTGGTAGTTATAGCCGTAAACAGTAAGCCTGTGAGGAAAGTAGGTGCCTCCTTAATCACTTATTAGACAATATTTTTAATTAGTCTATGGTTATTTATGAGTATAAACGGATTTCTAAAAAACCTTGTTATCCCTATGAGTTTGTGGATAGCGTCACTTACAGTCATGACTCCATTATTCCAATTTAGTGTAATAAATACCCACTATAAAAAATGATAAAAATTTATAAAATGTAAAAAACTGACCGACTCTTTTTAACAAAAAAAAAACTGACCAAACCGTCTCATGGTCTTTTCTCATGGATGCCATCGTCAGAACTGGACCAAATTGAAATGGCACCACACGGCTAGCATCAGCTATCAAATAAAAAAAGAATCATCAAAATAGTTTCACCCAGTCGAAAGTTCTGAGGTAACAAAGCAATAGAAAAAAATTCAGTCGAATTGAATTAAATGAAAAAAAAATCAGCCTTTTTTGCTAAAATTTATAACGCAAGTAGAAGTAGAGTGTCTTGAATTGAGTATACAGTGTTTTACCTCAACCCCCGGTACAGAGCTATTATAATTAAATATTATAATAAATTATAGAACTAATTATGTTCGATCGCTGAGCTTAGGCTTTGTCTCACATGTGTAGAATAGAAGTTTAAGTCTAAAAGGTCTATCAGGTCCTCCTGAAGGCCTGATTGAGTTCTGCAGCTCCAACTGAGATTCACACCTGGGTCTGTTTTGTTAGAGTCGATAACCGAGCGTTTGTAGTACTAAGTCAATCACTGTTAAATATAAGGGGGAAAAATAAATAAAAAATGAATCCATTTTGATTATTCAAAACGATTAATATTTGGTATATATCGCGCGGAAAGCTCTTCGCTAATCGATATCGGGACATTTCGATACACTACTGGTCCGGTGTAATTATTTTGATGATTTTAAATTTCATTATAGAACCATATTTCGGCGAGTCCAATGCCGACTGATCCGATCGAGGATTAAAATAACTCGTATTCGGTACAAAATTATAATTAAAATATTCCTTATGAATATTTTTAGCATTACCAATGTTGAGACGGATACATTTTAAGTATTTTACGTCGCTTACATAAAATTTACATTTAAAATGTTAACACTGTGTCGAATGAGGATGCTGAACGGCAGTTTGTTAAGTTCTTAACATCTCGCGACTCTAGATAGGGGACTTGCCCTATTAGTAGCATTCACATGACTTTATACAATTTAATAAAGGAAATAATAAGTTTAAAATAAAGTGTGGAATGTGTAGATAACATTTTTTTTTCCAATATCGTTTACCAGAACCTTTGCCTCTATGCAGGTTTATTACTGTTTTTGTATAAAGAACCATCATTCCGTATCATATATATGTGGACATATAAAAATAAAATATGTCCACATTCATCATAATTACAAACATAATTAGATACATAATTACAAACCTCCCTCCCTCAATAAATAACATAATAATACCTAATATTTTTTTATAAAATTGGTTAAATAAAATAAAAAATAGGCTATAACCTTTTTAAAAAACTTAAAAAAATGAGACTCATGGTATAAACCATTAATAAAACAGTTTTAAACACCAGACTACATATAAGATTCGAAAATAAGATGTCGCAGGTTTTACGTGTTTTGTTCTTGCGTTTCAAATTTTTATAGCAAATTTTTTAATCTCATAGCAGAGTATGGACATATGGTAATTTTTTATAATAAAAAATCGAAATACCTTGAGTAGGTGGATTACATCTTGTATTTACGAATGTCCTATTTTTAAGAATCGTTTGAAACGACCGTCCTGTACATTGATAAGAATTAGTGAAACATTTTAAATTGATAAAATGGATTAGAAAAAGTGGTACAATTTATCTCGCGGTTAACGGTCACGTTACAATGCGTGCGTTTTTCTGTTATATGCCATTGCAAAACATGAAGCAGGTGTACCGCGGTTAACCTTTCGCTTTCTTACCGCTCGTTTTTGTGATATTGTATAATTATTATAAACGCATGTAATAGGTACACACAATATGTTAATATAATTAATTGTATTCTGTCGTGTACACCACACTTTACGGGTCATTCTTAAAATTCTTTTTGTTTAAATATTACATATTATATACTACTAGTGGCCCGCTCCCGGCTTCACCCGAGGATGCAATTTTTCATTTACATAAAACTTACTTGACTATCCGTCCTTCTGTAAGTGAAAACTGAATAAAAATCCCTTTTTTGGTTTAGAAGTATAAGTTGGCGGAGGTACAGACATACAGACAGTTTCGGCGAATTGGTTGAATAATATTGTTTTTTTTTTTCTCTCTACTTACATAAAAACGTAATTAGGTTTTATTATATCGCTGCTTATTATTAAAACTAAAGGGTCATAAAACAAAAAATGCAAAAATGTTTTATTGCAAAAATACAATCACAATCCTTCATATTGTATGTTGCAAAAAGACTTATGGTTGCTTTATTCCATATTTAGTATATTTTGATCACTTTTTATATTTTCAAAAGTAACTTATATGCTTATATCTCTTCTAGTATTCAGTTTATTATAAAGGTACTTAAAACATTTAATGCTACTTAAATATATGCTTCTAACGATTTATAATTTGCATATATTTGATGTACATATATCTAATAAGTAAAAAATTGACAAAAAAAAATTTTTTTTTTTTCGATTAGCTCTCCCGTAAAATTTGTAATTTCGATTTGTGGCCCTTTAGTTTTTAAGCAGCGATATGTATAACCCTTACATAAAAAAATATCAAACTGATGGTGAAAACAGCATCAAAATACATTGAGTGGCATAGGAGGACTTAGCGGATATACACATTGACAGACAGACGCACAAAGCGACTTCAATTTATACCATGTAAGGATTAAATACTGAACTGGATGTCGCGTAACTACCTACAAGATCCTATTCCGCAAGTCATTTACCATCTTAATGTTAACGTGAATGGCTCTATAAGATTTCTTAAATGAGATTCATATGCGACTGTGCGGAACGCTTAGCGAAGCACCTCAAGTATATAAAATACACAATAGATTATAAAATGCATGTTTATATTAAATGTAGTTATAGAGTATACAGTTAGTTATAGTTTACATTACAAATTACCGTCGGCGCCGCAACGCCGTACCGCCCCGTCGGATGTGTGCCGAACTCTTAAGTATCTAAAGATTCTCATATATTTTAACCAAGGGATTAAAATATATGAGATGCGCCTCTGTCTCAAACGTCAATTAGGCCAAACTGTCATTTAAAGTCACCGGTAACCGGGGTAAATGGAGCTGATACACCTTTGTTTGTACGGTAAACGTCCCAAACATTAAATAGAAAATAATTTAAAAAAATCGGCTATCGAATGATGCAGTAAACCGAGTGCATATTTCAATAAAACAGAAAACTATTTTTAGAAGTAACTAATCAACACATTACTTGTAGTTTGAGAAAGACGCCCTAAACAAGTGAGAAAATAATTTTCCTTTTGATTTCGGCACGAATTTGGAGGTAAATTAGTGTTACCTACTGTCACCTCATATTGACGGCAACAAAGAATGGCGTTAGTACCAGCCCTGATTGTGACAGTCGAACAAGTCCGTGTGAATGCACGCTTAACCATTCGGTCAAATAGACAATAGGGAAAAAAAAAGCGCATACAAATACAATGCACAACGCAGCGTAACTGAATGACATAAAATTAAAAATAATTAAATATAAGTACAACCGCTAATGCATGATCGGGCTCTCGTTAGTTGAATTATTGTGAACAATGACTGAATGCATGTTTTTAATAATCGTGCGCGACTCGGATGGGTAAGGCTTGTGACATAATTAAGTGGTAATAATTATTCGATCACGGTGGTCATCGGTGCGAGACTGTCTGCTGGTTACATAGGTACCAGAGGTACGTATTCGCAAACGGATACGACACATTCATTTTTCACTAGCGACCCGCCCCCGGTTTCGCACTGAGTTGAAATTTACAAAAATCCTTTATTAGCTTATCGAGTTTATCGATAATTTTCAGTAAATTCTGATTTTTTTTTAATAAGCAGATAAGTATCGTAGTGTGTAAATTACCAAACATTTTCCACACGTGACACAGCTAATGACTTTATTTACACCAGAACTTAGGTTCAGAAGTTATTAACTGTGTAAGCGCCTATTTCACAAACGCCGATATTTCTGAAAACAAAGTAACTTACTCCATTACCAACCCTTACAGGTTTATTATTAGTATTGATGAATTTGAAAGACTGAGCGCCTATTTCACAAACGTCAATTAGGCCAAACTGTCATTTAAAGTCACCGGTAACCGGGAATAATTTAGCTGATATACCTTTGTTTGTACGGTAAACGTCCCAAACATTAAATAGAAAATAATAAAAAAAATTCGGATGATGCAGTAAACAGAGAGCATAATTCAATATAACAGAAAATGATTTCTAAAGGTAAGTAATCAACACTTTACATGTAGTTCGTGAAAGAGGCCCTTAATGTTTTATATTTCTTGTCAGGACAACAAAGAATTTAATTGCGAAAATAATAACAATTTGCCAATGCAATTCCATTGTTAAACTAAATAAATATTATGAAACAGTTTTAATAGTAATTAAAAACTATTATCAGTTGGAATTAATAAGAATTTAATAAAATTGATAGCTTAATCACGATTTATTGTGTAGGAAGGATTTTATCAAGGCTTCAAAAACCCTGCACGCGGGACAGAGAATCTCTTGAAGTGAACTCTCTCACGAACTAAGTGTCATTAAATAAATTATGTATTAAATTATTTATCGTTTGAACAGATTGACTGAAATCAGATCACTTAGATATCTGTAGATCTTCTTATCAATATCATCAATCAATACTAATAATAAATCTGTAAGTGTAGGTATTGTATGTACAGTATGTTCCTCCATAACTCTTAACCGAATTAACTGATTTCATGAAACTTGGTAACATTTAGACGTACAGGACACAGGATAGGCTACTTTTTTCTTTCTACGCGGACGAAGTCGCGGGCGCGTCAGCTAGTTTGCTAATATTATAAAAGGAAAGGTCTCAATCTCACGTAAACCGCTAAACGTTGAATAAAATATGATGTATTCCATCTCGGTATATGTAATTAGTTTTTTTGTGGTGACTATTGTTTTTAACACTTTAGTTTTAAAACTAGATTCCAACTTAGATCCACACACATTATCTAGATAGCCTAATGAAAAGTTAGTGAAAAAAATTCTGTAAGATAATGTTTAGATTCGATATTTTTTGAAACCTTAAGATGAATTCTTTACTTCAAAGCAGATCCGCATTCGTGAAAAGTCAACATCAGTCATTTTGTTGGCATTTCACGCGAATGCTTATTCGCGACAATGTTTCTCATACGCGTACTTTATCACCTGCATTTGGATCATCGATTTTCACACTAAAAACAATTATTGTATAAATTTTTTATAAATAAAAACATTATTAGTGGGAATCTACTTTACTTTACCTACATAGCCTTCTCCTTTTACGATAAATGTATGTTATGGGTAGATGGGTTACAGAAAATTGTAGAAATCATAGGATGACAGGTATCATTTGCTTTGAATGTCCGTGGGAGTCGTGTAAGAGACATTAATTAAAGACATTATTTTGCTTAAATGCATGATAAAAATCCCTTAAAAGTTTCATTTAATTTTGTAACATAGTAATCTTGGAAATGACTGAACGATTCTATTTCTGGGCAAATTAAGAATCGGACTAAACAAAAATCCGACCAATTGCAAATCTGACGAATACAGAAACAACCGTCAATTTACTTGTCGAACTTATCACAAAACTAATTGGTGCACTATTCTTAAGATTCTAAGACAAGTTCGTTCTTTCTAATGCCTTAATTCAATGTACTTCCTTATATCCTATACATACATTTATGTACATAATATAAGCGTATGTATTAGTTAAATAGAAAAAGGAATTAGGGTTAATTTACACTGTGCCCATTTTTAATTTCATATCTAAAAGCTATGTAAACATTGAAGCGAAACATTTTATAAAGTAGGTTGAAAAGAAACTAAAGTTTTAACAAGTAAAGCCAACACAATAGAATCAGTGGAAAATATTTGTTACGATGACGTAGTCGCATAAAGGTGCGGTTCCATTGCAAGTGATTTATTTTTTGCTTTAAAATTAGAAAATAAATAATTGTAATAAAAACTTAGGAATAGTTGATCGTAATGCACGCGATGAATAATTTTTGTCTTTGGGTAACAATACTTAATTAACTTTCAAACGATTTTATTAATTTGTAACTATAAAATCACAGCAAACTTCAATATTTTATTTCTATGTAAAATCTTATTTGTTCTTTAAATTCGTAGGCTAAATAACACATTTATAAAAAAATAAACATTTTTTTCTGAATGATGGATTGTTTTACTCTACAACACACCCTGTAACCATGAAAATGTTTGTGGTGATCGATAAAGTTTTTTTTTAAGTACGAGTATAATACAAGTGTAATACTTTTATTAAGCCCGAATTAGTATTCAAATGAGTTTCCGAATTTCATTGAAAATTTTCGATCATATTCAATTATATATATTTTTACTTGGTAGATAAACATTTAGACGTACAGGACCCAGGGTAGGCTACTTTTTTCTTTTACAACGCGGATGAAGTCGCGGGCGCCAGCTAGTTGTATAATAATATCGCAGAAATGTTGCGGTCGAGGCTTTCATAGTACTTTTTGAGTTCGCTATCAATGAGTACGATCCTAATATGATTCACACGATTGGAAGCGGCGCGTACGCTCGTAATGTGCGTTAATTTCATCTAAAAATAACATCCATTCTTTGTCTGTTAAAATTTTACGAAATCTGTCCGTGTTTATTATGTGTATTTCTTTACTGGTATTTTGGTCGATGTCGTTGTTGCATTTTCATGTAAAAATTACGCTATTTAAAAATTATTTTTGATATTGTTTTTTTTATGTTTGAATATTATTTACAACAAACAATACGTAACGTACACATTTGTTAAACCATAGGCACGTGTGGAGCCAAGCTGTGGATCCAAGTGGAAGGACCCAAAATTGGTCCTTAGTAAGTTGACATACCTAAGTTGTGTTTATATACAATATAATGTCTAAATGTCAAAATCCGCCAACGGATTTTGATACGGTATTCACTAATAGGAAGAGCTTTAAACGAGCAACATTTGCGTACCTATATACATATTATGCAAAATAAAAACGTAGGAAACAGGGGTGGGTCAGTTTAGGTAGGATTGATATACTTAATAGGTTTTAATTCCACAAAACTTAAAATGCATGTAAAAATGAAATATTATTTTCTCTATCTTACTATTAACTACTGAGATTAGACATGCTATACGATTTTTCAGCATGTACATTTAGTGATTCAGCTTGCAACCAATCATTATTTCTACAAATCCAGTTTTTCTAGTTTAAAATTAAAACAGAACAAACTTTTTAAGTTTCTTCTAAAACACCTTAAATATGTCTACTTTATGTAGTTTAAAACACGAAATTGCAAAAGAAATGAACATTTATACGTTGTATGTCATCAACAGATTCGATGGCGGCTTGAATTATTTATTTGAGTACTATTATTATACTATCACCTCACAAAATGAAGCTAATCAAGCATCGATTGAAATATTCGGTGTTGTTCAACATCTGTCCAGCCCAATAGTAGATATCGGTAAAACATAATATCTGTATTGAATACTGAAATATCGAAACCTGTTGATATGTGGATCGTCTAAAGCGATTTGCGTTGTGGTTAATGGTTATCGAATAGACACCAATTTACAGTGTACATGTATATTAAATGCAATTCATTTTTGTTCGCAGGTAAGTTTTTTCAATGTGGTTCCAAAACCACGCAATTCCAAAAACATGCGCCAACTCTACGAGTGGTAAGAAATTTTTGGGTCGTTTTAAAATAAGCATTTCCTTCGTCGCATTTTTCTCAATTAATAAAATATTTCCTTGGACACTTTAAATTTCTGAGTTTCATGAAGAAATGGTTAATTTGCTCCTTATTCCTACTCACAAGCACAAGAAAATAAAAATTCTGTACTAAAAGTACTAAAAGTTTAAGTTCAATTTTTAATTGCCAAAATATTGGACAGTGGAATTGTTTGTATGCGATTTTAAGTAACAAATCAATACTAATAATAAATCTGTAAGGGTTGGTCATGGAGAAAGTTACTTTGTTTTCAGAGATATCGTGTTTATATCTAGGTATACATGATACTAAAACTAAATTGACGATTTTTAGAATAGGTATTGTTCCTCCATAAATCTTAAACGAATTAACTGATTTTCATGAAACTTGGTTTTGGTTGATAAGCATTTAGGCGTACAGGACACAGGATAGGCCACTTTTTTTTTTCAACGCGAACGAAGTAATAATATAATATTGATTCTCTTTTATAAGCTGAAAGAAAATAACATACTTTGTCAATTATACGTTGAGGATTGACCTATTTTACAAGAGAGTGCTATTCACTGCCTTCTCAACAATGACAATGTGACCCTCAATACAATGCAAGAATATATCCGACAATTTGTGGCCACCACTACTTTGGAACACGAATGACATTTTTATTATAGATATATCATTTCCAATTTTGCAGGGCAAGTAATCGTTGGAGGGTGTATGACAACCAACGTTTACGGGATGTTTCAAATAACGCATTGAAAATAGGATTAAACTTAGTCGCTTGATAATACTGAAATAGTTCATTACTGTTATCAAAATAATGAATTTATTACCTTATAAACTTTACCAATGATTTTTATTACCGATGATCCAATTATTGCTTAAAATTACTGTTATTGCTTTAAATCCCAGAAACTGCAAATTTAAAGGCGATTAATATGAAAATATTAAATTTTTGCTTTAATAAACCTTAAAAGTGGTGTTGATATTTTCATAGCGCTTTTCTGTTAATGATGATGAAAAAATGATATTAATGCACAATCAATAGTTACGAAATCCGAGAATCAGGCTTCATCGAATTATAAAAAAATGTAAAATACGTATTTCCCACCAATAATTTACAAAATCTGAATTCATTCAGAGAAGATATATTATTTCGATGAGTCTGAGGGATTATTTTTGTTGTTAGTTACTTTAATTGTGGACTTGCAATATCTGAAATAAAAAATAATATAAAAAAAAAGGTGGACTATTAGTGCGCTGGCCGCAGTAACCAACCCACCAACAAGTGCCAACTACTAACAACTCGTAATGCAGATCAGCTTCAGTAGATTACTTATGCGCAATGAATGTACTTCCTTCCTCCAACACCGCTTCTACCATTAAGTGATAGTTACAAACCAACACATAGTCTAACAGTTTTCTTCAAAATTATTTGGAATTTCTTTCAAGTTTTAGAATACTGTCCCTTACTTTTATTACTTAAAATCCTTGGTCGGAAACAGTACTTTTTGGGACGAAAAGTACCCTGTATCATGACAACGTGACTTGTGCAAAATTTCATATATGTCGATTTAGTGTAGTTAAGGCATGAAAGCATAACAAACAAACTAAGTTATCTCAGCTGGCATACAGCTGCTTCTTCTGCTTCTTATGTTATTATAAGGAATTATTTAGGATTGATGCCACTGTCCCAATATGATCACAAACCAGCTGACATTAATTAAAAAAATATGTATATATATAAATAATTTTTATATTGGACCTATGCACGTCTTTATGACAAGTGCTATGTTTTGAAACTTTAAAAAATATCTGTAATATTTTTTTTTTACAAATCGAACTGTACAAAGCGAAACAGGTGTGATGTCAAGGAAATGAGTAAATAGGTAAAGGAGGTCTCGTGTCAACATCGACATTAACACGATTTGTTCACCCCTTCTGAGGTATTTCAATCAACCTGTATATAAACTATAATGCTGTTCTCATATTAATAACTAGCTGTCAACGTAAATAAAGTACTGTTAAATGGGAAATAAGTAATGGAGTTGTTAAGAAACCTGCTATTATATGTCTCCTCAACAACAACTTAACAATTCCTATACCTATTAATATTACAATTTTTCCATTACGTTTAATAGTCACACAGATATTTAAATTCTATTAATATTTTAGTGCAATTGAAGCCATTAGGCAAAAATCTAAATGTGTTAAATTTTTTATGCAATTGGATTATATTATATTTCGTTCATAAAATTTCTAATTTATGTATTGTTTTCGTAGAATCTTTAATACATATCATTTTTTTTAATAATAATAATAATAATTTATTCACAAATCATCGTTATAAACATACAGTTCAATTATGTTGAGTACCAGCGTCTAAACTAGGCCGAGCTTGTATTGTTATATATATTGTATATAGACATGTCATATGAGTATGCTATACAATATTTAATATCGTGTATCGCTGGTGAAACAGTCGCAAGCAAGTATATTTTATGATAGGTACGAGTACCTACATAAGGCTGGCCAAAAGCCAAAGTGCTATAAACATCAGGATGTTTAATTGACATCGATTTAGTTTTTGGAACACAATTTTTGAATGTTTACACTAATTTATTGTTTACGCCAATACTTAATCTGTCAATATCGCAAAGTGGTAATACAACGGCTATTTTTGTTTGTACAAGCATCTGAAGTGCGGCTTCTCAATAATCACACAATCAACATCAGTTTCCCTTGGGCGCAAGTTGGAGACCACAGATTTCCATTTGCAACGTATCACACACAATGATGTATCGGTTTGCTCATACCGTATTCAATATTTTGTTTATGAGACTAGCTGGAGCCTGCGACTTCGTCCGTGTTGAAAATGAAAAAAGTGTCCTGTACGCCTAAATGTTTATCTACCAAATTTCATGAAAATCAGTTAATTCGTTTTAAGAGTTATGAAGGAACATACATACACTTACAGATTTATTATTAGTGATATAGAGTATTTAAATCGGTGGTTAACAGGATGTTCAAATCTTCAAAAATCAAAAAAATCCTCGTCGCTGTAGCAAAAAAATAGCATTGTAGCTAAAAATCTTTAATTTTCTCAATTACTACATATATGTTATTATTCATTTAATAAAAAAAACACTCATTGAGTCGTGTCGTGCTTTGTATAGGTACTTATATGTATGTATAATATAAACTGAGGATGTTGTTGATGACTAACATTCTAAGAACCTTAACAAGGAGACCCAACTAAATAATCTTATGTTATCCGAAAGTGAGTGTTTGTTTGGAACGCTTTCACGCCTTAACTACTCAATCGATCAATATAATTTTTTTATAAACTTTGTATTAAAAAAGTATATATACAGGAAAGTACATTTCACTGTTCCGAGCGCAGCCAAAGTCGCAGGCAAAAGCTGAATTACACGAATCTCTGTAATCTGAAATCCAATGTCAATATTGTAACAAGGCTTTCAGCTTTGTGGTGAAGCTTCAGCTTCATAAAGCTTTCATCATAAGTGGAAATATTCTACGAATTCATTGATGGGCAGAATCAGATTAAGGAGATTATGTGGACACGTATCAAAGCAATCAATTAGCGATGTTATTACTATTGTTATTAAACCGATAAGCGCCCGTCGTTGTCAATTTGTAAAATTGCATTGGTCGTCAGATATTACATCTACAATTTTAGTAATCAATCATCAATACTATTAATAAATCTGTAAGTGTAGGTATTGTATGTATGTATTTGTATGTATGTTCCTCAATAACTCTTAAACGAATTAACTGATTTTCATGAAACTTGATAGATACACATTTAGGACCTCTTTCACAAACTACAAGTAAAGTGTTGATTAGTTACTTTTAGAAATCATTTTCTGTTATATTGAATTATGCACTCGGTTTACTGCATCATTCGATAGCTGATTTTTTTATTATTATTTTCTATTTCATGTTTGGGACGTTTACGGTACAAACAAAGGTATATCAGCTCCATTATCCCCGGTTACCGGTGACTTTAAATGACAGTTTGGCCTACTTGACGTTTGTGAAACAGGCGCTTAGACGTACAGGACACAAGTCGTGGGTGTCAGCTAGTAATATTAATAAAATTAGAAATTTTTGAGGGCAACAATTAAACTAAGAGTATTTAAAAACAATAAATTTATAAAAAATTTAAACCTGCTAGATTAGCTGCTAGGTTTAGCTGCTGCCCGCGACTTCGCCCGCGTAACTTCGTAAATTGTATACTAAAGCCTTCCTCGAGAACTACTCTATCCATTGGTGCAAACAGCATGAAAATCGGTGCAGTAGTTTTTGAGTTTATCGCGAACAGACAGACAGACAGACAGACGCGGCGGAGGACTTAGTTTTATAATATGTAAAGATTAATTAGCACTATAAAGTATTTTAAGTCATATTTTCTTCGCTTTATATTTCTGCTAATCGGTTTTCTTTTTGATTATATATAATATAAAAAACATATTGTTAAAATATAAACTACTACCATTTGACTTATGTGTATTAACATAATGATATGTCGTTCACATTAAAATCATTGTCCGTGGATGAAGTGTCATACACAGTATAAGCAAATAAGTAAGGTACCTGAAAATTTGAAATATTAATACTGTTCCACATCAAAAGTCTAATTTCATATTCCTACTATAAACAAAATAATTTTTCATTTGTTACATAATGATTATTATATAATGATTTGTTAATGATTTTCTTTGTTTGCACTGCAAAATTAAAAGCAAGAGATATTGTTTGTGTGCCCAACATTATGAGTTTTGTATGAGATTTGAACTTCTGCAGTAGATTGTACTGTGACCCGTGATACAAGCAAGATAGCCCTATTGTTTTGTCAGCACTTGGCGTGAAACAGATAACATAAAATTTAACGATCGCCTAGATGAATATATTAAATTCGGCTTGTTTATAACACCGTGAATAATTACAACGGTTAAGAAAGAATGCGTAAACAGATTTTTGTGTTTACTTACTTCAATATTTTCGGTAGTTTTTTTTTAATTCTATACTTAATTGCTATTCTTGTTAGGTGATCAGTGATATGCAATTGTATTTTTAAAATAGCTGGAATTTCGTAAACAAAAATCTTCAGTTGACTATAAAAGTGTAACTAAACATATAAGTTACATCTTCTATGTAATATATAAAATTCTCATGTCACAGTGTTAGTTTCCAAACTCCTCCGAAACGGCTAAACCGATTTTGATGAAATTTTATATATACACTTGGTAGGTCTGAGAATAGGTTTATATCTATTTTTTATACGCGGGCGAAGTCGCGGGCAAGCAGCTGCTAGCTAGCTATATATGAAATTAATATCGATTTTGGATGGTTTTTACACAACCACTGTACGGCCCAGGCTGCTCGCGGTTTCCCTCCACGACTCACAACAATTTCGTGCGCAACGGACAAGAGCAAAACTGAAATGTGTCAACGTGACCGGAACAGATTTAACTATTATGATGAGGCGTGAATTCGTTTGAAAATTACTTACTACGTAGCTTCGCAACAGCCGCCTCCTATTAAACTCAAAGCTATGTTCTAGTTGGACTGCTTTTAGCAAAGGTGTTTTGAAAGTTCTCTATCAAGCTAAAATGAACTTAAACCTAACCTTTAAGAGAATGTAGAGAATATTTTGGGTTGAGTTTTATACCTGACTGGCTGTAGCTCGCGACTTCGTTTGCGTTGAAAAATAAAAAATATAATATGATTTTATAAAATATTTGACATCTTATCACTGTGATGACGGTGAACCGCCACGGCGACTGGCGACAGCGGCGCCAAATATTGATATTTGTAGACTATACCTCGGAAACCTAACATTATTCAGAATAAGATAATATCTTTTTAATTTTTTTTAATAATAAATAATTACAGTTCTTTCCGTAGTTATATAGAGCATAATTCATGCAATGTCTAAAATGTATACAGATTGTTTGGATTGGCGCTAATGCGTTTGTCCGAAATAATGTTGTCTCATTAATCATACGACATTTTTGGCACGAGTTATTTGAACCGGTGACCTTGATGAAGCTTTAGCGTCAAATCAAACTTTTTTGTCACAATTGCTTTTAATTAAATTACTAAAAGTTTGAGTGAAATAAATCAACTATAGGTATCTAAATCCGTTGGTTATACTACCTATGGCGGTGTATTGGGTATGCCTATGTCCAGCAGTAGTTTCTATAGGCCAATCTATAATGATGTAAGGGAACTAAGTGGTTACTATGTTACTGTGTCCATACGGACACTCGTGATTTACTGATTGTATGGTCAATAGTCCCAACCCTATATTAATATAAGAGCGTATAATGTGGCCTGTGGTATCGTATCCATTTACGGATGTTGTGTGCTGATCACCATTCAACATTATCCTTGAGATCACAGTTCCTAGGGAATTAGTACTGTATTTTGCTGAATAAAGGTACTATATACAATTTTCTGTACCTTACCCCTGTAGGTGTATATCCCTACATAAAGGGTTTTTCAATAAGGGCGGGTAGATTTTGAAACGAAATTAAACAAGCTGCATATGAGGTATCAACAAAATTTTTTATTTATTTAAAAGGCCCATATATGCCATTAAGTATGGAAGATGACATCATTCAAATGCCCGCCTCGGCTTCTCACAGTGGCACGGATCCGAGTGGTCCAATTTTCAATGACTCTTCCGCATAGATCCGCCTGAATTTGAGCGATGGCATGTGTTATGTTCGCCTTCAGGGCATCGGTGGATTGTGGTTTATTTGCATAGACCTGCGACTTCAAAAAACCCCACAAGAAAAAGTCTAGCGGGGTTAAATCGCATGACCTTGGTGGCCAATTCACATCACCCCTGCGAGAGATAACCTTAGTCTCAAATCGCTCATGCAGAATGTCAATCGTGGCGTCCGCTGTGTGGCACGTAGCGCCATCCTGCTGGAACCACATGTCGTCTAGGTCCATATGGTTCAATGTGGGCCATAAAAAATTGGTTATCATCGTTCTGTAGCGCTCGCCGTTGACAGTGACCGCCTCACCAACGTCGTTTTCGAAAAAATACGGACCAATGACGCCGCCGGCCCAAAATCCACACCAAACCGTAACTTTTTGAGGATGCATTACCACCTGGTGAACCTCGTGTGGGTTTGTGTCGTCCCATATACGGCAATTTTGTTTGTTAACAAAGCCATTCATCCAAAAATGCGCCTCGTCGCTAAAGATGATTTTTCGCCCGAAATTGGGATCCTCTTCCAAACGATTCAATGCCCAGACAGCGAACAAACGACGTTGTCTATGGTCATGAACTTTGAGCTCCTGGGTCAGTTGAATCTTATACGGGTGTAACCCTAAGTCCCGTCGCAAAATTCGCCAAGTTGAAGTTTGCGAAAGGCCGAGTTCTTGTGCACGGCGAGGAATCGACTGCCTCGGGTTCTGCTGTACACTTTGACGGACCGCCGCGATGTTCTCGGCTGATCTTGCGTTTCTTGAACGTACAGGTGTGGGTTGATCGATTAACGAACCGGTTGTTTCAAATTTTGCCACCAAACGCTGAAGAGTCGACTGTGAAGGGCCACCACGTCTACCGTAAAATGGGCGCAATGCACGCAACGTTTGCACTAACGAACACTCATTTTGATAATAAAGTTTTATCATTTGTACGCGCTGTTCAATCGTGTAACCTGCCATGGTGATTTGGCATAAGTAACTGAATAATAAGCAAAAGATTTGACAATTGTCACCAAAACAAAATGGCCGCCACGGGCCGCCAAAATCTACCCGCGCCAATTGAAAAACCCTTTATTATAAAACATAGTCCTCCGCCGCGTCTGTCTGTCTGTTCGCGATAAACTTAAAAACTACTGCACAGACTTTCATGCTGTTTTCACCAATGGATAGAGTGGTTCTCGAGGAAGGTTTTAGTATATAATTTACAAAGTAACGCGGGCGAAGTCGCGAGCAGCAGCTAGTTCAAAATATAATGATAAAATATTTTGAATAATTAAGGCGTGAAAGCTAAACGAACAAGCTCACTTTCGCATTTATAGCATTACTTAGTTAGAAAGAATATAGATTTTTTAAAGCTAAAAGTTACTAGTTACGAATATACAACAAGATTAAAGAAAAACAAATTTTCAGAGTGACCTTTCATATCACAGCGCTCCAGTCCTATGAGTGAAATGTGTATACAAGTAGACTCTCTATTTGTATACATTTTAGTAGGTAGCAGAATTTTTAATATCAACGAGATACACAGGATATTTTCATTTAGTCTTTGCAAACAAGAAATTCAATTTGCTTCGTTCTTTAGCGTTATTTGCAACATAATATCTAAAGTACTAAGTATAAGTTGTTTTTTATTTAATGCTCTCTAGGAACATTTATTCTTTTCTTATTGAAGTTATACCTATGCTTATCCAAACCAAACTTTAATTTTCGAACGTTCGTGATATCTAAACAATGCACACATTATACATTTTTTACAATACTCAACACATTCATGCATCATTTCATACATGCTAATTTGATCTTTAAATAAAAAGAGGTAATTACACTCGTACATAAACCAGCTCGCTGCTGCTATCGACATTAGAGGTATTAAAGTCCGTATAGGACAACTTTAAGTCCGTTAATTCCTATAAAATGTCTTCCACTCATGAATTATTACAAACGGTCAAATATTGGTGTCGGCTGCCTGTGTTTGTTCTTTAGAAGCGGACGCATCGGAGCTGCACTATACTATTCAAATGTATTCAAACAAAGGGCGAACGGAGAGACGGCCCAGCACTAGTATAAATATATCAGTAGGGTCACAGTGGAACCTCTCAAGCATTCCGTTCTAAAGACTTTTTAGTTAAGTTTCTTATTAACATTATCTCCCTAAGCCCTAAGCTTGTTGACACATGCTTTGCTTGTCTTAAAAAAAACTCGGATTCGAAAACACCACACGGGAACTTCTTACAAAAATAATTAAATTACTGGTTTTTCTGCCTTGTCAGTTTATTAAATTCTTGCCAATTTGCTTAGTCCTTCATTTTACATTATTTTCAATTAACATAAACTAGAAAAAAGAGGTCGGCCTAACGGATTTCAATGAAATTTATCACACAGATAGCTTATTATACCTGGATTAACATATAAGATACTTTTTTATACTGCAAAAAGGCTGAAATTCATTAGTTTCAGTCAGTATTAAGTTTTTAATACACAGATGAGTTACCGCATTCTCTAATATGTGTAAAGTCTGTGTAAGAGGGGTAACGCCGCATCTACCACTATGTATTGTGCCTAATTGAAACAACGTTTACTGCAATCACCACTTTTTGATACTTGTATTTGGCGTGTATAACCACTTTAAAATGATTGCAAGACAATGTCAATTTTCCAATTTTTGTTTATACAAATTACTTTTTTTTTTATGACGACCGTCAGGTTGGATGGCCTATCTACTTGGTGATCGGTGGCCACCGTCGCCTATGGAATTCAAGTGGGAATTGATGTTCTATTGATAGAATTAATATTAGTTTTAAGCGGTTTTACGGTAGTAATTGCAGTTTTTCGAGATCGTGCTTGACAAGTTACTTGTGAGGTCTATAACATTTGCTTCCTTTGATGTTTCTTCATAGATTAGATCTCTGAAGAACGACGTCGCTTACATATGAGCGAGTTGAAGAGGCAACAGGCAACGCACGTCACTCTCAAACACGATAATATTGAAGAAATATGACGAAGAAAGGTTCTCGAGCGGTAACAGGGCACTTTGACATCAACTTAGACTTGATGGGCCAATGTGGTGCTGGGAAGGCATTTTTAATGAGCACGTCAATCAATCGCCCTTTATAACGGTTCATTGAGGTAGTTTATAGTATAAATTAACTAGGAAAATATGATGGGGTTTGACATTTTCCTGAACTTTTCGATTAAATAACCTGAAGTTATTTAATGGAAAAGCTTACTAAGACATGAAATATAAATAAAATTTTAGGACTAAACGTACTTGGTAAGGTATCCGGCTTCATCCGACCCCGACTTCAGACGCGATTGAATATTTCAAAGATCCTTATTTAGCGGAAGCTTACGTTTTAGAATAAACTTCTGTTCCTAAATTTCAACTTTCAAGACTTAATAGTTTTGTGCGTTGATAGTAAGTCAGTACAAACGATTTATTAAATATACGTTACAATTACATCATGAACTACATATAATCCATAAATAGTATATTTAGTAAATAAAAGTTCTTAATGAAACTGTCAACAGTACTTCAATGACTCTCACCTTTTGACTTTACTTTAATTTTTTTGGTTAAACAAGAAAATTTTTAACTTGAGAACTTTAAAATTCCCTTGTGCTCAACTTGTGCTACTAATCTGTTACTTGCGTGAGTGTGGTATCGATGTATTTGATATACGAACAAACGAATTGTTCATCAAGTATCAAGAGTGTTATTTCCGCTCATAGAAAGAACCGCCGGGCAGCTTTTAAGTTTACTTATAATATTAAGATAAATATTTCACATGGGCATGTGAAACTGCTTTATGGTTCGAGAATATCACTTTAAATATCGTACTGCGTCCGTTTCTCGTATGTTTTTTATAACAATTAGACGTATTTTACCCACCCCTATTGTTGGTGCCCAGGTTTATATTGATATTCTGTCAATAATTCATGGTGTTCAGTTTGTTCTCTTTGTATTTTGTGTTTACTCGTTAAAAATGTGGACTACTTTATTTTTTGGTGTAAACAGACTACCACGGGTTGAGGGCTAACCGAATACACTAATATTGAACGTTGTTCGACGTCCGAGGTGGTCGGTCGGGCGGCCACACATTTTCATACAATTTTTATTATCGACTAACACTTTCTTGTGTACTTTATATAATAATTATATTGCTTTTAAAAGACACAAACTAAAACAGTGTAATATGGGTCTACGTGTGTTACACTTTGTGAACGGAAGTTAGACTATTGGGACAAATCTTTATAAGAGATACATTTACTTATAATAAATTGGAACTCATACCTTTTTGGATGTTTTGTCATAGGCTTAGTTTTGAACTAAATGTAGCTAACTGTAAAAGGCTAGAATAATTTATTAAACGGAAAGACTACATTTCGAGATGTTTTTGTATACACTCATTGATGAAGTTTTTTGTAAAAACATGTTGCGAATCATCACAACGCATTAATTGTTAAATATAGTGGAGCCGGTCCGCTTCCTGGCTTTCCTGGTAAAAAACATTTAAATTGCTTGAGTACATTTTTTGAGCTTAATTAACTTTAAGCAGAAATTTTACAATCAGCATTTACGGCGAATATAGACTGCGTTCAGCTTGACAATATCCCACAAACTGTTAGTATATTTTTTATACGAGACAAACTCTACGTCAAGAACCGTGTAATACATTTTTATGACGTATACGTGTCATAAACTAAACATACTATCGGAAAGTTAAACATTGCTTCCAGCTTGTGCGCTAAGTATCTATTTTGTATTTAAAAAAAAAAAAAACTCAAATTTGGACATGACTTCGGTGTCGTTTTTAGTGCTTTTTTACATGCGTCGTGTTAAGAATGATGATGTATTAATGAAGCCAGTTTCGGCTTTGATGCAGTCACATTTACCACAACAATATTCGTGAATTCCAAACAAACTAATTGATTAAATTGCTCCATTGGTTTATTTGTTAACGCCAAAATACATTGAACATGTCGGTGGTTGATTTGGTTGGTATGCGAGCTGGCATTGCGACTCCCCGCTCCCAGCTTCCATGTTTATAATAATATCGGATAACTTGCCTCATTTTAATGTTGTTTCCTGGCAAAGTTTAAATATAAAATATAATGATGCCGTACGCATTAGTGAGTCATTGAGAGCGTGCGTGTGGACCTGCCGTCCAACTTTCACCCCTCATATAGCAACAATAGAAGTTAAAACAAATGGAAAATAAACTTTTCAAATAAAATAAAAATAACCCTCTTGGCGGCGAGGGTGGCGGCCCTCTCCAATAAAAAATATAATAACTTTTCTTTTTATTCGGCGTAATGGCAACGATTGTTCCCTTCTAATATTGTTGCTGTCCCGCTTTCGCGCAGATTATTATAATAGGGTGCGGGCGGGGAACTGTGTACCCCGTGCCATAAACAACTGTGCCCTCCTTACATTTTTGGGTAAAATTCAAATACACAATGTTGAAATGAGTTTTCACGTCGCCATTACTTTATTAACAAAACGTCATAAAATATAAATACAACGTCATTATTGCTGTAGATATAGTCCGTGGTCAGATTTTAAACATATAGGACCGACTATAAACATAATATGTATTACATCTTCATACAAAATAAAATAATCGTTCAGAAGGAGTATGTAGTCTGTACCCGCATGCTAATCATACGCACAACAGAGCTTATCACTTCTTTGCTGTGTACACACACCACACACACACGCACGCACGCACACACACGCACACACACACACACACACACACACACACACACACACACACACACACACACACACACACACAGAGAGAGAGAGAGAGAGAGAGAGAGAGAGAGAGAGAGAGAGAGACACTTTACCAAAGTAAAAAAACATACATAATTAAATACTACATCGTTGTAATAGTGTAGCATACATTTAGATCAAATGGTCTTGCAGTGCAGTAGACATCTAATAAACAGACAAAGGGAGACTTTCGCCTTTATAATGTTAGTAAAAGTATAGTATGCATAAGGTGGGGAAACGAATATCATATTTTGTTTGCTTAATAGCCATTATATGCTATAGACTGCGTTCAAACGCAGCACATTAAGTTATTGAGCATCGTGCAACGTCGCCGACACAAACCGCGGCCAACTGACCCAACAATGACATTCTGTTGTATTTGATAACTGTCATTATATTTTCTTTATTGTACCCGAGAAGATCCTCTCTGTCTTGTATAAATAATATATCATAAATACACTATTGTTCACCTAAACCTAAATAATAACCATGTATTTGTTGTGAATAATTGCACCTGCCTCTAATAAATTGCATTCATCCATTATTATGGATGCGAAAGTGTCTGTCTGTCTGTTTTGTTATCACGGTTAAACCACTGAACCTTTTTCTATACATTTGATATATAGAGATAAATTTGAATGCGAAAAAAGTATTTTATTTTTTGTGACAATTTAAAAAGTGTTAATAGACTTTGTTCATAGCCCACACTATGAACAAAGTCTATTAAATCAATCAAAGTCGTTCCTTTTATTTCTGAAGGCCGTGTCCGCTTTAAAATGCCTTGGTGACGTCTTAACCGAGCTGTGTCCATGCTCTCCTGTTCTCATCTTTCCTCGTCTTGGTCCAGTCTCCCAACTAACACCAAATTCTCCGAGTTATAAGGGCTATGTGTCCATAGTAATTGAGAATTATATTTAGAACTGGCTGTTGCACGCGACTTCGTCCGCGTAAAATTTTAAAAAGCATATGTTACTCGCTGATAATATAGCTGCCTAACAGTGAAAGAATTTTTCAAATCTGTCCAGTAGTTACGGAGCCTATTCAATACAAACAAATCTTTCCTCTATAATATTATACTCGTAGTATAGATAGATATGTCGTCCATAGAATGAGCATGAGTAATGATATTGAGCAACTTGCACAATATGCTCATCTTGCATAAATATCGAAGAGATCATGTTCTTATTATTTTCATTTTGAAATTGGAGACTTTCCTTGTATGTACATAGGCTGCTGGTTGTTGACCTAGCAAACCCATCTCTTTTCTTGTAAGTTTAGTCATAGCTGATTTGACCATGGAGTTCTTCTTCGAATTTCTTACTCATTTCCTTCTTGATTGGAAATAACGACTCCAGATAAACAATATAAAAGATAACAGACCTGTCCATGACCATGACCTTTGTCCTGGCGCATTTAATTAAAGGCCAACTAACTCGTTGTGAAGTTTAGTGTCTAATATAGAAAATAATATTTTAAAACATATTCACGACTTTTTTTTAAAAAAGCACGACTTGTTAGTTTTATTCCCTTTACATTTCGAGTCGTCGGAAATGTTTTTGTAGTTAAATGTAAATATAAATAGGACATTTTTTAAAATTCGGTCCAACTAAACAAATAGACAGACTGACAGAGCAAACATTATGTGATGTTATTGTGAACTGATTTTTCACATCGCCCTTTATTTTAGTAGGCGTTGCTGTTTGTGTGTTCGTTGGCCCTTCGTCAGACAAAACGAACTAAATTTTAGTAACCATAATATAAAGTAAACATTATAGGGTTTAACTTTAAACTGCGGATGCTCAACTGGAATAAACTTCCTCAAACTTCAACATATCTTTAAATAATTCCCAACAGGGTCTTTTCTGCCTCTGGTCATCAATTAAACCGTTAATATGTCTGTCTTTAATTACAATGACATGTCTTTAATAAAAATTGACATAAAATTAAAGGCTCTGCTGGGAGAACTATGAAAGTAATGGTTGAAAGAAATCTTATTGTTGCCTATATAATCTATACTAATATATAAAACTGAATGTTTGTTTGGTTGTACGTGCTAATCTCAGGAACTACTCGTTTGAATTTTTTTTTTTTTTTTACTATATCGAGGCAGCGCTTGGCCGCGATCTCACTTGATGTTAGGTGCAGATGCGGCCAAAGATGGACCACGCTTACCTAGTAAGTACCCATTTACCCTAGACTTGAAGACCCCGAGGTTGTAATTTTGGGGAAACACGGACGTGGGCAATGAATTCCACTCCTTAGCAGTTCGGACAAGGAAGGTGGAACTATAACGCTTCGTGCGTGACCGGGGAACGAAGGGATGAAACCCCCGCCCGCGCCTCGTGTTCCGCAAGTAGAACGGCTCTGGCCGGATCAGATCCCACAGGATGGACGCATATTCTCCATGGTGTAGACGATAGAAAATCGATAGGCATGCTACTTTTCGGCGATGCTGCATTCTTTGAAGCTGAGACTCCACAAGGGTGTCGTTGCCAATGAGTTTTTTAGCTCGCCTTTCAATTGAGAATTGAAAAATTATTTTTATGTGTTGGATAGTCCATTTATCAAGGAAGGCTATACTATAGGCTATAGAGAATGCGGACTAAGTCGCTGGCTGTAGCTAGTATTTAATATTACAGGTTTCAGTATAGGTGTAGTTTTGTGGCTAAGAAATAAATGGAATTTTATTCAAACCGGTCCCTTTCACTACAATATTTGATAAAACATTTTGGTCGGTCGGAAGTTTTGAGATAATGTATTCTTCGTCAATATATATTTTTTTGTTTACCCAACCTGTGTTTTTATAGTCGTAACAGCCGTACACTATTTACATTTGTTCTCTCCATTTCTAAAATAAATTCCACATCAAAAATTTTCGTAGTTTCCAAACGAATCAGGACTCTTTCGTGGTGACATTTTGAGTAGAATTTTGCTTGTGTTAAAGTTTCTGAACTAAGAAATATTCTTGGAGCCGATGCTGTGGTTCGTTTTGTAGTTTTTAATAGATTTTAATTAGCGTGAATTCATTTATTGCTTGCCTTTTTTTTTTCAAAAATATTACATTAGTTGAGGACACAAGTTTAGCAAAATATTTAATTTTTTATAAAAGTCCCACCCAACCCATGGTCCCAAACCCAACATAGACAAAGCAAGGACCGTCAATAAACCTTGTCCTTGGCCAGGTTTTGTATTCGTTTGTTGTCTATTATTTGAAAACGCTCTTTTTGTCCCTATTAACTTTTGGTCGATTCCTATTTCAATAATAATAAATAAAATAACCAATTCTTTTTAAAATTATTAAAAAAATACAGCCAAAATAACAGTGGAAACTTGAGTAATTAGTATATTATAATAATATAATATACCAATTATAGTATTTTTTACATATACTAGTATTATTGATTTTCAAATTAGTATTCTTCACACCGAAACCCGACGCGACACCACGCGGCGTGCACGTTTTAAGATAACAATAGAATATAGAAGTTATTTACTACAAAAAAAACGTACACAGTTTAGTGAGAACGTCACATGTTATATCGCGTCGCGTTTCTTTGTGAACTGACCTTTAGTGTATACAGAATATCAATATTTTGTGGGCGATTGTCGAAAGACAAAATTTTTATATTATTCCAAACTGATTCGATATCCCAGTGTTGTTATTGACGGTACCTATGCATTTTTCAAAGTCAGGTCCTAAATGTTTCCTGGTATCTGTTTAGAAATTTTTAATATATGTATTTATTTCTCGACTGTATCTAGCTAACACAAGAAAATATTCAAATGTAACCATAGCTTGCATTCACCCTTGCCGATATTTGGAAGGCCTCGCATCGGACCGAGCCCATCGGAGCGGTATACAGAATACCGTAATTATGTTCAATATAAACCGAACGCGCTGTTATTAGCATTTTTTGGAGCCAAAAATATATGTTTAATAACAATGAAAGGTATCATTGTCGTATATTATGTTATGACTAATCTAACTTGATAGTAAGGTCCGTACTCACCGGACCGGTTGTTTTTTCACCACATATCCACTTAAAATGTTTGAGGCTGTCAGTTTTTTTTTTGTACAAATTATATAAAACTACCACAAATAGTATGGAATAAAAGATATGAAAAGTAGCCGAGGAATAATTTGATTTCGATATATTACATTGTACTAAATTGTACTAAATTTGTCAGTTTTACTCAGCGAACTTGAGATATAATATTATTTCGATGGTTACTTCACAAATCAATATCTAAATACAAATTAAAACAACAGTACATGATAGTTTTTCAAAACACTTTACTGTCTTAAATATACTATTTCAGTGCAAATTAGATATGTAGGACTTTCCCAATCCAAAAATATTCATGCTAAATGTTATTTTGTCACTTCTTTTAAAACTAAAATTTCGGAATATACATGTCATATAAATATGTATAGTATTATTATGGCGCTTAAATATTTATGAAGACAGGTACAAGCCTACCATAAACATTAGAACTTCCTCAATTATGCTGTAATGGTTTTTTTTGGGGTGTATGATAAAAAAATTCAAGTTATTTTTGCTGATTTTATGTCCCAATCACGGTTGTGACTAGCTTGCCAGTCTGGAAGAATGTCAGTCGTGTTTATGACCGCATAACTAGAGAGACTAGAGCTGATAGGGAATAGTATCTAGTGGAATTATATTTAAAAAAAATGTTCGTTCCACAAACACTAAACTTTTTCTTTTCTATTGTAACAGCGAGCGGTGTTCGCAATGCCAACTAACATTTCCCAGCGAGACTTATTAATTAAAATATTTATGTTAATAAAGACGTAGAAATAAATGTCTTGCTTCAGTTGTTAAGAACAATTATATGTGCTTTATATGGTGTAATTTATTCATAAATGTATTAACATCAATGTTGTTAAATTGACAGTAAAAAGCGGACGCATTAAAATTTTCTGTGAATTACTTTTTACGATGTCCTGTTTTGTTATTCATCAAAATGTCGTGTATCAGAATTGCTTAATTATCAGCTGTGGATACGTATTGTCGTTGCCTTTCAGCATTATAAAACATTTACTTTCGATATAATTAAAACACGACATGATCCAAACTATTTAGAAATGCGAAGAACGAACGGAAAGTTTTTTCCGTTCGTTCTTCGTTCCTATATTTTTAGACAACTATAAGTAATAATAAAAACAACATTGAAAAATGTAAGTACTGTGTACAATATTAGCAAACTTCGCGTCACATGATTTTTATATCTTGTACGCCACGATGATCTCGCAAACGGCTCTAATGATTTTGACGAAAATCTAGGGTTTAGGGGTTTTTTAGGTCTAGAAATTGATCTTCGAGGACATTCATTTTAGATGGTTTTCTTTAAATTAAGTATTCTTGAATTTTTTATTTAGAATAGATATTATATAATATTTGAACAAACTCATAAAATGACTATGTAAAAATTTGTAACGTGGAAGCATCTTTATTCTTTCAATGATTATAAAAGTTCAAGCAAAAATTTATCTCCATGCAAAAACGGTACTTTGATTTTTTTTAATGGAAGTAAACTATCCAACCCAGCCTGAACCAAATCCAATCTTGCGTGACAATTTTTACTACCATTCATTCATACATATTATTTTACAAGATAGTTAGGTTGGTTGCAAATCTTCTAATACACAAAAAAAAAATTACGCCTCTTGGCACATAGTATTTAAAGAGAAACAGTAGCGAGTCTATTAGGAGTGATCAGGTTCACAGGTGACCCTTGTGACCCATGTCCCTATACTTCTATACCCTATATACAATTTACCTTTAATGCAATATAAAATATAATTACAATCTTTAATACATAAAAGGCGATGTGTGTGTATGGACTCCAAAACCGCTGAACCGATTTTGATGAATTTTCAGACAATCTTCAGATTAATCCGCGGGCGAAGCCTTGAGCGGGACACAATAAATTAAATTTATTCACTACTAGCTGGCGCCCGCGACTTCGTCCGCGTTAAAAAAGTAGCCTATCCTGTGTCCCGTACGTCTAAATGTTTATCTAACAAGTTTCATGAAATACAGTTGATTCGTTTAAGAGTTATGGAGGAACATAATATACATACATACATACAGAAAAAAATTCTAAAAATGATCAATTTAGTTTCAGTATCATGTATAGAGCCTATAAACACGATATCTCTGAAAACAAAGTAACTTACTCCATGACCAACCCTTACAAATTTATTATTAGTATCGTTCACTATTAGCACTACCGTGTGGACAACAAAATAAATACGTGCAATCTAAGGCGCGTCTATCGACCTTAAGCAAGTAGTAGTTGCAATAATAACGCATTGTCTCTTGAAATAACGACTTTATTTCTACAAATTCTCATAGTCAAAATTAATTAGTGGAAAGTGTGAGGGGACGCAGCGGGCAGGAATATCTAGCTGTCACCCCGACGACTCGTGCCTGACGCGAATCGCTATGGCAAAATGTAGACGGGCCCGTCGACAGAATTTAACCTGTCTGAGACTGGACGACAAGACGCCATCTGAATACACGTATTTGAATGCATAGTCGTCAACATTTAACGACAACTTTTACACCAAAAAGTCGCTCACATGTCGTCCGTCTGATTTAAGCCTAATGGCATTGTCATAGGTGTCATTAACGCGATCGGGCGTCTTTACACGTCGCGCGTGTTAAACACGTATGTCCATATATTTAGTCTAATTTTGTCATGTAATAACGTTTCTCCTTTAATTGTTACTATAGAAAAAAAAACTTTGTAATATTATCTAGTATAGGATTATTAATAGTTTTTGCATCTTTACAATTAAATTGATTTACACATTTATTACATACTAGCTGATGCCCGCGACTTCGTCCGCGTTCTGGATGAAAGGTACCCTATGTCCTTTCTGGTGTCGCAGACAACGTGTATGCAAAAAATCATGGTGATCGGTTCAGTAGTTTTTGCGTGAAAGAGTAACAAACATACAAACAAACTCACATTCACATTTAAAATATTAAGTAAGGATAGTAAGGATTATTGTATTTTTATAGATTGTTACTCATAAATGAGAATCCACCGTGACTTTAAAAAGTAAGCAATAAAACTTAATAAATTTACATAAATCGAGTTACGAAGCCAAGACCTGCGACCATTTAATGAATAGAATTAAAAATATAAGCCGTCAGCGACGTTGACCTAACCGGTGGAAAAAGATCTAACTTCAGTAAAATGAATTATTAGAGAATACAGATTTTATTCATGAATGTAATGCTAAGAAAATTAAAAATAAAGTTTCTAAAGAAAACTGTATTTTAACGCCACTAAAGTCTTTATAGTGGTAATGACGTCAACACATGACAACGGGCACATTTCGAAATTTGCTTACTCAATCAAATTGATTGAAGCACTTTAAAAGATTAGTCTTTAAAATGCTTAAAGAGTGAAATACTTGCATTTCATCTAAATGAACATGCGTTGATTTATATATGATTTAATTATTGAACATAAGCTATGAGTGAACATGAGCACCGAATGTGAATTTAACAATAAATATACCTACGTATATTTATTGTGATAATCGGTCAGTTCATAGTGATAATCCTACTAATATTATAAATACAAAAGTTTGTGAGGGAGGATGTAGGTACGGATGTATAGATAATGTTGTTACTCTTTCACGCTAAAACGGTTTTACGGTGATGGATAAAATTTGACATTAATAGGTATGCTACTTTTCATTTTATTCTGGAAAAATGTTAGGCGCGTCATTGTCGTCACTGCGACAAAGATATCAGATATTTCTTCATTTTTATAAGTAACTGTTATTTGTAAGGTAACAAAAAGCAAGTAATCTAAAAAATCTCATTGCATTCCCTAGTGTTAGAGTATGTGTTATGTATGTATTGAAAAAATGACGTATCGTTTTACGTATACGTATACGTGTTGTATATATATATATTTATATATACATGAGTAGATAGATATAATTGTGAAATTCCAATCTCTAGTAAAAAGTACAACCACCGTACATAAGTATCAGTAGGTAGGTATACATATATACTGGGGAAGGTATTGCGGAGGGCCTTAAGATATCATCACCTGCCCGTCAAACGAGTCGAGCAATAATTGAAACATACGTCGCCGATGGTCTTGCCCTAATAAGGAATCACGCAAAAACTATTCAATTTACACTATTGTATTGAATTCGTTACAGAGTAAGTTCATTTCACAGTTGTATTCCGCAAGTGTTTTAAGTACTTGCGGTAATTGCATGAAAACGTGACATTTTTGAAAAGAACTTAACATACTTCCGAAGTCACTACCTGGCAGCTAACAAACGACGACGATAAGTAACTCGATAAAGTAACGATGCGAACAAACTCATTTCGCATTTATAATATTAGTTTGGATTTTGTGGACGATGTGGAAACAATAATTATTTTCGTATCTGACACCAAATTAAGGATTTGATCCATATTTTTTATGGGTTTAGTGCGTCCTATGTGTGGTCAAATAAGTGTGTAAAAAACATAATATATGTAACATGAATCAAAATTGCTATTGAAATAACGGAGATGAAAATTTTAGCCGTTAATGTATATTTTTAATCAATAAAATTTAATGTTCGTTTGTTAAAAACCGCAAATCTCCGAAAGTACTTTATCGGATCACCATGGAATTTTGTATACACGTCGTCGGGTTTACAGAGTATGTTGTAGGGTACCATCATTTTTTCATCCAGAAAAAAATTACTGTTCCCGCGGGATCATCTAAATAAAAAATTCAACGCTTGACAAAAATATATGAGCAATAAAGATTGAATAAATGTTCAACGTCTAAGAAAATGGAGTACTTTTGTAGTAGCGGGCAAAAGTATTATAAAATTTGCCCGTTGCCCCCAGTTCTACTTAATTCTTCTTAATACTAATTGTATTAAGAAGTATTGTGCAAATGTTCATCAGTATTAGTAGGCAGGGAACGTCCGAATTCGGTATACGGCTAGTTATATAATATAATCTAAAAAAATAATCACCATTAAATATGTGCACTTCTGTTTGCTACTGTTGCTAGAGACCATTTACTAACTAATTACTGCATCTATCAGACGTTCTATCAGGGTTTTCAGAAATCTTTCACCCTAACCTTTTTATAAGGAAAAGTCTACCCATTTGCAATATAATCTTTGTTTGATATTTTATTGCTATGGCACTGTCGTTAATTAATATCTACTTTGCTTTTTCAATAGCTTTAGAAATATGAATGAAAATTATCGTTCACTAGTTCGTCTGTAGTAACCCTTTACTAAAGTAAAGCTATAGTAAAGCTTTACTATAAAGCTCCCGTGACAGTATAAAATATTCATAATTTAAAATAGAAATTACTGCATTATTTTTAATTGTCTCTCGCACATTGTCTTTATCACATCTGCAAGAGCAACAAACTTGTGCAGATGATTTCGACAATCATAAAACTCACGAATCCGAACATTACTACGGGTTTATAACAGGGGATTTATTGTTCTTGTACCTATTTATAAACATTAGGTCTCAGAATAGACAGTTCCATTGACGTGTGGTCCCAAATTGCAGGCAAAGTTCAGCGGAACCATCATTTTTATTGAATCTATATGCATTTATGCTTTATGTATAGTATGTATCAATTTGTTCGGCCGCTTGAGCGCGAGCGGCTGCATATTTTTCAATTACGTCAATTTAAAATAATACTTAATTCGCTATTGTGACTCATTGAGAACATTATTGTGTCAGTCGTCTCGCTCGGTGCGGACAAATAAAGCCCGTATTTATATTTCATACATTTTACATACAGGTTGATTATTTTTAAACGCATTACATTCGTTGATTTATAATTGATTTCATGTTTGTTTATAATTTTTGAAATTTATTAATATAAAGCAGCTAATTGGACGAATGGTGAAGAAGTTTGTCAGAGGTTCTTACTGGATAAGAAATTGTCTAGATAGAACATAGGCTCTGATTTTGAGAATTGTTTGGATTTCTCGCTATAAACTATGTAATTTAAGACTTATATTCGTCTACAATATTATTTATCTCCGTCTATAAATAGGTTATGCTTACACGAATTACGAAGCACTAAGCTCGTATTTATATTTATTGTTACATCTCAATAACAGGGATAACCTATATAGGTAATTGTGAGAATCAGAAGACAATAATTACAATTCTGAGTATTGTTTGTAAAGAGATAAAATAAGACGTGTGGTCCAACATTTTCTAAAAAATAAAAATATACGCAAATATTCTTATTAGTAAAAAAAAAAATAAGTAGGTAACTAGAAAAAAACCAAGTTTACAATAAAATCGACTTATTTATTTCGAAACAGTAAATTTTTTTATCAAAATATTAACCTATCTGTCTTACATTATTGTTTCCAACTGCTCATGTATTTTATAGCGATATTTTACAAATAGGAGACGCTGATCATAATCCCATCGTTCCGTTTTCTTTTTACAAAGTTAATCAAGTAATTAAATTGCTAATGACCGCTGTTAATTGACAGATGTCCAAAGAATAACGCAATTAAGTATTCGTGAAGTACTAAAAAGAACTAATTATGTACATCCTGTCCTGTTTATAATCTGGATTTTACACAAAAATCCCATACATGAAAAATTCTTTAAATTTCTCACAACGAGGCTAGTATAGTTTTAAATTATATTTCTCTATTAAAAAGCTAATTCTAATGTATTAGTTAGACGGTAGCACAGATGATCACCATGATACTAATTCAAAAAACGACTATTATAGGAGCTGAAGTTCTTGATACCTTTATACCTTCGACTGGAATTGCTCGTGTTTCTAAGCGATGGTAGCCTGCTGTCATTTGCCTCCTTGTCGTCCTATAACATTAAAAACAACACACCGTCAGCCTGTCTATATGGCTACATCGACTTAATTATGTAATAGCATAATAAATTTAATTTTCTTTACTTTAATCAGACAATTTTCTTAATAAACCAAAAAAAATGGAATCGTTTCACAGACTAATTAGGAAAACGAAGTCTTAGGAATAATTCTTTTCATAAATTTATATTAAAAATTAATTCTAAACAGAATGAGGACTAGGAAAATTAATATCTACTAACTTTATATATTGAATTTGCACTGAAAATTATTTAATGTGAATAGTAAAGTTATATCAATATTGCTTAAAAGTAAGGTAATACGTATTCGTTTATTAGTGTTCGACGGTTTTGACAGTTTTACTGAACGTGACAGAGTGCCTCCGAAATTGAGGAATATTTTTTATTAGCCATCGAACCATTTTGGATAACAGAAAGAACTACACTGCAGCGAAATGAGGTGTTTTACTTTATATTAGGTTGTAAGCAAACGACTGTCGGGTACGTATAGGCATGTATCGCGTGTCGTTTATACTGTGTATGTATCCTCTATACGGTCGAGTGCGACGGTTCAAGGCTGACGTGAATTGCTAATAAATTATGATTAATTTATTTAATAAAAAGTAATTGCAATAACTAGTGTCATTGTAAAGAATTTCACTTGGCCTTGTTACACGACACAATATGTTACCACTATATTGATGGGTTCTTTGGTCTATAAACCATAGATTCTCAAACTTTATGAAATTTATTTTTTAATTACATTTAGGTTAGTAACAGTGCCATTAACTCATATTTTAAAAAAAATTCAACAAGTCATAAATTCGTGAAGCGAAGCGATCTGTTTTTATTAGTCAATAGTTACTTATGTTAGTTACTTTTTTTTAAATCGGTTATTGAATAAAACAAAATGGTCCATTTTAACAGTTCCATTTTTTAGAGATGCTTGATAAAATAAAACGTACTTTGTCAACTATGCTCTTCTTTATGATAAAGTAAGACAAACAGAGGTGTTATAAACGTATAAATATAATAATAATAATAATATGACGAGAAAGCCTCGTGAAAGCCGAAAAAGATAAGCTAAGTAAATATTTACACGTGGATCACGCGGTAACCGCCATGTGGGATGTTGATTCGACCATCATCGTCCCGATAGTCGTATCGGCGAACGGTCTATAGCGAAGATCCTCGACCAAACAGGTTAAGAGGCTCTCACTAGATGGCTGGATCAAGGGTCAGATACAGAAGGCGGTACTTCTGGACACGGCACGAATTTTCAGGAGGTTCACTCTGCAGCCCTAAACCACCGGTAGCTTGGGCCTTGCCCCGCTACCTGCGGAATTCTAGTTTTAGGTTTTTTACGATATTATTGGTTGTTTTTTTTTAATAATATTTATTGTAAAAAATTTAGAATTAAGATATAAAATAAATATATGTGAAATAATAATAATAGACTTTTATTTCTGTATCTCTTTGAAAATATAAATGTAAGCTACAATTAGAGTTAGCGAAGTGTTAGCATTTATTTTTATATAAATTCTTATAATGTAGTTGTCAGTGTTTTGTTCGTTTTTCTTCTGAATTATGAAATATGGATCCCTTCTTGGACAAAGGCCTCCTCCATCTTTTTCCACGATTCTCTATTTAATCCTGCAGTCATCCAGTCTTTCCCAGTGATTTCATCAGTCCACCGGCTATACGGTCTGCCAACATTCCTTTTACCTGGTGGTCCTTTCCATCGAGTGGTTTGAATTGTCCATCTGTTGTCGTTGATATCGCACGTGAAATGTGACCCGCCCATTTCCATTTTAGTTTGAGGGCCTGAGGAAGAGCATCAGTGAGCTTGGTTTTTTGCCTGATTAAATCGTACTTTGTTATTTTTTCTTATTTTTAGTATGCTACTTTCCATTGCTCTGAGTGGATCTGATTTTTTGTTTAACTTTATTTGTAAACACCCATGTTTGGCATCCATACAATAAACAAGGTAGAAGACATGTGTCAAACACCACTTTTTTTTAAATTTAGACTAAAGTTTCCTTTCATTATTTCCTTCAGTGACTAATACTTTTTCCAGGTTACAATCACTCTACGTTTAATTTCTTCCTCATTGCTTGTTTTTGTAAATGATACTTTTTTTCCTAAATAGATATAGTTCTCGACATATTCTATGATGACCCCCGAAACTTGGATGGGTATTTCGTAAGTATTAGTCATTAGTGTTGACAAATTAAACCAGTGTTCACTGTAATACAATATAATTATTAATGGAATATCGAATACAATTGCCCTCCGCTACAATTTCAAACTTAGATTCCGTCCAATTAAAATAAAATAATATTTTTCATGTATTCAAAAATGAACAAAACGCTTCTCTTCTTTTTTTTCTCGTTTTTCTCTATCCCTGGCAACCACACTCCCAGCCGCCTCTACTCGATGGCGCCACCGGTGTTGCCAATATTAGTTTTGTTTTATTTGCATTCATTTGCAAGCCCACTTTTGAGCTTTCTTTGTTAAGGGTGCGAATCATTTCTTCGAGTTCTTCTGATTTTTCTGATAGCAACACAATGTCGTCGGCGAACTGAAAATGGCTTAGGTAGTGGGCGTCTATTTTTATTCCTGTAGTTTTCCATTCTAGATTTTTAAATATGTTCTCCAGCACAGCTATAAACAGTTTTGGTGACAAGGGGTCGCCTTGCCTAACTCCCCGTTCTATTGTGATCTTACTTCCTCTAGACTCTAGTCTTACTTTGCTGTTGCTGTTAGCAAATATATTTCTTATTATGTTGATATACTTCCTATCTACTTTAAAATGTTCCAGCGCATTCCAGATTGCATCGTGGCTTATGCTGTCAATTGCTTTAGTATAGTCTATAATAGTTATATACAATTGCCTATGTAATTCCTTGTATTTGCTAATGACCTGTTCTAGAGCCTGTATATGGTCAATCGTCCTGAAGCCTGAGCGGAAGCCTGCCTGTGCTATTGTTAAGGAGTCAACGTATAAATATAAGCAATGATAATATGAGGATATAGAAATGGGCTATCTCATTCATATTCAATCCAGACTTCCTGTCTGCTAAAGTAGGTCGTGGCGTACTTTTTAATTTTATAGGCATCCGATGTGAAGCCGCGCATAAAACCTAGTTTACAATACAATGTAAGTAATAAGAGTTCAAAGTGGTTGCCACGTCAATACAATATACCCAATGGAAGCAGGTGAAACGACTCGCCACCGGAAAGAGAAAGAAATAATAATATATACATTGAACGTACAGTACGTTAACATACTTAATATAATAAATATGTACATAGTAATTATTATAATTTGAATTTCTCATGAGGAAGTCAATATGTGCGCACGGTCGGTAAAGGTGCCTATACAATAAATTCGTTACTATTACTTTTCAGGTTTTATTTCATTAACGTATAACTAACCTAGTTTATGGACATTTACCTACCTATTTCATATTAAAAAACTAGCTGTTGCCGTATTAGAAAATCCACACCAAGAACATTTAAATACACGCAAATGTTTTATAAAACTCATTTAAATAATCCTCATGCAAATTACATAAATATGAGTTGGGGAACGGAACGTACAGCGTTACATTGTATAAATATGTTAACATATAGAAAATATCCAATGTTATGAACACCTTTAAAATAAAACCTAGAATAAAACTTATATTTAAATACAGGTTTTGTTAAAGCATTAATAAGGGTGTCATTTCGCGACTCGACTCGTGTCCGCTTCGATCTTTACATATTTCAAAGAATATAGTTAATCGTAGAAGGGGCACTCCTTTGAACCTTTTTAATAGCCTACGAGATTAGTCATATAAAAACGCGCGTGCTAAACCTAATTGCAATTAAAAGCCACGCGCGAGAGTTGCAAACGTTCTCTTTAAACCATTATGTAATTTTTTTATCACTTACTGCTTAAAATCAACACTCAAAATCAGCTCGGATTTTCAGCCCATTTTTTTTTCTGAATGGGCTGAACTGAATAATGTTTGAACACGTTACTATTATTATACTATTATCTATAATACTATGTGATACTATTATCTTATCACTTACTGCTTTTCTACAATCGCCTCTTATAGGCCATATTTTTTTCTAAATAATAGGTAATAGTTATTATCAGATTACTTAAGTGTTTTTTGTCACTTGATTCTGTGTTGAATCTACAGTCGCACTTATTTTTACTAAAAAAAATATTATTAAAATATTCAGAGTAAATTGAAAGACTTGTAACTAAACATAATTGATCCAAGAGTCCTTATACGAGTAACTACTTAGGTACTCACGTTTTGGTACGAAGCATTTCGCGGTAGGCACTAGGTCTTCGACCCTAGTCTAGTATACCTAGATAGGTAATATGTATAATACTGATAATATTAATGCATGCTGTGATATTATGTAATATTATTATTAGTTTTAACAGAAACGAAAAATTGTGCAAGAAAATTCTTTTATTTTATTTTTAACAGTTAACAGTTATGTCGTACCAATAAAAGTTTATTTCCCAGTTTATGCCGTTTTTACGAAAAGGTAACAAGGTAAACTGATCAAAAAAATTCTAGACAGCATTCATTGTCTTATTTTACAAGGGCGAGTTTGTCATTTTTGGCGGATTTTAATTGGCACGCGTCCAGAGCCAGTTTTCCTCAGGAAAAATCATTTTAACGTATTTTTATCACTGATCAGCCGTAGTTATACGTAGTATAATTGAGAACTTGTCAAATGTAAGCGTTTTCAATACTAATAATAAATCTGTAAGTGTAGGTATTGCATGACAATGTATGTTCCTCCATAACTCTTAAACGAATTAACTGATTTTCATGAAACTTGGTAGGCTACTTTTTTCTTTTTCAACGCGGATGAAGTCGCGGGCACCAGCTAGTACTTATTTTATAATTTTGACTTAATTGACAGATTGCTTAACTTAAAACATTAACAATTATTTTTTCTGAAACATAAAAAGATTTTGTCATCGTATTTTTGCCTCCTCTTGGCTGTTTGTCATTTGGAGGGTTTTTCTAGGGTATATTTTGAGTTGCGTCGGTTTTTAAGTATTGAAAGTATAATATCATGATACGATAGGATACCACACGTATAAGATAATATGATACTAAAAGCTTTTCAAATTTGCAAAAAACAGGAAGATATGCGGAACTTAATTACAATTATTATTGCAACCCACATAACAACATATACCTATGTATATAACAAAAAAGGTGTATTTTAGTGCCGATACTGTACATTTATCATGAAGTGTTTCTGGATTAAAATGAATAAAATATTTCCAGAGAATGTGCTACATTGTTCACTGTATTTTAATTTGTGCTGTGGTTCGCCACTGTATTTGGTTAATATTCTACCGTTTAACTTTAATTAGCCTATTTGTATTCAAGTTGTACAAAGCAGTATTCTATATTATTTATTGCGTAAATTAATAATATGTTTTGTTATATTTTAACGCAACAAACGTCTTGGAGCGTAATAAATTTGTACTGGATAATCTTTAATAATATATGTAAAAATGTAAAATGATTTTTGTTTTAAAATTCTCAAAGCGTGTTAATTAAGAGACCGGAAAATTGAGAAATTGTGAAAAAAATTAAAGAACAAATGAGTAGAACCTATAGAATTTTTGCCCACCTAACTAAAGTCCCAGGCTCTGCTCGTGCCATAGATGGATGAATTTGCGGCACATTTCTTTTTATTATATACGAGTATATTATGAAATAGATAATATTTTCGTGAATAGAGAATATTTATTACACTTGATTTTTATTATACTTGATCTAACTAATATAAAAGTACGAAAATTTGTGAATGTGTATAGGTACACACGATCTATGTATGTGATCTATGTGCGGTATTATATGTACTCCGTTATTAAGTTTCCATGTGGTAATATTTACCGAAATAGGTGGCCATTCGTATGGTTACACTCTAGTTCTTCATTATTAAACTAGATGGCATTGTATATGATTCCTGTGGTATGTTTCTGAGATAACAATACTTACTACGGAAAACAGTGTCCTCGCGGTTAAACCCGAAAAACGATAATTTATCTCTTTTAGTAAAAATATATAACCCGAATAATCTATATATAATATATATATATATAAATATATAATCCGAGCCTATATAACCCTAATCTATTCAAAGTTCGAGTGAATAGGCATCTTCTGGGTGAGCTCGCTCCATCTTAGGCCTCATCCATACTGCTCAGCTGGTTGTTGGCCAAGAGGAAACCCATCTCTAATAAAAAAAAAAAAAAAAAAATAGCATGCATATATTTTAAAAGAAAGACAAAATGGTATAATACGTTTCACTATGATCATTAAAAAAAAATTGTTTGATGCTTCAGAGCCCAGAGCTATCACGTAACAAGATTTAGTTAGGATTGTCGCCACGATTTAGTGGTTATTGTAAACGGCCCTTTACAAATATTGATGTGAATCATTTAAGGCGTAACTAGTTGACAGCCCGAACTCATCGTTGCCTGTAGCTAAAATTCATTCTGTTTCACACAGAAATTGGGCGAAAGAGAAAGACCGATGATGAGCAGTTAGAACATAGCGCGCACACATACACAATTGGACCGTATTGTGACGTTGTTAGGCAACGCACACTGCGAGATCTCGTCGAACGCGGACGTTTGCCGCGAGTGTTTTATCACTAATTTGTTGTAGTACTAGTCTAGCAGCACGCCCCGGCTTCGCACGGGTATTTAACAAATAAATGACGCTTACATCGCATATTATAGTCTGGGGTGAGCGGCGACCACGCCACGCGACTTTTTTCTAATACTTACATTTTTAAACTCGTGATATCGTTCGAATGGAATGGTATAATAAAGACATTTAATTTAAACTCATACTTGTAATGTTCCTTTCAGTAGTGTTGTATATAGTGATTTTAGTATGTCTTTAGTTGGTAAGCCTTTTTAAATAAATAAATACTTATGCTGTTGCGACACTTTGTATAGATATTGATGTGTTCTGCAAAGTTTTCGCAGCGCACGCGATGTAAGGAATATTTTAAGTAATTTTTTTTACACCTTGGGTTACATTATTGGAGTTTTAGTAAGGATCTCTAATTTTTTTGAAAATTTATATAACATAGGCTATGTTCATCGCTGATAATTTAGCTTCCTAACAGTGAAAGAACTTTTCAAATCGGTTCAGTAGTTTCAAAGCGTATTCAACGCAAACAAACAAAGATTTAAATCTTTGCAAAGAAACAAACAAATTAGTATAGAAATAAGGTTAATTTTCCTGATTTTCCTGATTAGGATGTAAATAAAAGAAAAATACTTTTCATATTTATTTATTTTATAAACATTGGTATAACATAAAAATGAATGTTATATAAAATACAAACACAAAAAGTCTAAATTAGCACATATGGAGTTATTATTTTATTACTAGGTACTTCACAGAGATAATAAATATCCGTTGCGCTATTGATTTAACGTGATTGAGTAACAAATACCGATGAGTAAGATACAATACGTGATTGAATACAAATATGAACATCATCATCATCACACACCCCTTTTGGAGGGGGAGACAAGTTAAATTGAGTATAATAAAATAATAATAATGTGCAAATAATATTAATGTGTAGGTTCTTATCAATATTGAAGTCACAGAGGTGAAGTGGTGGAGGAACCTCACCTAATACCAACGCCAAAGGGTTTTAGTCGGTTAATGTCCGACATAACCCACAGGCCACCCCGGGTCTGTGGGTATCCATGGATGAGATTTCCCCTTGTCAAAAAGAAAAAAAAATGCAAACTTGGTTTTACACTACTGGTATCTATCTTAACAACATCCCAAAAAATCAAAACAGTGCAATTTTTTGCGACCTAACGCGATTTGCTGACAAACGCAAAGGGACGGCCGAATCAATTCATAAACAGCACTTGAGTGATGAACGACACTATGTGTCCGTCAAAATCGACGCACAGGTAAAGTAGCCGCCGAGGCCCAAGCTATATTAGCGAACGCATTGTGTCCCGGCTTATGTCAAAAGCAAGGTTATAATCGTTGGAGTTTGAATGGTCGTCGGTTATTTCAGGTTATATTCAATTTGAAAATTATATTTGTATCAACTATGTACTTTCAACCAATGGATTACAGTAGCGAAGAGGAGTTTGATAATTATATCAGTGTAGGATTTCGAACAATAAGTACAAAAAAGTAATAGGTGGTTTTCAAAAATCCTTTCGATTACTACAGTGCGGATGAATTTAGGAGGCGGAATAGATTTTCAAAAGATAATATTGTTCTATTCGTGCTCCTGCCACTGATTAGTTAAAATCTCGACAAACTAACCAAAAGAGGCCTTCCAATACCTCCTGTTTATCAGTTACTAGTGGCCCTAAGATTTTATGCTTTTGGGAGTTTCCAGGTTATTGTACCTCTCTAATTAGGAAAAAAAATTACAAATAAACATTTGTATTATAATATGAATATAATTTATTATTTATTGTAGATAATAACGAAATACATTGACTTAAAAAAAAATGTTTCAATAAAGTATAAGCTTTATTGAAGTAAATGATTTACCATTATATTATTTACAGATGATTACTGGAGACCTTATAAAAATCAGTCAACCTACAGTCTCGTAATATTAATATTTGGTCAATAAAATAATAATAAAAATCATATACCCACGCCGAAATAAAAATAAAACAAGCAACGCCAAACGAAAAATATTATACAGGCATATACAGGTTATAATATTAGTTAACATCTGTAATATCAATTGTCAAATACTAGAGTGAAGTATGCCACAACAAATTAACCAATCACAGGGCCGTTATTCAATACATAGTAAAGAACTTCTTGAATGGGATGGCTTGATATGAGTAACGCATAGCGTTCTTTGTATAGTATTGCTACTTAGACAAGTATCATTTGTGAATACGGGTGTTATACATACAAAAAAGTGTCAAAGGTAAAAATTATTCTCATAAAATTCTAAACAAGAGTATAAAAGTTTTTATACTAACTTTCAAAGTTTGAAAACTGGCGGTAACTTAAAAACCGTCAAGCTAATCAAAATAATGTAGAGAACATATTTTGTTTAAAAATTTAATGTGGATAATTTTTGTTTTTGATACTTTTTGTGCTTATTAAAGTTTTCGCAAAATACTTAAAAAATCGTTAACGGGTTGAACCGTTAACCCAAACAAGTTTGAAAACTTTATTAATTTGTTTGATTCCTCCATACATTGCTTACATAGAATGTCTGTATATATACTTACAAATTTGAGATGTTACAAACAGAAGCGTCAGTTTCAATGCATCCCAGTTAGTTTGAGCCTGAATATTATAGTAGCTAAATCCTTTACAAGGGGCATGTGCTGAGGGAATAATATCTTTGAAGGAGGAAACACAAGGTTGATTATGTACGTCTGTTTGAACCACCATTTGTAGAAATGATTCTTGAGGTGACCTAAAACAAAAATATATTAGTTAAAAATATACAATTAATAAAATAAACACGTCTATGTAAGACACTGGGATTTAGTTACGAATTTGAGTAGCAGTAGCAGAACATGAGGAAGAAGATGCTTTGTATGTTGTTGCTTGAACCACAATTGCTTTATATGCCTCAGGATGGTTTACATGAGGTGATCTAAAACAGGAATTATATAAATAAAAATTAGTTTTAAATTTCTAGAAAAATAGAACCTGATTTAAAATTATTTTACAAATAGCTACCCGGGGTGCATTTTTTTACGTAAAAACCTTCCCTGATTATGCCTCTATCCATGAGTGAAAACAGAATTAAAATCGGTCCAGCCGTTTTCGAGTTTTGCGCTTAGCAACACATTTTGCGAGAAGCAGTTAGGTATAAGCGTTTTTTTTTTCTCCATTACGACGATCCTTTTGCGGTTCTGTTTCATAAAATAAAGCATATAGCTATAAAAGCAGCACATACCTATTTATTTATACTGTAAGAATTTTATTATTTATGGACCATAAATTTAAAAAAAATACTAGGACAAAATTATCTTTACAGGGATAAGAAATATTCGTTGCTCTAAGATATAATTATTATACTCTAACTATTCAAATCCATCCAGCCATTTCCGCCTGATTGAGTAATATAAGTATATTATGATAATATGATACTCATTATTATTATATTATGATAATCATTATTAATTAGTATGATTTGCATAGCGTTGCCATCTCTAAAATAACGATCATAAAATTCAGTCCAGCCGTCTCGAGTTATAAATAACTAGCTGGTGCCCGCGACTTCGTCCGCGTTCTGGATGAAAGGTACCCTATGTCCTTTCTGGTGTCCCAGACAACGTGTATTATGTATGGCCGACCAGAAAAGTGCTTTATCAGTTTCGATAACAAATTCCATTCATTTCAAAATTCGCTAAGGCTTAGGCCGGTTTCAGTGTTCTCCTGACGGTCAGTACTGACGATACGTACTACCGACCGTGCGACTGACGCGGTTGTCACTTGTATGAAAATTCACAAGTCGTTACAAAGCTCGCCTGACCGTACGCACGCGTATTGCTACCGCGGTCGGTCAGGAGAGCACTGAAACCGGCCTTAGATTTGAAATATAGGTATTGATTACTGATTGACATAATTGTCACTGAATTTTCAAAAGAAAACTGACCTTATTATTCTACAACATACAAATAATGTTAGGGTGATAAAGTACTTTATTTGTCGAGTTTACCTATATAATATACCAAAAATTATGTATATATTATAACAAAAATTAGATTAAATATGTAATAAAACTTACCCATTATTTTTATATTTTGTAATTTGGTACAATGTGACGAGATTGTCCAAAGAGAGTCAATGTGATATGAAAATATGAAGTCACTTGTACAACAGCCTTGCCTAACTAAATAATAAAATAATGTCTTTACGTACAAACTATGCCACGTTATAAATAACTAGATAAATATAATATTTACGATGTATTTAGTAGACTATAGACTCTAGTCTAGCTCAGTCTAGCTGACAGATGACAGAGTGTTGCCATTGCCAACCTTATACGAAGTAATATTCGGGGCCCTAATAAATCCGTATAAATTCCGTATGACTGTGTATTGTATTGTAAAAAAATATCAATTGCAAAAAAACAACCGTTTTCATAGGATTCATTTATTAAAAACTAACTGGTGCCCGCGACTTCGTCCGCGTTGCAAGGAAATGCAGGAAATATGTGAGTGGTAACGCCAGACATAGTTATCCCTGTGACAACGGTGGCGTCGCCGCGCGACAGTGGCGCCCAATCCGTACAATATCTTTTTTTTATCCACACAATATCTTTTTATCTTTTTATGTCTTATTCTGATGTATAAGCTATATTGTTGTGAATTTCATTGAAATCCATTCAGTAGTTTTTGTGTGAGAGTAACAAACATCCATACATTCATACAAACTTGCGCATTTATAATATTAGTACCTACGGAATAAAATGATAATGTATGATTTTAAATAATAATTATAATAAATGAATAATTGATAAATTAACATCGAAATCAAAACAATGGTGCAATAGATACTTGTTAGGCAGTGTTGTCCATCAGCTGGATTATTTAGTTTCGTATTTATTTATGTACAATACTACTTATTGTATTTTTTTATATTGTATCCTTATAAAATTATTATTATTTTATATTTCTGAACATATAATTCCGCATAAATATTTGTATGTTTAAGTTACCCGTATGTGAAGTTGAAAATTAGTACATATACGGATAAATCCGTATAAATGGCAACACTGTGACTCCCTGCCCGGCCCATTCAAGGAGGATAGAGGTAACTCTTATCCTCCTTGATACCATTTATTGTGTGGGCGTGCCTTCCCTCCACTACCCGCGGGGGAAGAAAAGTCGAGTGAGATGCACATCGATTCATACCAAATATGAGGACAGAAAAAATCACAAATAGACCCTTGGGCTAACGGTTTTTATGAAAAAACTACTGCATATATCTATTTTGTGTAAAGTTATTTCAACTCTTGAATAACTAATCAATGTTTATGGGCAAAGTATTTTGGAGTTTTTGTAAACTAGAGTGACCTATTCAACCTCAAAGTTGCATTAAAACTTGTGTTAAAATATGGATTTTTCAATGATCATATCTTTTAAATTAATACTTTTTTTTAAGGATTGTATGCCTAGAAACTTAGTTAACGACAAGATAAATCGGTATCATGCTTACTTTTGTAAATTAAACATAAAACAGCGGTGTAATTAACCTTAAACGTTTGTATGTAGGAAAAGTGACTTGTAAAACCTTAAGATTTTAAATTAAGATTCCACTCGTTTAATTACTCTCAATTTATTACAAAAACAATCTCGCGTGTTAAATCGCGTATATGAAAAAAGGAATAAGAACGCAATTGCATATTGTCAAGTGCTTAAAATGGCTAAATTATAATATATTACGTATAGGGTACCTCCCCAAAAGTAATATATATATATTTTGAATTATATTATATTTTGAACATTGATGTAATACTTTTCTCTCTAAATTATACTTATATAATTATTAAAATATTACCTTTTAAAGCCGATATGCCGAGATTTCTTCCGCATTCCAGCGCGTCAACACTATTTAAATATAATTATACTAATATATAAAATATATTAAAATATGTGACTGCAGCGGTGACTCAGTATTTTAAAGATGGATTGGGGTAAACATTTTTTTAAATACACAAATATATTACCTATGTAGGTAGATAGCAAGCCGTAAGGTACCTATTGGCTCTGGTCCGACCGCAAGGTGTACTCGTCTCATAGTTATTTTTAATACTATACTTAGATCGGACTCGCTTCCAACATTGTAACTGAGCCCTGTTAATTGCATTCATTTTACAGTCATTCGCTCGTAGGTGGGTACGTATTTATTAATTGGTCTTCTCCATACACAACTAATTTAAAGGCAACATAATTCAAAAGACATTGCATACGTTTCATTAGTAGAGAAATAGTTTATATTAAACTTTAGACCGCTCAAAAGATAATTAAGACGCCATTCCTCACAGGTTACAATCTAAAAAAATATTTGTTAGTTGACCTATATTTCCTTAAAACTTGTTTGGGTTTTCTGTTGAAAATCTACCATCTAAGGAGAATTCTTCTTTGAATTGTAAACCACTTTGTTTAATGCGCAATTTGTAACAAGCGATAAGATAAAATCAATATTAATGCATAATTCTTGTGAATTACTAAGCCAATGAAGTTTGTATGTTGTATGAGAATAGTGGCGTAATCTCTTGGAATTTAAACCTGATGGTATGACCCACATTACAAAAATTCTTGAGGGCTTTCTATGGGACCTGTAAAGTATTGAGATCGTTCAGCTTTTAACCTCTCTTTCTTTTATTTTTGTGCTATATAGAAACGTAATCGCGACTTACAATTACGAAATATATTTGATGATTTACATTATAACTTTACACTCTTTTTATAGAAAGAAATTGCTACAATTACTATTTGCCGATAATACATAAATAAAAAATAATGTCTATGTTCCTATATCTCAATGCATCTTCTTTAAAAAGTATAAAATAAAGTCGATTCCCACCGTCTGTCCGTCTGTATGTAGGCTTAGATCTTTTGAACTAAGCAAAGAATTTTAATGTGATTTTCACTAATGGAAAAAACGAGATTTTACAAAAAAAAACCAGGGGCGTTCCGCCACTTTTTATACAATTTTTTTATTTTAATCCTATAAAACCAATAAGCAGGTGATGAAACTTACGTGTATTCAAATAACAGACTTAAGTCAAACTAAGGTCAAACCTGAAATCGTATTTAACTGTCATGAATATTTAAAATTAATATCCATTTATTAAATCGTTTAAAGTAATTTATATTTTACCAGACGATGTAAACATAAGCGTGTGTGTGAATTCACATAAAACATTTATTATTGATATATGTATATTATACTACTTGAACATTTTACATTGTAATACATGGATGTTGTAAAAGTGGGCCTGGAATTATATGTATTTATTATTAGGGTCGTATAATTAAAAGTATGCATAATTATTGTAAATTAAAACTGCATGGTAGGTAATAGGTATTATATTCTCGAATGGCCCAACAGAAACAACACAATCATTTGCCTTCAGTTGACCTTTGAATACTTTATGTAGCAGTTTTTATTAATCAATTCACCTTATTGAGGATAATATATAAATATTAAAATATATTATGCCTATTAACAATGTTGCATGCAACTTACGGAGATAATTTTTTATGATAATAATCTCTCTCTTGGTATACACAATAATGTGTTTTATTATTCGACCTTCATCATTTGGTAATTAATTAAATGATCTAAAAAAATGTTGACTTTTTATATAATGTAGTTATAATAGTAATTGTATATATCTTCGGACAGATACAATTTTTTTCTGCTATTTTTATACCCAAATTTCCTCGTTTATTCCTCTTTCCATTAGTGAAAACCGTATCAAAATTCGTTAAGAGAAGTTAGAGGTATTATAAATAATTATAATGTTAATTTAAATAAAATTATTAAAATAAATATCTTTAAACTCTTTAAAAAAACGCAAATACAACATTATTACCAAAATCGAAATGTATTATTATATTACTGTCATTATTATTGAAAATATGTAATTCAAAATTGAATTCGTAAACCATGTCCCTTGACGTAACATTAAAACATTAATAAGAAAATTTTACTTTTTATGTTTTACCTATTCACCTAAAATCTAAAAAAAGTTATACTCGTATGATACTTCTTACTTAATTTTTCTTGTCCATTTGCGCCCCAAATGTGATTTGTAGTCCATTACATAAGGAACGGTTGACATTGTGTCAATGTGAACACGTCCTTATCAAAAGTATGCGCGCACGCAGCGCGGATCATCATATTAATAAGTTGTTTTTTACCAATAGAAATAGTTGCATGTGAAACTTTAACAATGTATAAAAAAAACACTCGCGTGCGCTTATATCTATTCCATTTCTAATTAGCTTAATCCGTTCATATAATAAAATGTGGCTTTTCTTTTCTTCATTTTTTTAAATTTAACTAGACTGGGCGATCGAGCTTCTCTCGGGCCAATGAAAAGTTTAAAGTTTTATACATGTAAAAAAGAAAGTCTATGAAACATTATAGAAAAACAATTCAAGAATACTTGAATTAATAATTAATTATTTAAAATATTATAAAACGAGCAAGGGGTATTACTTTTGTAACCGTTCCATTTAAAAAAAAACTAACCTAAAACGAATTTTCTCGAAGATAAGACTCTAACAGATCGATTTAAAAACCCTTAACTTTAGATTTTCGTCAAAATCGTTAGAACCGTTTGCGAGATCGTCGTGGCATACAAGAATTTCTCGTTTAGTATTATAAGATTATTGTTTTAAAAATTAAAAAAGGGTCCGCATGTACATAATATTTTGTTTGTCTTACTATAGGCGACAGTAGCTAAATCTGTATGAATAGTTTAGAAGGATTTGGGAGGATCTGTGCAGATAGTGGCCGACGGCCTCTACTAAACCCTACTTTTATATAGTATAGATAGATGAATGATTAAATTCTCAAGTAGATTGCATTAAACATCATGTTTAGTTTACCCTCTCATAATTTATTCCCTTCATTTTGCATTTCGTGAGACTTAGCGAAAGATCATAGACGTCGTAGCAGCTTAATATTTATCGAAAACTTTAATGTTTAAATTTTCCTTTAGTTTAACCTAACACGCGTCCAATATTCGAAATAATTCAACTGTATAATGTAAGGTGGCATATTAATGACGTGAAATGTGTAATATATTAATATTTTAGAGGTTTCGTGGAAGACAACTACAGTTTGACTAAACCTAGGTATGCCCTATGCCCCGTTAAAAACGTTTGAAGTTGTTAATTTAGAACTAGTTGTGCTCTCGGTTTCACCTGCCGTTTGATAGTTTAGATTAGCGAGGAAACGGACAGTGATTACTTGGTTTTTTTAATTACTAGCTGCTGCCCGCGACTTCGCCCGCGTAACTTTTAAATTATATACTAAAACCTTCCTCGAGAACCACTCTATCCATTGGTGAAAACAGCATGAAAATTGGTGCAGTATTATTAGAGTTTATCGGAATAGACACACAGACAGATGACGCGGAGTACTTTGTTTTATAATATGTAAGGAAGTGCTTAATTATTTGGTTTATTGCGATTGAAAAATCGCAGCTTTGGAACTAGCTGTTAGTGATGTTAAGCACTAAGAAAATAAAATCTGAATGGAATTAAATAGTTTTTCATTGCTACCTATATATAGAATTTCATGTATCGATTAAAAATTAATAAGGTAAAAGATCCGCGAAAAAGTTACGCATACGGATCTTTCTTTTCCCTCGGATATCCGTGGATACGGATACGGATATCCGGCACATCACTACTAGCTGTAATGCCGGTTGATCCCCGTGGTTACTGAATGTTTTATTGTTTCATTGAAGTGCTAACCTATACTTGCTTGAGGAGCTGTGAAAAATTTCCTCACTGATATTAATATAAAAAGTAACCACGGCCGGTTTTATAGAATTACAAATCAAAATTATTTATACATTCAAGCAAAATCATTGCAAGTTTCTAGCAATTAGCTATTGTGTAAAAATGTATTAACTATAACTATAACCACTAACTAACAATACGCGCGATTAATCGTCTTATAATTATCTATTTCTTGTTATTGTAATATCTAAATTGTTTTTGTATTCAATAATAAATTACCTATTTGACTTTTATGGCGCTTTAGAAGCTACATTTTTTTAATACTTATTCGCATCTTATCATGGATTGTAATGACGTGTCGTTTAAGCCAAGAGGTGATCGTATTTAAACCTAGATGTACAGTGATTAAAATAAAATTAGATTGAGACCTAACTCTCTGTGTACTCTGATACGATAAAAGATAAGGTACAAGTTTAGGATAAGGGAAACTGAAGGCAACATGACTTTATGATATTAAAACAATAAATAATTATAAAAACTCAAAGAAAAAAAAATTCATTTTACTTATTCCTCATTTTACTACCGAGTTTATTCGTCAGTAACAATAAACTAATAGAACTTACATTTATTTAATTAGGAACTTTAATTGTAATTTAAAATTAAAGTTTTATTTTAATCCTATACATTTTAATAAAAAAAAATTTTTTCCTGCCAACCAAGGTATTAATTTTGGTTTTATAAAGATGTATAATAATTTAGGTTTATTTATACTCACTGTTAGAATTTTATCTAAACTCGTCTTGTGTCATTGATATTAATAAAGATAGCTAAAAACGTATTGTATTGAAGTCGTCGATAAGCGACAATTATATTAAAATGTGCCCACATAGTTGCATGACATTTTCAGGCTTATAAACAACATTCGTAATAATTTCTATTTGTCAAACACGCGATGCCCAATATCTGTAGAATGTGTACCCACTGATAATAATATAGTAATACAAATTTAAAAAACCGCGTTTCTCGATGTGTACTTTTTAATAATGTCATAATTTAGGTACTTATTTCGTTTTTTAACTTTGATTTTGGCATGCATCGTGCATGCAAAGTTGACGCTCGACGCCTATCGCGATACTGTTGCATAGTCGACCACACATGCAGTTAACCGGTCGTAAATTCATTAAGCACTTCAGCTTGAAACATGTTCACTCCGTGCTATTGTCGTACAAGTGTAAACGTCTCTTTACGCGCATTCACGCAAAACGCGTTTTTGCTAACCTTCACCGTTCGTCAGCCGCTCGTCATTCCCATAGGGGGGTATTTAAAAAAAAAGCCAATAACTTGCGGTTACATATCCATTGATTATACGATAAAATGTAAGCAGCCGCGTCCATTACGTGGCGAAGGTCGATTTCATTTGCGATCCTGTATTTGAACATGTTATTGCCTTATATTAATGCTCGCACACACCGCCACGGCTGAGTACTTACACCGCGCGGAGGTCCGTGTGAGACCCCGCTCCTCTGTGTGGGTATTATTAGACGTTTGAGACAGGGAGGTCGATGACTTATTCTCCTCATTGTAATTTACAATTTATTTAAATGTTATGATTTGATAGATGAACAAAGATTTCGCAATCTACAACGCTCATAATGTAAGTAAGTACTGCTCCGTAACTGGAATGGTAACGTAACGATGTAAGTATAAACTGTTTTTGTACATGCAATTATACTTTTTGCGGTGTCTTTTATTGTCGCTAATAAGATGGTTCCTCCACCATTTCGAACATTGTCGGCACAAGTATATTGCATTATGTTCGCTTCAATCGAGCCTCTATTCTACACTGTCTTTTTGTGTAATCCTACTAATATTATAAATGTGAAAGTTTGTGAGGATGGATGGTATGGATCTTTGTTACTCTTTCACGCATAAACGGCTTAACAGATTTGGATCAAATTTGGCACACAGAAAATTTAATACCTGTATGTACAGGACACTTCTTACTTTGGTAAAACTTTTTACGCCACTGTCGTCAACAGTAGCGGCGCCACAGTCGTAACAGCGATAAAGATGCGTTATATCAGGTGTTATATTTTTCAACGCGGACGAAGTCGCGGGCACCAGCTAGTATGTGATATTGTTGAATTGGAATCTGCATGCATTATGGAACGAATTGTAATAGGTACCCCGCTCGCAATAAACCCACTTACATAAATATTTACAATACATATAAGGCCAGACGGGGTAATTATAAGACGAAAACAACAACTTTTAGATTTTCAAGATAATAGCAATTCTTAAAAAGATCTTAGAATGCTTAAAACTATGCACTCCTAAAGTATCTATCTTGCATTAGGTTCAGATATGCTATTAAATGTCTAGAAAGTAATTTTTTAACACAAAATATGCGTCTCATTTTTTTCCTCTACTACGGGGTAACTATAAAACACCATACTTTAAAAATAAGACATCGAATAACTTCTATGCTGTAGATGTTTTTTAACTGACAGGGTTATCGTAAGATAGAGTGAGAAAAAATGCTACAAATAAATAAGAAAACTTTCATTAAGTCTTTTATTTTCGCAGAAATTTCTTAACAAAATTAAAACACTTTTACTTTACTATGCTTAACATAGATAATCTTTGGAATGTAATTACTAGGTTTTTAGTACGAGTAGTTAAATCACTGTCACAAAATGTACCACATAGGCATGAGATCACAATTATTCATAATAAATGGAACATTGTCCACAAACAAAAAAAAAATTGCATAAAAATCAATTCAAGTACAAAAATGAGACGTTTTAGTCATCACACTACATAGTATAAATCAAAGTCGCGTCCCGCTGTATTTGTCCCTATGTATGCTTAGATCTTTAAAACGACGCAACGGGTTTTGATGCGGTTTTCATCAATGGATTGGGTGGTTCTCGAGGAAGGTTTTAGTATATAATTTACAGTTACGCGGGCGAAGTCGCGGGCACCAGCTATCTACTAAAAATAAAGATACAACCCCGGAAAATTTTATAACAGCAAAGAGGTCAGGCGTTATATTACTTCTTCTTCTTCTTCTTCTTTCTTACTTAACACTGTCTTTCTTCCTTCCTTCGATGTATTATAGTTGTGGACTCTTCTCCATAGCAACGATTTATCAACTTTATACTTCTCTTCTGCTTCTCTGTATAACAGCTTACCTTTTTGCAGTTCTTCTAAAGCTTCTTGTAATTTCAGTTCACTATAAGTCTTCAATTTTGGCACGTAATTTCGTGGCATTTTGATATGTGCTAATAGGTAGCCTGTCTTATATTTAAACTAATCTTGTTTTATATTTTCCCGAAGACGTGTCTTATTTTTTCCCACAAAAATAAACCGTTTTTACCGTGCGCTAGCGAAAGACAGACTAATAAGACCGATTGTTCCTGCAAGTATTGCTCCCGCCGCATGCGCGGCGCAGGAGCGGGAGCACGTAGGTATAATGTCCGAGCGAGCACTAGAAAAGTTTATGGACCCTGATTAAAAGTTTTCGCGCCAAATTTTTCAACTATTGACAAATTGTTCTCAAAGTAGTTAAAGTTACAAGAAAAGGTATCAAAAAAAAATTTGGACGTTATTGCTTATGAAATAAGGAATATATTAGTCTATATAAGTAACAGAAATTCAATTTCATTCGAGGTTTTCAAACAGTGTCTTATATTTACCCAAAATATCGGATGTTTTATTATTACCCCGTTTGGCCTTATAATAATAATATTATTTATCATTGTTGCTGAAACACAATAGATCGTATCATTTGAATAATTTTATCTGATACAAGTATACGTAAAATCGAGCTCAACGAAAGTACTGTCGCAAACAGAAGGTTTAAACTTTTGTCGCGCGTCGATTGTTTGCAGAATGTATAGTCTCTCATTAATCTCGGCATTGTTTGTGATAACACAACTTCGCTATTAAAATAATATTATTACTTCTAAAATATTTTTAATTGACGAGCAATTTTAGTTTATGATAATGTTTCTAGATGGTATTTTAGGTGTAAGCATTATTTCACATGGGGCTTAATCTGGGCGTTAAAGGCTATTTCTACGTGTATGGCCACTTTTAGATTTGATCAACACGCAATTTTTTTTAAAGCCTTGGATTAAAAGTAGCCTTTTCTATCTCTAAATTTAACCTTACTCGAAATGTCTTCAACTAAGATACCAATGCTCTTTGATATTTTATGAAGAGTAGGTACCCTGAAATTTAGGTGTCTGTATAAAATGGGTTATTATACATATTGTAAATTATACCGCGCAAAGGGAAATAAAATAATTTAACATGATGTATAAGTTTTATCGGCGGCAGCGAAGCGTGTTATATTTTTATGGTAAACAGTTTTTTCTCCGATTATACAATGTTGGATGTTAGCGCTTCAACGCGCCCCGGGGCACATTTCGAACTCTCAACTTTATTCGCACAGCTTAAAGTCCAAATTAAGTATTCGCTTACACTTTCACTTACGTGTTGTTGTGTCACTAATAGTCAACAGTTTAGCTACTTTGGGGCTATTTACGCGCAATGGTTAGGACTTATCTTGATAGTATCACTGGTGGGGGTTCCAATCCGGCCTTGAGTGTTTTAGACGGCTTACTGAATTTCCCCGTTTCATAAATATGAAATTTAGTTTTACCGCCTCTTATACTAAATACAGACCTGTGTTTTGTCACAATTAACAATAACTGTAACATGAAATATGAATTTCACCTAGAAACTAGGAAGTTTGTAGTCAAGTCAGACGTAGTGGTCTCCTCTTTCATGGAAGTACAAGGCTGACAATACAATAATAATGTTTGTGAACATCTTGCACAATACTTGCGTTGCGTGGCTCTCTCGCTCTACATTAATAAACAGTACACTGATACTAAAAAAAGTTTATGTCAAATAAACATGAACCCTTCGTTTGCGGACGCACAGTTGGAGTTGATTTTAATTTATTTCACAGTTTTACAATCAATGCAGTAGAGAAACGGATGTGATTGCGCAAAATAACATTTACCCTAGCTAGGGGATTTTGTTTTAAATTTTATGTTAATATCGACAGACAGACCGACAGGCTAATTTTTATTTAAATAATTCTTTCTACTAAGTACTTATTTTAAATTACATTTATGTATCATCGTGTTTATTATTTAGTAATTTGTGTTAATTTAAAAAAAAAATACTGAATTACATTGTAAATATTTATTTCCTCTTGAATTAAAATAAATAAAATATAATAACAATGTATTTTGTTAAAAATATTTGGTTAATTAATATGTTTTCTTTTCTATTTTGAGAGAATATTGTAATATTTGGGAATGTGAGCTAAGTACATAATAATATCCAAGGCGTTGTCGGCATCAGTGAAGATGAAAGGCGTTGCATCACTGTAGGCAAGATATATTGTAACAGTGTGTTTATTGTATGTAATGTGCGGTGGACGCCGCCACGGGAACGTTCTGGATGCCGTTTTTATGTGTTTATGTATTCTAATTTTATTGTTTTCTTTATTTGCGTCCCACTTTTGTTTGGTTCGGAGCTCAGCATTGTTCCCTGTCGTAAACGCTGATTTAGATGATAAATAAAATGTTGTACTGAATATTGTTCTATCCGATTTTCGCAAGCACGCGCTCCGTCACGCCACGCTCGGACAATTTTATGTGTATTCAATGTAATTTCTTTGTTAAATAATATAAAACGAAGTGTCGAGTCGTTGCACGCGGCGCAGCAAGAACTCTTGTATCGGGGGATCGAGACGAAACCTGTTTTTATTGCGAATTAATATTAATAATGAATACTTGAAACGGGCGCGATTGTGAGTTGTATAGTTGTAATTAAGCGCGATTATAGCGGCACCAGCAATTACCAACAATGTCTGCGCCTTGCACCGGCGACGTAGCCAACCGAGAACCGAGTGCTGCTTGCTCGCCATCGCCATTCGCCACACTCGACACCACTCGGCACCGCTCGTGCGAACTCGCCGACACTCGGCCGCGGAGCGTCTTATCACCACGTGCTCGTCCGGTTTCATTGTACCAATGTTTCAGAACCAATTGCAACTTTCTTTCCATATATTTGAAGTGCAACTCTATGACTCTCTACTCGCCTTGTCGATCCTTTCCAGCCCCGCACTGAGCTCGTATGAGCTTTAATATTATGAAAATAATATAATCTGCTATATTAGTTTGTCTTAAACTACTTAATTTCATTATCTACTTTAATTATCTAGTAACATAATACCTCCGCCCTTATGAGGCAACTATGCAATGAAATCGTTCAAGGCCTGGGGGAGGTTTACTCACCATCTAGCGGGTAGAATTTTTACGTAAGTATTAATTGTTACGAAACCCTTCAAATGTGCTAATGCAGGAGTCTTAAAGTAAAATAAATATTTAATTAAATTAAATAACTTATAAATTTATAGAATATAAAATGTAATAAATGCCCGCGACTTGGTCTGCGTTAAAAAATTAAAAAAAAATAACTTGAGAAATCAAGGTATTATAACGCGTGGCTTCTTTATCGCTGTGACAACAATGGCGCCGCCACCTTTGAAGACAGTGGCGCCGATTTTTTTAATATTTTTAGACGATCCTAAATGTTAAACCAGGCAATAAACTATTTGTGTGCCAAATTTCGTGCAAATTCGCGTTCAAGCCTTTTGCGTTCTTGAGGAACAAACATCCAAACACAGAAAAAAAAAATCGCATGTACAATATTATTAGGACTAGGATAAAATCATTTCAAGATTTGTATAACATTAAATTTGTATGCTGCTAGTGCATTGCATCTCACGTAAGCGTATTTTGAAGTGCAAAGTGTAGGTAAATTCGACGCACATTGTACACGCTAAACAACATCTTAATTGAAAACTTAAATTTAGAAATAACCCACGAACTATACAGATTTTCACATAGCATGGGTATCGTGAGTACGGTGAAGTTTGCTATTTAAAGATTTTAGAATCTCGTATTTAGGAACAATTTTCATAATTTACAAACTTAACCCACGCTATATGAAAAATACTATAAGAATGTAATTTCGCAGTCTGAATTATGTTTTCGAGTTATATATCGTATAAAAGTATGCAACGATCTGCATTAGCCACTACATATAATACGGGCGATATGTGGAAGGGTTCTCAATGTAAGTTTGTAAAGAGTTTAATGAACACTTAAAACGGTTTCGGTGCGCCCCCAAAGCAAGCTAAGTTCGCGGGCCACGGATCGATGCGGGGCAACATTTTACGTTCTATTTCCGAAGAAACGCGAAACCGGCACGAGCATCAGCCGTAATAAATTTCTTGTCTTATAAAAATAAAACTTTTCTTTTTGGCGGCGTTGCGCGGGAGGGGGTGCTACGGGGTGCCGTGGCGGGGTGGAGGGGTGGCAGGAGGGGGCAGCCGGGCCCCGGCGAACTTGTGAATTGGCCACGCACACAAACGCCGCGAAACATTATCGTGATTCATATCGTTTATAATTTTATATTATGTTAAAGCGGGGAGCCGGGAGAGGGGGGGCGATATTAAAAATACAAGAGCCGACTGCCAGGGAAGTACTTTTTGCCGGTACCGTCTGGATGGGAACCAACTTTGTTTGTGCTCAAACTATTGATCGATTCAAATTGAAAGCACTCTTGAATGCTTTAATTTAACTTTTTAAATGTTATGTATTTCGGTAACATAAAAATTATTGTGATGAACGTGCGTTATTGCGAGAGGCAATGAGTCAATGAGTCAATGAGGCGGGTAACACAGAAACGAGAAACGAACTTGTCTCACCCGAGCATCAAACCCGTACGGTTCGATTGGCGTGACGATGGAGAGCGGACATCTGCGGCCCCTATAGCGATTTGCATTATACATAGTAACAGACAATATTTTATTTATAATTACTATTATCATAGGCAAGTTTGTGACATGCCCGCTTGTAAACTTGCGATGACCTGACCATATAGCCAGCTAGCTACCAGTTCCATTAATTGATAGTATAATATTATAATAGGTATTACAAATTTCCTTGCAAGATCATGTTTGAAATGTGTGTGTTTTACACATGTCATTTAAATAGAATTAAACAAAAGGGCAATAGAAGGGCACACTGCGATTCGCAGTCATTTACACTTGTCATTGTGTTAGACCAGAATCGTATTACGTCTACTGTCCATTCTACTCCTTTGTGGGCTTTGGATGAGGAGGCCTAGGTCATAGTAATCAACATTAGCACACAGGAGGTGTGCAATGAATCTCTAGTTTTATAAAAGATTTCTAGTTATCTTACATACCTAAACAATATTCTTCTTTTCTTAACAAGATCACTTATTGTTAAGGGGTAAACAAATGCTAAATCCTAAAAATTTGCATTGTTTAATAAAGATGTTACAAGAAAGTGTCAACGTAATTGGCTTGAAAAAAATATATGTTATACTTAAACATGTAAAGAACAAATTTTATTGTTTAGAATCTCCATCGAAGTAATAGAAACCCCACAATAAAAGTTAGAACATAAGAAGAATTTGACTTATATTGAAAATTGTTTCGAAAACGGGTTTTTGCGCGCAAATGATTCCTGAACCGGTTAATGAGTCAATGTCAGTTAAAAAACAAATAATTTTTTCAATTTTTTTTTCAATTATTTTATTGTTTTAATGGTATATATACAAAAAAACTACAATTGTCAGGCCTGTTGAATTGTCTCCGCCGCCTGGGAGCTCTATATAATTATGTGGAGCTTCAGTGTCTCAGTGACTGCATTGAAGTGAGGACTACGTTTGTGTTTTTCGTGCGGAATTAGTTTGATATATATTTTAAAGGTCAAATCGGTGAAGGTCAAATCGTCAATGTCATTGGCCTATGTGAATCCCTTAAAGCAAGAGATCGTTTTTTGAAAGATACATATAATGAAAAAAAAAAAAAAAAAAAAACGGAGGATTCCAACTCGTCTCTGCTGCGTCTGCGTTTAAAATTGATTAAAATTACCTAGAGGTTGGCTCTCCCTCGCGTCTGTATGGAGGTTTAGTGAAAAGGTACTCATATTTACTTTGTCTTGTCTGGTCATTAACTTGAGTGATAATTTTTTTGTCGTTTCAACACTTACATTAAACGCGACAGACAGACGCGTCGGAGTGCGTTTGCAACTTTGCACCCTTTGAGAGCGTGACCTAAAAAATAGGGGAGGTGTTCCGTACAACAGCGGAACACATGCGTGAATAAAAAAAAAGTTTCACTAGAAACGTGTCGGTCGTAGCCATAATGGTCGTAGCTACCAAAAGTTTTAAGAGAACGCCACAAAACATTTCGTTCGTACTTAGGCATTGTAAGCAAAGCAGTGTCAGCAATATTTCATCATAATAAATTAAAATAAGTTTTAGTGCAATTTTTTTTTATGTGAACTTCGTTAGACAGGTTGACAGTCCACTTGATGGGAGATGGCATCCGTCGCTTTTATAACACAAGCAACGACACAGGCACAGAAACAGGTATATACTGCAAGTGCTCCTTGCTTAGTAATATTAAGGAAAAGGAAATCGGAAGGGTCTCCTATAAAGATGTCCTCGCTGGATTAAGAGGACAGATATTGAACTCCTGAATAAGCCATGTTTTCTTATTGCATACTACTGCAGGTTCAAATATCCTTTAAGAAAATAAAACTAAGAAAGCTATTATTATTTTTATTTTATTTTATTTAAAAGTTAATATTTAGATTTAGATGTTTTACAATAAACCACATTGTAAAGTAATTATTTACCAGACTTTCATATAATATTTACGAAACATTCTCATGATGTTTGAAGGCATTACATAATATGTAGTAATAATATTTACGTCGGACGTCACAATTATTACTGAACATTTAGAATACATAATTTTCTCAAAAGACCGGTCAGAAGCAGCTTAGATCAACCTTGTGGGTCCGTGGCCTCCACTCGAGAACCTTCCGGCTCCAGGACCGTTGGCGCTCCGTACTATGCAATGCCCAAGTGCCCACTGCCATTTCAACTTAGTGGTTGGCCGGATTATGTCGGTAACTTTCGTTCGTCTACGGATCTCCTCGTTCCTGATTCGATCACCCAGTGTAACCCCGAGCATAGCCCTCTCCATAGCTCGTTGAGCGACGTTTAACTTTCTTACGAGTCCCATAGTTAGAGACTACGTTTAAGCGCCATATTGTGTTATTTGTGGTAACACATTGGTCGAAAACTTTTGTTTTAAGGATTTTTTGATGTTATTTGTAAGTTCTGCTAGAGCAGGGTACAGACAGTCGTGATGTGGCTTCAGAGGGATCGGCGACAAGCGACAGTGGGTTTAAAACATGCGGAAATATCCGTAATAAATAACGTAATGCGTTATTAAACGGTCCGTCGAACCGAGTAACGCGTTATAAAACCACATATATTTATATGCAATACAATTTCATTATTAGCTGCCTATTTGTGACTCGTTATTTCTATTGTCGCTTTTTCTATTTATTATCCGGCACACAATATATGATTATAATGTGCCTTATAACAAATGAGATATGTGGGAGTTAGTGCGTTCCACACGGGTGGGCACACACAAAATTTGTATGTTATCGTCAAACTAACCGGTGAAGATTTTTTTCGTTTAAAACTAATTACTGTTTAAGAAAATATGCTGTCAACTATCTCACAACTGGCTTTTACCCGCGACTTGGTCGGTGTTCCTTTCAGTAATGTTAATTATTACACTGCAACAGACAGTTTTATTGTAACAAAACATCGCAAATTTTTACAAGAATGTGAACCGTAGGGTAGATTTGGCTTTTTACTTATATAAAGTCTTTAGTAGGTACATGGTCTAAAGACTTTAGACCCTACACACCCAAAAAAAATCCTAATATATGAAATAAATCATGCGGTAGTAGATATTATAATTTCATTTCGAAATGCACTAAAGACGAAAATTGATAAATTTATGCAACTTTTAAAACTCTAGTAGTGTGACATGATCGTTTCTCTACAGACGCGACGCCTATAAGAGCTAGTTGAGTACAAGCGATATGTTATAAGTGCTACGATGTTGAACAGGCAAAACTAGACTTTTACCTTTAAAAGTCAATGCACCTTATCGACTGCACGCTGCCCTTGTGCTTGCTTTGGACGTTAAGCTTAATTCTCTAACAGCCTATGAGTATTCTAGGATCGCACGAATATGCATCTTGGCAAATAGTGTTAATAAAGTCTACTTTCAATCTTTTTAATTTGGCTCAAAATAAATCGCTATTGTCATTTGATACTGTCTCGGCTGAGGAAATTGTTTAATATAAGGTTAAATAGAGATGTCTGTAGCTCCGAGTATGTCAGTTTTAAATCATAACATACGAGGTCATACTGAGCACTAATAGCCTCTTTCACCATCTCTGAGTAATTTGTCAAGTAGGCTAACCACCACTTAAAGTCACCAGTAAGAAAACGTACGAGTTTCACCATCTTCGAGTAGCTTTACTCAAGGGTAATTTCAATGAAATTGACACAAGATACACTCGTAACATTTACTCGCCAATAAGCTTTACTTGAAAAGTAACTAATCTACACTTTACTTGTAGTCGGTGAAAGAGGCTCTGAGTGTTGTAAAGAGTTGGGTTGGGTCAATTCAGTTCACTGCTCGCACGATAGTAGCTAGCTAATTTGAGCATTAACAGTCTATTGCCCCATATGTGCCAATATATACACTGCATAAGTGCATCCTTGCAGCAGAACCTCGTTTGGACACACCATCAACTTATGTTGTCAGAAGTGGACCACTGCTTCTCTCAGTAAGCAGCCATCAACGATACCACAACCATCGTTCCTGGCTGTAGTGAAATCCGTTCAGAATTAAGTGTGATTCAGAGGGCTGTGATGTGATCCCGTAAATCCCTTGGGAGGATGTGGCTTGCACTGGTACCTAGGGGACATAACATGGTATCAATCGATTGCTCATCTTAATCGATCCATGGGCTCATGTTATTTCCGGAGAAAAAATAATATAATTTTCTGTGAACAGTGAACAATTTTTGTTTATATATATTTTTTTCATTTTTGAATGCTATTTTTCAGTATTAAAAAAAATTATTCATTAAGTATTTTCAACTTGTATACGACTATGACACAATAATCGGATAAAGTTCGCATTAGGGAGTACTTCCTAGTTGGAGTATTGTATTATCCCCTCGCCGTATCTTCTGCTTCGTGGCAGCTATTGTGAAACATCTCGTAAAAAAGAGCACCAAAATGGCTACATTTACCCTAATTTTCACGGAAGTATCAGTGATTTTTAACTTAAATCAAATCATTTTGTACAATACAACAGTTATATATCTACAATGGGATTGTAGTAATGCTACAATAACAATGTTATAAATTGTTTAATAACTAATTCTGATAACTATTCGGTGAACTCTTATTGCTCTATCATTACCCAGAAAAATGTTTCGACATTTGTTTTTATTACTTACTAATTTGCTTGTTTGCATTTTACATGTGGTCGATTCCAGGACTCGATTAATAAACAAAAAAAGCGATGTCAACTAAAATTGGTTCTTCTATATTTAGATTTGTGCAAGATACGAGTACAAACGACTTGTTCGTATGAACGCTCTTTACCACGTCAGCAGTGTGAAAGAAACTCCTTGCTTAACAGTTTTCAACCTGTTGTAGTGCTATTAATAAAGAATGAAATAAATTATTATATGTGTTTTGCTGTCTTGTGCGTATTGTTAAATGTGTTGTACGCTACTATCCTTAGTACCTATACTAATACGATAGCCACCACCATTTAAAATGGAGTTAAAAGTTTAAAAAATCCTTGATCCAATGATTTGTTTAGGTTATAATATCATATTGATCTTTTTTGGACTGATTCCTTTTAACGATCGCCCGTACTATTGGCACCTGCTTCGCTTATTGTACTACTAATATGCAAATTGATGATAGCCGTCCAAAACTAAAATCTTCATCCGATAGCGCGAGTGTTTTTCCTCTTCTCGTCTTTTTATGATTTTATGATGAAGGCTGTCTACATTATGGTATTGTAGTGATTATCTTTATTTTGCGCTTAAGTTAGATGAAAAGCTTTGCTCCTTTACTTATATTGTTATTTATTTTGTGTTTAGTCCAGAAGCGACTTGTCCGTAATAAAATTTAACAAAATCTTAATAAGAATTTCATATTGTTTACCGAGACGACGACGGGGCTGTACAAACTTTTCAAACTAATAAAGAGAACATTCGCAAACAATTTCGTACTTGAAATTACTCTTCAAAGAAGATTCGAATTACAAGAAAGTAATAAGAAAGTAGTATAAAGAATAAAAGTTAATACGTATACACAAGACGAAGTCAGTCTACCTTCCTGGATACGAAACAAGACTAATTTTATTTAGGGATATTTTAGTATTAACTTTTTCGCTATCCTGCTAAAAGATGCATGTAGATAGCTTACGAAATATCAATCAGCTCTGAAATAATTCAAAAGTTTTCATTCCCTGGATTATCGTTAAGCTCGCACGGCAAGTTAACCTACTCATAAATGTCAAATCGATTTAAGCCATTCTACCCCTTACATGTAATCAACATGGTTGATATTATATAGACAGCCCATCGTTACGAACAACCCTGAATATTAAGTTCTTTTAATGACGTCAATGCAAAACAGACACTTTGTTCTATTCTATAGGTACATACGAGTATAAACTTTCATTTACTCTCTCTCTAATTAAGAGATAAATATGCATGAATTCAATAAATAGGTAGTTTTCATTTGTTTTTTCATATTTTCATTTAAAGTTTGCTGCAAGTAAATGTGTAAGACTTAAATGTTTAATTGTCTGACGTATATAATTGTTCTACATAATCGACATTCATTTATATTAGCTAGAAAAAGTGGACAGAGCGCTATAATTATGTTGACAGATAATTTTTTTATAACTGGACTTTTGATGCTGATATAGATGACAACTTTACCATTATATTTATACCTGGAAATTCACGTAATAACGTCACTTGCTAACTGTAAGATGCGATTGCGTGATCTATAATCTGATAAAATTAATTGCATTATAAGTAAACTAGCTGGTGCCCGCGACTTCGTCCGCGTTGAACGATGAAATGTACCCTATGTCCTTTCTGGTGTCCAGACAACATGTATGCAAAATTTCATGGTGATCAGTTCAGTAGTTTTTGCGTGAAAGAGTAACAAACATCCATACATCCATAAATCCATGCAAACTTTCGCATTTATAATATTAATACTATTGAAGATATATTTTTTTTGCTTAAATAAGATTACTCTTTAGCCATTTTAATTTCACATAAAAGGGGTAGCAAGGTACTTATTGCGTTTGAGACGTGCCATTACAAAACTGAGCCACTGTAAAAACTTGTACCACTCGAGGAATCGTTGGTCTATGTCGCTAACTAACACCTATTTGTCCTTTCAGCATAATTTTGAATTTCCAATAACATATTTAATTAATTCAACTTATAATTAGAAAACCACATGTTGTGGTCGCAAATGTTAGTGTCATGAATTATGCATCTATATTTTGTATTAGAATTTCAAAGATATAATTTATTTATTGCCGTTTGCAGTACATATTTTATAATTTTTGTTTACTGACTCAAACAATACATCGTATCTTCTTGACAGAGTATAATTTGATGTCTGTATTTTTTTCGCAATTTTTTTTTTATAGAAAATAAATGAAGGAATTTCTTTGTGAGTTGTTCAATGTTTAAAAATTTGTTAAGAGCGATATTAGTTGACGCCATGTCTCGCTTTGCAGCTTGTTAACGAATTTTTCACAAGAAATCAGACGTCATTGATATTAGCCACCTTATTTGCCGCACTTTGAAAACTTTAAAGGGATGATCATTACTTTTGATATGGTTACGAGACCATGTTTGAGATAAAGTCGCTGAAGTACCTAAGGAAAAGAAAGGCGTTGGAAAAAGCGCATTATATTCCAAGTCTGTACAAATATTTAAAACTTTGTAGCCTATACAATAAATGTTGAGGAATAAATACATAAACATTTTCTAACAATTTCGGTATGTTTTTCTAAACAAGTGTTAATGGAACTTGCAATAACATAACAATTTCACATGTAATCACTGTAAATGGCTTAAGCTCCATCGGCTGTATAGTAAAGGCGCGAAAGAGTAGTAAACAAACTCACTTTTGTATTTATACTAGCTGCTGTCCGCGACTTCGCCGTGTAATTTTGTAAATTATATACTAAAACATTCCTCGAGAACCACTCTATCCATTGGTGAAAACAGCATGAAAATCGGTGTAGTAGTTTTTGAGTTTATCACGAATAGACAGACAGACAGACGCGGCGGAGGACTTTGTTTTATATGTAAGGAAGGATAATGTTAGTTAAGATTTTATAATATTATATTAGTTCTACCGCGAATTTGTAAATTCTGCTTCTCGCTAATAAAGGAGGTTACACACGCATTGATATGTTTATAATATTTTATTTATAGTTTTGAGTTGATTTTCTGAAAGTTATATATAAAACAATGCTATTTAATACAAATGCAATATTTTATTTTTCTCTTATTATATTTTTATATAATGGAATTATCGTGCACTAATAAGGTTGAAATATGCGAAGCTATTAAAATAAAAAAATATTCAAGTTAATTCGCTCATTTATTCATAAATGTACTTAAAATTATAAATAACGAACAATAAATGCAATTAGTGCGTGTTAAATTAATTGTTTATACTTGTAGGTAATCATCTGTAATTGGTTTCAAAGGAATGTTTAACTTTCAGACTTCAAAATAAGAAATTAATTATGATGAATTTACTACATATTTACTTAGCCTATTTCAATTAAAAGGAAGTTACTTCAGATTTTTTGCCAAAGAATTACCTAAGTTTTTTTTAAATATATCACACGTTCTTTACAATTTTTTATAATATACTAGCTGGTGCCTGCGACTTCGTCTGCATTCTGGATGAAAGGTACTCTATGTCCTTTCTGGTGTCACAGACAACGTGTATGCAAAATTTCATGGTGATCGGTTCAGTAGTTTTTGATTGAAAGCGTAACAAACAAACAAACAAACTCACATTCACATTTATAATATTAGTAAAGTAAGGATATATAAAATTCTCGTGTCACGTTAGTCATGTGTCGTATTAGTTGAAATACTCCTTCGAAACGGCTTAACCGATTTTGATGTAATTGGTATGAATAGGTTTGTATCTATTTTTTATACGCGGGCGAAGTCGCGGGCAGCAGCTAGTAATCAATATAGATAAGAATATTTAATTTAAGAATATAATACTTTTATTATTAGAGTCAGAAAGTAGTTTGTTTGCCAGGAAGTCCAGAAAGCTGTAGGTAATGAGTCACATAAGTTTTTAATGATTACATACAATGTTGTTAAGCATTGTTAAGCATCATATTATCTTAATTGCCCAATGTTTAGATAAAAGTTTTCTTTGAATTGAATCAAGATAAACAAACATCAGTCCCTTATTCTGTTGAATGATTGTATTTTTCTAAAAAGTCGTTCGCTGTTGATTCTGTCTTAGGTATTAATTAATTGTCTTTATTAAGTACTAACTGGCGCCCGCGACTTCGTCTGCTTTGAAAAAGAAAAAAGTAGCTTATCCTGTGTCCTGTACGTCTAAATGTTTATCTACTAAGTTTCATGAAAATCAGTTAATTCATTTAAGAGTTATGGAGGAACATACACACATACAGAAAAAAATTCTAAAAATCGTCCATTTAGTTTTAGTGTCATGTATAGAGCCTATAAACACGATATCTCTGAAAACTCCATGACCAACCCTTATAGATTTATTATTATTATTGATAAAATCTATATCTTAAAATTGGTCTAATCTATAAGAATTTTTGAAAATATCAAATCCGCTCGAATCCGGGAGCGGGTTGCTTGTATATTATATAAGAATACATTAGAGAGGTGTTACGAGTATGTAGTATGCACATATGAAATCTCATTGTGAACCGATATGTGCAACATTTATGTCGAACATCGAACTATTGTTTACATCGACAACAATGTGATTATAATTAAAATTATTTAAACACAAACACAAGTATTATTGTTACTCTTGTAATATATATTTTTATTCTAATAAAGTCGGTTTGAAAGAGTCGGCTTCCCAGTGTGTAACCGGACGGGTCATTGTCCTGCCGAGCGAGCGCTGTACGATGTTGACTCAAATTAAAGTATATTTTATTGTTCCCCTCACTATTGCGCTATTGATATAGCGCAATAGTGTAACGTGCCGCCGCCAGCACGAATGCGGGCAAATAATTATAATTACATTTTATTTTTATTTCATTTTATTAATAGCCCCGCGCGACCTTCCCAACGCCCGCAAGCCCGCAACATTGTTACCGGCGCGTCGCTTTTTCTGTGTGCGTAAACACAACGTTTTCCCTCACACACACTCCTCCGATGATGGATACGCTCTGTTTTTGTACGAGTCACTTTTCTGCATTGTTTCTTTTATAATATAACTCGCGATATTCTATTCAATATGTTGAACAATGGAATGATTAACTTCTAATCTACCGCCTTATTATATATTTTTTTTAATGAAATTTAATAGTTCCTCCGGCGAAGCGTCGCGATCTACGATTTAAATTTAATTTTATATCTATGTTACAAATTGATATTTAAAAAATCTAATTATTTCACTTGATTACCGTCAACTTATCACGCACACTTATTATACACCGGTCCTATCAACGTTAAAAACTTCTTTATTAAAAAGGGGTAAATAAACTTATATCTAGGGGTTTTATTTAATTAAATATATGAGTTAATAGCGACTCGCTCACGGCTTCCAACAATGCAATATTTTCTGAAAATTATACACACAAACCTTCGTCGTTAATCGCTATTTCCATTAGTAAAAACCGTATCAAAATCCATTGGATAGTTTAGAAGAAGTTAGCGGAGAAACCGACACAGTCGGAATGTTACTTTTTTACAATGTGTACAAATAAATCATTAAACAGTGAAAAATTTGTATTAATTTGAAAATATTCTTTAGTTTTGTTTCACTTTGTTATAATTACGTATTTTTTTATTTTGGAAATATTTGCAATTCTCTAAGATCTTAAGACCATCTTAAGACTTGTGCGTAAGCGCGTAAGGCCTTATTTAAACTTTATTCTTATAAAGGTTCGCAACGACAACACACTTGCCTGTCGACCTTTAGTATAAAAGAATCTACGTATGACCACAAAATAAATAGGTATAACAATCTATAATAAGACGAATATCCTTCACAGAGTTACCGACCGACCCCTATATCGACGCATAATGTTGGAAGTAAATTATTCCACAACCCTCGGGTCCGCGGCATAAAATGTTCTACAAAAAGTACCTACTGGCCACGTAAAAGATGACTGGAGGTTTTTAATTTATTCCAATTCTAATTTATGGACATCCTTATTTTTTACAGTAATGGGAGTTGGTGAACGAAATATTCTTATAAAAAAAAAACCATGATCAGCCTCGTCGTTGTGCAAATGTTTACTTGATTCATGGATCTACAAAAAAAGTTTATGTAAAAGTAGCATACTTGTGACAAAAAAGTCCCGTTCAGATAATTATCATTAAAAATAATTATTTTAAATTATTTAAAAAATTAAAAAAAATAACAATTAAACATATAATATACATAGCCATAGGTACAGGCCCATAGGTATAGAAGTAATGATTTTTAAAACTTAAGTATCCTATACATATTATCTGCGATCTTTTGTAATTTTTTTATTGTGGTAGATTCTGTAATAATGTATTATAAATATGTATCGCGTGTATTTATTGCAAGAAAAGTGATTGTATTCCTCGTGGAAACAATTAAGTTGTTATGTTAATAGTTATTATTTTGTCAGTCGCTAATTACTCTGCACACATCTTATTTTTTTATACCTCTTTCTTGCCAGTTCTTAGTAAAGCAGTTGTTCTTTTATGAGTTTTGTAAACAAATAATTATTGGTTCATCCTTTTTTCTACCGTATTAAGAATGTATACAATGGACTTCACGTTAAATAAATGTTAACTTAATTCTTAAGAAACGATGAATTTTTAATTGAAAAATTAAAAATAAAACTCTTCTAAGAAATAGAATTAAATAAGTTGGCTTAATTTTCCTTATAAAAAAATTTGGTAAACTTGGTTTCACAGTTTTCCTCAAATATACATGCATCAATAAACACAAATCGTATTATTTATATCAACTATCTATATCAAACCATTTCTATATCAAACTGTCTATATCAAACCATTTTTCACATCATATATAATCGGGAATCACCACTTAACAAGGATACATACCTACTTAAATTTATACGCTTCAAGAGATCTTTTGACATAATACCCGGACAACTCTGAATGAGTTATCCCGCTATATAGAGGATTTATTTATATTTGGAAATGTTTTTCCATAATTTTTAAACTATCTTTTTATAAGTTAAAATATAAAAAATAAATAAAAAACACATGTGCGTGTATAGAGAACGCGTGTCAGAAGAGAAACGTTACAAGAAGCGTCACTTGACCACATAAAATTCGACTTTGAAATTTTACTCTCATCGCGCGCATAGAAGTATCATTTCAAAAACTTGAAACACCATATAATTTATGAGATTTACAAGAAAATTTTGTAATTTTTTGTGCTTATGGTTATTTTAATAAAATGTCCAAATACCTTAAGAATCCCGTCTTAGTATCAAATAGTTGAATATTAACACGAACGCAAGTCGGCAGAGACAAGATGAACCAAAGGGTTACAAACCCCCTCAGACTTGTAGCGTTACGATTACAGGCTAATTAAACAGCACCGCACTCAAATACTGGAGTGTGGTACGAAAGGTGCAAAGTAAGGGGTGATACAAAGGCCGCCACGGGGTTGAAGTGTGATAACGAACCCGCTCCATAAGTTCCATAACACAACACATGATACTTGTTAAAAATATTTGACGTCAACGAAAACTCCTTTATGTCTGGTATAAAGATGGACTTTTGCACAACAATATGTATAGTGAAAAAATATTTAAGAATCAATAATATATTTTAAAACAGTCCCTGTCTGTCCTGTCTGTCTGCTAACTCCTTCTAAAACACCCAACGGATTTTTATACGGTTTTTACTAATTGAGAGAGCGACAAATGAGGAAGGCAATATGTATATATTTGCAGAATAAGACCTTAGCGGGTCTCTAGTTAAAAAAAAGAAACAAAAAAAAGCGCAGGTCTGTTCGGCATCTGTCTAACTTTGTTGTCGCAAGTTGGACAACTCGGTGCTGAAATTAGATTTCTTTTTGCAACGAAATGCAGCTTTTCATGCTGCATTGATACTTTGAGAAAATAAGTAAGAGATATTTCAAGCAGTTTGTATTTCTCGCCAAGAAAATTATCAATAAGGGCCGGCGCCCACTATCGGCATAGGCAAGGAAAAGAATTTTAGGCGGCGAATAGTAATATACATTAACATCATGGCAATAAAGTCAAAATTTTGTTACCACGACCATATATATTGGAAATTTCGACTTTATTGCCATGACGATAATGTATTACTTACTATTTGCCACCTAAAAATCCTTTTACTTGCCGATGACGGTAGTGGGCGCCGGCCCTTATAGTCACCTTAATCAAGAGGAGATACAGGAAAACATGCGAAATAAAGAATCAAATTGAAAGGAGCTTATCAATGTTGAAGTAAAAATATATTATAACTGCAAGAGCTTTATTGCAAGCTTTAGTTAAATTTATTATACTCAGTTTTATGTGTTATATTTTTCACCTAAGATTAATTCCATTTCAAAGCTTGACTACAGATCAGAGTAGTACGAAATGTTTATTTTTATTTAGTTATTTATTTAACTTACAACTAGTAAAAGATTATTGAAATAAAACTGCAGCGGTTTCTAAGATTTCCCTACGAATACAAATAAACTTACAAAATTCGCATTCTAATAGGGTACGTGAGCTCAGAATGGATATTAATAGGTTGACGATGGTTGGATTGTTTGATTGACAGTATAAATCAACGAAGTTTGTTTGGGAACAGTGTTAAGTTGCCTTAAAAATAAGCAAATGTAAGCTAACTAAATACTGCTAAGTAAAAAAAGAAGCAGCTAACTGTGAAACGCGATTTATTAGTCCTTCGACGCGTAGACATAACAAATATCTCAATTATAAAAAAATCTAAATTTAAAATTGCGTTTTTAACCTCGACAAAGAAATGTTGTAATAATTAGTAAGTATTAGAAAAAGTTTCATAGCAACCCGGTACAGGAAAAACACCGGCAAGAAAATAGCGTAGTTCAACAACTTCTTCTATATTTAATAATTGAAAAATTCAGCTTTTATATGTTTTGTGTCCACAAAACTCGAGAACTAGCCGATGGATTGATTCGAATTTTTTACACAACATTATATTTTATTAACAGAAATCATGCAACAGAACAGAAAGAGTCATGCAAGAAAGTTAATTTTTAATGATAATTAATTAACAACATTATAACAAATTAAAAATGGATGTGCACTTAGTCTTTGTTCTATTTGTTTGTAACATATGTAAGGCTATGTTTACACGAGGCACCATGCATCCGTATATTTATCAAAGAACGTCATCAATACAACGGAAAAATTTGTATGTTGAGAGAAACAAGCTCGCAGCCAGATTTATTTCCATTGTATCAACTGTAGTCGATACCCTTTGATATTGTTGCTTTGAAGAAAGTAATAAAACTATATAACGAACATTCTACAAGTTTTAATAGCCTGTTAAGCCATGACTTTACACTTTGTTCGCTCTGTAGGACGCGTGACGGGAGCAAACGCGTCTTACAACAAACAATATACAAAATAGGAGTGAAAAGTGCTCTTGCGCACGTGCGTCTGCCGCCCACGCTTGTCTCCTTGGAATTTAAATTAAGTGATTTTTCTTTAAAAAAAAATTTCATACAAATAAATAAAATTTAAATGAAATAATAATTGCTTTTACTATTGTATTGGGTCTTATAAAAAAAAAATTGAAATTTTTGCTTGACTCACTCACATAGCCGATTATAAGGATTGATTTAGGTTATTTTATTTTATTTAAAAAAAAAAAAAAAAAAAATTATAATATTGTATAATAATAAGGAGTGTCCAGTCGCTCCGGGTTGAAGCACTTCGGGTTTCAGTTAGTATATTGTGTTATCTGTTCTAAATTTTGTCGAAATTGACACTATAAAAATAATAGTTTAATGAGATGTTATCAAATAAATATAGTTAAGATCTTACCTTAATAAATAAAACATAATATGTGTCGCAAGCATCACTAGTACTGTGGGTGAAGAAGATTTTAAAGATAGTGTGTAGGTTGCCTAAACGCCAGCTGCCGTCCACTACCATAAAGTCGAAATAAAACTTTTTGCCGGCTTCCGCCTCGAGGGTCGGCGTAGAGAACGGTTTTTATGAATACTTAAACTAATAATTAACGCTACACTTAGTCGTGTTTAGAACACTGTTTATATATGTCGACACTTTTCTTTGCACAATTTCTTTTTATTCTGACCGTTTAGCGTTTCAGGATAAACGTCACGTGACTAACAAGACCTCATAAGAAAAAAAAAACTACATATTCAACATTAGCATTTTCGTACCTTATCCCAAGTCTTCTATGTTATGGTCGACAGCGTATTTGCATAGGTACATCACCCCCAAGTAGACTGCCAGTCTTACTTTTGCTTGTAAAAAATATATAAATATTTTCGTAGTCAATGAGATTTTTTTAAATATAAAGATCATAAAGATCCACCTGATGGTAAATGGCTCTACCGTCGCCTATTTAACACAAACAACGCCAAAGGTGCTGGTGAGGAGATAGTATGGGCTCTGGCATCTTTTAATCACTCACCGAAACACAACAATACACCTGCTGTTATTTCAATGTGGTCTTTTGTAAGTGGTCACCCCCTGGGGCCGGCCGAGCTACCCAATGTATGACTGCGAAGCGCAGGATGCACCGCCACTACAATTTTACTTCATACTGGCTGGTGCGGCACCAGTGGTGCCCGCGACTTTGTGTGCTTTCTCTATAGCCTTTAGCCTTCCTCGGTAAATGGACTATCCAACACAAAAAGAATTTTTCCGAACCTTAGTTCCACACCAAAGAAACAAACACTTTAACTTTATATATTGGTATAGATAAATCGCTTGAAACTAACATCTTTAATCACTCTCGAAGCGCAGTACAGTAGCGAAACTCGCTCGTTTAGTGCAGCGTCAGTCGCTGAGACAGTCAACCGGCCAACACAGTCTTACCATACAAGTGGCATTCCATTATTGCGGCAAAAAGACGACATCTGTCGGCGGTGGTGTGAGGCAATCATCCTACATTGTTATTCACCACACCGGGGCACAACATTACAGGTGCATTTTAAATAATAAAAACAATTAAAAGGAGCGGGCGTAAATTAAAAATAATAACATAGTGGTAGGCGGGGGTGAGGTAGCGCGGCGGGGGAGGGGCGGCTGGATGTCTGAATGAGAATAAGGTGCGGGGAGTGGATGAGGTCAACTGGTATCGTCCCAATACAACACGTAAACCAGTGGACGATCTCTCTAATTCGTTAACAAATTGTTGCTGGTGATTGCGTTTCTATGCGGACTTTTTTGTGTCGTTTCTATACATACTTTTTTGTCAACTTCATATAGTGAAATCAAACAAAATAAAAAAAATTACAATATACTTTTTCATCAATTTAAAATGTACGCATTTTGAAAATTTTAATTTGAGCAAGGAGAACCCTTTATGAGGTTGCAAAATTTCACAGGAATTACCTCAATTAATTAGAAAACCAAAATCCATTTTGGTTGGGGATTATATGATAATATTACTTATGGAGCTGTTGTGTGCCGCATTAAATAAATAATTTAGTAAGACTATCAAAACGTTATCTTTTAAGTAATCAAAATTTCAACAAAAAAAACGAATCATCAAAATTGTTTCTCCCAGTCGAAAGTTCTGAGGTAACAAACATAAAAAAAAAATACAGTCGAATTGAGAACCTCCTCCTTTTTTTGAAGTCGGTTGAAAAATAATAATATGGATACATACTTACAGTTAGTTTAACTTCTGTTTTCACACTACACTGTGGCTACATTGTGAGGATCCCTTGTAATAAAGTTGACTTTCACTTACACTGTCCAATGGCCTGTTTAGCGTGTTTTTATCTCGAATCCGCCGCCGATATATTCAGAGGCACACGACTTTCTGAAGCATGAACCGTAGGACAAAATGTCCATTAACCTTGTATTGGTCGAGTTGAAATTTAATCTCATGCCTAAGTATAACAAAGGCTTCTTAAGGTCGGTTTTGTGTGCATAAAAGGGTTTACTAAAAATGTTGTTGCAATTAAATTTTGCGAATGTTGTTTAAACAAACATTGTTGTTATGTCTGCGCAATGTCCGGGAGTGTGTGCGTTAGCCATAATAAATGCAACGGGTACATTTGAACAATAAATATTAATTATTAAGACATTCTATAATTTAATACTACAATAATGCTAACGTCCGGATTAAGATAACAGAGCATCACATTGTATCGGAGCGACAACAATGGTCTCGGCGAGGATAAAAGTACGTATTATTTTACTGTACAGTCGGTTAATAAAGTCACAACGGTCGCGTTGCGGTTCACAATCCGCCGTGCGCTTCCACCGATGTAATATTACACGCCCCACGGACCCGGTGCGGATCCAAGCTCTCACAAAATTCAAAATTAGATCTAATTTTCTGCTAATAAAACGTGATAAAAAATAATTTAATTAATCCACTTTTCCCCGCGACTGTCCCTATACGACAGATTCGTTCCGACGTTGCACAATTAATATTAATTAAGATTTAAATTGGTCTAATTACATAGAGCCGGGACCATCTTCGGCCGACAAGCTATTGGAGTGATTCTTCCAACAATAACGCACCTTATACATTTCATAATTCTTTATTATGAATATTATTATTAACTGACTTAGTATATTATTTAAAAAATAAGTTAAATAAAAATAAAATCTTAGAACGATCGATACGATCGATTAACGTTTCGTTAAACCATAGATTTTTTATTTTCTTTTGAATTAAATCAATTTCAAGTTCATAAAAAAGTTTGGTGGGATCTAACACCTCTATAGGTATACATCTACTTTCTTTCATTAACACCTTGACCCAACAAATTAATGTAGGTACATACATTTTTCAATATTTTTTATATTATTTTGACATCTTAAAGATCGGATTGAGAAATACTTTGCATAATATACTAGCTGGCGCCCGCGTCTTCGTTCGCGTTGAAAAAAAAAAAAAGTAGCCTATCCTGTGTCCTGTACGTCTAAATGTTTATTTACCAAGTTTCATGAAAATCAGTTAATTTTCACCAACTGTTAAGTACTGTTACTGTCAAGTAGGCTAACTGTCATTTAGGCTAACTGTCACCGGTAACCGGGGATAATGGAGCTGATATACCTGTGTTTGTACGGTAAAAGTCCCATACATACATACATACATACATACATACATACAATACCTACACTTGCAGATTTATTATTCCTATTGATTGATAATGATTTACTAAAATAATAATAATTTTTCCTATATATTACATTCAGCGAGCTTGGATATATTATTTCTATGATTATATTTTATTAGAGGATATTTGTTGAAATACATTCTTTTACAACTTAATTCTCAAAAGCTGTTTCTATATTTTCCTCTTCCGATTAGACATGATATTATGTCAATACTTGACATTAGCCCTCATAGTGATACGGTAGTGATGATTTATCTTAAAAGTTCTGTGGCCAGCAACATTTTTACAGCATAGCATAAATGCTCCTTTGAATATTTTTACTTTTGGGACATAACACTTCGTCCAGTAATTATTAACATGTGACACACATTTTCGTTTTTAATAATTTGCGCATTTCCTTTTCCAGGTAAGTGGTGTTATTATCAACGGGACAACGGTATGTGCTGAGTGTATCGCGCCGTAACATCTGCGAATATTTCTTCGAAGACGAATAAGCGTTTTGTTGTAGAGGCGGTAGTATATCTTATAAAATGAGGTTTAATTGTTCTATTATTTCTTGGAAACTTTGGTCATATCAATTAAATATCTTAAGATGCCCATATTTTGAACCAAAATTACAATTAGTGTCAATTGCTATAAGATTACTTCTCTGAGCTAGTTTCATTAATGGTTGGTTGTTTTTAAGTAATTTTAATTTTAATGAGTTAAGGACATAAAGGTATTAATTTATTTGTGTTGAAGATGTAGAAAAAAATTCTTGATAAACATAAAAGTAAGTAGTTTTGTCTAGCACCATCTTTGTTATGGGTCAATCAACTTCATATTTTTATTCTCAAAAACCAAAACCACACATACCTATGTGTATAAAATATAAAAGATAATATAAATATAAAAGAGCCATGTTCTTGTCAAAAATCAAAACAGAAATTAAACTCGCGAAATGTAACAAATGACAATTTTGCATTATATATATATAATACATAATGTTGTATATTTGATTTCCGATCATAGTGGAATAAAATTTCAAAATAATTTTTTATTGATAGCACTAAAGAAAAAGTAAATAGGTTCCTATTAGAAAAAAAGGCATCCTAAGATTTCGCTTGAAGTATTCAATGATGGTTACTTGGTAATTAGCGAGCCACCATTTCATGGGATTGTCTTGTTGTTAAGCGTGATTGTTTCTTCAGATTTGTTTTATTTACAATTGAAACTTAATTGTATAGGAAGTGGTAAAAATCCTTTTGTCCCTAAATATGAAGTAAGGAGTCGATGCGTTGCATTGTGTGTGAACCTGTAGGCGGGCGCGGCGGCCACTCGAATCGCGTCTAGAGAACCACTCGCGGCTAGAGTAAATACCACACACACAGCTATATGTTAAAACGCCTGATTGTTCCCCGACTTAAGCGTTAACAGCTTCTTTTAGTTTTCAGCTAGTAGCTTTTTGTGAGCGTAGCCGCAATTACCCCTTTCACTTGGCGTGCGGAGGCTTTTATTTTATACGCGCTCTGTCTGCGGCGTTTTTTATATGCGCCGTGTTGCATATCTTTTAATAACGACTGAAGGCGCGCGTGTAACTTTCCTTTCATCCGAGGCGCTTTTGTCGTCGGCGCGCGCTCGGAAAAATTATATGCTTACCTATGTACCGGCGCGGTGTGAATTGTCTCTTAATTTGTGGTTTTAGAACGCGTTTAAACGTCTGCACGCCGCTGTTAGCGGATCATTGAGAGCGGCAGCGCTTTCGGTTCGGTGGGAGTGCGAGTTTTTCCGCGATAATGGCGCACCGGCTTGCGGGTAATGTTTTTAGTGGTGGCGCGTTATGCCGACTCATTTTGTCTGTGATGTAACCGTCGAAGCCGACACGTAATTGCTCGTTTCCTATTATAATTTTAGGTGTTTCTTCTAACGCGTTCACACTCCGCGCCTAATGCATTTTTGACATGAACACCGCGCGACAATGTCTCAAGTGTTATCGTACACTCGACAGAGAGAGAGTTAAACTAAATGCTAACCTGGCTCGCATTCAAAGGTAAATGTTGAAATGTAAGAGCTAAATAAAGTTAACGAGCCCCGTCACCTCTTAAGTCCCTATGGTCGCGTTGAGCCCTCGGCGGGCAATGGACTAATTACAAGGATTCATATTTCACACTCCTCCTTAAATAGCCTTCTACATTTCTTTACTCTATAAAGATATTTGTAGGGGCTTAATTATGACTTGAATGTTAAATGCTAAGTGGGAGAGTGAAAGGCCTTCGCCCCCCTCATTAAATTAGTCCGGCGGTTGGAGCACTATAACTTTACTTCATATTCGCACTGATTGACACAAGTGTGAAATACTCCTAACACTTGTATTAGTGAATTACGCTGAACCTCGTGCAACCAATAAACACTCGGGGATCACTTTTGAATGTGTCTGTTTCAATTGGAATTTTTGTGTGTTGCTTTGTTGCGAGTACGGGTTCGCAGCTTCCAAGCTAATTGTCACCCCACTTGCCTCTTCAGGCGATTACTTTACCTTTCATACACATTAGTGCTTGTTTAAGACAAATCGCGAGAAAATCTTTAAGTATGTAAGTACAAAAATGCTTAAATATTGCCTATTGAAGTCATAAGTTGTTATTGATATTTTCACACTGAAAACCTCAGCTTTTATAAAGATTGTTTTTAGTCAAAAAATTGACTTTTAAAAAAAAAATGTCTTTTTTGCATTTTGACGTGTCTGTTAGGAAAAAATATCTGCGAAACGAAAATCCTTGTAGGAATTTTAAACATAATATATGTTGGTGTCATATTTATATCTTTGGTGTTTTTCCAGTTTCTTTCTGGGGAATCGCTCATTCTCTAATTATTCGAATAATTGTGACATTTATTTAAAAAAAAGCTGTTCTTTCTTTATTAATAAAAAAGCAAGAAATACAAGAGAAAATATATATATGACACTGACACACAATGAAAATAATAAATTCATAATGACAAACCATTAAAAAGGTTTGATGTTTATATGAAACTATTTTATTTCGGAGGTTTAAACCATATTGATCCTTGTTGTCATACCTAGTAAGTTTACTTTCATATGCAGCTGTCAACGTCTATTATATGACGATGACGCTTACATTACATGACGAGTTCAATGATTTTACCTCATCTCAATAATGCCCAACGCGCCAAGAAGTATTCACTTCAACATTAAACTACTTTAAATAATATTAGTTGAAATATAAAAAAAACATTAAACAATGTTGTGATTTACATACTCGCAACGCATTAACGACTACTGTGTGTAATAATGTATTACTTTGTATGTAATTAGTTTGTTTTGGAAACAATTCAATTGTGAACTAATATGTTTACAAATATTTGGTTCACTTTTCAATTCGTCTTGTAACATGTATCGGCCTATTAGTTACTACAAAATATAACCGCCACGTTCCCCTAGGACTGGAACGTAGTACGGAAACAGGCACATTATTTGTTTGTTTTGAGCAAAAGTTTGCAATGCAATATTGTTTTTAGTTTCATTGATTATACGCGGGCGCGGCCAGTACATTTCTCTTCAATTTCAACTTCAGTCGCGCTATTTTTTTACACAGACGTGTTGCGAATGTGGCTTTCAGACGAGGCTTCCTATTGTCATGCATTTATTTAATAATTTCTTTTTTGTTACCCCACAAACGTTGAATCTGAATTTGAGGTTATTCAGTCGTGTAAACCTGCAATCCCGGACTGCACGATGAAAACGTAACAATTTTGGCCTTAATGAATCCTTTCACGGAAAAACAGTGGGTTTTTTTAGAAAAATAATAAAAACATACACTATAACGTAGGAACAATATATAGTGAATTGAAAAATACGAAAGTGAATTATGAAAGTACTAATCACGACACAATAATAACTGTACCTTTAGACCTTTGCTCTCCTGTTCCAAGCATTTGTACCCAAGAGCGTCTATGATGATGCCCATCATACTAATATAATAAATGTGAAATTATCTCTGTTTGTCTATCTCTCTGTTAACTTTTCGGTCGTCATTAAATTTTATATAGGTACACGTTGTCATGGATACAGGAAAGGAAATATAGGGTACTGTTCCAAAAAGTATTGTCCCGAGGAATCATCTGAAAGGTATAAAAAAATGTCAGGGGTCATATTATTCATATATTTTCTCAGCTGTTTATATGTTTTATTTTTTAACGCGGAAGAAGTCACAGACACCAAGTATTTTTTTTATAATTTTTCTTCTCATTGTATAATTAATCCGTAATTGGCTGTAAGGTTTTTTTATGTTATGTTTTCGTTTTTTGTCTGTAAATGTGTTGAGAGCTGTAGATTTTGTAATAAATAAATAAATAAATAAGTAGCTGTACATAAAATATCACCACGTCATGATAGAGTCACAATATTAACCATGTTCGGAAACCTATAAAAACCCCATTGTCTACCGCATTAAAATATGCGAATCAAAAACGGACGTAGCCAAACAAAAAAGCCCCTTCAAAGAAGATTAGTCGTTTCATATCGACCGGTCGATATAATGATGGGCGCGAACGTACAATGAGTTGGGGGCGAGGAATAAACGTAAAATATGTCAATGATAGGGTTGCAGGAACGAGCTCGCGATCTTCACGAGACATTCGGTGCCGCGTGCGCAGTGAGCTAAAAACACACGGACTGCGCACGCGACCAGCTGCAACGACCCGCCGAACACATCTCGACTACTTTATTAGGGGCACCGTATTGATTGGACACCCACTTTTAATTTGTATAACCCAATTTTTAATGTCACCGCCACTGGTAAAACTTTCGCTGTAGGTCCGATTTATACTATAGCGACGACCTGTGATTTTTTTTCTCCAGTTGATTACGTATTTATTTGATTTTTACTAATTTTGTGACAGGAATTTTAATGCCATTACAAGTCTGCCTACAAAGTTGCATCATGCCATGGCGCAAATTGTAGTGTCGTGACGTGTCGTGTCGCGATAAATCTCAAACCTATCGTAATAATAACTCGTCTAGCTACAATGCTTATATTATAAGCATATATGCTTATATTATAATATATAAGCTTATATTATTATATATGCTTATATTATACAATGCTTATATTAAAATGTTAATATAAGCATATACATATTAAATTACATATTATAAAATAAAATAGCTGTTGACCTCTGTCGGTTTCTTCGCAATTCCACCCAAGGAAGGGTCGTGTTTTTATATTGCAGAAAAAATTACATACGTGAGAAGCCGGAGCGGGTAGCTGTCTTAAAATAAATTTACTTACGTATAGTTATTTTGTTAACGTATTTTTAATTCTTTCCGATTTCATATTACTGTTTCATGCGAACTTCTTGATGAGTTAAAACTCTAGAGCCTTAAACTTTGTGAGAAGGCCTATGTATTTTTCTATCATGAATTGGCATTTGTTTATACAAATATGTCTTGGCTTTGATAGCCTTTACACCCGAGTTAAAGAACCAATTCAGAATTACCTACACGCGATGATAGTCAGTAACAAAAAATGCTTGTTAATGGGCCATAAAACCCTTTATTTTATTATAAGAGACTTGTATTTAACTACCATTTGAGATTAGGTATTAATGAATTAATATAACATTCGCTCACTAAGGGATCCGAGCTGTTGATAAATTCACATGTTCAACATTTCAAACAATTTTGACACAAAACAAATGCATAGTAAATAGAATTCTATTGTTGTAACTTGACGATGCTACTTTCAATGTCTGTTGGAATTTTTGAAAGTTTAAAATGAGCAAACTTTGCTCAACGTGCAACGTTTTCTAGCGGAGCGTATTTTAATTCGAGACAAGTGTACAAAACATTTCTCATTTTCAAACGAAAGCAACGCGTCGACAATATTATTATAATCATGTTTTCTCAATAATCAGATCTTCTTATTAATGCAAATCTCACAAATCGGATGAGAAAACTAGGTTAGATCATTTCTTCCACATTAGCAAACGACAAAACGAAACATGATTCTTACATGGGTTTATCGTGCGTCAACTTATACGAGTAATTACATCGATTTAAAGTGAGTAGGTAGTGGAGTTTTTTGCAAGCGTTGTCAACTTTAATTCTTTTCCTTGTCACAGTTTTAAATAATAAATTTACTAAGTGACAGCAAATTATACTCCGCGGAACGTTTAATGAGACGTTTTTATTGAGAACACATTGTGCTGTAGTATCAATTTAGTTTGGTTGGATGGTAACTTACAAATCACACAACCTTTGTTCAAGTTAGTCTTATTAATTTATTTTAATGAATATGTCTTCAGACAGGTTGACTGTCCACTTGATTGTAGGGGGAACCCAATGCCACAAGTGCTGCTATTTTTTCGCCGAAAGTAGTAGGATTAATGATGCAATATGCCCTGCCACTACTTACCAGATCTAGACCAGAGCCTTATAACAAAAAAAAATTCAGAAATTTTTTATTTAACCTTTTAATTAATTAAGTTACGTGTTACCGTTTATTAAAAAAGTTTAATGCTTCACATAGCTTATAATAGTTGGCTCTTTTCAGTTCTAAATTTCGATGCAGTCCTAAAAGAGCATTTAGAAATATCCACTCCCAATAGAAACAATAAAGGGGAAAAAAGAAGCCGATTAAAATTGCAGGCAGAGGAAGCTCTCGCAATTTCTGACTAACAAGCGAGTTGCTGGTGGACGGATTGCCTCGTTTCTTGTCCAACTAATGCTAACAGAAACAAGCCATTACGTCTAGTGTTAATTCTAACATGTACTTAAATAATGGGTTTTGATTTTATACTGTTAATCGATTCAGTAATAATATTATCATATTTTGTTGTAGTTTATTTAGTAAGCGCCTCTTTCACCAACTACAAGTAAAGCGTTGATTAGTTACTTTTAGAAATCATTTTCTGTTGTTTGGATAGCTTTGTATTGTAACAGTTTATTTAAAAAACCTTTTTTTATTCAAAAATCGAAACTTTGGTTCCTAAAAAGAACGTATTTGAATATATATTCTAGTATAGCTTCAGATTTCACCAGACCGAAACATTTTTATATTACTAGCTTTGTACGGATGGAATTTTTTCTGAAAATTTATCGTTTTTTTCCATTAGTAAAAACCCTCAATACAGACAGAGGCAGGCATCGACTTTATTACATTCCTAATAGGTGACAAGACCCGTATCTATCCTATCCTAAGTACAGTACAGTATCTATCCTAAGTACAGTACAGTATCTATCCTAAGTATTGATTGAAATTTACATAAAAAAAACTTAAACTTAAGCTTTTCAAGCTGTATACTGATTTCCTTTCCGATTCCTATATCAATTTAATATTCATATAAATACAAAGATAATGTTCACAATATTACGCGTCGATATCTCAGAAATTTGTTCCAGGTCTGGTTCTAGAAGGCAACTATTTTAAAATAGACAATCGTTGATTCATAACAAGCACGGTGGTCGTCGCGATTATCATTATGAAATTGCCCTTAATGGTCGTTCGAGTTATGCCCATCACAGTTTACGGCTTTACCATTCATTACGTAGATATATAACGAGATGGAATGGAACGCGGTACCTATGTCCCTATTTTGACTTGCTGAAAAACACTAACTCACAACACCGAGCCTACGCTTTATGTTTGAGTGCGAGACAAATGTTCCACGTCGTTAATGTTATAGATTAAATTGTTCCTTGCCGTTCCATTAAGTTTTATATCTGTGATTCATTATGTATTAAAGAAAATAATCTCGGCCAATGTCTGAATAATTTATAGAGGAGCGCGATTTGCCTCACGTAAACTCTGATATTTCCGCGCCCGCTTGCCGCGAACCAACAACCGTGCCATTGATATTTGCAATTTTTATATGAATAAATCAATGGAGATAACAAGAAACTTTACTTTCCTAATTTAAATTAACAATCAATACACTTTTTACTTGTTTAATGCGATTGGGGGATTCTTTTTGTTACATTGTTGTTTCTTCGCGTAGGTATAAAGCGAGTTTGCCTTGTAACTCCAAGAATCGATCAAGCTAAATAAAGTTGGTTTGGTTTACAGCGTTCCGACTAAATTGTGCTTATAAAATTATTATTATTGTAACATATACCAACATTGTTTCAAGTTACAAAACAGTAATTTTATTTGTAATGTAGGTATTTATAAATTGTATTGCGCTTTAGAAACAAATGCGTCTCAACCGACACCCTTTGTTTAACATTTTCGTAGCGATTAAGGTTCCTTTGGCCCGTGCGAATATAACAATTTACAAATACCTTACACAATTACCTATTCATTAAATCGTTTTAACAGTTTCTATTCACTCAGAAAACGTAAATTAGAAACGAAAGCCATCGCGTCGCCACCTCTAAGCACAAAAACAAAAAAATCACACAAATTAATTAGGTAGGTATTAGGCTTTTGTCTTACCTCACAGAAGACCACCGTGATAAACAGCAAATACCTATGCCACTGTGTTTCGCTGAATGCCAACAGTGCATTTTGTTGTTGTTTCAAACTACGAATTAAACCGTCAGCCTGTCTGCCGCATTTTATATTTCAAAAAAAAAAAACTAGCTATTTTAAGTTGTCTATACATTGTATGGAAGTAACTTATATATTGTGTAAGATCCGTGGATTTTCTTGTATCGTGGACACAACAAGACACGACTTTGGACCCTGGTCAACAATGATTAAATATACAAATTTTAACTATGTCAAAGTAGGCGATTCCTTTCAAATTTATAAAGATAGTGTAAGATAGATTAGCAAGAATATAATTCTGTATTGGTTAGGTTGGCAGTCGATAGTCAGTGAAGCTAGATATAATTCGTGGCTAGCCGCATTATTAGGCCGCTCCGCTGAAGCTACGCTACTCCGCTTTCGGAAGCCTACATATACGCAGCCGGTACCTAATCTAATTAATTGTCGTATTACCTTCTAACCAGAATAATCGGATCATAGCGCTGTTTCCTAATTAGAAACGCTAATAATTAACCAGATTGATTACAAGCTTGCTCAGTCAATACCTACTTTATCGTCAATTGCGAGTGTTGCACAAATAGACAGTTTGATTATTATAAAAATATTAATAAAAGAAAATGGTATTAAAAAACACATTAAGAATGACCACTTGATTTTTATTAAATCCTATTCTATCTATAACTACTGTAAGTAAAAGTTGTGAGTACGCTCGCGCCATCTATGGGTAAACTCTTGAAATAAATGTAAAGGATATATTTATACTACGGAGAAGCATTACCTATCAGTTCAAAAATTTATCTGTCAGATTTTTTCACTTTGTTTTGCTGCCGAAATAGCAATTTCAGGTACGAGTTACGGACAGGTTGATTTTATCATGTACAGATTTATTAAGTAATAATGTTCACTCTCAACATCCCGAGGAAACTTGCGTATCTTCAGAAGTATCCTTAGTTTTGTTTTGGTACACATTGGTAAGAAGGTATATGGTTTGAGGGTGTGTGAAAAAGTTTTTTTTTATACAAAAACTATAAATTGATATTTATCCGGTTGACCTGATCACCATTAAAGTTAAATTTAATTTAGTAAGTAATTTTTCATAGAGAAGGATTTTATGCAGTCTAAGGCAGTCAAAGTCACGGGAACAGCTAGTATATTATAGAAATACACACATCATATAAAACTAAAAATGACGTATTTTTGAAAATACATTTCAAAAAGGGGTTCATTTTCTAGTTTCGGTCCTACATTTTCGTTTCTTTTTATATCAGTCCGTACGAAGTATTAAAAAGTCAGTTGTAGCGTTTTAAAGCTGCCAATTTGCCGAATTGCACCGTTTCCTGACTTCCAGCGACCTTCTCTATTGACTCAATAACTTCGCTTCAATGGCAGTACTAGTCCAGAGTCAATTCTCAGTGTCGTGACGGGAACAATCCGCGGATGTATTCATTAAAGCAATTATTTAATACTTGAATATAAAAGATGGCGGAACTGGCCCACACGGCATTACACGTGCATTACGGAACAACCATTTTATCGTTTTTTTTTTCTATGTTTATATTCCACTTAAAGGCATTCTTTATCATTATCACTTGCTGCTCATAACAATAGTAAATAACAGATGAGTTAAAAAAAAAAATGTGCCTGCAAGACAATCAAAAGAGAAACAAATTAAGCAAAAAAAAAAAAAAATTTTTTTTTGGACTCCAAATATTTTCGAAAATGTAGCTAATTTTCATTCATCTATATAAACCTTTAAATGTATTTTTTACGATTATTCGTTCCAATTACATTGCACATTGTAAATTGTACAGTCCGTTTCAATTAACTACTGTTTCGGAAAGCTGATTTAATGGGAGAAAAGCCAAACATTTTCAAAAAACATTTGTTATTAATAATAATAGGCAGACTCGACCGCCTAGTATATATTATTAAATATAGAAACTAATATCTAAACTGTACTAACGAACCATTGAACCATGATTTAAATCCTCTATAAGCCTTTATCTGCACTACTAACAACAGTAAGAGCAGAGCAAAGCTTTATGTTGCTGCATATTCTAATCACTGCCCGAAACTAAAAGGCGTGGAACTCTTCCATTAGCTTTTAGAAATATTTCGTTATATGGGAAAAATATTACGATGGCATACCGTAAGGTATCGCGGAAAAATGTTAAAAATTTTCTAGATACCACGTTTTGTTCAATGCGGATTTCATAACGCCCGCCGTCCATTAGAGGCACCTATCAAGTTTACAGTATATAGAGACACACATGCTCAGAAGGTGAGTCTCGCCAAAAAACTCACCCCATTTCAACAAATAGAACAGCAAGTGGCCTCAGCCGGTATTGATTTAATACAGGGTACATGCATTCGCCCAGCGTCGTCGGCACAGCAGAGGGGGGAACACAAAAAATAAAATTAAAAAATATGCATAATAAAAATTTGGTCGATAACGATGAGCCCCAACGGCGGGAACAGACGCTATTAATGTTTAGGGTGGGGGATCGATTATTTTTGAAATTACACCTCGTACGCGTCGCTTACCGCACTAACAATACTCACACTTCCTTTGAGTTAATTTTATAACTTAAATTAGCACTGTACTTCATTGTACTTTTGTGCAAAAGTGGTTTTGGATCACGATTTAAAATAGCTTTAGAGACCGTTAAGAACAAATGAACGCTACTCCTCATTTTTCATACGGGTTTTTGTGAAACTAAAATACATATACAATAAGTTATCCTTGTGTATGTTTTAGTAGTCACGCAATCGTTCGCGAACACATCAATAGCTGTAACTTATTCAAAATTTTAGTATAATTAGTAATAACTTTTTACGGGATTAAATTATTTTCTCGTGCGCGCTACTTAATGATGTTGAATGAATTATTAATCAATGTTCAACTTATTATACAATTAAATTTTTTTTTTTTTATAAAACTTATAGGTGTAAAAACATACATTATATAAAACTCACTTTTTAATTTTAGATTTTAGAATTGCAAAGACATTCTGCAAGTCATAGTAATTGTATAGATTTGGTGCATTGGCGTTCGAGTGCCTCTATGTCCACTAATTGCGTGATGACTGATGACCTACTTTTAGGGCAGTTAGAGCAATTTTAAAGCCCTTTTCCTCTTACCTTGCCTTAAAAGAACAGAGGCGCAAAGAAGACAGAGGCTCTAAAAGGACAGCGAGTGTAAATTCTTGTGATAATGTTTCCCAGAATCGTGCACACGAGTACACTGCAAGGTGTTCGGAAAGGATTACATAACACACTAAGAATTTTTGAAAAGAGCAAATTTGAAATTTGAAAAAAGCAAAGATAGATACACAGATAGACCCGTATACACATACACATACACACACACACACACACACACACACACACACACACACACACGCACGCAAACACACGCGCGCGCTTATAACACCCCGTTTTTGCGTCGGGAGATAAAAGGTTGAAATGACAAATAAATAAAATTTTTAGTAAAACTACAACAATGCTTAATAAGTTGAAACGCGTTTTGAGGAAAAATAAGTTTAGGGGAAGAAAACAAGAGAAAAAAAAATCGGCTTAGTTAAAATGTTTACCCATTTCTTAAAATTTCTAAAAACCTAGTTAAACGGTTCCTGCAAGATCTGCGTGTTGTGTGAGTCTATAAGCTATTTTTAATGGATAAAGCGAAGTCAAAAGTTTGAGATCATATGAAGATGCAGAGCAACTTTGACTGTTCACTGTCCTGCATGACTGATGAGTTGTCATAAAGCTTGTAATTAATCGATAGTTACTCGCATGCATTTTTTTTGTACATAAAATACAGCATTAAGGCTTCTTAAGTTTGCAAGGCACCACCGACCGACACCAGATACCCGTAACAGTGAAGAATTCGACGTCAAAATCTTGTTCGCTCTTTTCGCTCGATTTAATTTTGAAGGCGTTGATTTATTTTTAAACATCCAAACCAAAGATTCTGCCAAAGTCTCTTTTCTGGACCATACTGGTTTTCTCAAGGTAAGCGTAACCGCTACAGGACCACGATCTTATTTCTGGACGATCTGGACGAAAGGTTCAGTTTGCCGCCACATTATGTACACAGTTTTAAAGAAATATCCTTTTAGGACTTTTTGCTTAAATATCGTAATGGCCACATATTTCTTTTCAAAATATATTCACTCGTCTTTAGAATACTGAAATGTTGATCCTCTACAATTGTATGGGTAATTCAATATTGTTTATATTTTTTATAAGATTAGTTTCGTACTGCAAAACATAATTTAGTTAGTTGGCACCTCGCTTGTTATCTGTTTGTAACTGATTACGTATATATTAGTTATGTTTACTGGGCGATATTGTATTTGTGGGTCAATTGGATTAATGCACTGTTTTCATACTGAATACAAAATGTTTGTTTTATGTATTTAGCTGAAACTGGGTTAGTTGGATTCATTTTATAACGTTATCTGCCTATTCTCTATGAGTCTAAACCAATTTACGAATTTATCCATATACATTTTTTGCGCTTGTTTCTCTTTTTATTACGCTAAAGCGCCACCAAATATAATCAATGATATGAACACGAATTCCAATAGGGCCTCGATAATGTTTCTTAAATATACATTGTTACTTTGTATGATCAAATACAAAGTTATCTATAGATAAACATACTTGTCAGTAAAGATTTTACTGGCGGGTTCAGAGATCTTTAATTTATAGTAGGTACATATCATTTTCTTCTTTCAAATTAATTAGAATATCTTCGAAGATACTAGTTTACCATAATATGTAGCTTTAGAGTTAATGCAGTACCCATAAACAATACAGTATAGAGGCCAACTTCAACTTCCGCTTTTGCATGAACACGATATCAATACTAATAATAAATCTGTAAGGGGTGGTTATGGAGTAAGTTACTTTGTTTTCAGAGATATCGTGTTTATAGGCTCTATACATCATACTGAAACTAAATTGACCATTTTAAGAATTTTTTTCTGTATGTATGTATGTATGTATGTAAGTATGTATGTTCCTCTATAACTCTTAAACGAATCAACTGATTTTCATGAAACTTGGTAGATAAACATTTAGACGTACGGGACACAGGATAGGCTACTTTTTTTTTCAACGCGGACGAATTCGCGGGCGCCAACTAGTTTTAACTATATAATACGAAATAAAGAATAACTCGGATATGCCCCCCAAGTTCTACTTATGTCCTTAAACGCAAGTGTCATAAAGTCGATTCTGTATCTAGTGCATTTTTTAAAAAACTAAGGAAGGACATCCGCAGCTGGACCTAGGCCTTCCCAATAATTTTCCCCAGCTGAATTCCACTCAGCCACTTGATAAACTTTTATATTTTAACTTTTATATATTACGTTGTCAGTAACAGGCCAGCGTAACATCCAATTTATGAGAAATATTAGGATATAATTTTATGTGACGTTGACAACTGGCCTGTCACACTCCGATGTAAAGAGAACAAAAATTTTTTATACCAAAATCACCCTTTGTAAAAACAGCGAGTAAATGACAAATTCGGTTTTATAAAAACAGGAGCACAGATTGTTTGTTACGTGGAAATAAATGGATAAAGTTATTTTTTGTAACGTGGACCTTTTCGAGCCACATACGTATCTAAATCTACAAACATTTAAACACGAATAATTCAATGCAATTGACCCTTACTTGTGAAGAGATACTATATTATAGGTAGGTACACTAAATTATTACTTACTTAAAAAAATCTTTGCAACGTTTTCTGAATTAAAGTAGATATGTAGATGTTTAGCAAAAAAGCATAAGTTTCAAAAGTACGTATCGAAACGAGACTTCATGGTTCTTCTCCGATGTCATTGATAGATAGTGCCTTGTGTATTATTCCACAAATTTGTAGAATCACAAAAATAACGGAATATCTCTACTAACCGGTCGCTACAGTAAATTTGGTTTATTGAATACCCCGATGTTTCAGTTTGTGGTTGAATAATTTCCATCTTCATTGTTGCCCAGCCGACATCACTTAAGGAATCTCTATGCTCTTTGTAGTCTGTGTTTGTTGAGTTCGAATTGTGCATAGATTTCATTAGTTCCGACCAAATAGGTCGCTTAGGAAACCTTTTTGCTTTGATATTTTGAAAGGACACTGACACATTTCGGGAAACCTCCCAATTTTTTGACTCTGGGTGCATCTGAGTCGTTGTAGACGAATGTTGCTCCGACAACACGACCACAATTTGCTTTAAACGAGAATCAAAGTTTTCGCTTTACTTGTTAATATTATAATAGGTATCTAGATTATATATCTATTATTTAACAAATTTAATGTCTAATTAATAAACATTTGGGTTAATTGTAGCCATTTAATATTAGTGAATCATTTTCTAATTCTAAAAATTTGCCATTAAGATAGAAAAGGTTGGCCGGCTCGTAATAAAATGATCAAAAAAGTGTCCTTTGCCCAATGAATATCATGACAGAGAATGAATATAAAGTAGTTATTTTATCAGTTTTAAAAACGAACGCGTAACTTTATTACGTATTTGAATTTAGTTACCCTTTCTTGCTTTGACGGCTAATCTATTTCCAGCGTGGAAGCAACGAGATGCACTATATATCTACCTATCTGTTCACTCGTGACTGTAATATGAGCTGCTATAGCTTTATTCCGCCTTCATACCGGGGCAATTTTAGGGGCTGCGCTTTTTCCAAGTTGATGCATGTTCTTTTTTGTTAATTTTTTTGATCGCCCCGCGTTCTACGGTCAGCACAGTTCGAGAATTATTTTTTTTTCACATTATACATTTAAGCGTAGGTACCTATCATACTTTCGCTCACTGAATATTGTATGAGTTATATTAGGTATGTATAAAAGAAATTATTTCAATCGTACCACCCTATTCATTTTAAAGTTATCGGTTAAGTAATGACGAGTACTTCCCGACTGCTAGTCCTAATCTTTTTTCAAATAAACGTATAACTGCGAGACCTAGTTCTAGCTATTATAGGTCTGGCTGTTTTGTATATTCTCCATCTTTGTCAGTTTCACTCTTGATAAAGTGGTCGTGGTCATCTTTTCAGGTGTTGGTTGCTAAGCTTCACAACACGTCACCATTTTTCTCTGATGGCCGCCTTTCTCATGCATTCTTGTAGTGATGGTGAGCCATTTACTGAAGCTTTTAACTGACCCGTCCATCTCATAGGCGATCTTCCTCGTGGTCTGGTACCCTCACCCATTCCCTGGACCACAAGATGTTCAATAGCCACCTCCCCCCGGCGGCAGACGTCCAGCACCACATCTCTAAGGCGTCTATCTTCTTCTTCTCAACTTCCCGCAGGGTCCACGTTTCTGTGGCGTACAGGAAAATGGATAATACAAGTACTCGAACTTGTATATGTTGCGATTCCTTCATATCATATAAATTATAATCAATCAATAATAACATAAAATCAAATCAAATCAATAAAACAAAAATACCAATGAACAAAAAAAAATTCAATAATGTCAAAATAAATAATCAAAAATGGATATTTTAATTATTTATCATCATCATTTTCGTTATTTCCCGGTTTATCTAAGTCCGAAGTCAAGGTTAACGCGTTCCATCTTGCCAAGAAGTTCTTCCATATGGCTGGTATTGGTAGCAAACAAAGTAGTGTCTTCTTCATATCGCCGATTGTTAGGGCCTCTTTCACCAACTGTTAAGTAGCCTCATTTAAAGTCACCGGTCACCGGGAATGATGGTGTTGATATTACCTTTGTTTGTACGGTAAAATTCCCAATCATTTAAAAGAAAATAATAAAAAAAAATCGCCTATCGACGGATGAACTAAACCGAGTGCATAATTTAATAAAACATAAAATTACTTCTAAAAATAACTTATCAACACTTTACTTGTAGTTGGTGAAAGAGGCCCTTACTCTCATTATGAGCTCCGTGTACGGACGGACGTTATGTATATACTTAATAAAATCCACTTCGGGACGATAGATATCTTCAATTCTTTTTCCTGTGTTTTTCGTTGCCTTTATTTCACGTATTTTACGTGAACTGATCTTTTTCTGTCACACACGGAGAACGTTTTCATTTTGCCTATCTATTACAAAGCGAATGGAGAGTTTTCAAAAATTGGATTTTACTCCATACCTATTTTGAGTAATCACAGCAATACGGTTCGCTTTATCACCCCACTCGGTTTTAATATACCGGGAATTTTTAATATTACCGGCGACGACACCAAACCCCACGCCAGCAGTCCTTTGAAGTTAATTAATTGAAACAAAAGTAAAAACAAAAACAATATGAACCATAGGCTATTTCGTTGGGGACGTTTTTGTTGTCAGAAGTCAAACTTAACTTAAAACTGCTGAAACCTGTGTACGATACCTATTACTATTTTTTTACATACCATTTTGTGAAATATATAAATATACTAGTCTTATTATTTCAATATATAAAATAATATATTAAACATATAGTTATTTTATCTGTTTAATAAAGCCTATTAGTGTTTACGCAGTGGTCGAGATTATTTCGAAAGTAAAAAATTAAAATAAGTAAAAAGTTGAGTAAGCTCGTTACTTAATAATTAGCGACTTGACACCAGCCTCGCAAGGATGAATTTTTTTCTGCAAATTATAATATACACAAAAATTGATTTATCTCTCCTTTCATAAGTGAAACAGTATAAAAATCCTATGGATGGCTTAAAAGAAGTTAGCGGAGAAACAGACAGAGGCAAACAACATATTTCTATATCTATACTTACTAATATTATAAAGGGAGAAAATTTGTATGTTTATTTTAATAAACTCCAAAAACTACTGGACTTATTTTGAAAATTCTTTCACCTCGTAGAAAGCTACATTATCAGCGAGTAACACAGACTATATTTTACTAGTTACTAGTATTTTCAACCGACGAAAAAGAAAAAACAAAAACGGAGGAGGTTCTCAATTCGACGCGTATATATATTTTTTAATGTATGATCACGCATAACTTTTGACAGGGTGGTCCGATTTTGATAATTCTTTTTTTATTTGAAAGGGTGCACCCACAAGGGGGTCCCGTTTTAATTTGGTAAAAAAATTCCAACCCTAAGGGTAGGAAAACAGGGGATGATTGACTGTTCACTCACCGATTGTAGCGTATAACCACGCATAACTTTTTACAGAGTAGTCCGATTTTGATAATTCTTTTTTTAATGGATAGGGTATACCTCGAAGTTGGTCTCATATAATTTTGGAAAAAATAATCCTACCCTAAGGGTGGGAAAATGGGGATGGGAAAATTAAAAATTAAGTATGTAGTAAATTATAGCCACAAAAAAATATAAAATAAAACTTTTTAACAAAAAAATTAAACCGCCGAAAAAACTAAAAAGCATAAAATAAAATAATAAGGTAAAGAGTGATGCGCGGCGGCGACTCAAAATTACTTAGGTAAAATAATAAGATTATTTTATGCTTTTCAGTTTTTACGGCGGTTTAATTTTTTGTTAAAAAGTTTTATATAAAATGTAAATAGATAACCTGTTATGACATAAAAGTTTCCTTTATATTTTGTATAAATTATATAGATAAGTTTTATTACTTGCGTGACTTGTTCATTCGATGCATTATAATAATAATATTATTGTAATTTATTTCCTGCGAGCATTGCGGATGTTTCGCGTGTTTCCTACACAACGAATGATTAACCGTAGAAGCCGAGTGGCTGTACTCTGTACTACATTTTCTGCAATGTCTTTTATAATATTTCATTTTATTTTAAACTAGCTGTTGCCCGCGACTTCGCCCGCGTAACTTTGTAAATTATAATATACTAAAACCTTCCTCGAGAACCACTCTATTTATTGGTGAAAACAGCAGGAAAATCGGTGCAGTTGTTTTTGAGTTTCTCGCGAATAAACAGACAGACAGGCGCGGCGGAGGACTTTGTTTTATAATACTCGTATTAGTAGTGATTGCATTTTTCGACAATCGATTTTTCGACATTTTTCGACAATAATAACAATAATAATAATAATAATAATGCATTTATTAGCTCCACAGAATCACAAAACCACAGAATATACAGACAATATTAATTACCTACCTGTTTGTATTGACGTGATTATTGAAAATTCGCATTTAGGTAATTGACGCATATACACTAATCGTAGATATTTTTACGGTACAATTTATTTATCTTTACATAAACCGTCACTGTCAGAAACGTACTTACATATCATCTATCATAAATTGCCCATTAATTGGCATAGGTGCTTCGGTTTTAAATTATAGTTGTCACGTTAACACCACCAGACGAGCGGATATTTTAATTGAATTTCCCCACCACGGTGCCCTGTCGATCACTTCCCCCGAATTTAATTCATCATTTTCCCTGTTTAACTGACGTATTGATGGACCGCGCCGACACACGCATTTAAATTGGTGTGTTTGGTTTTATGTCGTGGTTTCACCGCACTGATTGCAATCTGATTGTTTATTACGATTCATACTCGTTTATTATATCCAAGGTGTTAATATAATTATAATAACATAGTAATAAAAAACAGTGCAGACAATCGGTCCGCCTTTTCACCAAATTATAGATAACCCAGTTGTGAGTAGATGCGAGGAGCCATTTATCTGTGAAACTAAAATGTGAAAATTATATACGAGTATTTCATAATTTATGTGAGATAATTTATAAGGTGACAAATAATATGTCTCAAAATATGTTAAAAATTATAATAATAATAATTAATATGATATATATTACGTATTTATTTAAAATATTACTATTCTATGTCTTATTCAAATTTGCTTGAAATTTAAAACTTAAAAAAAACTTTTCTGGTAGAAGTGTAAGTTCTGTCTTCTCCGTACGAAGTTATTATACAATACAATACAAGTACGAATACAAGCACACTTGTCAATTGTGTAAAAACACCATATTTGGAATTTGTGGTTCAGTGTTATGTAGCTCTAGCCCCATATCGGTTAAATTAGGTAAGGTTAATAGTTAAAAAAAACCTCAACGATGAAATCAGTATCAAAATAGAGATTGAGGGCGGCGAGGCGTTGAATATTGGCAAGTGATTTCGTCCCTCATTAACCGCTAATTAGCATTCAATTTACAATTTTTAAACTGACCAATGGCGGCGCCCGGCCACTGAAAAACAGTTCACGTCACACAGATATAAATTATGAATAGAATGGCCACAGAGAATTTAGTTTTTTTTTTCCTTTTTTGTTTTCTATACCTTGTAACAATAACAACTAAATACATTGTGCTATTAACATTGACATTTATTCTATAGCCATTTCCTAGTACACCTATTTTTAACGAGACCATTGGTCGAGTTGTTCAGGAACTTAACACAGCGCTCTGTCTCAAGGGACCACCTGGTTTGATTTCCGGCAGGGCCAACTTTGGAAATGAACTTTTCAAAGCTCATTGACATAATACAACAGTGAAATAAAAGCATTTGTGCTGTTGTGGTTCGATGGGTCGGTGAGGGATGCTAGAGCCCATTTCCATATCCCTCCCTAATACCTTTTCATTAATCCTACTAAGTTCGGATTCGGCAGCGCATTTGCAGCATCTGTGGCGTTGCTTGTGTTATAGGTTTTACATATATAGGTATTTATTTTATTAAAAGTTGAATTTCTTTGATAACCTTTGCTTAGAAATACAAGCAACATTTATATGATAAAGTCTAAAAGACATAATTGGGACAAGACAATGAGTTCTGGCAACTCTTTACTCTGATTTTGTTAGATTACTTACCTCTCTTTGCCTAAAAATTTATGCTGAGCTTCGTATTAAAGTGGTATGTTAATATGGCCATATTATGTTGCTGGTATAAATGTCCGCTCCGCAGGCTTTTATTTCTGTGTAAACAGCCGCAATGTACACAATTGTACCCAATCGGTTTAACACCGCGTAGATTATTCTGCTCAAATGTGTGGACGCGTAAAAAGCGCTTAATTGGCTCCTGTACGCGACACGGATCACTCGCAATCACTCCGTTCAAAGGTCGCACTATCCGACTAGTGATTGGATAGGTTTGTCGATGAAAAAAAAAATTCTATTCTATCTGAAATATTGTTTTTACGATGAATCAACGAAACTAGCGACAGATCCCGGCAATTTTTTTTCTGCAGATTTTATATATTCAAAAACTCACTCGATTATCGCTCATTTCATTAGTGAATGAATACCATATCAAATCCATCGGGTGGTTTAGAAGAAGTTAAAGGTGAAACGGACAGAAGCTGATTGCGACTATATTTTATAATATTAATATTACCTACTTACTATAACAGACTACCAATTGCCTATAGGTACACAATAATTACACGCAGTAAGGTAGAAGTTTATACTTAACTGTATTTGTACGACAAAGATTAATAATATAGATAACTAGTAATATTAATTAGCTTGAGGGCCTCTTTCACAAACTACATGTAAAGTGTTGATTAGTTACTTTTAGAAATCATTTTCTGTTATATTGAATTATGCATTCGGTTTACTGCATCATTCGATAGCCGAATTTTTATTATTATTTTCAATTTAATGTTTGTAACGTTTACCGTACAAACAAAGGTATATCAGCTCCATTATCCCCGGTTACTGGTGACTTTAAATAACAGTTCCTACTTGACGTTTGTGAAAGAGGTGCTTATTCTTTTACATTTATGTAGTGTATTTAAAATATTTGCACACCCTCGAAGGGTAGAATGTAGCGAGAAATATCTATTGTAACCTATATTCAGCAAATAAATGATGATGATGATTATTATTATTACGAATAAGTTAGAGAAAAAAGTAATATATTTTAAATAAATTATTTTTTATGAGGAATGCAAACAGGTGTCACGCGTCGCATCACTAGTCGCCGCGCGGGACACGTAAAAATAGTGCGATATCTGGCAACCTGTTAGCGGAGCCACCGATGACATAGCGGTCGACGGTCGACCGACAGCGCGGTTGGAACGTGGTCGCAGCCGCACACCCACACTGACTCGTACTACCCACCAATCGTACAACTTTTACCCGCTCAAACTTTACGTTCACATTTCCAATTTTTAAATTTTCATCACCCGAATGTAACAATGTAGGGTATAACGCGTTCCTCTTTTTTCCCCCCGAACCTATGCTTCAAAAGGGTATTTTTCTTTATTATTTTTTTAATCATAAAAGAGCGCAGAATCACCAACAATTTTAACGGAATACACGGTTACATAAAGCGTTTTTTTTCAATGCAAATTACATTAAAATTTGAAACTGTGTATATTTTGGAAAAGAACTTCTCAATTAATGTGTAGCTCTAAAGGGGAACATTGTAGCGAAACATTGGTTTGAAAATTAATTGTGTTTGGGGCAAACATTGGTTAGAACTTCGAACCTGACATTGGAGTCCCAGTACTTAACCACTAGCTGGGCTATTTAGTGCTAAACTAATTGATATTAGAGATCGGAACAGACGTTTGGAGTGCGCGCTCCGAGAAATTCGATTACGACTGCTGGCCATGTCAATGACTTGAATTTCAATTAGTACAAATTATCAAGGGATGCGCCGCAGCAAACTTGATTTGTTAACGCAAGCGCAGTACACTCGGTAAGGCTCCCAGCCACGAATCAGCTTATCTTCATTTTCGGTCCTGCTATGCTTGCATGTCGATATAAACATACATGCAAATATGATTGTGTTATCCATTATCGAAAACATACGTGTCTATATACTGCAATCGTGTATTAAAAAACAACTTTTATAAGCAATACATTTTTATTATTGCGTAAAAATCATAAGTCTGAGAGTTGTCGACCAAACCATGAATTTCAAACTTACAGCACTGGTGCTGTTATATTTCAATGTTATGTTCTCTTTTTCTATTTATCTTTCTTTTTGCCACATTGTCACTACGATTCCTCTCTATGCACAAGTCTATAAGCATCATCCCATTTATTGTTGGTCTATCTATAATAATTTTTTTTACAGAAGAATACGATCACGCATCTCTCTCTCTCTCTCTTTTTAATCCTATCATGATTTCTTTCCCTGCTTGTGAACATATGCGATAACAGCCGCCTCTTATCAACTGCACTTTCTCATAAAAAGGCTACGTTTTCTAAGGTCTTACTAGTCTTTCCAAAACTTCGAAATATATGGTGCGAAATATACATATACAGCTTTTCCCTGCGAGATTACCAAGTTAATTCAAACACTTTGTACATGTAATAACCCATCAAGCTTGCCTAAGTGACCCAACCCAACCTATACGCAATTAGAACTGGTCAGTCCCCTCACTACCTCTTATTAACGTTACATGTTATATGTAACTTTCAATTCAATATATACGCTAAAAGATTATAATATCATTTAAGATTTTATATTTGATATTTGAATTGTAACTATCGTCACTTGAATTCAGATCTAAATAAAATGATAATCAATAAATGAATGGCGTCAATTTGGTATCATCCCATTTTAATATTATTCAATATGTTTATTCCATTTTTTTAAAACTATATAATCTGAGGAAGACGAAAAATGGATTTTTTTAAAATGGACATTTGTCCAAACCTAATTTGAAATATTTATTAAAAATTGAGAATGAAAGTAATTCATTAAGTAAATTTTTTTGGGCTTTTTTGTCTGAGCTTGAATACTCTGAGCCACTTATTGGAACATAATTGTGGTGTCATTATACGAGTATTTGCATCATTAAAATTTTTTGCGACTGTAAAAAGATATGCCTTCTTTCTAATGACACTAAATCCGCATTTTCAGAGGAAGAATAAAGCTTCATGTGCGAGAAGATGGCTTTGATCGAAATCTAAAAGTAACCATAACAAATAATTTCTTCAAATACCGTATACATTCCATTTTTGTAATCGGAATGAATGATGTCATATTTTCAGATGGAAATTATTTGGCACCTTTAGATTTTATACTTTACTTTTTGAGTCTATTTTGAGTTAAACAATAATGGACGAAATTACACGATCAATCATTTGACGTGGCTCCAAACGACTTAAATCAATTTTAATTTTTATGGAGCCACGCATAAAAGTTGTGCCCACACACGGTCAGTTCAATTTTCTGTCATTTATGCGTTTGACCGGGTCGAGTAACGTTGACATGAGCTCTGATTCGGAAGCGCGGTGTGATACCACGGCGTAGTAAGGTAGGTCCTTGTTTTCTATAATCACGATCAGTTGGCGCGATGAAGTGACGCGACGCAACGGCGCGATTTGAAATCCAGTGTTTGACATCAAGCCTGACAGTTTTTACCTTTCACAATCAAATTTTGGCTTCACGTCAGTCAATTTGACGCAATGGACTGATCGTGTATTTCGTCCATAAAACAATTAAAAAAATTTTTTTATCAAGAAATTAACATTAAAAAATATATCTTTATATATATATATTTCTTCTGTGCGTGTGTCACTGAACTCCTCCTAAACGGCTGGACCGATTTTGATGAAATTTTTTGTGTGTGTTAAAGGGGATTTGAGAATGGTTTGTATTAAAATTTTATTTGTTTTATTTTATTTTTATTGTATTTTATTTGTTATCTTTAGATGTATTCGTGTGTATCATGTGTATGCAAATAAATGTTTTCTATTCTATTCTATTCTATTCTATTCTATTCTATTCTATTCTATTCTATTCTATTCTATTCTATTCTATTCTATTCTATTCTATTCTATTCTATTCTATTCTATTCTATTCTATTCTATTCTATTCTATTCTATTCTATTCTATTCTATTCTATTCTATTCTATTCTATTCTATTCTATTCTATTCTATTCTATTCTATTCTATTCTATTCTATTCTATTCTATTCTATTCTATTCTATTCTATTCTATTCTATTCTATTCTATTCTATTCTATTCTATTCTATTCTATTCTATTCTATTCTAGTCGCGGGCACAGCTAGTTAGGTATAATTTTATAATTATATTGAAGATGAACTTGTTGGCATTGGAATATAAACAATTAACCATATAAAATTATACAACTTCCAAACTATTTAAAATGGATCAAATTTAAAAAAAGAGTACTTTTAACTTCTTAAAAATATTCAATGTTTCCTCATATTTATAAACCGCGTGCCAAACAACTCGTTCCAAACCCTCTACAACTTGAGATCAAATTTCATCTTCAGGTTCTTCGCCACTAGAGAGCTTTTAGCGACAAGACAGTCAAAGTTACATTTGTTTGAGAAAAACAAAATGTATACATGCTTCTCAAAATTATTATTCCGTTTGTTGTGTTATTGTTTATTAGCAAAGAAATGAAATAAAATAAATTACTAGGGAAGAAAATGGAACAAAACAATAAAAGAAGGATATTTAATAGATTTGTTTTGAGTTTGTTTGCTTTCCGTTTAAAAAAAATTGTACGCGTGACATCTTTGAGTCGACAGGCGCAGTGAAGCAATTTAAAACGGAGTTTTTCCAAAACTGAACTTGAATGTGACTGAAAACCATTCAGAAGGCTGACATTGAATTAATTGAATCACCTGCCAATAACATGAGAGGCGCGTGGCATCAAAAAATTCGTCTGAAACGGGTAGAAGACACCCCCAGTCCCCAATGTGCCAAATGCGCCGACCACGTTCTGTTCCCGTATATAATAAATCTGAATTGCTAAACATCGCAGCTTACGACGCGCCTATGTGTGCCTGTTCACACACATAATGACCACCGCTCGCGTGCTTACTTTATCTATGCTAATATATAAAATTGCTATATGCAGATTTAAATCAAAAACTGCAGTGAAATATCGATTTTGCAATTCGAGCAATAAAGTGTGAATACTGTAAGTATGGGAAAGTTGTACGAGTTGATCCCTTGAGGTAAGGTGATCCTTTGCAATTGTGCTGAAACCACTAATGCCATCAAGTTTATTTCACTGGTAAAATTCACTCTATCGGTCGTAAAACGACCAGCCGTGTCGACAGTGCCCTTACAAATTTTTTCATGTCAGTTGACCAGGGGCCCAGTGCGTCCGCCGCAGCTTGTAGTCCTTGAGTAAGGATGAGTAATTGCGGCGCTTGAGAATCTGGTTCTGATCAGCTGCAGCTCCGGCGTGTGTGCGGGTCGCTTTGATGTGGGAGTGTGCGAAGGTGTCTACGCACGTTGCGTACCACACCAGAGCTTTTTCTTCATTGCACGGCACTAATGTGGCTCCTTCGGGACGCTGGCCACCGTCTCTTGCGATTCCCATGGGTTCAAGGATTGCAGGCACAGAGACGGTGGTAAGCGAGCGACGGACCAAATCAATAATAGTGCTGTAGCTATACAAGCGGCCAGCGCACAAGAAAGGCCATGTCGTCCCAGCTGGTCCACGTTTTTACCGCAGACGCACTCGTGAGGGACACACATTTTTGACCCGAGCCTTAAACATATTGCTATCCTCAAGGTCCAAAACCGTGTCCAAAATTGTGAAAATTTCATAAATTTTCACAAACTATAATATGTATCTGTAGGTGTTAAACCTAACTCGATAAACACAACTACCTAAGTGAATTTGATAGCTAATTAGGTAAAATATTGCAAATAATATTTGCCCACATAATTCATAATGTCTGGTTTCAGTACAAATTAATTGGTGCAGTAATTTAAGCCCATCCTTTGAACGGTTTCAGTCTATAGCGGATAAAGGTAAAAATAATTTTATTATAACACAAATAATAAAGTTTGTATGTTTCTAACATACAAGCACATACAACCATGTTAACTATGGTATTCTCATGTCCTTGATTAAGGCTTAGTTACAGCTTTAATAATGGTTGAATTGGCAATTTTTTCGAACTCCCGTTCCCTCGGTCTCTCTATATCTAAAAAAAAAATATGTACATTATAACATTTTATTAATAGTTTATTTAATGAAATAATTTATTAATGATTAATTAAAAAGTCCAAATCGGTGTACCAACTAGTTCCACCATATGTGACTTTTTATATAAATATCACAAGATTTTATGAGTAATATTTAAAGCTAACTCTATTTTTTAGCTATTAGTCTTACTATAGTTAGAGTGTCATCGCCCTATATTTAATTGCTCCTTTACTTTTACCCTATTCAAAGAGTTCTTTGGTATTTTGGAGTCAAGCGTTTGGTGCGGAAATAACTAATGCCTCCGGCCATTCCCGCAAATTGTGGTAACTGCGATAAGTTTATTATGAAACATTACTTTAAATAGGTAAATATTCATTTTACACTTTGTCGATGAATATTTATAGTCAGTTTAACAGACATGCACCCATCCCTTGTTACCTGTCTGTAGTGTATTGTTAAAGTGTAACGTTATTTAATGTATTCACGTTGATAACGGGTTCAGCGATATATTAGAGCTTCGGAGCCAATTATCTACACAATTTACCTATAATATTATCGTCCGCAGCAAATTCCCATAAACAAGCCTTTCGATAGCGTTAATAACAAATAACTTTAATATGTAATGTAAATATTTGGCAAGTTAGAGCAGAGGAATGTCTATAATTTTGGTCAACGTTACTTAATGAACCAGGTTTGATGTAATTCAAAAAGCCTTTGGCATTTTTTGCGTAACAAATATGAAAAAAACAAATATAGAATTGAGAACCTCCTCCTTTTTTGAAGTCTGTAACAGACTTTTAGATCACTTTGTTTTCGAGTAGAATCGAGCTTAGAGTTCGCCTAAAAGAGATCATTTCTTGAGATGGAAATACTTCTAACACATTCTTTTACAGGTGATGTAAATGAACAATGAATTATTTAATATTCCAATAACAGCACGGATTGAATGCAAATAGCATTTGATACAGGCGGTCGGAATGTTTGCGAGGCATTGCCTATCTACAGAGATATCTAATCAAAAGCGAATGGACGAGTCGACGAGACTCGTGGTTTATGATCAAACTGCCAATACGAACTCGCTGATGAAGTACACATATTTACTGAATCAGTTGCCTCTATGTACGTGCGTTGGGTGCGGTAAGCTTAGATTAGTACCCACAGCCACTTACGCTGACTAAGCTACCTTGGCAGTCAGAGACTACAAGAGGATCGAATCGATGGGTTTTTTATGGTACCTAACATGGCATACAAATGCACTGAAAGTTTTATGGGAACATGATCTCGAAATGATAGCACCTTAGAATATGGATAAACATATATTTTTGCCTTTAATCGTTTAAGGAAAACTCAAAATAACAATTTATTAAAAATAGATACAAATTGTATTTGATGAAGATGAAGATATTTTAACTAAACCATAAGATAAATAATCGTACCTAATTTTATTTGTATTCGAAAGGGCGACGAGCTGGTTTGGGGATTTAAAATTTCAGAGAAAATATGTGAACGGTATGTGTCGCCTTGTGGTATCCCCCGATGACCCTCTATGTCATTCTGCAAACCCCGCCCCTCTGCTACTCATAGTTTCCAAGATCGCGTCGCCAACTTTTTACTAAGTGGGTCCACCCACTGAGGGTTTAAGGTTTTCTGTTGCTCAATACCGCCCTACATTAGGGGGGTTCTGGGTGAACAAAAAAGGAATATACTTAATATATTAATTAATTAGTAATAATAAGAGTGGCGGCAGGTAGACTGACGCTCTACAAAGACTGACCAAGTTATATATATTATGATGCTTTTAATGATACAAACCAAGTTGCACAAACGACCACAGAGTCGACACGTGATGCGCTCGCTCTAGCTGCAACATGATTTTACATTTCTCTCGTGTATTTCTTCTAAACTACACAATATTTTCACAATTATCCAGAATATTGTCTATTTATTTACAAGTACATATTCTTAAATTTTAGATTCTTAAAATAGTAGACAGAATCCCCGTTCTGTAAACTATAATGTTAAAACTGGTTAGAGAGCATGGTGATACCACATTTTACTAACAGATGTCGCTGTTACTCTACGTTATATCGCGGTATCGACTTCGACCTCGGCCAAATGTATTGAAGATTTGAAGAGCCGTTGATCTGCGTTATTGTGCTAGTACCATCTTTGATACATTTTTTGAAAGGGCCGTCATAATATTTTTTGTGCCGGCCTAACTAAACTATAAATTGATTAATTTGATTTGATTCAACTAAAAATAAATGCATAAATTTTCTTTTTTTAGTTATTTCACTCACAGCGAATTAATGACAAAAAAGATAGTTTTATAATTTAGATTCTATCTATGTATTCAAGTTGAATTCACTCAGGCGAGTAGTTAAGTAATTTCAAATTTAAGTGTAAGGGGTGTTTAACTGCGCTGCGGTCCATTTAAAGAAATTTATTTTGATTTACATTAATTACACTTAAGTATTTCACTCCTTTTGTGGATAATTTTCACTTAGTCTTCTCTTCCAATGCTTTTCCAAAAATCTAGTATTTCTATTTTATATACCGAAGTAAATTACTATAGACTTATAAGGAAAATGGATTTTAGTAGTGAAAGTAACGTGTTACTCACAGTGTTTGTAAGTGTAAATTTTTGTAAATTTTAATTTTTTTATACGAACTGGCGCTGCTTCTTCGACGCATGGGCTCGCACTAGATTCGCTGACTGCTTTTCAAAATGAAGATTGAGATTTCATTTGGAATTATTTACAAAGTATTCAGCGTTGAACTCAGCCACAATGAGAATAGAGACTATTTTACAATGGACGCGTCATTCGCATTGGACATCAATGCTAAACGCATTGTTGTGGGCAGGCATCGTTTATACGAAGTTTCCATTGTCGTTGCAATGTGTAAAGTTTGAGCTATCGACATGCTGATAGCGAATGACAGGGATGTTTGTTCAAAGGACCTCTGTGACGGCAAGTGAATTAATCGGGACTAATGCTGCTCACAAATGAGATGCACTGAATCTATTCGAATCGAAATCTGCAATGAAATGGAGGGGGGTTGGATTAGATACAATACGAGTAGATAGCGCCGCCCGACTCCTTCATTCGGCCACAACAGATTTTAAAATCTGTTAAATTTTCGAAATTTTTTTATATAAAGATGGCCATAAGAAGTTATGACATTTAGTCATAACTTTCAATATAAAAGTGAAGTAACTCAATAGTTACATTAAAATCCCATAGATGAACACAATGAATGAATGCATATATATTTTTTTCCTACAGTATAATTCGCAAAATGCTCGTTATTCTAAAATTCAGTTACAAGGAGATATGTAGTTCACTTTTACAATGAACGACACATATATGTTTCCTCTTAATTTTTTTTTAATGATTTCAAGTCAATCATGATTTAAATAGGTAGGTTAGTAGGTATACCTCAAAGTTTCAAAGTAAAAGCAGATTATGGCTGGGGCCAGAAGATTTTCGAGTGAAAACCTCGGACTGGCAGAGCAATGTATGACCTCCACCCTCAAGTTGGACCGATTACCTAATAAGGGTCACAGGTCGACGATCCAGGCTGCTTCTGATCAGTCCTAATGGAAAATTACGGGAGAACCCTATGTCCAGAAGTGGACGTCCTACGGTTGAGTTGAGTGTCTTTATTAGTTACTATCTCGATTATAGTACTGCCAGGACACCAATCACAGCCGCATTTGGTTGTACTATATCCAAAATGCCGAAATAAATATGAGCACGTCACATTCACGCCCTCATACAAAATGAAATAGCTTAGCGTATTACTGCTCCCTTTAGATTAACGGCTGAACAGAAGCGCACTGTTGACATAACTTATGTATGGCAGTTTGTCTGTCCATGGAAGGAGAGCCCTCGCCCCACCTGTAATCCATATTAATCATTAATGAAAATTGCAATACATATAACGTCTCCTCAAATATTTAGGGGCGCAGTATCCTCGCCAGATCCTCGGCCCGGACGCTACGTAATGGCGGACCTGAATTATTGATAGCTATTTTATGTCTCGTCTTCTGGGCCTTGCTAAATAATACTTTTGATTTCCTTGCTGGTAAAAGTAAGTCTCTTAATTAATTTCTTACTTTTTAATCAAGCAACTATGATTGCACCTAATAATAAAATAATAATAAAATAATCTATGCCAAACTTAGCAAATAGGTTTGACTTATGGGAACAAAACAAACAATTGAGGGCACACCGATTTGAAGGCCAGCTTTGTAGTTTGCTTTCGTTGCTGACCGGAATTTAACCCGACGTCCCTAAATATTAGCTGTAATAAACACTATCTAATCACAATCACAATAAACTAAGCAAAGAAAAACTGTTGATTTGTCTTTTTATTTCATACTAGCTGAATCTGACCACGCTCCGCTGTGGTGTGCACACGGGGCGCACTCAGTACTTGATATACTTCTTATCTTTCTATATCAATTAAAATAAATGCCTAAATGTGTTGCTAAGCGCAAAACTCGAGAACGGCTGGACCGATTTTAATTCTGTCTTCACTCATGGATAGAGGGATAATCAAGGACGGTTTTTACGTAAAAAAAATACACCCGGGGAAACCGGGAGTATAAAATATATTACATATAATGTTATTTTATATTTTTTTTTAAATAAAAGAAGCCTAACTTTCTCGTAATTATTTTCTCATCGGCTATCTGCCAGAGAAAGAAGTCCCGTAAAAACGGTCCAAAATATTTCGGATATTATAGTCGATCGACGGAGATTAGCCTGAACAAACAGATGTACTTGCCGCACTCGACTCAGTGGAACGCAGAGCTAGGAGACTCATAGGCAAAAGTACTCTTTTAAAATCTAAGATGCACAGCCTGGCACATAGACGCAAAATTGCCAGTCTATGTGTTTTTTATAAGATGTACTTCGGAGAGTGTGCTCAGGAGTTACATGAGCTCATACCGCCTTCCCCTTTCTTCCATCGGACACACAGACGTACGGCTGATTACCATCCTCATCTTGTCGAAATCCCTCATTTTCGGACCAAACGCTTTGAAACATCCTTTATAATGCGCACTGCCAAGGTTTGGAACTCCCTGCCGGCGTCTGTATTTCCGAGCCTATATAACCCTAATCTATTCAAAGTTCGAGTGAATAGGCATCTTCTGGGTGAGCTCGCTCCATCTTAGGCCTCATCCATGCTACTCAGCTGGTTGTTGGCCAAGAGCAAACCCATCTCTAATAAAAAAAAAAAAAAAAAAAATACACCGACAAATATTTTTAAAATTGTTTTTTGTTACTTCTAAGTATCGTATTATATTAAATATACATTTGGTAAAAAACAGTTGTCGTGAAATTGCAAACGGACACTGCAATTTTATTTATTTGTATAGAAAAGAAGTGTCGGTGAAATTGAAAAAGCTGCGAACCGCTATTGATGTCAAAGTACGCGCGCGCCTTTTTACAATCTGCGGCCTTTATTTTCAGCTTATTAGGAGTATCGGCTACACAAAAACAATACACCATCGGAGAGTGGACACCTTAACAATAGATAGGTCCCGTTAATTATCTGCATCAGTGGGAGAGGCGGTTGGTTGGGGGGTTGGGGGTTGGGGCTTGGGGGTGCGGCGGCGAAACGGAGGCACGCGAGGGGGTCACAGAGGAGGGAGGGGGACCGGCCATGAGTGCCGGGTTTGTCGAACAAATGCGCCTGATTAGCCCCGCTTTGTCGTATGCCTCCCGACGCCGCTCTCTCAAACGTTAGTGATTCGAGATCACATTTTTATCGATGGTTTTTCACACCTTTGTAAGTGTGCGTTTTAAAAATAATAGCTCGCGCACTTGCGTGTCTGAAGAGTGTCTAAGTGGTGTTTGTTTGGTGTTATTTTAATGTGTACCAGTTTTTCTTTTCTTTTTGCCTCATCCTTTCGTTATGACTTAAGTCATTTGTTATTATTTGGACTGGTCAAAATAGACATTCAATATTATTTAGAAGAAAAAAAACAATTTGATGAGATTAAAGTTTAAGAAAAAACCTATATTAAGTCCATTCTAGTTAATTTACTATCTAAATCTTGTAGGAAAATAAATTTTACAATATTTTTATTATTTCTATTATTTGTCTCCTTAAAACGCTTGCGTTAGGGAATAGGAATTACTAGTTTAAATATGACACTTGGAGGCAGATGACCTACAAACATGTGAATACGGGAACTGGACATGCAATCAAAGTAGGGTATAAGGTACAGGTCAAAGTAAAGTTGCCTCGAGGTCTTGTAAGAGCTTTGTTACTGCGGTGAGACTGATCTTGTATCATTGCTACGCTAAGTTCTCATAGAGTTTATAATTTTAAAAATTACAAAACTAGTCACGCGTCGTTATTCTTATAGTTTATTCTCAAATTGAAGCCAGAAAAACATTTTCCATGAATAACATTTACTCCTTGATAAACTTTCATCGTGATTAGTCAAACGATATTCCACTCAATTGATCCGAGTTTTATAATATAACTACGTCATTAATTCGTGTATACATATCATACATGAAAGATATGTTATGTATGTATACATTTACACATTACTAGTGACCCGCTTCCGGTTTCGCCTGGGGTGCAATTTTTATAATACAAAAATCTTCCCTGTTTATCTCTCTTTGAATAAGTGAAAACTAAATAAAAATCTGTCTAGCCATTCTTGAGATTTTCTCCTTGAAACCGAGCCTTAAGGGGTATGGAGGGTTAAATTATAAGTGTGATAGCAGTAAACAGAATTTAACAATATTTGAAGTATTTCGTGAGCCATCTAAATAGAATACAAAGCCCGTATCGTTATTATGAACGGCGGCACGTTTATCGAATGGGCTTATTGCTAACACAGAAGCAGGTGGTATAGTCTGCATCTAATTCACTTTTAGCCTACACTCCGCTCCACGGATTTGGACAATGAACGCGTCCGATGCGGGCACATCGATGTCGATAAATGAAAACGACAGGTACGTCCCTATTGCTGTACTAGTTATGTCTCGACAGGTCGACGATGCGATATTTTGATACTACACACTCATTAATTTAAAATTGAATTTTTTAATATAATATGCTCAGTTGTAAACTCTTTGTTTCATTAATTAAATTATTGTTGTAAATTAAATTATTCTTAAGGAATTTTTAATGCAACTACATATATTGTATTGCTCTGCAATTATTTTATTATTATTACAAGTTGTTATAAGTATTATACTTGAAATATTATGTTCATCATGGAATCACTAAATTACATTAATAGAAAGCATTATTTCTTCTAAACCACCCAAAGGATTCTAATACGATTTTCACTAATAGAAAAATAGTTAAACCAATAAAAGTATAAAGAAAACGAATTTCATTCGTTAGAAATGGGGAAACCTTTCAGAAGACGTTCAATAAGTGGTTGGTCAAAACCATTTTGAAATGGAAAAAGTATATGAAGTTTTTATTAAGAGTTGAATAAATATATTTATTGAGATCCGATTATTAAATTTCAATTATTATTATTATTTTCTTTATTATTTAACTACGTCTTGATCGTAGCTCGTAGCAACGAACTACGAAATTCTGTAGTATCGTAGCACTACTCGTAGAATGTTTCAAATTTATAGATCACGCGCGGTTCATCGACATCGATTGCTAGCGGACACCATAACTAATATCAACGCCAATCTTTACATGACATAGAGTCTATGTCATAGACATTGATATATTTGGACATCTATAGGTACTAATATAATAAAATTTATGAGATTCTTCTCTTGTTTGAAAACGCTAATTGCTGTGATTATTATAATAAAAACGAGTCGAGTTTGAAAAATTCTTTTTTATTTCATAGCCAAGTTACAATGTTGGTGAAGGTTAAAGGCCATTTAACGACACGAGCTGAATCTAGAGAAAAGTATAGAAATAACACTACGCATAAAGAAATTATTGAAATTAAACCCGTGGCCAAAATTATTGAGCGAAAACCGAGAATTATTGAGAATAGCCGAAACGTACACGCCTATGTTAATTTAAATTAAAAGGCGGATGAAACCGCAGGGCATAACTTGTACAAAATTAGGTTTTTACACACCCCCACTCACATAAAAAAATATTTTATCGATACCTTTTACGGTATGGGTTCTCTGTGTTTTAAGTGCTCTATTTTTGTTTGAAAAAATTGAGTTTTCGGTCGTTAAAAGGCAAAATATTTACGATCCTTGCTTCTACTAAACGAGTACAAGTCGATCCAATTTATCAATGCAGATTGAGTGACGTAACAAATAAGGTACGTAAGTTCTGCTAGCTGAAATTGGTTAGATCGATAATATCCCTTCGACGATTAGAACATATCCGAGATCAATTGTACTGATTAACGAACTAGCATAGGAGTAGGTGGTTGTGTGCTATCTAGTTAAACGCTGATGGCACAGTAACGACACAGCAAATGAGGTTTCGATACCGGTCAGGCTTGTATTTCCATGGTTTTTCCTCACGTGTGAATAATAAGTGGCTACCATTAACAAGATTTGCGCACTAAATTTTGCGTTTAGTGTAGTTCTCCTCCTTACCAGTCCCTTGTCCTTAATCTTCAAAAATGTTAGTTTCGATCTACATTTCGCCCTAATTTCATTTTGTGGTTCACATATGACAAACCATGCTTAATTTTCGGATTTTCACTGGCGATTATTGCTTGCTAATGTATCAGCTAATTATCGTGTGCGTGAACGAATGCAATAAGAGACGTATACATGTGTGAATGCAAGGTTAAATAAATGTTACAAGCCTAACGTTTTCAGTTATAATAAAATCACCTTTCAGTCAACACGCGTTTCTTTTAAAAACAAACAAGTAATCAAAAGTGAACCTTAATACGAAAACAATAGGTCTTCACAATGCTTCGAAAACTGCTAATTTTGTCAATGAGAATGAAAAGACTAGGCTCAGAGGTCTTAAAGGTCTCGAAGATCTTTGAGCCTAGTCCTGAAAATAGGCTTCGAAATTATATCTGCTATATCGACAGTCCTTTCAGCAGACATAAACAAAAAATGAATTCGTCCTACTAGTACTATTACTTCTTTAAGTTTGGCTGCACTGGGCGATTATTATAACTGATAAATAATACTAATATGAATACCTCTTTTAATGAAGTGTGAAGTGGAAAGTGTGAATGTACGAGTAGTTAATGAAATAAAAAACACAGTTCGCTACGCGTAAAAGCATATTCCGTCGGGCTCTAACTGGTTGTACATTATACCGCTCAAAATATATTAATGAGGAGCATAAACAATTAATTGAGCGATACATTTTGTTTTATCTAACGATACGTACGTAAACTATAGCCGTCCTAATCACGAACACACTCATGAATTTAGATTTGGCCGACGTCGGTTGCCTCCCATTTGGTAGGGTTGACACTGCAATACGATATTATTTATTATACATGAGAATTAAAGGGAAAACTGAATACAACATCGCTGTTTTTACAACCCTATCTACTACTTCCGTGCGCCTATTTCCGTCTACTTCCGTGCGTGCAATAATCGTATGCTGGTTCAAAAGTTTCATACGTTCATAGAGTTTAGAGGTAATATGGGCCGGATTAACCAGATTAATATACGTTTCGCGGGCCCTTTTTATCTTTTTATTGCTAGAAACTAGCCTCAAACTTCACACAGATGCATTTTTTTACTGAAAATTGTACACACAAACTTTTCGTTTATCGTTATTTTCAAAGTGGAAACCGTATCATTGGGTTGTATAGTAGGAGTTAGCGGAGGAACAAATAGACAGCAATATTATTTTATGTTTCTCCGCTAACTTCTTCTCAATCACCCAATGGTATTGTAACTTGTATTGCGTTTTAAGGACCCGAGGGAGGACATAAGCCACTATACACTCGGGCGAAGTAGTATGAAATAAAAGCACTGTGGCCACCCTGTCGTGTATACGAATAAGTCGCGATACTATACGAGTCCTAATATACACACGTACGACAAAACGTCACTACGCCGCCGCCGACACGCATTTGGATTCAATTTTCGTGCCGAGCGGCATCGAAGCGGAAATTGCCGAAAGCCCCTTGGACTCCGCAGACTGGGTTCTGTACGCATTATAGCACTACCACGTAATATGCAATTGTATTACCCGACTGTTACACACCCCGTTCAAAGTGTGAACGAAAATCGTTTCAGCAAACATACCATAATCTTTTCAATAGCCCCTTTTCACTATTGTACTCGTAGAATGAACGATTCAGTATAGTACATCATTCCTCTACGAAAAACGGCTTTCATGCCAGAAATTTAATATTTTCATTTAACATGTGCAGATACAAACTATGTTCAGGTACAAGACTCACAAAAACTTTACAATAATTTTAAGCAAAAATAATTTTCAAAGTTCAAAGTTCAATTTCAAAGTTGGTTGGTTTGATTTTGGAAAAAAGTGGCGGGGCACATTGCGTTCCGCCTAAACAGGCAGCTCGTCTGGCGGCAGTAAGGGAAACCAGAACTCAGATTAAGAGATACCTTTTCCCAAAACCTTAACCCTAAAAAAAAAAAAAAAAAAAAAAAAAAAAGGTTCTATTATCGACAGTGCACTTGCAACACCTTACCTACCCCTTTACCCTAACATAAAAAAGGTATGGACTGTGCCAGTCTGATGTGTGATAAAGAAAAATAGGGTTTTTACGCAATTATAGGCTATTTTTTAAATTATTCTCTCAATAAGAACCTTATAATATGAATCTTATATTATACAAGCTTTGTGATGAAACACATTTAGCTATTTCTTCTATAAGATTTCATAATTCTCGTCCCAAATAAAATCGAAATATCTGTTCATTATTATGAATTCTAAGCGATATGTGGAGGACATTTAGTTTACATACGAGCATTCTGTCTACTATTTTAAGAATCTAAAATTTAAGAATACTTATAAATAAATAGACAATATTCTTGATAATTGTGAAAATATTGTGTAGTTTAGAAGAAATACACGAGATAAATGTAAAATCATGTTGCAGCTAGAGCGAACGCATCACGTGACTCTGTGGTCGTTTGTGCAACTTGGTTTGTATTTTTCAAATCGGTCCAGTAATTTCGGAGCCTATTCAAATCAATCAAACAAACAAACAAACTTTATAATATTAGTGTGGACTAACAAAAATATATATTTTTTATTTATATTAGTATAGACAATGTTTGTAGTTACAGTTATATTACTTAGTGACTAGCATATTGTACAACGAGTAACTATGTAGAATGTGAACTTAATTAAAATTTGTACTGCAACGCTGCGACCAAGTCGGAAACGAAGCGTTTATCAATGCCACATATTTCGTATACAAATTAATTCGACATTTATCTAAACACGTAAACTGTCCCAGGTCTCACGCCTTTAACAGTGTACGGATGTATGGATGTTTGTTACTCTTTCACGCAAAAACTATTGAATGAATTTCAATGAAACTTTACAATAATATAGCTTATACATCAGAATAAGACATAGGCTATATAAGACATAAAAAAGATTAAAAAAAAAGGTATTGTGTGGATTAGTACGAATTGGGCGCCACCGTCGCCACTATCGTTACAGCGATAACGATGTCCGGCGTTACCACTCACATGTTTTTCCTTTCAAGGCGGTCGAAGTCGCGGGCACCAGCTAGTTAATTTTATTTCGGGATTAAGATACATGGGGTAAAGAAAAATTTAGCCAACTTCTTTCTTCTCAGGCGTCCAACCAACAGACACGTTGTCGGAAAAAAGGCTGGCTTTCTTACCTAACGCATTTTAGCAATGTAGCTAGTAATTTCTTATAGCATCTTTTCTACTATGCTGCAGTGGCCTTATATTTTATTGTAATTAAACAAATTATTGTAACATAAAAATAAATAAATAATTGTAACCACTGGACATGGTCTCTAAGAAATCACAAAACTTTCCTTAGAGATTCAGTCGCCTTTGAGGGGTAGAATAGCAGCTCCCAATCCAGTATGATACTCATTAGTTCGGTAAAAACAGACTCATTAGTTCGGTACTCATTAGTTCGAATTCTAAACAATACTAAAAAAATTGAACAACTTCACGTCCTCGCAATTGCAGTACTTATATTTTAAACTCCAAAAAGCAGCCGATACTAATTTTTAACATATTATGGAGTCAATAACTCAATAATATGTTGGCAAAGGGTTAAGACAGTTGTTTGAAGCTCAAAGTAAATGCATCGGCACAAACATTTTGCCGAGCGCTACAAGTTTTGTATGAACGGATTTATTTTTCGCAAATCAAATACCATTGCACAAACGTTTACTCTTCTATTCGTACTCATAAACTTTTAATAAAATGTCACAGCAGCGTTTACATACTGCATGTTCAAAGTATACAAGCGTTTTGTACGTCTCTGTTCAAAGAACGCCTAAATGTTGCGCGAACCACCACCGTACATTTCAGACGCAGTAGTTAATGTGGCCGAAATTTTTAAATCTACTAGGATTTAAACGTTTTTTTACTGTTACAAGGTTTATATATTATATGCTTAGTAAAGTCAATTATAGAGCTGACGTCAGATAAGTTGATAGGTTGGCCTTATAGGATAAATTGTGAAGATGAAAAGTAAATAAGGAAATTTTGTCTTAATTTTAATTTTTAGTGTTAATAAAGAGTTAAATATATATTTAAATTTGGATAGTAATTAACAAATCAACATGTATAGAGGTATGGCCGTTTTATTACTCGTCTAAAATAATACACTTACAGACAGAGCCTACTTAAACGAAGTTTTCGCATTTTGTTTATTTTTTGGGATTTCTTCTTAGGGTCATCTTCACCTTGGCTATTTTTTTGAAAACCCTAAAGAAATAGACTAAGGGCCTCTTTCACAAACTACAAGTTAATTGTTGATTAGTTACTTTTAGAAATAATTTTATGTTTTATTAAATTATGCACTCGGTTTAGTGCATCCTTTGATAGGCGATTTTTTTTAGTTTTCTTTGGCAAATAATGTAAAAACAAAGGTATATCAGCTCCATTATCTCCGGTGACCGGTGACTTTAAATGACCGTTAGCAGCTTTATTATAAGCCTATTCAACTGTTCACAGGTTTTAAGGCGACGAAGTTGTATAGGAATACTACGAGTAATGTAGCTACTGATAAATAAATGCGTGTCTAGTTCGGTCACTGTTTCTATGCGTGGCAGTGATGTTGGTGTAGTATAATGATTCTGTGCACCGGGGAGGCGCGGCGGGCGTCTATTTGTTTTGCCATAGCTTTGTCGGGCTAGGGACATGCAGGTCATTAATTGTTGTGAACGGCGGCTCCTAATCGATAGCGCAGCGTTCGATTCTAGTTTATATTAATGCTATTTGTGTTATCCTTACTATCTGTATTTGCAGCACATTTCTAACTAATACATTATGTGACACTGCAACTTCAAAATCAACCTACATATTCCTATTCGAAGAAGATGTACCTAACAACATTAATTAAAATTCTTACGTTTAATTTTTTTTTCTATAAAATAAAGGGGATGTTATTCACATATAACGTAGCTTTTTATATAGGTTGAATATTTAAAACTACTATACTGATTTTTTGTGTTCATCAGCCATTACAAATAACAAATAGAATTTCACTTATTATAGATAGTCAATAACAATAGAAAATAACAAATAACTTGGTACCTAACAAATAAGTAGTGAATTAGTGGCCAAAAGTTATACCATGTGAGTCAAAATAAACAATACAAGGAATGCATTATTTAGCTTTAGTCGTAGCTGTGAAAAAATCGTGATCTTGTTGCAAACAATATCAGAACAAAGAAGGTTTACATTTTATAAGAATCATTATAAGGTGGTTACTTAAACACATGAGTTTTGTTTCTTGTGACCAATAAACAGAACACAACCAGTGTTAACATGAGTTTTCTAAATAACATTGTCTTTCGTTTCTAACAATTGTTGGAATTATGTTGTCGTGTTTTAAAAAGACGATGTTAAAACAACGCTTATCGAGAACTTGAAAGTAAACATAATGCTTTTAACACCTCCAATAACAGTTTGTAAGTAGGTATATTTTCAAGAACTTATAGACTTGCAAATGCTGTCAATATTGGTTTATATTTAAAACTAGCTGACCCGAAAGTCGTTGCCCTGACAAATTCTTAAAAAAAAATGACAACTAAATTCCCGCATTTTCTCGTGGATTTTCCAAAAAATAAATAAATTCATAAACTTTGTTCGGACAATTACGAAAACGTCAACAAAAAATATAGCTATACGTATACTACTAGCTGTTGCCCGCGACTTCGCCCGCGTATAAAAAATAGATAAAAACCTATTCTCAGACCTACTAAGTGTACATGATATAAAATTTCATCAAAATCGGTTAAGCCCTTTCGGAGGAGTATGGCAACTAACACTGTGACACGAGAATTTTATATATTAGATAGATATCTCTATTGGGATATACCAAAAATACCAAAAAAATCTTTGATCTTTAGCTCGTGTTGTGTAATTAAATTTCTTATGTAGACAGACGATGATGATATGGTTGCTACAGCATATTTCGATATGGAAGCTTTAAAGAAATATTCACTTCAAAAAATTAGTAAAATCGGTCATTTCAGTCTCAACTGATACTCCGTCACACATGTGGCAATAGATAGATAGATAAAAATGCTCTTACATTTTAATGAAATCCACTTATATTTGGAATCGTGTCTATTTTACGCGACAGTTAGTTATATTTCTGTTGTTCAACGAGTGCACAACTGTTTTGTCCGTGTACCTACAGTGTATATTGCACAATACAATGTTTTGTTCGTCTACCCACACTAACTGGATGTATTTCATATCAATTCCGTTTAGCAGAGTAGTCTTTCTGCTAGTTGTGAAGATAGACGGACGTGTCATTTCCTAGCGTCACTCCAAGGGTAACGCACTATTGTCCAAATAAAGAGCGAATCATAACACTTTTGTTGTCGATAGTATGAAGGAGGAGGTTTGCTTTTTTTACACGTCTGTACATAAAAAGCAGACGCCGAACGACTCATTATAATACTAATCTAATTAAATTTAAAACGTCGATCGATTATTATGAAATAGTCAATCGAAGTTTTATAATACAAAACATGGCATACATCATACAAAAATAAATATTATAGACGATCGACGATTTAAAATAATTAAAGTTCGATTTAGTATCACACTGCGATCAACAGCCATTAACTGGGAAGAAAGCTTCTGACAGCAATAACTATTTCCTTACAAAAACCAATTCGTGATCTCCGCCTTATCCTTTATTATATATTAAATTATAAATACCTTAACCTTAATATTTATGTAGTTTACAGAACGGGGGATTCTGTCTACTACTTTAAGAATCTACAAAAAAAGGAATTTTAGATTCTTAAAATAAATTAAACTATATCTAATTATCTATACTAATACTGTAAAGAGGAAAGATTTGTTTGTTTGTTTGCATTGAATAGGCTCCGAAACTACTGGACCGATTGAAATTGATTTATAGAAAGCTATATTATCAGCAAGTAACACAGGCTTTTTATATAGTTACGCGGACGAAGTCGCGTGCAACAGCTAGTTACCTATGAAAGGTAATTTAACAAGTTTTCCTTTAAGTTTAAGCCAACAAATAAATCTTGTAAGAGAGTTGGCAAGGTTGTGTTGTCGAAGTGTTTAAATAACAATTAGTTCAGAGTGAAACCATATTTCTTGTAATTTGGTCTAATGAAGATTGTGAGATCAGTGGCAATGTAGGCGAACAAACAACATGAGGGATTTTTTGTCATTAAATCCAGCGTGTTATTGGGAAGGACGGATAAGGCGTAAGGCGGCTGAGTGGTAATCGAACGCGTGAGCTATTTTCATAATACGGCTAATAAACACATAGAGAAGTCGATTAGGTGAGCGCCATCCGTAATGAATGGGAATAGCGGTACCAGTGTTGGAATACCTCACGTCTGTAATTCACATTTCAATGGTTCGAGCGGCGGGATTCTTAACAAGGCCCCGGGGCAGTCCGACAGCTGAAAATCTCCAAAATTCCACCGCAGATCGCACGAGGATCGGAATATGCGATAAGGCATTTAGCGAAACGATTCATTTGATTCGGTCGTTGTTGAAACGGACTTGTAGCATTCCTTCTCTGTTTCATTCAAGCGATCGGTACAACTTTTTCATTATCACCTCATCAATAAGTTCATTGTGGCCCTAATGACTGCAAAAGCTCACTATTAAAATCCTCAAAGGCTTTATAGACACATTAAATCAATACTAATCTGTAAGGGTTGTCATGGAGTAAGTTACTTTGTTTTTAGAGATATCGTGTTTATAGGCTCAATACACGATACTGAAACTAAATTAACGATTTTTAGATTTTTTTTCTGTATGTATGTTTCTCCATAACTCTTAAACGAATTAACTGATTTTCATGGAACTTGGTAGATAAACATTTAGATGTACGGGACACAAGATAGGCTACTTATTCATTTTCACCGCGGACGAAGTCGCGGGCGCCAGCTAGTATTATAATATAATTTTTAGCCTTTAAGTCAAACTCTAACTTTGTAAAAAATCTGTAAATACAATTTTTTAAATAAATAAAGCGGTTTATTTAAAAGTTAGAAGTTAGCAGATATACAGACAGACAGAGGCGGGCAGCACCTTAAATTTATACTATGTAAAAGGATAAGGATTACATTAACACAAGGATAAGGAATAAAATTCAGGTGAAACTTAGTGAGAAATATATAAAAATATACCTACCGCTTGACCCTCTTGTTGCTATAACACTCAGGTCAGGCGTTAGTTTTTTATTTTCAACCGACTTCCAAAAAAGGAGGAGGTTCTCAATTCCTATGTATTTTTTTTATGTTGTTACCTCATAACATTCGACTGGGTGAACCGTTTTTTATTTGAAAGCTGGTGCTTCCCGTGTGGTCCCATTTCAATTTGGCCCAGTTTTTCTTAAATATTGTGTAAAATACGAAAAAAGAAATAAAAGTAGCCGATTCAAACTTTAGTGTAGAACGTAAGTTTTAATAAGCCTAAAAAACAGAAGTAGTTGTCACGGATTTTTTTTATTACTGTGAGCAGTAAAGTTTTTTTAGCTAATTTTTTTTTTCTCAGAAAATGTATTTTTTTTTATAAACCTGCCCAATTCAAACTTTCTTCCATATACTCTATTATGTGCACTGTACTTTTATCTAACTTGTGATTTTACTCTAAGAAGTCAAACTAGGGGACGAAAATAACGCTTTTCTGCTGAGTCCTCGCCTTAAGGCGTGAAAAGGTAACAGAGACAGACAGGGTTACGTGCATGGATGGATGAAATAATTGTAGATTTTCTAATACGTAATATTATATACCTTTTTAGGTTAGTCGAATTATCGATCGTAATACAAAATTAACTCGATATTTTAATTTTTACTAGTTACATAAACAATACAATTACTACATATAAATAATGATACACTCCCAATTTGTCTTCATTTAATATCATACGTGTTTGTTGACTGAAATTATCTGCTATCAGCTTGCGTTCGTATTAATTATGATTGAACTGTTACAATAAAGGAAAGAGCTAACGAACCTTCCGCCCTGGTTCTCATGGAAAATATGTCATTAAAATACAAAAAAATAATAAAAAATAATGAGTATTTCTTGTTTCATACATCTGCAACAATAGCGGCTCATATCATTCGCCGCGACTTTGTTCGGAGGCTGTTTATAAATAGCCCTCGGTTTCGAACAATAACTGGCGATTGTTTTATACGCTTTTTTTTAATATTAATGACGTTAATTCAACTTTTTCGTTTCAGGTAAGTTGGACACAATAAAATTGCGAGCTGTTTAGAATTCCGTCGCGATATTTCTCTACGTAAGAACAATAAAGGTAAGTTGAGCATGTGTGTGTGTTGGAGCGTTCACGTATACGCCAAGTGGGCGTGTGTGCTTCTGTAACCCTACGACGTGTTTAGTACATAAAACAATACCTTTATTTACAGTGAATTGTTAGCCTTACGTGGAAGCACGTTGAAAACTAATCCTCTGATATACATAACTACAGTAATTTTAGATCATAATTCGTAATAAGTGTTACGTAAACAGAGTATATGCATTCAAATTGTATGTAAATTCAAGGCAGTCGCGAATACAATAATGAACCAGTAGGTATTTGTTGTTGACGTCATACTGGACTCTGTCTACTTGCGTATATTATGCACTCAGCAATATTAATTTCTTAGCAAATTGATTTTTTTCTTGACTACGATTTGGTTTATTTTTAAATATAATCTGTTGAAATTCATCTTCAAATACAGTAATATTTTATTAAATTATTTATAATCTCCGAATATAGGTAATATAATTTATAAAATATAGGTAATGTAATTTATAATTCTTTATAAATAATTATATTAAAAATAAAGTCGCCTCTGTCTCTCTCTCTCTGCCTGCGCTTTCTAAACCACCCAAAGGATTTTAATAAAATTATAAAATGATTTTGATTGTGAACCTAAAATACTGAAATTCTATTGTCATTTTTATGTCGGCTAGAATTTTCTAGGATTTAGGATTCAAATTTTTAAAATTGGTCTCATGTAAAAAAATAATCTTGCTTGAGTTTTTCTTATTCTAATAAAACATGAGCTCTCTTTCACCATCTGTCAAGTAGGCTAACCGTCAAGGCTAACCTCAGGCTAAAAGTCACCGATCACCGGGGATAATGGAGCTGATATACCTTTGTTTGTACGGTAAAAGTCCCAAACATTAAAAATAATAATAATAAAAAATCGGTTAATAAAACATAAATTTATTTCTAAAAGTAACTACTCAACACTTTACTTGTAGTTGGTGAAAGAGGTCCTAAGACAATCATAAAGTCATTATGAACGTAAATCGTAATGAAAATCTCAATATGTTAAGTTCCAAGTACAAAGTTGTTTAGAAAAATATAAAGCCCTCTTACAGAGTCGCCTTTTACTTTCAGAATAGGCGAAACGCCAAATGAAAAATGGCGTATTGAGAGTAATGGGTCACGTGATTTCTATACAGAACACTGTCATACATTTTCGTATGTACGGTAAGAGGGTACGTTTTCTGTGTAGGTCCAGTTTCTGTCACTGAAAACAATTTGATATAAAATTTTTTTTTTTTTTTTAAACTTTTTAAATAAAATTGAGTGTCTATTTGTATTGAGAAAATGATGTCTTTTTATTAAAAAACAATTTTTTTTTTAAAGAATTGTATATCTGTTTGATCTGGTTAATCTACGAAACGGCTGAACCTATTTCAACGGGACTTTTACTGGCAGACAGCTCATGTTATTAAGAGTAATTTAAGCTACTTTGTTCTAGAAAAATAATATAAGGCAGTATCCGGTACCGCAACGAAGCGTGGCCAGGTTGAGCTAGTCTGGAATAAAAAAAATGTAACCGGATGCTTTCAATATTGTTCAATAACGACATCGGCAGAGTAAAACGATCGAGGTTCCGTGTCAGAAAACTTTAAAGGGAACAAATTGGTATCACATGATGTTTCCAGCGTTTCGGTGCAAAATTTTGAACGGTCGATAACGAATGTTAGCGCCTAAACGTAATGGCTTTTGAGAAAAGCGGTATACATGAAACAGTTATGAAACTAAGTTATAATAAGAAAATGATTAACATATTTTATTAAAACATTTTTTTTAATAAGCATCAAGTACAGAGATGTTTTTCAAAATATGGAACTCTAATATTTTCTTTGAGCGTATTATATATTTTGTTTTTGTTATCAGCAGTATAAGAAAACAAGTTAAAAGACACATTCACGTGAAATTAATACACCCTAAAGCTGTATCAATACTAATAATAAATCTGTAAGGGTTGGTCATGGAGTAATTTACTTTGTTTTCAGAGATATCGTGTTTATAGGCTCTATACATGATACTGAAACTAAATTGACGATTTTTAGAATTTTTTTCTGTATGTATGTATGTTCCTCCATAACTCTTAAAAGAATTAACTGATTTTCATGAAACTTGGTAGATAAACATTTAAACGTACGGGACACAAGATAGACTATTTTTTCTTTTTCAACGCAAAATTAAAAAAAAAACGAATAAAAATATTACACAGCATGGATATTCAGAATTTATACAACATCCACAGGTTTGCAAACAGTGAGTAGTCTGCTCAAATAGAAATTCCGATATCTAAACGTTTGAACGACTTGTTAGAAGCACCAACTTGAGATATATTGAACTTAAAGAACTACGCTATTGGCGCTCATATACCTATCACAAACATCCACGAATATCGGGGTTCTATTTCCAACATTCGTTCAATAAGCACAGATCATGTTTTATGACAAACTTAACTGTAAAATGATCTTTATATATGTCGTTGGCGGATCCTTTAACTGGGCCGATCGAGATCTGCCTGGGCACATCACAATACGGCGGCATTTCTCGATTTGACCGATTATTTCACGATGTGCCCAGTATAAAGTTGGGCAGATCGTGGCAGAAGTTGGCAGTGTTTCGGTAAGTGAGTAAGGGATGCCGGAGTTCTCCCTAAACCCTCCCACAACATATCCTTAATCCTACTGTAGTGAGCAGCGCATTTGCAGCACTTATGGCGTTGTTTGAGGTATAGGCAATATTACGAGTATAGCGATTTTGTGTATCTCATTCAACTAGCGCTGTGCTTTGCATCAGCTTATGCTGAGCCAGATACCTTTTTGATGACGCACACTCATAGGGATTTTATTTAAGCATATATTCTCATTTAAATGTAAAAATGTATGTATTTTATATGTTATCTTTAGATGTATTCGTGTGTGTCATGTGTAAGCAAATAAATGTTTTCTATTCTATTCTATTCTATTCTATTCTATTCTATTCTATTCTATTCTATTCTATTCTATTCTATTCTATTCTATTCTATTCTATTCTATTCTATTCTATTCTATTCTATTCTATTCTATTCTATTCTATTCTATTCTATTCTATTCTATTCTATTCTATTCTATTCTATTCTATTCTATTCTATTCTATTCTATTCTATTCTATTCTATTCTATTCTATTCTATTCTATTCTATTCTATTCTATTCTATTCTATTCTATTCTATTCTATTCTATTCTATTCTATTCTATTCTATTCTATTCTATTCTATTCTATTCTATTCTATTCTATTCTATTCTATTCTATTCTATTCTATTCTATTCTATTCTATTCTATTCTATTCTATTCTATTCTATTCTATTCTATTCTATTCTATTCTATTCTATTCTATTCTATTCTATTCTATTCTATTCTATTCTATTCTATTCTATTCTATTCTATTCTATTCTATTCTATTCTATTCTATTCTATTCTATTCTATTCTATTCTATTCTATTCTATTCTATTCTATTCTATTCTATTCTATTCTATTCTATTCTATTCTATTCTATTCTATTCTATTCTATAACTAGGCTAGGAGCGTTTCTAAAATCGTATCTAACCCCTAGTCTATACCATTTACTCGCTACACATTTTTTTGTGTGATCTATGTACAACTTCCATAGCACCCCAGTTTCCTTGGTATGTATATTAGGTTGAACATAATTAATATAATATAAAAAATTAACAGATAAAATTTTCATTTATTTTTAAACTTCCAGAAAAATTAAATTAATCGAATCGCAATCGAAATGTGAACTTTCATAAAATTTCATTTACGAATTCACGTAAGCAAATAATGAATTAATGTGAACTGATTTTATTACTCACAGTTGTCCGTACATTAATTATTTTACCAATTACATCAATTAAACATAGTTTTTAAAACATCGAACAAGCATAATTACTATAATGAGATATCCAGTTCACCCGAACGATTCTGTTCGCTCTACAGTGAAATACTTATTTATATTAATATATATTATATCGTCCTTAAAATTACGAAGAATATTTTTTTAGAAATGCAGTGCTCCTCAAAATTTTTTTAAACTAAACTAAATCTCACGAAATATCACACGAATTTAATAGGAAATATAGATACGAAAGTGCTTGTTGCTTCATTTCTTTTTGCTGCCAATTTCGATATGAAATAAGCCTTAGCCTTATCCATGATTAAGGTAATTAAATTAAGAGTAAGTATTAACTAATATAATTAGTTTAGTTACTACTTATTCTTTCTTGCTATACGATATACTTACTCCAGCAACCGTGACTTTTAGAAGCAGCAAATTAGCATTGGCTTAAAAGTGACGAATGAAAATAAGGCGTGCAAGACATTAGTTCAGATCAGTTGGATACTTCATTAGGAGAAACTTTCCGATAATAGAGTGAGGCGGCAAAAATATAAACAACGGCGAACTTTTTGTTGTTGTTGTTTAATTTGTTTGCAATTTAAACGTCCAACTTTGACGTAAAACTTTTACATCCGAACGCGAACTAGGCATAGCTGATGTAACTTTTTTTCACTTGCCGGTAACTACGCGTGGGTCTACGAAAACAGGGAGGCATATTTTTTGAACTTTTTACTCCCACTTGTCATAAAGACGTAAAAAATTCTCGTTGGGCGACGTCCACGCCGCTCTAAAATATTGGCAAAGAACTGACGGCAAACATTACTCGGCCTTAATGTTCAATGGGAAAACTTTGCTCTAACAAATGGCATTGAGACACTTTTCGTACTTCCATTAGAAAATACGCCTATCTATATTTATACCTAGTATTTAATCTATACTAACATTATAAAGAAGTAATAAGTTTGTATATAAAATGATGGTAAAAAGTAATCTTCGAAACTACACATCCGATTTAAAAAAATCTTTCACCAATACTTAGAATGCAATTTCAGGATGGACATAATCTAAATATTTCAGGCGGGCGAAGCCACAGGCACCAACTATCTAAATATAAATTATCCAACGCTCGGCAATAGAATAAGTTCAAGCGTTCAATATGAGGCGTTATTTTGCTTTACTTAATTATGTATTTGGATAATTATGTAAAGTAAGAGCAAGTAAAGATTCTGGATGCAACATTGATTATATTAGTAGTTAATGTGTGAAAGTGATAGAAAAAAAACAAAATTAGTTGGATTAGTTTATAGTCTGTATGTACATATATTATACCCATATAGGAGTAAATTAACTTGCTCATATGATACTAAGTTAACATATTGTTCAAAAAATGTGTTTGAATGTGGAAAGGGTAGTGAAACAGGAAAACCCTGGTGCGGTACACAAATTATAAATAATAGAGGATATTTTTGTATACATTTTTCATTTTGTATTGTAAGGGAGCGCGAGGGAGGGTGTCGCGGAGGAGGCGAGGGAGTTAAAATAAAGAGAAGCGCAATTGAATTTTTAATATTTCATGAAGAGGAACGGGGAGCCAGGCGCACGAGACCTATAGCACTTTTAATGGGTTTACAGCGCGACTATACTCACTCTCATCGCCTCAAATCTAGTCTTCCGTCACACAAATTCCTCAAAAAGAGGACATTTGCCATTTACCGTCAAGTGGACCGTCAGCCTGTCCTGCGACCTTAACATAAAAAAATGAATTACCATATTAATCCTTACATATTATAAAACAAAGTCCTGTCTGTCTGTTTGTTCGCGATAAACTAAAAAACTACGTCACCGATTTTCATGCTGTTTTCACCAATGTATAGAGTGGTTTTCGTGGAAGGTTTTTAGTATATAATTTACAAAGTTACACGGGAGAAGTCGCGGGCAGCAGCTAGTTTGTCATTAATATCTTTAACTAATCACATTTATTCGTATTATTAGGTAAAATATATTATAGTTACTGCGAATCGCTCGTAGTACTCATAAACCCTAGTACTAGTATAGGAATTTGTTAGCGCATAGTTTTGTAATTTTCAAGCGGGAATTCTAAATATTTATCAGATATAAATGCTCCTTTATAAGTATTCTTTGTGGTGTCCTAATTAGTAACGAAACTTCATCAAAACGAGGCTCATACACAACAAAACTTTACAAGAACTGCTATTAAAAACTCTCCCACAACTAGCTTAAGACATGGCTCCTACCGATTAATTCCCTCAATAAATTTCAGTCTCATTTCAATCAATTAATCCTATTGGTGTCATAATTTAAGATGTGATAGAAAAATATAATCGTCCATTTTTCTCCAATATTATATGTATAAAGACTACAATGAATAAAGGGAGGGAGCGAGAGACACTCACAGCTGATAGGTGTGCTAGCATCAATATCACATTCCATACTCACATGTCCCATTCAATTTAGTCGTACAGTTATGTTACGCGATCATAATATCCTGCATTATATTGTGTTTACTTTTTAGTGGAAACTCTATAATGAGCCGGTGCAACAATATTCCGTATGTGAACACGGTCAAAGTACGGGTTTATATAATGAGACATTATAAACCGGACAAGATCGGATTTTGCTTTTGTTTGACGACCGTTAACGGATCGAGTGGCGTACTTAGTTACTTATTTTACAATAGGTTTTAATTCACTAGACTTTCTCAATGAGTTAAGAATGTAATTAACACTAAGTTTACCGATGTATTTCTTTTATTTGACGTACAAAACGTCCTTTATTTTGATCAAATCTTAACATTGTGTATTTTCATCGGAAAGTTGTTAAACTAGTACCGTAAAAATTATGCTTATCCATATTTAAATTTTTAATTGTCACATTTAAAGTATTATCTATATTAAAGTCCACGCTTTTCCGTATTTAAACTGTTTATTCTAGATACGTGTCGGTTAGAGTACAGGAGCAGAGAACACAGTCAATACATTGCAAAGAGGCGTGAGACAGGGAGATGTAATCTCCCTGAAACTGTACACTTGGAGCTTTGGAAGATGCATTTAAGCTCCCAAAATGGCAAGAGCTTGGCATCAACATCAACATCCGGTTTATTATTCGATATTGTGGCGACTTCGATGAGAGACCTCGACACTATATGGACAAATGGACAAAATATGGACCTTAAGATGAATATGCACAAGACGAAAGTTATTTCTACTTAATGTCTATGTTGTTCACATCCCAGTAAAAGTTGGGATTTCAATTATTATATGTTGCCAGTGATGACATATGACAAAAAAACTCAGAGGCCTAGTAACATTGCTACAAAATAACAGAATAACTATCGGTGTGGCCCACATATGTCTATAAGCTATGTCCATAGTTTTATTTCTGACCAGCTGTGTAATATGGTTTTACTGGCCATTTAATTTAAATTGACAAAGGCTTTCGGTTTTGGCCCTTGACCCAACGCGTTGCATCTCATCGCTGGCACGCATTTTTTTTGCTCTTTTGCTCTGAATTTTACCCAAATATCATATTATGCTATATCATATGCTTGAGATCATAGCACGATGATAAATAGCTTATCTTATTCGAATATTAGGCTATCAATATAAAATGATTTTTTTAAATCCTACTGATAGTTCCAAAGTAAGTGCGCTCAAACAACCAAACAAACTCATTATTCAACTATAGATTATATTATTATATTCAACTATATTAGTAAGGACAGATGAATCAAGGCATGTTAGCGGTCCGAGATATTTATGGGCATTTCCGATTTCAAAAGACTAAAAAGCTATCTTTAAACAGATTCGGTCGTCACGGCTTTTATCGTAATTGGAGTTTAATTATTCGGACAGTTTTAACTCAATTAGCAAGATTAGTAGATTGAACTGTTCATTGAAATATATTTAGTTTCTGTTTAAAATGGTCTCTATGAAACTTTAATGAGAATCTTTACTTAGTTGCGGCACAGAATTAAGGCGCCAGTCCGCTTCTGCCCATTGACGGTCACGGTTTCGCATATAAATCTGTCCTTATGCCAACAAACTATCTTCTCTTTGCGCCCTAGTATTATATATTAATTGTATTTTTTTTAGCTTTATAAATCAGCCGGTATCAACGGTAAGTCAGGACAAAAGATTAGGTAATAGTCGGAAACACTAAATCCATAGTTAGAAAGTAAAAAGGCAAGATAGATTAAATAATATAAAAATGATCAATGGGGCTCGGCAAATTAGGAAAATTTGTAAAATGAGGGCTCGATAGTGAGTGGTGACAAGGTAAAGAGGTCACGGCGGCCGTCTGGACCCATTCCTCTGACCCAAATAGACACAATACGCTTCCGTTTAGCGCTACGCAATTAAGCGCTACACAAGACAAAAAAAATTAGTGAAACAAAAGCGAATAGCCCCCGAACGCCGCCAACGCCACACCACCCCCAGCACTTACAATTTATCATAGCGAATAAAAAATGTGAACAAATAAAAAGAAAAGCAGAAAGCGAAGCAAGAGGGAACGACAATCGCGCTGCGGCCAAACATTCAAAATATAATGTTGTTTATTTTCATTGGCGTCCAGGGTCGGTTAGAACAGTGGGGTGTTCGCGAAAAATCGATACCTTCGACCTGACCAATTACAAAAGAACCACCCCTAATATTCACTATTTGTTAATCCTACTAATATTATAAATGCGAAAGTTTGTCAGGATGGATGTATGGACGCTAAAACGACTCTAAATAAATATTTATATATGGCACAGAGACAGTTTATTAACATAGGATGCCTACTTTTATCCTGTCAATATTTTAGGTTCCAGAGGGATCGTCTTAAAATATATAAAAAAATGCCTCTATTCCCAGTAGTTCGGTTAACAGTCCGGTTGACCGAACTACTGTCGCCACAGCGATATAGATATCAAAAAGTTGTATTCAACCCGGGCGAAACCGCGTACCAGCTAGCATACAATATATATTTATTTATTTATATTTTACTTTTCAGAAGCATTAAGTTATTCTTTCTAACTGTTTTGGCTCACTATAAAATTAAAATATTGTTCCATGAATTTCTCATCCATTTCCCCGGTTCGCCTTGAAGCATTTAATACTTACTTCGTTGAGGAATCTATTTGTGATATCGTATACTTTATTAACGACCAATATGTCTGCCGATTCGTTCGGTAAACAACAATTCCTTCACTTACATTATTAATGACGGATGTTAATAAATACTTTATTATGGCGTGACGAGAAAATTATTTACCGCCATAAAATATTCCCGTCGAATTTTCTTTATTACTTAGCTTAATTACACTAATAAATTATAGATTCACTAATCAAACTATACCTAATTATACTGTTAATTAATAAATTATATGCTTGGGGAGTTGAAGACGGAAAATTCTACTAATTTTATTATTACGTGTGTCCATTTTGTAATGTAGAAAAACATCGGTTATTCTTGTGTAAAATCAAATGTATCTATGACTTTACTTAAATACTGGTTAATAAATTTCTTACAAGAATTAATTTTTAGTATGTTGGGTTCATTAGGGTGACCTATTTTGCTACGTACCTACTAGTTGAACTGTATGGAATAGACTTTTTTTTTACTATAAAATAGTCAGACAGCCTGACTGTCCACTTGTCGACCATATTAGGTGTAAGAGATAGGGGAAATGGGATATGACATCTCTTACTTTCACACCGATAAACAACAGCACACATGCTATCACGGTGATGCAATGCAGTTGGTTAAAATTAAGGTTTAAGGGGGTTAACTAATGATTTAATGACAGCATGACAAACATTTTCATTAATAGAAAAAATCTATCTAACTACTAAGAAAATAATAAAAAAAAAATGGCCGATCGAAGGATGCACTAAATCGAGTGCATAATTTAATAAAACATAAACTTATTTCTAAAAGTAACTACAAATAACTAATCAACACTTTACTTGTAGTTGGTTGAATTTTCATATACAGAAGTCATCGTCAGTGATGATTTTGAATTTAAATTCAAAATCATCTTCTCGTTACTGCATTTGTTAAAAAAAATATGACATGACGCCTAACACGGTAAGTCTAACAGGTCTATAAACATTTCTAGGGAAAGTTAACAACAATTTGAACGCATAAAGTTTAATCAGCAGAAAATTTCAAATGAAATCCGCCGTTGGTCGGAGTTGTGTTCTGTTATTAATAAAATGGCTACATTGTGGCGTCTCACGGGCACGAGTGGCACTAGAGTGGGGCTATTGATAAACAAGCCATATCGAGCAACCCACGGAAGTCTCCAACACTAATTAAATATGTTTTTTTCTACTCGAAAACCCCAGTGAATGGGTGCCTTCTAATTAATCCACCGCTTCGCATCCCTTCATCCTCATTTTTGAATTGGTAATCATTTGGTATCAAAGGCTTCTACTACACTCATCTTCGCGGGCCTCGATAGATTCACTTAGCTTTCAATTAATTATTGATCGGAGCCCGTCTGCTACCAATTAGTTTAGTTACATAAAAGCAGCCAGAGCGTTCGCGAAAACTAACACAGTATCTCATTTACGTACATGAATTAATTCGTTAGTAAGTAGTCGCGTTGGGCGCCCCACCTTTTTGTTCAAGTGAGGGGGAAGTCCCGCCTAGCGACTTAGGTTATGGAGTGAAACAATGCGTTACCACACATTACTCCCGCGGACACTGTTCACCCCGAAACAAAATCCCGACGAGAATTTGCGAAATAATTTTACTTGACGTGCAACTAGCGATCAGAAGAGCCGGCGGTACCTTTGATCTGCGCTCGGTGCGAGCCTCTCAGAGGCTACTACCCCTATTACTGTATGCAGATTTATACTTTGTGTCATTTTTGTGCGAACACCGCGCTGCCGACGCGTCTCGCAACCCCTTCCCCCGAAACCTCGCCTCTAGCCCCGCACCAACGCAAGGCCGCCCCTCGCCTAACACCTCATGGGGAGCGCTACTTAGCTGATGACTTATTAAGAGTGCATTCTTCAGAGGTGTCTGCCTGTCGCGGTAGGTTTAATAACGTGGGTAGAGAATGCAATCCCGTAAGATAATTCCAATCCCGTTATTCATGAAACTGACGAACTGATCCTGAACACTAAAATTTTAGCCCTAATTAAACACATTTAAAAGCTTCCGTACATATCCGATTCACATTCTACGCCATGGCTTTGTAACTCCAAAAAGACGCTGGTAGTTGTAATGAAGCGCGTCTTATATGTTTCAAACCCTTAGCTTTATCATTACTCGTCCTTCCGAAGTAAGTCCGATGACCTTCATCAATATCACGAATTCTTACATGATCCCACTTAAATTACGTGTTACTGTGGGACCCATGCTTTTCCCAGTATTTTCTAGTGTTGCATTCATAGAGTGCTCAGAAGTTTTTGCAATTCCATGGCTCATTTTCAAATGTCCGTCTGCAATTGTTCGAATAATCGAAGAAGTAGAAAAATGAGATTATAATTCACGCAACAATAGTACAAATGCCTTCGTAGAAAACTTATTGCCCTCGACACAGATTGTGTGGCGAGACGTTTGCAAAAGAAACAAACCGATAGTGAAATAAAAGCGTAAATAGTACAATTAACCTTTTAAACTGTTCAGAGAAAGGAATTACAGGGAAAAAGTTTTATGATGAATGCGTCCCAACGTGAACTTTAATTGGCCTGTGTTGTTTCCTTGTCCAACAAATTGCTTTTGTGTTAAAGCCACAGACAGTAGTGACATTTTCAGCTATAAGTGAAAGGTCTTAGTAAGCTATTCGATATTTATTATGTTAACGATATTGTTGGTAATGATGGCTCAAACGTTTAATATTTCTTTATTAATCAACTTTTAAAGAAATATTTCAATTGTTTGATGAACAAGGAAAACGATGGTAAAAAGGCGTCTTTTAAAGAAAGTACGTAGGAGAATAATAGGCAATTAGACATTTGTCATAACTTCGATTCTGCCAACAAATAGTCCATTGCGGGACCGAGTGGAACACGCTTAATAATGCTGTAAAAATTTAAAAAGCTTTCTGTCGTCAGAAATAAAGCGCTTAATGTTGTCCTTTAATATAGGGATCGCGTGCAACTGTAAGTGTCGAAAGGGAAGTTTGTTGGGCTGACGTGAACTTTTTGGATTTTTACACGTTTCGCAACTTCTAGATTTTTGTACCGATAGAACGTGCTTCGTGTGCGCTTTGACGAGTGCTCGTATTAATGTTGCCAGTTACCATTACCGGGGGCGGATTGTGGTGCGGTTTTCGCAGACCGTTGTTGTTTTGCGTTGCATAGCACAACATTCGATGCAGCTCGAATCATTAAGCACCAGTACCTTTTTAATTAAGCATTGTTGCGTTCGCCAACATTTATATTTAATAATCACAAGCCGAGAGCTAAATGAATTATTTAACTCTTTTGCATGTGTTTTATATTCGCGTTTGTGTTACATACATCCGTAATTATATATCAGATGTGTCGTTCTGCGTGCGGTGGTTCCATTACGAATCGATGCTTTTTTTATTGCGATCATATGGTGCCCATTGTTCCACGGGCCGGTCTCCAGTCGCGTACGGAGTTATTGCTTTAATAAAGTGATTAAATAGCACAGTGCGACACTGCGCGAGCTAATTTCAGAATGTTGATATAAGTCGGTTTTCGGTGTCGTGGGACTCGGAGTAATATTGTAGCCGAACGCTATGGCGTCCGGTGACTGACGAGGGAAGTCATACGCACGGCGGGGTACGCTGTCGACGAAAAATGTTTCTTTTTCTATATGTATAGGGTCGCTCACTTATTCATGCGAGCGGGATTGTAGTTTTTCTACTTTTTGCATGCGCCGTATATAGATATTTTGGCCGGCTCCTATTTTTTCCTGGCTGAAACTCGGCCGGGTCGTATACTTTTTACGTGGTGGGCCCGACTGGGGCGGGTGCGAGCGAGGCAGTTCGAGGAGGGGTGCTCACAGTTAGAGAATTATTCATTGCCTACCCACTCCGAACGGGCTTTCCGTTATTTCTGTTTGTTATGAATTATGTCCAATGACTTTTCCGCCGTCCGCGATTCTTTCGCTTTTACTAATTACTTCAGTGCTTTCCGCAGAAACTATAAATCTGGAGGCCTTCCACTGGTCTTCGTCAGACCTACAGCTACTCTTTGTAGTGAGTAATCGTATTCGGTCGATGGCCGTAACTGTATTTCATCCGTATCGCTTACCGATTAGATTAGACAATTGATACATACTTACTACGATCGTGATAAAACACTGTTTTCCAGTGCAAACTGACGTTCTAAATGCTAACAAAAGATTCAAATTCACACTCGGCTGCCTACTAAAATATGTAGAAGAGCTCGCTCCCGACCCGCTACAAATTTGAATTTCATATGTATGTTTCGCCTATTACGGATGCACTCATTAATATCTTAAGTGATGTGTGGAATAGAGGCGCATGCGAATTTGAACTCTACCGCTACGTTATTAAGGTTCGTTGCGCCCGTGCGTTTTGTGACAGTCTCAGTTTATACAGAGCACGCGTAAAGATTATGTTAGGTGAAAAATGCTGCAAATTGTATGACCCCCATGAAAAAACATTATCATTACTGGTGTATTACGCGGCGTCGGATGTATCGCATGCAAATCTTGAGGGCCTGTGTTCAAACGCCTTACTTCAACACTTGTGTAAATACGTTCTTTATTGCGTTTAATGTTAAGGTACTATTACACTATCAAAAGTATCAAAGTTACAAGTAAAATACTAATCAATACTAATAATAAATCTGTAAGGGTTGGTCATGGAGTAAGTTACTTTGTTTTCAGAGATATCGTGTGTATAGGCTCTAATATGTATATACATGTATGTTCCTCCATAACTCTTAAACGAATTAACTGATTTTTATGAAACTCGGTAGATAAATATTTAGACGTACAGGACACAGGATAGGCTACTTTTTTCTTTTTCAACGCGAACGAAGTCGCGGGCGCCAGCTAATGACTTAATAACTTATGTGAACGAACAGGCTTTAGTCTAGTCCAATAGTTACCTACACATTATATTTTGTTTTTACTTACAATAGTATTTTTTAGAAAATTATATAGTTATTAACTATTCATATCTTAAGAAGTTCACGTGAACGAAGCCGCGGATATGGACTAGTATTTATTATTATTGTCACTATTTTTAGAATTTAGTCTACTAAAAATAACTTTAAAATAATGAAAACTAAATTTTATAAAAGTTATCCATTTAAATTAAACTGGTTCGCAATAAAAATAAACATTACTAACAAATTCACTTGTCAATAAATTTATAACCCTTTTATAGATTAAAAAAATATCTATAATCACCTAAATATTTAACAGCTAAAATGCCACGCAAATTTTATACTGGTTTTTATTAAAATCCGTTGAATACAATGTACAGTTTGAATTTAAAATAAAGATTTAACTAATTATAGATTTTAGACTAAACCATTTTAAATTGTTCAGTGTTTGTAGCTCAATTTGTAAGAACATATGTGGTCGGGACTGCATTTCAGATAACCATCGAGTTGTCGGTTTTAAATTTGTCGCACGTTTTATTAGCTATTAGTGAAACTCGCTCTTGTTAGTTTATTTTCAACCGACTTCCAAAAAGGTTCTCAATTCGACTAAATTTTTTTAATGTACAATTACCTCATAACTTTCGACTGGGTGAAACGATTTTGATGATTCTTTTTTTATTTGAAAGCTGGTGCTTCCCGTGTGGTCCCATATCAATTTGGTCCAGTTCTGACAATGCCATCCATGAGAAAACGGTTTGAAGTCTTTTTTTTTTCGTTAAAAAGTTACATGTGATGGTGTGATTGTACGTATATTTGATATGTACATGGAATATTCTTTGCACTAGATGCACTTAGAAATTTTCCTTTTTTCAACTTCTCACACTTTTACACATTATTCAAGAAAAAAGTTGACTTGAATAAGTTCTAAACTGTGTATTTCTTTTTGTGTTATTAAATTTAAAAAAAAAGAAAACCTTTGGCTCAAATATATATATATATATATATATATATATTGATTATTAAGATTTTCTAACAAAGCTTTTATTATTATGTTACGAAAATTGTTAATTTGTTAATTTCCTTGTTTATTTTCCAACCTAATATACTTACTTAACGAGTTGCTTGTTCATCAACTTTTAGTCGCTCTTATTCAAGTGCTATATAGTTATAAGGTAAGTGAAGTCTAAAATCGAAACATTATGTAAAACAAGTTTAAAATTAAAACTTGTGGGATACGGAAACAGCTTGTCGAAGTGGTTGAAGTCAGAAAGTTTATCCGAGAGCTAAATTAATATTCAGTATATATTTTATTTCACTTAAAATAATCAAACCATTCCATTGTTAATTAGTTATTAATTGACGGAGTTGAGTGTATTTCTAAATTATATCTCGATCTTGATTAGGTAAATAATTTGTATTGAGATATACTTATATACAAATGTATACGAATTTGAATGATAACAATAGGTAAGTACAGATGAGTTGCATTGTATGTTGTAAAAGTGACATATATGTTTAGAAATTCTTTGATTATTATATGTTCGACATATCTTCGATTTCTTTCATCTAGTACACTCAAAGATTTATTTTATGCGATTGCAACAGTCATGCCACTAAAAATATTCGATTTATTTTTAAATATTTGCACAAACTTACGCGAACGACGCGAATGTGACGGCCTTTGATGAAAAAGGACCTGTGTTCCCATTCATTCATACAGAACATGGGAAAACTGGGGAAAATCGCTTCTCGAGCGCGCTCCCTGCTCAGGGACGGACTTCAAATATTTTATTCATTTTTTTAAAATTTTATTTGATATACAATTAAATAAGAAATCATATATAATATTATATACAAAAAGAAAATAAGTATATTAATTAAATGACAGGGTATGTCAGCGCATTGCAACATTAAAGGAAACACTTAATTTGTTGCAATTAATAAGAAAATATTTTGTATACAACACAGCAAGTATTCAGTAAGTCAGTAATGTTCACACAGCAGCCTATCAAACAGACCCTCTGTTTGATAGAAAACATATTTCCTTTTCCTTTTCTACTTCCATATTACTAATGTCGTGAATTCAAATCTTTGCACAATGTCCTGGATTAACATAACAATGTATATTACCTACTTTTATCATAGTACCTATGTTTCTGTTAAAACAACAATTGTTTTATTTCATATATATGTGAAGTAATTGTTTAAATTTTCACAGAATATTGTGAATTTATCTAGTGGTTTTGTAATATAGTTTAGTGAGACTATGTTTAGTTCTCACGGCGCGCATATCAGACAGACGAAAGGAAGCCTGTCTTGGTGCTAATTAATAATTCGTCGCTCGAGTACGTCCCTGTGCATCTTGGAGGCAAACCCTCATATTAATAGAGGTATGGTGCAGCCTCCTCTCATACTTTGACAAAGGGTAGCGCGAGACGACTATTTTTATTAAAACCTACAGCAAAAGCACACTTTTTTTAATAACTTATGTACGTAGGTGCAGGTCGAGTCATTTGAATTGCTCTCCGGGCGTAGTTCGCGCGCGCCGCGGTTTTTTTTTTTTGAGAAAATTGTGGAGTGCAATCCTTTGTGCATGGAGGCTTTGCCGCCTTGAGTCGCGGGTTTGTTTCGTATTCTTCTTTTAACCCTCTCTCTATATTGCTATCTGCATTACGCAATAAATTGACACTTCATTATGGTACATCCATTTTATTTGTTTATTTTTTCAAACCCGCGACGATTATATGGCTAATAATAAAAATATAATAAAGGAAAGTTATTGCCTCAAATGATGAGTTCTTTGTTTCACAGAATATTGAAACGTATCACTTAATTTTTATATTATATATTTATGACTACTTACAAAATTGTTCTTAATAATTAAATATTTATTAAGTAAATTTAATTTAATTAAGAAAGGATTTTAAATTTTAATATTAGAAAGCTTAGAAAAAAGAACATGAATTTTAGAAAAAACCAAAGATCATAAATGCAACCGGTAATTTCAAATTTGTTCCAAGTATTTATAAAATAACGTATGTTATTGTAAATATTAAATTATTGTAGGTATTAAAATATTTTTCAAAAATGCATCCAAACCAGATTACAATTTTATTTTGTGTTCTACAACTATTCCTAATATTCAATATTCCCTTTAAATAAAATCCCTGACGAGTATAATACTTCCTTAAAAAACATAGTTTTATCATATCAAATGTTTGAAAATTTTGCTCTTGAATGTACTAACATAGAGGCTACGAAGAGCGCATGTCAACCATCTCATAGAAGTTGTTTTCTCGCATTGCCTTTCATACATTTTCCTTTTTCCTTTGGGCCTTCGTCTATTTTCTTTGACGTGAAACTCTTTCTGATGTGTTCTAATATTTATAATTCTATATGCAGTGTCGTCGCGACTCTTACTATAATTACTTTGTCGTTCTCTTAAATACAGTATGTTTAGTGAAGATTTTGCTGACAGTATGAGCTCAATATTTAGCTGTTTTTTTTAATTTGTTATTTTATAAGAGTACACTAATTTATAAGAATCCTTTTACATAAGCTCTACAAAAAAATAAACTATAAAAAATATTTTGAAACCATACAGGCTTGCTTACTACTATGTACATTTTTAGTTTTCAATTCGAATGTTACTTTTAACGTGGAAAATAAATCAAAACTCGCTCATTATTCGTGTACACTTTTCGCTCCGCAACCAAACAGAATTTTCCAATTTTTCTCAGAAAATATATAGGTAGATATTTTTTATTTCATTTGCATGAATAGATATTTTTTACGCAGAATAAAAATCTATTTTGGGCTACGAAATTGTTAGTTTTCGTAGAACTTGTGATATTGCGTCTACGCTGAAAATACTTCGTACGAACGGATCGTAGCCAACGAGAACGCTACGAAAATGCGTAGACATTAAATACCTAGCTACGTAACATTTGGGGTGCTGTCTAATTTTATTGTGTTGTGTACACATATAAAAAATATTTCCTATCAAAGAAGTTTTTCCATAAATATCAGTGTGAGTATGGTGATAAATTAATTTCAGAGTATATTCCTCTTCACAAGACTTTTCAAAAAAAAAAAAAATACATGTCAACAATATATCTATTTAATTATACAAAATCGCAATCGGTATAATAATATAGTTTTTATTTTTATTACTATCTCAATAATCTTTGTTACAACTTTAATGTGTCAATATTATGGTCTTTTCCCTAACCCTTCCTAAAACTTAGCTCTACACTGCTAATCCTACTATGATCGGCAGCGTACTTGAACTTTTACTTACACTTTTAAACGGTTGTATTATTTCAAGTTCCATTAAATTTTCTGGGACTTTGAAGAGACGATCACTTTTTTTAAATATTATTAAGTACATAATAATAAATGCTAACGTTGTTCGATCGGTACAGATATCCAATCGTAACACGTTCGTATGTTTGTGAAGCCGCAATGTTCTGATTTAGTGGAGTGTAAGGGTCGTTGCTTGCATTCGTACCCTAATCGTCGCCCGCTTGAAACATTGATGAGGTACCGTTGAGCGCGTGCGCGACTGTCGTCTCAAGATGACTAACTTTATATTCGTGAATGTATTGGCCTAAAATTTTTCTACATTTAATGTTTTATCTATGAACGGTAAGTATTTTATTTTATTGTAGGTACTTTTTCATTTGTTGAAATAGACTTTTACTGAAATTTTAAAATTACTGAAGGGAGTTTATTCAGAGAACCAGCACAGAGTATTGAAATCTTTTATGAATAAAAATACGTATTTATTCTGCACAGTGGTCAGAGGCGACTTTTACTTGAGCGATAATGTTAATGTCTCACATGGTACTATAACAATGATGGTTATTTAAATGGTCACTGTAAAAATTTAATCTACATAGGTTTCATATGTGTATTTAATTTCGGAAAAAATAGGACAATTATTAAGTCTGATTCTATAATTACAAGAACTTTAAAAGAGTGATTACTGGATTGTTATCATTATGGCTTTAGAAAAAAAAAAAAAAATTGTTATAATAAAACTTATAACTTCGTTTATCTATGACAATAAAACTTAATTAGTTATTACAACAGTTTGTAATTGCCGTAATTTATTATAATGTTTCATTTAAGTCTAATTCTAAGTTAATTATTCTAATTATAATATATATTTACAAATTGATTACATAAAATTAGAATTAGAACAGTTAGAAATTAAAAATTATTATTAAGAATTTCATAAATTGACACATTTTATATTGACTCGTTAGGATATAATTTTACTTATGTGTTTTATTTTTATGCTAAAAATATTTATGTATTTATAATATCCTTGATATTAATCTAAAATATATTTTGCCTTATTTAGAGAAAATATATATATTTAGGGAAAACTTTTAAAATATGTACCTATTTTTGAATTGAAAAAATATTAAAATTACATGTTTTAAAGGATTCGTAACGGATTCGGAGTAGGGATTTCAAATAAAAATTGTCATGTAAGTATATTCGTATCTGAAGTTCCTCTTAACTTTAAAATTGTCGTTAATTGAAAGCCCAAATGTGGTTCAGGGGTGCCTAATGAATTAGGTTAGTATGGCGTGCACTGAATGCACTCAGGATATGCGGCGAACCTTTTACATGCTCTGATCCGCTCCATCCCTTTTAGTGTTACATCCCTGATCGCTTAAAAAGGGGTGGTTTCACACTATATGATTAACACTATGCAACTAGTTGAACCTTACCTGGTTTGATTGATTTCATTCATGTTTAGGAAACCACACAATTTCAAACATATGAATTTATGTGGCGCCGAACTATTGGGCCAAACATTGGCAGTATTACTTATTTTATTTTTTATTTTAAGTTTGATAGTAAATTCTATTTCTCCATGTATGTAGTTTGTTTTCATAGGTAAACTCATAAAGCAATTTTTATAGCAATCAAATTTGATAAAGAAAAAACTCGGTATTTAGAAAAGAACACACATTATATTACTCTTTTCTCAAAAATTTGAATGAAAGTCAGTATGGTATGGTTCCTTACAATATAATGATTATAAATTTGATATATTTAGTAATTTTTAGACTTTTGTATAAAAAATCGTTTTCTTTCTGTTATTATTGTAAAGTACCTAAGTGTCAATGAATCTCTATTTATTCTTGAATAATTATTAGACTACCTTGAGTAGGTAATTTATTTTCCTAATTCTTTAACATTTTAATTCTTTAAATTAAAATCTTACGTATTTTTTTGATTTTATTATTAATAATTCCCATTCACAAATTGATTAGAATGTATCTCTAAAGAGATGAGGTCCATTTATAAGTAATTCACCTAGACGCCTCGTTTGTATTAAGTACAATAGTACACATTTCACACAGAAATTAAAATTAAACGCCATACAAACGTTACAAATGCAAATACACTCCGAACATTATACGAGCACAATGTAAGTTTACACACATAGGTACTTACATATACGAAGAGAGCCGCCTTAAGAGTGTCCTAAAAGAAATAGTAAATATTTAATTAAGGTTTTTAGTTCGCGTCGTTAAACACCAAACCTTAAGAATTCTTACGAGTATTTCTTAACAAACGTTTAATGAACTTTTTTAATGAACGAACGGGAGGCTGAGAACCGGCGTGCTAACCATAATGAATGAAATCTTATAAAGGTGTTCCAGAAACGACCGGCGTTCTTATTTCAACACGTAAAACTTACTTTATCGGCTCTTTTTTTTTGTTCACATATTGCTGTGCTCTGGTGACAGTGTCTAGTAGAAATTACAATAAAAAATATATTAAAAAAAAATATTTATTTTTCGCTTTTATATATCAGCTAACACATATTATAACAGTTAATTTTGTAAAGTCGGAGAAGCCGCACAAATAAACACTGTCCTTGGCTGACACCTACTCTAAAATTAACTGACTATAAATTGTAAATAGGTATAATAGTATCAATAAAATAGATAGTTGATTATCCTTGTATATGCTCTTTGCTTTGAAGGAAATTAAATAAATGTTTTTTTTTTTATAAAAATAATTTTATTATTTAGCTTTTTGTATATGTGTGATAATGTAATAATAGTTTCTTCTTTTCCCGGTGGACACTGTATAAAAATGATATATATGGACTTGGACATAATCCACCATCAATTCATACCGCAATGGCATAATCCACTGCAAATTGGCAAACCTTTCACTTAGACGTACTGACTGGTATTCAAACCGTCATTGGCAATGGTCGAGGCAAACTCCCAACAGATTTTAGGACATAGAGAATTGCATCGTAATGTTAGGAATATGAGCAGTTAACGAGTCGTTACGCTCTGTAATGATATTGTATGTTTGAATATCTGCCTAATTAATTACATTTACAAGGTAATACTAATGCGCTGAAACAACTGTATGAAATGTATGTTTGTAAGCGTATTCGCTTAACATCTTGCTGCGATGCGTCGGAACGCATAAAACCACTGAAGTTTAACTGAAGCGATGTGGCCCCGTCGTTTCTGTAGACGAAAGACGTCTGGAATTAAAAGGGATCAAATATGAATGGCGTATGCATGATACATGAATAACCCGGGCCGCTCTTGGCGGCCGGGCGCGCCATTGCTCTCCGACAACTAAAACTGATACATTAATAATGCGTTTGCTTACAATGCGCTTTAAATGTAGATCTAAAGGCCATCTCTGTCGCGCAGACGTCTCTCTCGCACGGCGCACACGGCGCGCCGTCCATGCAAAATGTATGCGAAACGCGACTAACGTTACGGTTCCCATACTTCCCTCTCAAGATAATGCTGTTGGGGATTGCCCCCTTCTCCCCCCTTCTCCTCCTCCCTTCTAATCGGCCCGTATCGGTGGTCATCGCTGCGTCCTATCCGTCAAATCATCCACACTAACTCCATTTCCACCATGGCGACACTGGTATGTTGTTTTATATGCATTATGTAGAGTCAATATCGCGAGCCGAGACTAGGAAATGTGAGTGTGAATAAATCATTAGATACAGCGCGTTTCACTAAAATATGCAATAGTTTTGTGTAAGTTGGACGCCTAGGGCGGGCGGCGCGCCGTCACTAAGTAGGCACCGATATTTTATATTTAATAAACTTACTATGTAGGTAATAACCACCGTTGCTCAACTCCAAGTTTGTGTGTTTTCACCCATTATTTGTATAGCGGCACGTTTGCTCGGATTAATGTTAATGACCGGGACAAATGTGTGTACGTCCAGTGTTATAATATTTAACTTACTACGTTCTGGTATTACGATACATTTTTAATACACCCCAACAGCCATGAAGGACGGTGGGTGATGTATAACTTGGTATTGTAAATTGTGTTTCAACTACACACTGTAACACAATAACTGAACCACGATCTGTAACCAGGTTAATTAATTAATCTATTGATAGTATCTTACACGTATAGAACCAGAAATTTGGATTTTTCGGATTTCGGATACTTACCTATAGACAGTTCCTTATCCTGCATACTATGTTGAAATAAACATTCACAGCAGTCTATACTACCTTAATAATACAATCTGTGTGCGATTGAGGCTAGGTGGAAAGGCTGGACGCAAAGTACCAGTGGATTGATGCAGACTGCTATTGATGATGATGATGATCTTGACACTGTGAAAGACAGACAAAAAAAAGACACTGTGAAAAGTGTTACAGACTGCATCTAAAAACCTCCTATTACAGACGTCTAGTAGATTCTTTTAACTCTGTGGATTTTAACAATCATGTTTTGTCAATGAAATCGCAATGTTTTAAACTGCATATTACGTGTTGGGATCCCAAAGAATGTGTGAGGACAATTGTAAATTTGTAACAAGGCGGCAAAAGTCGCTAAGGGTCAGTCACCTGCGCCTATCAAAGCCCCTGTGATTACTCATTGGTGTATAACACATGACAGCTAAAACGTTGATTGGAAAGAATCACGTCCGCTTCGTACTTCGATTCGTTCTTGCACCAACCGGGAACCAATCAAGGCGTAGGATCCGCTTGTGAAATTGAAATCATAGCGACTACGACGTAACAAGTTTCTTTCAATTCAAACGACAAAACTGGTCGGTAACGAAGTTTAGCTTTTAATTCCACGCCCAGTACGTACATGGCCGGCCGGACCGGTTTTAATTGATCTTGGTCGTTTTCTATTCGCTCCGCGAGAGGCGAATATCCGATTCTCTATGAACGGCGGACTCTGTGTTTTGCGTTCCTCTGATGTGTCATCTTCTTTAAAATTTCTACTTTGTCACACTATGTAAGCTATTTCCAATGTAAACTGACATGGCACGTGAAAAGCAAAATTTATAATTTGCGGAAGGCTATAGTTTCGGAACGGAAAGAACATAGTCAATACTGTAAAGATTTAAGAAGGCAGAATATCATTTTTATGGCTTCAATATGTTTGAAAATGTTCAGAATATGAAGAATCTTGTTTTTTATGTTCTTCAAGATAGTTGAAGGTAATTAAAAAAATGATAACAAATTTGGAGGATAAAGTTTGATGCTGCTATCTATCATATAGGTATGTACATCGAAATGGACACCACTCGAATTCGAATATGCCAATATTTCGAATTCCTCTTTTTTAGATACATACTCGTACACATAAATAATACTCTCAAAGGAAATATTACTCTTATAGTACACGTATTCACGTAAAACACACGGCCGTGTCCACGACACAGATACGCCCCATTTTTTAATATTGTGATAACATTGCGAAACCGACTACAAAGTCCCAACCGATAAATATAACGCACCTCAATTTTTTTAGCAACGTTCGGCAAAGGAATCATCGCACAACTGAATCGAGTATATTGGATTTCAAATTCGTTATTGCAAGCCTTAGTTCGTGGTGCGAGATTTTTTTCTGCGGTGGACACAATTGCAAGTCTATATTGCTTTTTTCAGTTGACACTCGTCATTGGGTCGGTCGCCAGAATGTTTTATGGCTTTTGTAATAACGCGACTGGGGGCGACTACTACTGATATACGAGACCGCATTATTTTAGCCCCTATTGCCGTTTCGTTAAGGTTTTTCATGAAAAAACATATCAAATATATTATATTTGACTATATCAATTTTTTTTAGTAATTTATTTCACGTCTAGTGGCAGTAATTAAACCACCCCCTGAAAATTTCCTATCCCAACTTATCTCTCATTCCTTTTCCTAACATGATCATCCTAACTACTATCTTTTTTTGTGTTTTCTAAATACAGTTTACCCTGAGGATTTTTATCAAAAATCAAAAATCTTTATCTAAACGTTATTTAAAGAAAACAACAAGTCTGCGGACTTATAATAAAGAAATTAGAACAGTTTATTTTTGAGCTAACTTCTTTTATCGGGAAGCAACGTAAAAAAAGAGTACATTAAAAGTCGATAATAGTGTTCTAAAATCGATTATAGGCGACAACAATCGGACTGAAACTAAATCGCGATGTCAGTAGCGGCTATTTGCAACTGCACGACATTCGCCGGTCGTTACTAAGTGCGGCTCAATCTGTTTACAGGGCTAACTAATTGCATTGAAAAACATTGCTTATTGAGCACTGAATAAGGAATATTCTTTTACGACTAATGGCGATATTCAGGTTGACGGCCCACCTAAGTGTAGGTGGCTACCACGGAACAGAATACTAAAAGGGGTATGAGGGTGGAATCCGCGTGACATTTTGTAAGCATAGCAGGGCTTATCATGTGTTTAGTTTGAATGCACACAATTTGGTGTATTTTTACTACTGCCATTGTCTATTAATAGAGGTTTACAAGAGTGCGCTGTTGACTTAATATGATAAGGAATTAGAAATACAAAAGTGCAGGAGAAACTAAGGTATAGAGTATTATATACTATTGTTATTATGTGGTTTTATTCTATAGGGTGGCCAGGATGTGATTGCGGTACGAAGTAACAAAATAAAATAAAAACATTAAACAGTTACTATTGGCTAAATATTTATAACTAGCTACCCGATCCCTGCTTCGCTCGCTTTCTATCGCTACCAAACTTCACTGGAACGGGTCCGCTGGACTAATCTGAAGATTGTCTGAAAGTTTCATCAAAATCGGTTCAGCGGTTTTGGAGTCTATAGGGAACATACACACACATCGCCTTTTATATATATTTATAATTGTATTTTATTAGTGAAACAGTTGTCAAGTGAACTTCATAAATTGAAATCCATAGATTACAAATATTGAAAATATACTTTAGATTAAAATATGTTAGTTATTATGATAAGTATAGAAAAATTTATGTAGTAGAAATGAATTTAATGTTTGTATGATGTATATTCGTAAAATATTCGTGAAATAATTGCACATCCACAAAGGGTAGAATGTAGGCGGACATTATTATTATTGATGTAATACCATTATAACCTACATCCAACAAATAAATGAATTATTATTATTGCTTCATATATACCGTATCATTAATAACAAAATGAATATAATTTAGATATTAGATGTAAATAATATTAGAAAAAGTTGCGCCAAAGTTAATATCAGAGCGGGTAAGCAGTAGGTAAGTTTAAAAAGACATTAGCTTTTATAAAAATGCATAACATTTTTCACCCTGATTATACGTGTTTCAAGAACTTGTCCATTTGAACCGCGTACGCGTTGGATGAAAACGCAGTCTTTTCATCTAATTAAAAGCGTAATCTCTCGCCACGTAGTAAGAGTTTAAAAATATTAACTACAGAAAAAGATGACAAATGTAGAGAGAATCTAAAAAAATGGGGTTGGTAATTTTCGCATTTACCCTTTTGAATTGCGGAGTAAAGACTATGTAACTGAAGCGATTATTGCTGTCTTCGAGTACTAGATTTCTCAGATTAAAGTTCATTACTTTTAATACTTCGAACGACAATTTCCTATATAAAATCGCCCTAAAAACCGATTTTTAAAGATGCTCCCTCGCCGGGAACATTCGCCTGTAAAGTAACGTACAGATTAGAATGTTTTGGCTGTTGTTAATAATAGCAATTTGTATACTAAAATGCAGCATAAATCTTTGAATCTACTACAACATTGAGGATTTCCGATGCGAAATAAAGAAATTCCTTAAAGTTTTATCGGCTATAGAGTCATCTAAACTAAATTCACAAAAATTGAATCTGAAATGTTACATTAAAGTCAAATGCTCCCGCTGAGGAGCACCTTTGTAAACAAACTAGTTGGCGCCCGCGACTTCGTCCGCGTTGAAAGGGAAAAAGTAGTCTATCCTGTGTCCTTTACGCCTAAATGTTTATCTACCAAGTTTCATGAAAATCAGTTAATTCGTTTAAGAGTTATGGAGGAACATACATACATACAGAAAAAAATTCTAAAAATGGTCAATTTAGTTTCAGTATCATGTATAGAGCCTATAAACACAATATCTCTGAAAACAAAGTAACTTACTCCATGACCAACCCTTACAGATTTATTATTAGTATTGATAATATCAGATAAGCTACTGGCCACAACAAACAAAACAAAAGCCGTTAATCTTGACAGTTTCCAGTTTATTTTATTGAAACAAATAAACGTTTTAATACAAAGTTCAATAAATTAAACGGTCGACGCTGCATAATTTATAGACTATAATTTCAGTTCAATCAAACGTTGACCGTGCAACATACGCAATTTAAATTCGCCGGTATTTTTGTTTAAAACGAATACTCGTTATTAATAAAAGTTTCATTTGGTCGATTAGTGAGGGGCCCGCGGCTGAGAGTGATGAAATTCGGGATTCATCCGGTATCCGGGTACCGGTTCGGCACGGCCCGGTATTCTCCTCACACTAGAACCGAAACGAAATGCGTTACCTTTAATTTGTAAACCAATAAATGTTAATACATCAGATGCGCGGCTCGCTATCCGAATATTCGGTTCAATTAATTTTTTTTCAGCGCCGAACTAATTTGTGAACTACACTGTTCGATTTTCGGTCCGTGTTCCCGCGGCGCCTGTAATTATTTTGTTTGCAAATGTTTTTCGCGAGAAAATTTAACATGTTGGCCGATGGTCAATATTTGATCCGGACGGTGTTGAAGCAACGAAGTTGAAGCCACTTTATGTGCCGGAAATTATTTCAATTTAATTTTTATTTATTCACAATTCGTCGCGTATTTAACCACTTTAAATAGTACACAGTTTGAATAAAGTGTTTATGCTTCATGTAAAGCTGATGTTCCGGACGGATGCGGCTTATTCAATCGTAATTGGGTCATTTGGGTCACTTTAGCTCGTTAAGACGCTCTGTTTACCTCCAATTCTTTTTAAACTGTTTTGTCTTTAACTATGTGACGCCACACGTCGATAATATAGTGACGTTTTATGTCAAGGTTGGGTTAACATAAATAAAATATGTATGCCCAAACTGCCCAAAAGAACTATTAAACAATATTCTATTCTTATTATAATTCTAAATGGTATATAGTTTTAAGAAAAATAAACGGCAGGGTGTCAAGTAAAAGTAATATTTGCATTTTAGTTTAAATTTACAAGTAAGTTCTGGAAAATCACAAATGTACGAGTATGAAACCAAGGTTAGGTTAGTTATGTATAATGATGTTGATTTTTCGCAAACACTCGATGTTGAGTTGCTGTTGACATGTCATAGTAGAACAAAATAAAAAGTTCTATGTGGCGTTTTCTTTATTTAGAAATGAGATCATTTAAATTGACGTCTTCAATGATTTTTTTTGTTGTTGAAATTTCGATACTTGTTTATTTATTTATTTATTATAAGTTCGCCTGATCAGCTAGTCCTAAATATAATATTATATAAGGTACTTTAAAAGGTTACCAATACAACTGTTGTGTTGAATTAATAAATACGTACTTACGAATGAGGTATCAAGGTCTTTTTTTTTAATTAATTAATTTATTTATTTATTTACAATAACATTATATATCATTTAATTGGCCATGAAAACACACACTAGGCTTGCAAGCCTGTATCGTGTGCTTCATGAATTGGTTAAAATTTATTTTTTGATTTTTAAAATAAATATCAAAAAATAAAATAAAAATATTAATTTTAATAATAAGAAATTATAAATCACTAAATATACACTAAATTAATAATAAATAGGTACATATAAAAGTAAATGACACAATAAATTTAGAATATAAAATGAGGCTATCGATATATTATGTTTTTAAATTGATTTAAATAGTTTTTCAACATAGTCGTATTTAAGACTGAACAAATGCCAACATGTTACGAAAGAGAGACTAAGGATTAGGGACACTGTTAATAATTTTATTTTAAAACAACAAACTAAAAAAATGGTTTTTTCGTCGGTGACATATCGCAGGAATCAAGTGTTGTGTCACGATACGTCCACATTTCACAACACCCAATATATTACTTTTATTACTGGACTCGTTAAATGCGCAATGAATTCAAACGGTTTTTCATTTCGTTTGTCGCGTTCACTTTAAATAAAATAAAATTAAAAAACATTAATATTCAATTAAGTTAATTCTTTCTTTATCAACTTATTTTTTTTTCCATTTGTAGGTATCCTTAGAGACTTTTATCGACCTTGTTTTTGGGCTAGAGTCACGTGGTCAGATCATGATGCGACATGTGGTCGAAACAAAAACTGAAAAAAAAACACCACGTGGTTTGGTTTCGTAAACATATATTTTCATATTCTACTGGATTAAGCATCCTTAGGATCACTTGTGCTTGTCGGCAACGAACGATTAAGTGTGAACATTTTAATAATTAATAGTAAATAACTCACCAAACCAGTGGAATCCTATTCGAGATTGGTCTATGGGTCACTCATCACACCATCATCATCACAATAATTGAATTAGGATTACTCCTGTAATGATGTATCATGTGTGTTGTAAATAATTAAATAAATAAATAATCATCATCACCCTGTGTCTTTCCACTGTTGGTATAGGCCTCTCCTAAATTCGCCACCATACACAGTCCCCTATCAAAATATGGATTAATACAAAAATTCCACTCAAGTCAAAATAACTTGCGCGGGAATGCAGAATTGGATGTTTCACCGACAGTTGCACGAACTGACTGAAAGTTCGTTTTTTAGGGGTGAGCGTCGAGACGCCTGCGTTGACCCCTCCGTAATATTTATTACATTTATATTAAGTACATAAAATAAATTTTAAATTTAATATATTTCATTACATGCATAATGCGTTTGCATAATTTTGTATTGAAATATTTGGTTTTGATATAGAAATCGCTGAAATTACATAAATTCAGTAAGACATATTTCGACGGGCGAGTGACTAAGCAGAGGGACAGACGGCGGGAAGCGACTTTGTTTTATAGTATGTAAATATTATATAGATTAGTTAGGTTAAAATAAATATGTTATTTATATCCTTTACAAACATTTAATTATATTTCATTTTCGATAAAATAAAAATAAACTAATTCCAATTTCTCTCAAATTAAACAAGATTCTTCCCATATCGCATAGAATGATAGAATGCATATTATGGTATGGTTAGTTATATTTGTAATACATACTATATTTTGCCCGCAAATTCGTCCGCTCCCCTTCACTAAGGCGTTGAAACATTTATTCAATTTTTATTGCTCATATATTTTTGTCAGGCATTAAATTTTTTATTTTTATTTTTATGATGATCTCTCGGGAACAGTATTTTTTTTTTCTTTGGCTAAAATTCTGACAACGTGTATGTAAAAATTTAGTAGGTATAGTACTTTCGAAGACTTGCAGTTGACTTCGGAGATTGTCATAAATATCTTAAATATCCAAATTTGAATAAAATGACGATATTAAAATTTTTGATTCTTAAACTATTATTAATTTCATTCAAACTAACTGCATTTATTAGTATGCTCTATTTATTTGCTAAACAAGGTTTTGTTAGGGTGTGTGTACATTGCAACACTTCTGGTCAATAATAGTCCGGACAACTTTTCATATTTTCATAAAATATGAAATAAAAAATATAATAATATGAACATATAACCGTAATTATTTGATAATATTCAGTGGTTTATTTATAGATCTCCTCCCACGAGGCGTAATATAATAGTGTTAGCCACGACATTTAAATATAATTTCTGTTATACAGCTTATATAACAGAAAAGTAGGTACTTTTTATACTGATTTAAATATATACTGATGCTATTAGGTATCTGAAATACCTATATTAAAAAAGTGTGTGTTTCAACTCCGACGCACGACTGGAGTTTACTCCTTACGGACGATTATAAAATACATAATAAAAAAAATATAAAAATATTTCTGTTCGAATTAATATCAGCGCCATCTCTGTTCGAATGATTACCGGTGCCATCTAGTTTTCGCAAGGATGTATTGTTAGGTTAAGTTCACATGACTGATGACCGCGCGGCACCACGCCACGTCGCGCGGCGGAAGTCTGGCATCATCGTCTCAACCGCGCGGATCAACTGAACCGCGCGATGACGGGCGGTACAAAATCTTGCGCGCGGGCGACGCGCGTCGCGCGGTACCGCGTGGTCATTAGAACTTAGCCTTACGTAGGTTTCATAAAATATTATGTAACGTAACATAAAATGAATTGTTAGATGCCGTAATATCTGAAACTTCAAAGATATTCTAAAATTAAAACTAACGCGTAACGCATGACAATTTTGATTTTACTCCATCGAAATACTACAATGGAATTTGCGTCACCAATGCCAAAGCGGCACATAAAAAGAACGCCTATGACAGAATCATGGCGGACTCTTGCCCTCAAGCGTCAATGGTAAAAGGTAGTAACGATCAACTTCTACTATTTCATTTTAAACTCTAATGGGTTGACGTAAAGTCACATTTTCTTTAAATTACGTACTTATTATTATGTTTGATGACAGTTCATGCTTTACGCATATGTCACTTTTAAATGTTCCATAAAATTCGTAGTGTTTTGTATGGCACGCGGGTTCCATGTTGTAGTAGTTTGATGTTTTACTCCCATGAATTTTCACCTTCTTTAGAAAATCGATTCTAAAGGAGTAAACTCCAAAAAAGCAAGTCAAAGCCTTAGAAAAATTAACTTTACTAAAAACTTGTAAAAAGGGAACGCGGGTTAAGGGAATAGCTGTTATAAGTATGTATACGGAGAAGAAAGTAGACTGGCATCCCCTACTCGATTAATATTACTGGTGTACTAAATACCTACTTGTGTTTTAAAAACTAAATAATACAAATATCTTGTTCAAGTTAAAAAGTTAAAAATATCTTCATATTTTAGTCTTGTTTGTCGTATGTGGAACGCTGTGTGCACAGACCTTTTCATGTCACGAGATTATCGGCCATATACAATATCCAGTTGGTTAATGAATTAAGCCGGGCGAGCCCGAAAACAATTTTGTCGGCACAGGGGTGATAATGCGAATTTATTATATCATTTAAATGTCCAAGCGTTAACAAAATGATAGTTATACAACATTGGGCAGCCATCCGCCCGTTCACACTACTCGTACTCAATCGATATCATTATTATTATGCATTTGCGAAAATTACATGCGTTCACATCTAAATTTTATGGATTAGCTTGTTTTAAAATTTGTTTAAAAGTAACATGCTGTATTCTCCTCCTATTTTAGGGCAAAGTTTGACACGCAGAAAAGCATGACGGTTATAAAGGATTGCATAGAAATCATTGCCTATTGCAAAAATCATTCATTCAGTATATGTATAGGTGTATCCTTCATCAAAGGGTCATAGGCCGAGAAATATTGGTTTTCGTTGACATCCTTTTGACGGCAAGAGTGAACAAACGTCCTAAAGCTCGTCAATAACTCACTTTATAATAAAATTTTTAGAAAATCGGTTCATAAAATAATGAGATTGAATGACGTAAGTATATATTGTTCATCTAGGGAAAGAGGTTTAATTTACTTGGTTACAATAAAAATATTAAAGTAACTTTATATTAATATTTTTTTTACTATTGTTGGAAAATTCCACTAAAATAAAAAGGCGTTCAGTTTTAAATAATATGGCTTGAAAATGTAGTGGCAATTGTCGGAAACGTGTGCCGATTTAACACGACAGACAGACTGTGCAAACATTGAACGGATTTTAGTGGGAACAACTAAAAAAGGCTCGCGTCCGCGAACGGTTTATCGTAAACCAACAGTGATACAGGCCCAGTAATAATTGGTCACGGCAATTAACGCGGTGCCCTGCGATGCTGCATCGGCCGGTCCGGCACTCTAACACCACATTACAATCAAATCACAGTATGAAAACTACCTGAAAAATGTACAGGTACTTAGCATACCCTAATATGACGAGTCCATTGGATTAGTGGTTAGGGTGCTTGCCTTAACCCTCAGGAGTCTTGGGTTCACCGAAGATCACCATGTAATGACAGTATGCCGAAGGTTAAGCTCCCCTATTGCTACACGGTCTTGGCCCACCTAGGGGTGGTGCTTCGTCAGGCCTAGCTCCTTTTTTTTTTCACAAACCACGATAATAGTAATAGTAATACTAAAGTAATTTACTAGTTTTCGCAAAAATTACTGCACCGATTTTCATGCTATTTTCACCAATGGTTAGAGTGGTTATATAGGATAGTATATAGTAAGGAACAGGTTAACGGAACTAGGCTCACGCACACACATTACTCAGAATTTCATTGGTCTACGTTCGTGGACGCTATATTTCCCCTGCTGTTTGTTTACACGTTCTGTGACCGGTGGTTAAATTTGACGTGAGTTTTTAACCACAATCGGTACATAGAGCGGCCCACGGGTATTATTCGGTGCGCGATCGACCGACGAAGCGAGTTGAACGCTTTAGGGAAACCATCCACTTGTGGTCAATTGATGCAAATAAAAAAATATGTATCCGGATGTTTAGTTTGGCGACACTAAACTCGGATCAGAAGACAAACTAAAAAAGATATGCCAAAATCTCGTATTCTTATTTACTTAGTGGGTAACATTTTATCCTTGCTTGTGTAGGCCTCCTTCAGTGATCACCATCTTCTTCTACCAGCATCAAATCTGCGTATCAATATCAATCAATACTAATAAATCTGTGAGCGTTGGTCATGGAGTAAGTTACTTTGTTTTCAGAAATATTGTGTTTATAGGCTCTATACATGATACTGAAAATAAATTGACGATTTTTAGAATTTTTTCATGTATGTATGTATTTTGAATCAAATAAAAATAGTCAATTAGCATCTTAAATTTTACAATAACTACTTTTAGAATGTAGACACCAATTCATTGAGTAATAATATGAAACCTATGATTTTCAAAATAATATAAATCCTAATACTTTTTGGATTAATAAGAAATTATTAAAATAACTTTATTATATACTTAATATAACTTGGTAAGATCGCTTTACAAGATATCTACCTATAGGTAAAAAAAAAATGTTTTGGAAAACATTTTTAACTATTGCAATCAGCATTGCGAAAAATTATACCAATATTTTGCAACCAAACTGGTCCGCGCCTGTCTGTTTCTTCAAAATCACCCAACGTAAGTATGTTGATACGGTTTTCACTAATGGAAAAAATGATAACCGAGGTAGGGTTGTGCATATAATTTGCATAAAAATTGCGCTCAATGCGAGAATACCAACACAATATTTAAGCATCAGCTCATACTTCCCGTTGTATCATTTTGATAATAAACATTGCGAAACAGGTCAACGTGATAACGTTAATGAATAACGTCCAAATAATATAATTGTCAGGTGCTAATTGATAATAATTATGTGTTGAATATCACGATTCACGGCACTAAGTTTAATAGGACACGAAGATGAAAATAAATGGAAAATTGTGCCTCGTAAAATAATTAGGGACGCCGGGTGTGGTGTGTGTGTCCAGTGAAATCGGACACTTAAAATTCGTATTGTTGATAAATGGTTTAATTGTTTCGGCAATTAACTAGGGGGCCAAACAAACCGTAAGGGCTCTGTAATTTGCGACCGTTGACGCTAGTCGCGTCGCTTCCTAATCTAACAAATATAATTAGTAGGTAAAACTAGTACCTACACCTATTCAAATTAGTGACAGAGCGCACGGGCTAATATTGTTGTTCACAGTGCGTTAGTTTGGTTTGTTGAAGTACTAAAAAACTTTGTCAAACATGCAAAATAATATCTAATTGTTAACACATCACAAAAAAATCCAAAAAAGACTTCCATGAGGACGTTCTCGATAGGACAGTATTTTTTTAAAAAGTTATTCTTGAACGTTTCTTTAAAGAGGTCAATATCAGATTACAGTTGGGCTCAATATCGCCAATCCCCCAATGACATCGTAAGACTAGTTAGTTTGAAAAATGATTTTAATTTTCTGCACATCTGCACAAATCTGCAGAATTCTCTTAATTAAAAAGAAAATCGCATCATATTCTGCTTCACTATCTGTACTGAATAAACTTTAAAAGATATATTAATTTATTATAACAGATCTTTTCTCTATACAGAACCTCGCGGTACAATTCGTTTCATTTTTATTTTCTGGGTTCAATTTAAAATAGATGAATTATATGTGATCAGGATCACATTCGGAACCCATCTCGCATTTTGTTTTATGCTGTTGAATAAAAACATTAAATTTTATACATAATACATAGAATATATAGATATATTTTACATATTTAGTAATGAGGATGCATCGTTCCGAGTATTCATGGGGATTCGGTAATACATGAATAAACCATGAAATGGTAATATGTATTTTCTATCTTTTCTTTGCCACATATCCAGGCCAACGCTCCCGCCACATCTCAACGAATATTATAAAAGGGCCGTGTTGTTTCTCTCTATGCTTAATCATGTAATACGTTTGAATCCATTCAGTCGTAATTTAATGCGACGCCTGAAAGCATGCCAGGTCCCCATGAGGGCGCGGGAAACACTGAAACATTTCATTTATACAATAGCGCGTTCAACTTTTTATAGGAAAAAAATTATTATTATTTTTAATGCGAAATAAGAGCGGATTCATATTTTATTGCCTCATATTGACGTTCGGAAAATAAAACATTCAACGTCGACTGTTGATTCGGAGAGAAACAAAGCTCGAGTTAATGCAAAAATTAAATTGCCACCGTATCGACGGAAATGTTGTATACTGAACCGACAGTTGGGTTATGGTTAGTGATGTTTCGGGTATCTGTATCAGCGAATCTCCGAACCATAAAAAAAAAATTCCGAATCCCTATTACGTATCCATTTTGGTGGATCTTGAACGGATCTTTTAAATTATTATTAAATTTTTTGGCGTATTTGAAATTCTGATTACAATAAATTCTATTTTAAAAATATTGTTGTTCCTTGAAATACACTTTTACACCAAATTGCACATTTAAACAGAAGAGGGTTTTTATTTATTTTTAATTCCGGGACGTGTTTCTGCACTCTTTCGGCTAAAACTAATTTTTCTCTAACCTCCGTTCGAGCATAATTTGATCCGAACAAAATTTCCGGGCGACATGTCAGACCTAAGGCATAGCACTGCCTGGCCATAATTTTTTTATCTTTTGAATGGATTAAATCTTGGCCTGATGTGACAAATTTGACAGATATTATGTCTAAAAAATACTGCTGTCTAACTAAAATTCTGACAATAGGTCGTCCAATTTTTGTCCAAAAGACTACTGGACACAGCCCAGTTTGAGGCCATAGATAATATATGACCTCCAACTCCTAATTTCGCCAAAAGTTAGCAAAACCGGTGGCCAAAGAGAAAAATAGAATGGTTAACAAAAATAATTCAAAATCGGCTACTTGTAAAAATACTATGCGTACGATATAAAGAATTAGCCTAGACTTCCGGGCATTCGCTAAACTCAGAGCACTCTAGTGTTGTTTACTGACTAATCTTATTAGAAAGAAGTAGAGAGTGAGTGTCTTGTAAAGGAGATATATTTATCTGTGTTCTTATAATGCAGAGCAGCAAAGTTTGCAAGCACAAAAGCGCCGCGGGCGACCCATGTATGTAAAAAAAGTGCACCGATTCGCAGTCGACATGCCAACACCGCCCAAATGTACCTAACACTCGAAATGTTTTTAAAACGAAAGCGCAACAAATCGAAATTCACAAAATGTTTGTAGTTATGTAATCCTGCTTCTTTTTCCAATTTTCGTATATAAACTCTTTTTTGTTTAAATAAAACATGATTTTCACAAACAACACTGCCTACATTTATTACTCGTAATGAGTTCAAGTAAATATTTGTCTACATTCTCTTCATTAACAATAACAATGAAAAAATTTCCCTGCGATAGACTAAACACAAAGATTGATTTAAACTTGGATTCATATACAAGATATCTATAGTAAGTTATCTAGCTGAAAAGTTTTCCTCTTATAAAAAAATGTTATAGAAACATGCAATAATCTAATAAAAGGGAACATAACAAATTAAAATTCCATATGTTAAATTGCATGCCGCTTTATCTTTTGTATCACTGTTAGTTTTTTTCTAGTCTCATTTCTTTTGTACTTTGTATTAAATACGAACGCAAACTTTCAAATACTTCACGGGTAATAAATGTTTCGTAAAGAAGTTTTATAGTATTTTTTTTTTATTTTAATTGATACCGCAAAAACATGATTATGGATAGAGGCCGCTCAATATTTCCACTGAAGCATTGTCAGCCATGCAACTGATTTTTTTCTAGATTATAGTTAATTTGTGATGAATTAATGCTTCGGCCAATATCTACTAAAATATAATTACAATATTCTAACATTCTAACAAGAGTTCCATTATATATATATATATATATATTTTTCATTTATTACCTTTGTTAAGGTCGGCAGACAAGCCTAAAGTCCAGTTGATGGTGCTTTCACAGTAATATTAAGGATAACGAAAGGGATAGGGGAAATGGCTACGCATTGACAAATTCATACTAAGTTAAGATCATAATTCATATCGATAGTTTATGGACAAGATTAAGGATGTTCCCAATGTGTTACCAAGGGTATCGTATCGCTATCTTGTTCCTTCAAAACATCGCTCCTTTTGCCGATAGAATTAGTTAATTACAATAAGTAGGTTATATATTTTAACCCTATTGTAACTTACAAATAAATTTTATTATACCTACTCGTGTGTGAATTCTAAAAGTTTTATGATCAAACCTGTAACAAAATAATAAGTCCATAATAAGTCCACCATAATGATGCAACATGGCCTATTTTATAGGAACCTGACTGATCGTCCCACTTCTCCATTAACTTCACCTTAAGAGTGAAGTAATGTCTAGGTAATATCAGTAATCTAAATTATTTCTTGTGATTAGAGTTTGATTGATTTATCTAGTTCAATTATTGTTCAATTAATTGAACTATTGGGACTTTTTAGTCTCAGTAGTTCAATTACGGACACAGCCGTGTGTTATATGTTTATTTATATGCAATGAATTCGAATAAACCATATATATTGATTCTTGCTGTCGAGTGGTGTAATTAAATTATGAATGTAGATACATTGCCTGTAGATCATTGCATGTACATTGCATCTACAGTTTCTGGCCTTCCACTATGAAAGCAGACCCATTCACGTAAAAAAAAACATTTAGTATTGATTGTTTGATAATTTTATTTTATTTCTCTTTTCAGGTAAGTCCAATGCAGCTCCTTTTAAGTGCGGATCACCTTTTACGAAACGTGAAATAGGTAAGCCAGGAATGAGTGCTGTTTTTTTGAATTTCATGCGAACAGTCACAACGGGAAAACACATAGTGTTCAAAAATTACATTAACCCCATTGGCGTTCGCGTGAATCCACAAAAATCTCCGCAGAGTTCGGTGTCTTCTATTTTCTAATTGAACGCTTTGGAACGCACCCCCCAATTAGTCCACCACGTGTGAAGTAGCAGGCCGGACAGATAAAAACTCACTCCTTTACCGAAACGATCGATCGTGGACATAAAAAGTACAATTCGAAGTGCATCGCCTTTTTTCGAACTCTCGGGCGCGGCGCGGCCTAGGAAAGGGGTGAGGGGATATAGCGGCTGAGTGGGGCTGTAGCGCACCCCACCCACCATTACCCCTCCAAGTCGAGTGCTTGACGCGCTCGGGAAGTGCTTTTTGGGTGCCGGGATGACGGGAAGGCGTCAGCGACGCCTACGGTAGCCCGCCGGAATTAGCTTGTAACAGTTCGCTCGATGGACGCTTACTTAGAATCCAAATACAATACTGATTAATTTTTTACTATCTATTTTCGCACCAATAAAACGTTAGTTAGTACTCTAGTTTGCGGTTTCATCTGTCTTTCTATTCCGGCTAATTATTTAACGAGGTCTAAAAATACGTATTTATTTGTCTAATTTCGTTGCGGACTTGTAGCTTGCCGGTAAAACGGACAACGAGCGACAGTACAAATTATAAATACAAATTAAAAAACATGCAACGAACACCCGCAGCTAGTGTAAAAAGTACTTTATCATAAATTAACATTCCAATGTGCGTTAATTATTAACGTCTGTACTATTTTAATCATTTATTGATATAATTTATATAGTTGCGTACAGAACCGCTTTAATATGTAATTATGCATTCAGTTTATACTTTGCAATCGTTACGAAAGTTGGACGTGAGTTGAAGATCTGCTTTTTTAAATTACTACATGAAATAAACTAGAGGAAGCACATATATTTGATATTGCAATTAAGAGAGGTTTTTCAATTACACATTCAATGGAGCAATTTAGAATTTTTTTAACATGATTGACTAATTAACTTGTCACTCTTAATTAATTTTAATTTTATAGGTACCTAAACCACAATGTCAAAGTCGCTATCAAAACTAAAATATATCAATACTAATTATAAAATTGTAAGTGTAGGTATTGTATTTATGTATGTATGTATGTATGTATGTATGTATGTACTTTACTTTGTTTTCAGAGATATCGTGTTTATAGGCTCTATACATGATACTGAAACTAAATTGACCATTTTTAGAATTTTTTTCTGTATGTATGTATGTATATATTATGTATGTTCCTCCATAACTTAAACGAATTAATTGATTTTCATGAAACTTGGTAGATAAATATTTAGACGTACAGGACACAGGATAGACTACTTTTTTTCTTTTTCAACGCGGACGAAGTCGCGGGCGCCAGCTAGTTACTGAAATAAAAATAATAAAATTTCAACGCCTGACAAAATTTTATGGCAATAATTATCGAATGAATGTTTTAATACAAAAGAAAAAGGCGTTTATAATTTAGCCTTTATAATAGCTTGTATGCACACTTAGTTTTTGAGGAAGAATTGTATAAATGGGTATTCATATAAATAACAACATTCTATAGCAATACAGACAATTTTATATCTAATTTGAGTTAACAAGACATGCTGATAACTCGAACCATGTGTAATGGAAGCAACAGCGGACCATTTGCCGCTTAAAAAAAAATTAAAACCATAAAAAATTATTGCCACTGAAATTGTAAGACGCTCATGTTAAATCTATCATTAGTGAACTATCATTAGTCACTTATAATTTATTGGCTTGCTGTGTCAGGTTATGAAGGAAAACCACATTTTTAAACCGGGAGATAACAATCGAATAAGTTTTAAAGCGAAAAATTATCGATTTTACTTTAGATAAATCGTACCCATTAAATTAAACACGTGAAAATGTACCTAAAGTACCTACATGTGCCTTGATGGATACATCTTAATAGTATGACGTCACAGCGAGCGTTCCAAGAGAGTGGCAAATTTCTTCGAGTAGTCTACTATTATTGATAGATAGACTAACATCGTAAAACGTAGTGGAGTCATCAACTCTGTAGATTATTTACATTAAAGCACAAACAGACTGCTCAATTTATTTCTATTTTATTTTAACTTTCCTAAAGCAAAAATTTAAATAGTTACTTAATTCAATGTTTCTCTACAAGTATTGATATTTTAGTGTATAACCAACTAATTTATAAGTAACGTCTTGAACCAGTTTGTTGGCAACGGTACTTACGTTAATATTTAAACTTTGCCATTTTAATTGTAAGAAACCTTTCGAGTGTGCGAATTATTAATCATTTTAAATTAATGTACGACACAAAATATCGATTATAAAACGCCATTAATAAATTTAAAGTTTAATAGGTTTAATTAAACACCTTTGAGCAATGCTTCATTAATGAAAGAAATTAATTTATTTAAAATTGAATTATATTTATGTCGATTGCTTTTTGCGATTGTGCGACTTTTTTATTTGACTTTTATGCGATTGACCTATATATATAAATTATAAGATATTACATTTTGAAATAGTAAACATAATCTACTTTTTAAATGTTTTTTTAAATGTTAGGCTATTAACATATTTAAGACTATCACTTTCTGTAGAATGTTGACACGAAGTTAGATAGATAGATCTAAACATCTTTTGTCACTGAACATATGATTATAAAAATAAAGATTATTCTTTGCAGCCTTTCACTTCTTATTATAGTTAGAAAGAGTTTAAAAACGTTATGTTTTAATAAAAATTGTACATTATGCAAGCAAAAAAGTAGAATTTCTTGTATCAAAGTGGTTGTAATCTCGTCACGCCTTCGGATCTCTAGCTGTCGGTACACTTTTTGCTAATATCTGCTATCTTTTTCGCACACACGCCGTATGAATGAGACAGGTTGTTTGATTAAACGCTTGGTCAGGCGATTAAAATAAGTAAATATGGTTTACAAGTAAGTATATAATCTAATAAATGAGTGTTGATGACCGATCGACATACTTAAACGTCCACGCCGATTAAAGGTTACAATAATTTTAACGGGACTGTGTTATTGTGACATTATTAACAATATTTTTACTTTTTCTCTAATGTTTTTATCCATACCAATATAAGTATAAAGCTGAAGAGTTTGTTTGTTTGCTTGTATGTACGCGTTAATTTCAGGAACTACTGCTTCGAATTGAAAAATTCTTTTTGTGTTGGATAGTCCATTTATCGCAGACGAAGTCGCGGGCACGAGCTAGTTAATCATAACAGTTAACGGGATCAGATTTTAAATTTCTTATTGTTAGGCCTAAATAGAAAATGAAACCTTAAATGAACTCGAAAAATCCATGCTTATCTAAATGCTAAACCACTCAACCAATTTGAATAAAATTAAATTTTCAGATAGCTCGAAGTCTTGGTAATTATTATTTAGTTATCTCAAAGGTTAAGCTGGAGGCTTATTCTTACTTATCAGCCTTAACATCTCACTGCCCCATTACCATTCTTTGTTTTATAAGTAAAATTCTTATTGGCTTATTCGCAAGCCAACTCTTTATTAGCAAAATTGTCTTTATAACGAGGGATATAATCTTGTAGGTCAACCGGTACGTATCCTTATGAAGTGTTTGTACAACTTTAGGCAAATTTATGAAATTTACATGTTTTTTTAATTTACGAGATGATAATATCGATGACTCATTAGGTGCAGTCTCAAAAGTGATAAACAGTGGCAGCCAAGTCTCTGCATAGAAACGTATTTCGAATAAGAAATCGGAATTTGGAAGTCATTGGACTTAAATTAGAAAATATTCAGATTTAAATCTTTTTTATGGACAAATTTTTAAACAGTAAGTATAATATAAAATGTTTTTAAACACTAAAGTTTTTAACGAAATGAACGCAAGAGTAAGTGTACCGTGCTCGCAATAAATAATTCGTGCTCAAATAAAATAAACATGAATCGGTTTTATTCAGTTGTGCGGCGCGATGTGCAGTTTGTACGAAGGAAGACGGTTTAGTGGCGGATGTTGAGTCGGATGTGCCGGCAGGACACTTGCCGTGTCCTACTTGCTCGTTTCCTATTCGTAAGGCCCCCATTTTGCCAATAACCGCTCATATTTCGCCCACTTGAATACACTTCACTTGTGTTGTAAAGGTGCTACAAAACGGTAAGCTTACATTCTTGAAACTCATTTTAATTCCATCTAGATGCAAGATTGCAATTGTAAATATTGCAAGATGGCCTGTGGTTCGCAGTGACAAATATAGACTTTTTTCAGGCCGTCATAAGATCATTAGTTTTAGTTTTTTTGACGGTGAAATAATAGCTTTTGAATTTAGTTTTTATTTTTAATTTAATTTAATAATAATTAATAATTTTAACACACCGTCTGAGTTGTGAAAGGATTATTTATTACACTCATTGAACTTTCTAATGCACAATAATTAACCACTTTGTTGATCCCTACCATTTATGAAGTAAACTTTAACTGTTATTGAATATTGATAAGAAGAGCAATTACATTGAAGTACGATCGGGAGAATAGTGGAAAAACGATAGCATTAATGTCATATCCGCACCCGTAAGTCGTCCGTACTCCGCCCCGTCTCAAGGTGAATGGCCGAAGTCAGTTTCTACTCGCCGCCCGCCCGACCATGTGACCCGCCCAGCACTTAGCCTAGGTCAGGGTCGCCCCGCGACATCTGCGCCGGTTTCGGACGACCCCTCGCGAGAAACGATCTTCTACTGTGCAAGGCTCTCGAATTAATGGACACGTCTCTCCTTGCCGCGTCGTCGCCGACAACTCGCCCGGTTTTTCCGTTCGAATAGTTTCTGATAGCTACAAGTTTATTGAACCCTTTGGGACAGGTCAAGATTTCGTGGCGTATTTTCTCATTCTATCGACGTTTGGGGATTCACACACCATTTTTATCCAATCTGTAAATTATTTTATAATGACAACAGTCAAATTAAAATAAAATTACTTTTATTCGTTCTTATATTTCAATTTTCAAAGTAAAATGTTGAGAAAAAATACAATCTCTCCAAATCCGAAATTATTCATCTACCAGCTGCTGCACGCGACTTCGCACGCGTATGCATGCAAAATTTCATGGTGATCGGTTCAGTAGTTTTTGCGTGAAAGAGTAACAAACATCCATACATCCATACCAACTCGCATTTATAATATTAGTACGGATAACTTAGGCTCTAGGCTTATTAATCTATAACTTCAATAGTAAATAATCTCCACTAAGTAATATTAATATGTTCTGGAATATGTTTTATTGTTTAACAAAGAGTATGTAAACTGTTTCACGTACGTATAAGCAGATTAAACGCATTTGATACTTTTAATGTAATTCTTTTTTAAAACAATTATGAAAGTTAACGTTAGAAGCCACAAGGGGCTTAAGCAACAGCAAGTAAAAGAATAAAACTAAAAGAGGATCTAATATCGAACGAGTCTAGCAATTTCGTTGGCTAGAGTGATTTACAAAGGTGAAAGGGTTCGACAGAAACTTCCAAGCTTCCGTTTTACTTATTTTCAATGCCCGTATCAGCGGAGACAGATCCGATATCAATACCACTCAATACCGCGATATCGGACCAAATTCGCCCCCTTTGAGTAGCGGCTTCTAACTTGAGTATACTCATATCCAACACCGTTTTTATTATTTTGTTCTTGTTTCTGTGTATCATTAGGCTCAAATCCTATTAATAGGTATATAATAAGTACATAGCTTATATAAATTTAAAATTTCATTTCAAATTTCATCCCATCCATTCTCACAACTTTTCCCATCACTACATATTAGAAAACAAAGTCCTCCGCCGCGTCTGTCTGTTAACGTTAAACTCAAAAACTACTGTTCATACTGTTTTCACCAATGGACCAATGGTTATCGAGGAAGGTTTTAGTATATAATTTACAAAGTTACGAGGGCAAAGTCGCGGGCAGCAGCTAGTTTATAATAATTAGGGCCTCTTTCACCAACTACAAGTAAAGATCAACAGATTAGTTACTTTTAGAAATCATTTTCTGTTTTATTGAATTATGCACTCGGTTTACTGCATCATTCGATAGGCGAATTTTTATTATTATTTTCTTTTCAATATTTGAGACTTTTACCGGTGACTTTAAATGACAGGTAGCCTCCTTGACAGTTGGTGAAAGAGGCGCTTAGTTTAATAACAGTTGAGGGTAACAATTTATTTTTAAATTTATCTCATCAATTAAGTTACCAAAATCACAATAGGTAAAATTGTTTTAAGAGTAACTGCAGATTTCACTTGTTACACTCGTAGTTAGGGTGTACTATCGCGGTCAAGGGAGCAGTCCCACCGTAAGGAACAATTTCGTGTGCACATTTTGTATTTATCTTTGTTCCTACTTCAAATACCTACTCGTATTTCGTATTATAACATTTACGTTACTATGACAACCTCAATTCAACGTTAGACAAATTTGTATGAAAAGTGTGTCTGCTCCATTGACCGCGATAGTACGTATAAACGTAGAACCTCTTCATTCGTGTAATTGTTATAGAAGTTCATTTGTCGATTGTTCCTTGTAATGTGAACGCGACATTATTATATTGAGCAATCACATGTATACACATCCATAGTCTATTTTCTTTGTTTTAGTTATTTCTTGAAAGTTAGTGTTTGTTAGGTTTTATTGCGCCATTCGCTTTTTCCCACATTAGTTTCGCATCACGACTCCAATAGAAGGCCTGTTAACGATCATTGCCAATAAAAAGTCAAAGAAAAACATTTACAATTGTATATTATTTTAAACATACCTCGTTAAATTGCATTCGGTATCAAAAGAAAATGTTCAATTGAAAAACTTTCTCCAAGCATATTATTATAGAAATGTTGTTCAAAGAGCTTAAAAATGAAGAATAGGAAAGTACGAGTTCCTTTGAGCCCCGATTACTGAATAAATTATTATTCGGCATTCACAACAATTGCATACTTTGACTGACATACGAACCGACGCGACGCCTTCATATTAATGAACAAATGCAAATTAATTCCAAGAAATAAATCCAAGCGGTGTATTCATTCTCTTTGCCAACTCTTCAACGTCCTTCCTTTTCAAATATTAACATTTTTGCCTATTAAGATCAATTTGGATATTTCCTTATTTACGGGAAAATATTTGTGTTTAGATGGAACATTCAAATCCCTATCCTCGCATGTATTCCTTTATCCTAATGACGCGGAAGCCCATGGTAGATTGTCTGCCGTTTTCCATTATATGTTTTAATGGTCACTTTTAATGCTCATTATATACATATTATATCTTACCATGGTTTAGAAAAAAGGAACAGCCAAGATGATGACAATCCTGAGAAGAAACCCTGGAAGAAATTCAAAATACCGATCTTTTCGTCATCTTTAAAATAGAGTAACCATAAAAAGAAAGACTAGATAGAGGCATAGATATAGGAACGTTCAATGTGAGGGCTTCATTCAACATTTACCCACATTTAACCAAACGTAAATTCAATTACAAAAATTAATAATAACAAAAGAGAAGTTGGAATTTTTCAAACGCAAAAAGATAAAATATACAAAGGGGGAGAAGCGTACGATTTTGTTTTTCTAAAACAATTTATACAGTGAGTGTCCTGAATCCAATTTGCATTGCGTAAACAAAAGAATTTTTTTTTTTTTGAGTACTTAGGCGCGAGACGAGCATAACGGAGACATACCTCGACTTAGAACTAGCCGAGTACCGGGATCACATGCGCGATTTGTGTAATATTATGATTTTATTATTAAATTTAAATATCGTACGCGATCCGACGGAGTGTGCCGTAGCAATTTCATTATTATTTCAATCAACTGAATGTAAATTTATTCAACAATCTCACGAGGTAATTGCGATGTTCTCTGTCCCGCTCTCCTTGCCGATGCCCTCTCCCTCTAACACATTACAATATTCGCTAGTTCCCCACATTCTTATGCGTTCAATCAAACCTAAACACTCTTGTATTATTACATTGTGGCTCTGCCTACATCTTGCGGAGTCGCATTGTTTGCTCCTTTTGTTTTGTTATGAAAATTAGACGCCGAGGACTATCGTGCGGTTATATTTATTATAATAATTCAAGAGAAATTTCATATAATTACATCCCTGCATAAGTGAATTAATGTCTAGCAGGAAAAGTAGTAATCTCAACAGTAATAATGTCAATTACTGTGATAATATAATACAAAAGTATTCGTTGTTTATATTAATAATTTATATATTTTCATTGTTATTGTCGTTTTATAAGACATAATAAAACAACAATTACATCAATTTCTAATTGCACACTATTTAATTAACCTTTATTATAAACCTGATATGATGACCTCAAACTGGCTTTGCTTGCGTGATAGGCTTCAATTTCTAATGTATACAGGCGTAAGTAGACATTTTATATTAGGTACATCGAAATACTACAATGGAATTTGCGTCACAAGTGCCAAAGGGGAACATAAAAAGAACGCCTTTGACAGAATCATGGCGGACTCTTACCTTCACGCGTCAATGGTAAAAGGTAGTAACGATCAACTTCTACTATTTCATTTTAAACTCTAATGGGTTGACGTAAAGTCACATTTTCTTTAAATTACGTACTTATTATTATGTTTGTTTTGTTATAAATTACAGTTCATTCTCTACGCATATGTCACTTTTAAATGTTTCATAAAATTCGTTGTGTTTTGTATAGCACGCGTGTTCCATGTTGTAGTAATTTGATGATTAGGTACCAAAAAAATAAGTGAAAGTGGCAGCAATAACAATCGAAACTGTTCGTCTGACTACCATCTAATAACACTTAATAAAAACTTGTCAAGTAAAATATGCCATCTTCTAAACTCTGTTCTTATGTCATTCGAGTTTTTAAATGAAAGAGGACTAGGTACTTAAATATCGATGTCACTAAAATGTTAAGGCTAGAATTTTCAAATTCAACCTATTGGCAAATTTACACATGTTTTTTTGGTGGCGAATTAACTTTATGGCAAACTAACAATAAGCCTTTGAAATCAACACAGAAAACAGTTAAATAATATTAACTAACCATAACTAACACATACTTATATGTTATAATTTAATAAATATCTGACGAAATTATGATACAAAATGTGACTTTCGACTTTCGACAAATATTTCGATAACAGATTTTGATTAAATTTCGGGTCGTAATTAAATTATATGAATACTAGCTGCTGCCCGCGACTTCACCCGCGTAACTTGGTAAATTATATACTAAAACCTTTCTCCAGAACCCTATCCACTGGTGAGAACAGCATGAAAATCGGTGCATTAGTTCTTGAGTTTATCGCGAACAAACAGACAGACGCGGCGGAGGACTTTGTTTTATAATGATGTAAGGATTATAAATATAGTATCTTAAAAATATCTTTTTTGTCGATTACCTATATACGAGTTACAGTAGTCAGTACTTACGCGTATTTTGTGATAAAACAAAAATCCACATCTCCTGTTACGTTGCTTTTGAACAGTCCCCTGCACGATATTCAAATAAAATACGTTGCAAATAACGCAATGGCGTTCCACTTGTAATTTAAGCAGTTGAAACGTTATAGTTTGGGCACGTTATCACATGAATCGTTTAACAGGAGTGGCTCATACTTTACGAGCGAATATCCGTCGAGTTACAGGCCGTATTGCCATTTCATACGATTGTTAATAATAGAAAATTCGGTGCGCGCCAAGCGACTTTATCTGCCGATTCGCTCTTTAACCATTCATTATTTATTAATTCAATAACGTTTTTAAAGCTACGCGTCGACAGCACCTTCTTTTATAACATGCCATTTATTTATTCCATAGTTCTCATAGTAAAGTAGACTAAACCAACCTTTTCTTAGTTATAAGAAACCAGCCACTAGTAAAATCGTCTTCAGATGTCGATAAACAAATTGTTTCGTTAATATACGGGTTAGGGTTACTATTATGGATGAAGAACCAACACTGCTTTTGGACTATTCACTCCCTCAAAGAGAAAACCAATGGGAAAAACAGCAGGCGTGCTTTTTTGTGTCGGTGCACAAGCTTTGAACCTTACTCAATTATTTTATACTTGCGGCCCTCTCCGGCTTGCTCTTACGTCTTTGTACGGATGCAATATTTTTTCTGAATATCCTGAACATAAATGTTTTTTGTTACTATATAAGACTGACGCGTCCAAATGTTGATTACAGGTCTCTTCTGGATTTTCTTTCCAATTTCACTACGCTATTCTGCTGCGGATTTATCACTTAAGATATCATATCACATATTGACTTAAATTCTAAGTTTCCTCGCGAATTTTTTTTCTAATAACCATTGCACGTGTATCATTATTTCTAATTTATAATTATTTATCATCAATTATAATTATGTATGTATGTATGTATGTATGTATGTATGTATGTATGTATGTATGTATGTATGTATGTATGTATGTATGTATGTATGTATGTATGTATGTATGTATGTATGTATGTATGTATGTATGTATGTATGTATGTATGTATGTATGTATGTATGTATGTATGTATGTATGTATGTATGTATGTATGTATGTATGTATGTATGTATGTATGTATGTATGTATGTATGTATGTATATATGTATGTATGTATGTATGTATGTATGTATGTATGTATGTATGTATGTATGTATGTATGTATGTATATATGTATGTATGTATGTAATTAACTGATTTTCATGAAACTTGGTAAATGGACATTTAGACGTACGGGACACAGGATAGGCTACTTTTTCTTTTTCAATGTGGACGAAGTCGCGGGCGCCAGCTAGTAGTCTTATAAAAGTAGACGCAAACCGAATTCAAACTTGCGTTTACCGTCTGACAGACAGGGGTGGTAGATGTGGTAGTTAGTTAAAAATGGCGGTCCATACGACCAATATCCTTTTTCTCGAAACCGGCGAAGGAAGTGGCCATTGAAATAGTGTTTGGGATGTCTTTAAAAAAAAAAGTGCAATTGAATGCATTTCAGTATGGAATATTGAAACCTCAGAGTGGGCGCGGGCATTTCTCATCCGTGCACGCACGGGGAGAGTGGGGTCTAAACGGGGGCAACACACCGCCGGCTACCCTCTCCCTGCCTCCTGAAACGAACCCCCGCGCAAACCAGCATGCGCCTGCTTTCTGAACCTACACGCAAACACATACACGTTTGCTTGGCAACATTTCATGCTTAGTGTGTACAAATAATGTGCGGTGCGGCCACGAACTGCGCAAAGGGAATAATACTAATAGCATGCGCTTAAACTTGAATCAAACATTTCGCCAATCATTGTTCATATTCTAGTAATGCCTGCCTAATGTTCACGCAGATTGGATTCATCTTTGATCCACATTTCATTCGTTCACTACTACGGATCAATGCATCAAATTGGGGACACACATGTCTTAGATTTTCATCATTTTTTTACAATATTCAATTGTGTAATTGAATAATTTAATGACAATACATTAAACATAAACAAAACAGTAGGTAGGTAATACACTTTTGTCTATTTTTAAATAGATATTACAAAAGTTTAGTACATTTACCAAATCTGCGATAAAATTCTTAATAATTCTTAATGCAATTTTTTTCTTAACTTAAAATTTATTATGGTGAAATTTAGACCAGTGGCCTAGCACCGGTTTACTTTCCGGCGTTTTCATTCAATAAATATTTACAAAATTGTGCAAGTATTATAATATAAATTGTATAAAATACTACACACAAACTAACTTGTGTAGTCATTTATTCACACACGTAAGTATGTACGTACATACATACGAACCACCCTTTGGCTTTACAGTTGTTACATTATATTCAAGTTACAAACCAATCTACTGACTTGTTATTTTTGAACATCGTTTTAAAAATTCATCGTCCCCCCGGACTCTTGAATTGTGTCTACTGAATGGTTTAGTCTGTTAAACTTAACTCGCATTTTCCGTCCGATATTTCGCCATTTCATTAATACCGTTTTATATATTATTCACCACATTTTAAATGTTCTCTTTGATACTTTTACTGTAATAAATATTAAATTATGTATTTAATAAATAATTTCTGTTCTCTTTAATAAATATTTTAATCCCAATGAGATTGAAATCTGTTAGCTCACACAGTAGCGTGTTTAGCAGAACTAATTCAAATATGTTCAAATAATGTAATAATGAGACGTTTTTGTTTCTCTGATAAATTATGACAGACGGGCAATCTGTTGTGCTCAGGAACTGCATGAGCTCATACCGCCTTCCCCTTTCTTCCATCAGCTTTAAAACATCCTTGTAGTTAGTAGGCACGAGTAGTTGTAATAAGCGCATGCAGAGAATCCGAACCCACAGTTTGCATGCATCGTTAAACATAACGCAGTTCGGTGAATGCGGTCGATGATTAACGTTTTACGTGCTGGGCCCGAGAATTGGTACAGAATCCGTGCAACGAGCAATCCCCAGGTGGCCGGACAATTCAGCAAAAGGCCGAGTCCAAAATCTGCCGGTGACGTGGGCGCTAAACACTGGAGCTCCCTAGGGCAGCTCTTCGCACAAAGTCGGACTGATTCGCAATGCAAAACGCATCGGCCGCCCACCTATCTAATATTGCCCGATGTATTTTGAATAATTGCTTGCTACGGCCGACGGGTGATTGCACTACGTACAAAGAGGACATAGACTGGAAAATGTCTTCTAATCTTCTGCTATAGCTCTGCTTTATGCTCGCCGATTGCTAACAGTATGTTGTGTGAGTGTATGTATAATTCAATGTAAACCATACGGGGGACTTTACTCTCTGCAAAGCTTACTCTCTGCTATACGAGCGCATGCGAGTGAGCTTTGAGTGTCATTATTTTACTATATATTTTTTCCTTTTACATGTTTTTAATACATTATATTGTATTTAATAATAAATTTAATTAATTATTCATAATATCAACTCAAGTATTGCTCAACTAGTGTGTACTAGCATAGTATAACTTTCAATGCCAGAGGACTAGGTATCTATTTAAACTTTCTATAAAGATAAGACGATGTTATAAATTTTAAGAAATAGATACCTTTCTTTCGCTGCCTTGCAATTTACCGCCTTGAAATTTTTCTAATAACACAATTTAAATCCTTTTAATTATAATATATTCTACTACTCGCTTTTAAACATGTATAAACTCGCCTGACGAAACGCTGTCTACTGAAGCAACTGTACAATGTTTTCACAATTTATTTATTATGTTACAAAGTATTCTTTAATTTTAGATTCAACATTTTTAGTAGTTTTTTCAATAGTACAATGCATACTTAATGCATTATTTCCTAACAATTTTATGTACTATTTTTAAGCACGTTATATGCTTTTCTTTCTTATCACTTTGCCTTTGTGTTGTTGTTTCTCGTTTATGTTAACAATATAGCCTCCTTCGCTAATAACGATGTCAACAGCACTTCGCATCAAATCTTTACATTGGCGTCACGTCTACCCACGGAGACTGGTCTGAAAAGGATCTTTTGTGTAATGGAGTAAATAGCGTTGTCATCTAGCCGAGATTCTATACGTCGATGTCAAAGCCTCTTTCAAAGCATTAGTGCTTAAATTAATCCACAGGCGACGACGCCATCCTCGTTTATTATTGACAGTAACACGTGTAGGGGATTTCAATACTCGTGTAGGTTCACGAAGCGTGTTTTGTGTGTGGCAAAATGTCTATTATATTTATACTTCTTTTTTTTTATATTGTATGTGTAAGGGCCTCTTTCACAAACTACATGTAAAGTGTTGATTAGTTACTTTTAGAAATCTTTTTCTGTTATATTGAATTATGCACTCGGTTTACTGCATCATTCGATAGCCGATTTTTTTTTTAAATTATTTTCTATTTAATTTTTGGGACGTTTACGGTACAAACAAAGGTATATCAGCTCCATTATCCCCGGTTACCGGTGACTTTAAATGACAGTTTGGCCTACTTGACGTTTGTGAAAGAGGCGCTTAGTCTATTAAAAAGATTTCTTCATTATGTTTTAGCGCCTCTTTCACCAACGTCAAGTAGGCTAAACTGTCATTTAATGTCACCAGTAACCGGGGATAATGGAGCTGATATACCTTTGTTTGTACCGTAAACGTCCCAAACATTAAATAGAAAATAATAAAAAAAAATCGGCTATCGAATGATGCAGTAAACCGAGTGCATAATTCAATATAACAGAAAAAGATTTCTAAAAGTAACTAATCAACACTTAACTTGTAGTTTGTGAAAGAGGCCCTTATGGTTATAAGTTTGTATGATTGTTTTAAGTAGGCCTAATCTTAAACTATTTAATCCGTTTTTTAAAAAAAAATCTTTCATTAAATAGTTAAAATAGAATTTTGTTAATGTTGTTAATATTAACAAGATGAAAATTAATAAATATATTATATTCGTTGTATAAGTAGTTTTAAGTTTTCATGAAAATTTACATTGCAACGCGACAGCGTCGTGCCGTTGCCGTGGCAACATTATGTTTACTTCGCTCAGACTAGTCAAACAGTGAAGTAATACCATTTAAATTATTATTTCCTCACTGTTTGCGACTTCGCACATCTAAATTTACCTCACGTAAATAACATATTCCCTACACTCTCCGTTTCCGAGGATCAGCAGTATTTTGTTGCATGCTCTTCGAGTTAAACATATTAATTAATATATTCGTACTCATTTTCACCTGGACTGTTTACCAACAAATTTTTAATCCATGCGCTGAATTTTTTTATTTACTATTTATAAAGGTGGACAGAGAATCTGACAAGGGCCGCGGGTTGGCAGTGGATCCAGGGTGCTTTTGACCGGTCCTATTGGAAAATTACGAGGGAAGCCTATGTTGAGATGATGAAAGGTTTTTTTTTATTAGAGATGGGTTTGCTCTTGGCCAACAACCAGTTGTGTAGCAAGGATGAGACCTATGATGGAGCGAGCTCACCCAGAAGACGCCTATTCACTCGAACTTTGAAAAGATTAGGGTTATATGAGCTCGGAAATACAAAAATAACTTACAACTAATAGTTTGTAGTAACTTTTGAAAGTACTGTTAAATAAAAACACTGCCCAATCTTAAACTTAAACTTACAAATCGGTTACGCATTGTACTAGTATTTAAACTAAACAAAATAACAGTAGCTTTTTAAATTGTTACTAATGTTACAAAATCTCTGCGTACTGCCGGTTAGAGCTCAGTTGATATTTATTCAATATCCAAATTTATAAATGCAAAAATACCTCACTCAATTTGCCATATTGAAATCCCACTGGCGGAGAAGTCTCTTAAGAAATGTAGTCGCAACATTTACGATTGTTCAAGTGTGGTCGTAACAGAAAGGAAAAGAGCAGAAAATATTCTCTTAGTGTTAATTGAAGCAGCACCTTGCATAATTTAGTTCTGTTTCCCATTTTCCATTTTCTTGTTACTTAAATCTGATTAGAGCAATTTAAATGAGGCGGCCGCTGCGTTTCATTATCGCCTCTCTAAAATCTATGGATGTTACACGCAATTTCCACATTTTCTTTTTTTAATATTATTTAGTATTTCTTAAATAATATAGGGGTGGATTTTGGTGATTTACATTTAATTTATAATAATTGGTGTTAAGTTGAATTTGTGAATTTTTTTTATGGTACGATTAAATTGAAAGAGGTGTAGGTACTTTTTCAAAAAGTGTCCAAAAAAGATATTTAAGAAGAAAATTCGCGGAGAACAAGCTACCTAGGTGTCGATGTTTTACAAATACTGTAAAACAGTTTACTTTTACAGTATCTTTGAATACTCACATCGGTCCTGTTATACAGATTGAATCTTAAAAATAGACACTTTGAGTGCTATAAAGGCTTCAAATGATACTGGGTAACAAATGGATTCGATCCAGTTTATCGGATAAAAGATGTAGAAGGGGGCGATGCATTGCGTCGCAAATATACGACATCCTCTTACGATTTTAAATCCATATACTAAGTTGTAACGAGAGTTGTGCTAAGAATCGCAACAGATACACTTAACATATAAATAAATACACTTGTATACAAATTCCACAAAAGAGTATTCTAACAAATCCTTTGCTACCTAGTTGAAAATCGTCTCTATTTGAAAATGCATTGTGCATTGCACTCTATTTGAAAATTCACGTTTATTTATTGAAAATAGCATTGAACACTAAATATTACTTACAGTAATAATTATTATTATACAATGTAGTAGGTGACACGTCATGATATCACTAACTATTTGGAATTAAAATTGAAATAGAAAAACAACCTGTATTGCACAACTTATTGTCGGTATTGACAAAAACAGGAAATGGTTTCTTTTAAACTACGGTATATGGACCAAACCAATTTTTTTACAATAATTTATATAATTTTTATATGACACATTTTAATAGTGTTCGAAAAGGAATTATAAAAATGAATTGAATTTAAAAAAATTAGAACCTTTGTATGAAAAAATATGAAATTCAAACAAAACATTTAAATTACTATTTCCATTTGTGACACTAATTCAGAAATTAATGAAAGACTCGAATCTAGCCATGAGCTGGGTAACCGTTTGTGTAGGTAAATTCGCATTTGTGTACGATCCTATATCAAAGTGCATTATAACTGCTCGTAGGTACTTGGAAGCGGGGATTCTAATTACCACAGAATAATATCGTCGATAGAAATCGATCTAACAGTGGTAGACCCCCCTGTTCACCGACCGCCCACTGTTCTATCAAACCTACGTCACGTCATAAGTCTATACAAGTCAAACAAGGATTTCTATTGTATCTATTATACCAATTTGTCGCGCAATACCAATTGTCACTTCCTGCTTTATGATGGAATATAGAGTGAGTGCTGACTATAAATTTTTCACAATACCTATATTTATGTAGGTAGGTATATAATATTATCAAATATCGGAAAAATTATCATCCTCCTCAAAAATCTATCGCAAGATAATTGAATTCGTAAAAAACTTAATGAATCTCCATCAAATTCCGACGTCAAAGGTCGTCAGATCTGTTGTGAGCCCGCCCGTCTCCCTGTCTCCTGTGTAATGGGATTACTGATGAAGGTGTGACCGACTAAGGCGGGCCCTAATTAAAAGAGGCTCTGATGATCGAAAAATATCCCCGTAACTAGACTAGCGTCCATTAGTCGCCGCTGTGTCGCAAGTGCTGTGTCGCGCAAAAGGAAATTAGCCTCTGTTACCTTTGCCAAAAATCCTTTGACTTATCGGTCATCACTCATTCAGTTTTCCCGAAAATATTCGTATATTCACGTAGACGTATATTATACCGTCTTTCAATCGCGACGAGAGGCTATGTAACTTTGAATCTGTGTGTGAATTTGTAAGAAAATATCGCGGACGCATGCAGGTGGCACGTCAAACATTTTTTCAGCGACCTATTTGACTCTGCAAAAAGCGTCGCGCGCCGCCGAACAATAAGTAGAGGCAAAAGTGCCGGCTCGCGTTTACCCCTTCCGAGAGACTTCACACATGGGCTTTGTTCAAACTAACATACGATAGCGGCAAAGAAAAGTGTACTCGTATTCGGGAACAGTGACATAAAGTTCATTAAAGGCGCGCAGAGCGTGTTGGAGTGGATGCTGGCGCGAAGGGCCGCCGGCGATCGCCACCACCGAACACCCCGGTACCTCCCTCGTCCCGGCTTCCCCGCCCCCGCGTGCCTCACGGCTCCACCACCTTCGCCCGCCTAATATTTTCTATATAAATATTAACAACATCGACTAAACAAGCCCGCCGCGAGCCACAACCTCAAGCATTCCTCAAGCTCTAATAGCGTTGCGACATCAGCAACCGACTGTCAGTCGGCATTTAATACTCGTAAACGTTTGATCAGACAATTTAATATCTATGTAAGTTCAGTATGATTGGCCGTGAATGGCTCCCCCTTTACGCTACTGCCGTTAGAAGGGCATGAATTTTTTTGCATTGGCACCTCGCCCGTGACACAAGTATAGGGACGCGCTGTGATATGATAAAGGTAGGCGACGGGTGAGCCGAAAGCCGAAAGCTCGCAACTTGTAATAGCTTGCGGTGGCACGCTAATGGGTGCCCCCGACGCACTTAGCGAAGATTTAACATTCTATTATTTGCCACAAGTTCGATGGCCGCGTGAACTAAAAAAGCGGTTCATACACATTGAAGTAGCAGCAACAAAATAAGTTTGGGCGCGATCGATTCAGCGAGCAATTTAAAATCCACTTAAAGACAACCGCAGACTGTTAATCGAAAAGTTTGCCGTGAAGCTCGCTCACTATCCAACGGGTACCTCTAATTGCTTGTATTAAAATAACAGACTGATGTCAAACATATCTAGGGCGGTGTGCGCGCCGCTCGGCGCCTGGTACGGGTTTCACATGTTAATAATCATTATGATAGCATCAAGTGTGCGATAGCCGGGCTGTTGGTGCTTTTGTGTTCTTTATTCAAATAAATGCTGACTACGTGGCGATGGGTGTTTCCCGACATGTTGGCTACATATTTTTAAGTCACTGTTTAAATTATATTTTTCAAAAATATTCACTGACCTCGACTTATTCGAGGTTATCTTTAATAATTAATTTCATTAAGTATAAGGATTAATCCGTTTTAAGCATATGAAAGCAAATATCTTTCAAATTTTATTTTCAAACTAAATTTTATTTCAAACATGTTTATTTGAAAATACTCGTAGTTCACAACTTTTTACATTCCACTCGTAGTCCGAACCTGACCACCGCGAAGCTTTTTGTCCGAACCACATAGACACGTATGAAAACACAGTCAGAAAAACGAACTTATTTTCTACAACTGTCACTGTCAACATTGACTAACCGATAATGTTGATGCAAAGATGCAACCTGCCTTATTTAGATTATATCTGTGCATACAATAACATTTAATGTAAAATATTAAATAATAATTATATTATCTTCACTTACCACAACATGGACACATGATTAGGAAAGAATATGCGGAAAAAAATACAAAATAAAATAGGCAGACAGGATTAAACAGCTGTTAGAGAAATAATAATTTCAAAAGAACAGGTGTTTTATTTTAAAAACGGGTGTGTATTATATTGTGCTTGGCACGCGTTTGGCACGATATAAATTTATTTAAGTACCTATTTATGTATTCAGATAAATAAGATAATATTGAAATAATATTTAACAGAAAAATAATAATAATAGTAAGGGCCTCTTTCTCCAACTACAAGTAACGTGTTGATTAGTTACTTTTAGAAATCATTTTCTGTTATATTGAATTATGCACTCAGTTTACTGCATCATTCGATAGCCGATTTTTTAAAATTATTTTCTATTTAATGTTTGGGACATTTACCGTACAAACAAAGATATATCAGCTCCATTATTCCCGGTTACCGGTGACTTTAAATGACAGTTGGGCCTACTTGACGTTTGAGAAAGAGGCGCTTAGTCATTTAAATTCCTTTGAAATTATTTTTAATAGTTTACGTTTCACCAAAAAGCATTACAAAGTAAGTCGTAATTGTCATAAAATGTTAAATATATGAAAAGTGTCATTTTTGCCTTCATATTGAATGACATGCAATTGTCATTCTCCCTTTCTGTTCATGTTTCATGAGGAACTCGACGGCACCTATTAGACAGAATATTACTACAATAAAATAAATAACACTTCATTATAGCAATTGACATCCACTTCGCAAAACGGCGTGTGATCGTTGATAGAGTGTTTCTGTTTATACAATTTTCTTGGGAAATAATAAAAATAGTATTTCTTTCATTTCAACATTTTATTTACATAATAAATTCTAGAAGTTGAATTCAGACTTATAAAATAATTACCCCATCCCTTCCTTATCCCTTGCAGCACCTATGGCGTTTTTTGTTTTGTAGGCGACGGTAGCCAAGCCAGTGGACCGTCACTTAAACAAAAAAAATCTAGTAGTAGTGGCAGGGCACACGGCGTTTCGCAGTAACCACCACCTAAAAAATACCGCTGTGAAATAACAGCATAATATATGGGCTATGTTTAGGTGAAGGTTCGTAAAAAATCCGCATCCGTGCGAAGCCGGGGTCGCGTCACTAGGGAATGAAAAAAATACGAGATTGGTACCTATGGAGATAATTGCTTGTAAAAACTCTCTTTCAGATTATTACCAAAGTGTAAACAAATGGAAGTTGCTTTCGGCGTCTAGTCGAAAAATCGGTCGGGAAATAATCGAGAGACGAGTATCGAATCATTGCGGAAATTGCGCCATTTGACGCCATTTTAAAAGGTGTCGGTGTTCGTATGATTGGCGCGGACCAACTTTTAATATACATATATCTAACTGCCTCTAAAAAGTATGCATCTACTAAGGGTAGGCAGTCAGGTGAAGCGTTTAAAATAGCGTAGAATTTTGAACGTTGTTAAAACGCAGTTGTGCTCCTTTATTTTTAACATTTTGCTGTTCATAAAAGGTTAACTGAGTGAGTGTCCATAGAATAGAAATCTTTGAATACACCTACTCGGCCGCTACGAGTTATTGACCTCTTCAATGGTCGATATTTCAGGGAAAATTTTGTAACCACAGTAAAATAATACAGTGATTCTGTGATAAGTGAGAAATTCCAGAGTCAAATAATCTATGGTGACCGCGTTTCCCATCCATTAACTTTTTTTTCTGTACCCCTGACAACGTCATGACGACGTCTTTACCTATTTATATACGAGTAATACTAGCACGCACAAACAAAGCACAAGAGAACAAAGCACGCGATATCGTCCGCGACATATTTATAAAATATAACTTATGTTGCTAGCTGATAATACAGCTTTCTATTGGTGAAAGAATTTTCAAATTCGATTCAGTTGTTTAGGAGTTCATTGCGGACAAATAACGTGACACGAAATTTTTATATTTTAATATGTATTTTACGTCTGATACAATAAAAGACATAAGATACATAAAGACAGTATACAGAAGTCTATAAAACTAATTTCAGATAAGAAGGAGTAAGCACTTAATAATTAAATTAGTTTGGTGTAACATTTGAAATAATATTCAGACGTAGACACACCGCGTTGTAGACATTTGCCGTCTACAAAGCCGCAAAAGCCAAAAAGTTTTATAAGCTTCACGCTCCATTAGACTCTTGTTTGAGCTTTCGAGTTTAGTCTCGCTCAGTCCTAATGCCACTATGGATGTATCCACTTTTTGTAAAATATTCTGAGCATGCACTTACAAATTCAACCGCTTCGTCTATCTTCATGTAAAAATAACAAGTAATCGATTAAACTTACCTTTGCTATTGTTTAAGTTATATTATGTTTAAGTTATATGTTTATCACTCGATAAGAGTCCCACTGCTGGGCACAGGCCCTACCCTAAGCCAATTGGATAATTAACTAATTATTTAAATAATAAAAACTGTTAGTTAATCTTATACATAGTAAGTCTTGTTAAAAATCGTATTAACGTAATAATATTCAATATTAATCCGAGATAAATATAAAATAAATTTATTTGATATGTTAATTTTATACAAGTTATTTAAAAATGTTTTCAATCAGATTAAAAAATCATATCAGAGGTTTAATTTTTTAAAGAGTAGTTATTTCGGTTATAAAGATAAATGTGATTTTGGAAAGAGTTTGTACTCTTCAAAACAAAGATAGTATTGTACGCCATCAACTATTTTAAATGACTTTAATTGTAATAAGTGAGCGTATAACAAATAGCAATTACTTTAAACGTTTGTCTTTGTATGGTAATGTATGCAAAGCGGGCGTCTAGATACGTATCGAATATTTATTATAAATTGTATATTCATATTTTGAGTACGAAAAACGCCCACGTACTCAATCAATAAGGATTATATTATTAAACTAGCTGGCGCCCGCGACTTCTTCCGCGTTGAAAAAGAAAAAAAGTAGCCTATCCTGTGTCCTGTACGTCTAAATGTTTATCTACCAAGTTTCATGAAAATCTGTTAATTCGTTTAAGAGTTATGGAGGAACATACATATATGCATACATATATACAGAAATTAATTTTTAAAATCGTCAATTTAGTTTCAGTATCATGTATAGAAGCCTATAAACACGATATCTGAAAACAAAGTAACTTACTCCATGACCAACCCTTACAGATTTATTATTAGTATTGATTTACATTAAAAATTTCCATTTTAATGTATTTATATTAACATTTTATCTTGTTAACGTAAGCCTAACAATGGTTCCCGCTATTTTATATACACAAACTTTCCTCTGTACCCCTGATAACGTGTCATGCAAAATTTCATATTGATCGGTTCAAAGCGTTTCAAACAAACTTACTTTGACAAACTTACTATAATATTACTAAGTAATACAAAGAAGCTTGGAAAAGTTAGTTAGCAAAACCTAGAACTGTTATTTAGTTACTACCTTCTCTCTATTGAAAATAATACTATTTTCACATACGAAACCCATTTAGTGAAGGTTGGACTATACGTGTTGGCGGTAAGGTTCCATTTTCATTGCAATGTCTATACAATATCGTCGTCGGTTTAATCCATTTTAGATGTGTATTGGCCTTACAAAGGTTTACAAATTAATTAAATCTTTACTTATATCTTACCTCAATTTCATAATTTAGCAGGTAACTGGGTAGCGTACGATAATCTATTATTTATTCCAATTTGGTTTTCTTTCTTGTTAGGTACCTATATAATACATTTAAAATTAATAGAGTGATTATTTATTAATATCAAATACAATAGGTACCTTAATATTTTTACTAAGACCGGCTTATACGTTTGGTTGGTCTAGCTAGTGAGTAGTGACACGTTTTGTCTAGTGGCTAGTGACCCGAAGCTGTAACCAGCAAACGGTCGCGGGTTCGAATCCCGCTAGGGGCAAATGTTTATGTGTTAACATTTACCTTTGTACCTGGGTCTTGGTATTTATTACCATTTTATAATATGTGTATTTACAAAAAAAAGTAATCTATGTAGTATAATATCAACTCTGGTATCCATAATACAACCATTAGTTGCTTACTGTGGAACTAGATGGTAGTGTGTGGAATGTGTGAAGATATAATACGTCTGAAGCACTAGAAAACTGATGTTAACAAAATGGAGGTATGCACTTTGCTGAGATTATGGCGAAGTTTAGATGAAGGTTTTAATTTAGTCGCTTGCGCACCATTACACAATGCTGACCGGCGATCGAGGCGCCTACAAATCGCATTACGAACTAATCACGTGCCGCTCAATCAGAGGAAATTCATTAATATCCTGCCACAAGTGGGTGTCGGACGAAGGAAAAATGTGCTCTGCTCATGTTTACTCCATGCCAACTTTCAATTCGATTTTGCTCACATCTAGTTTTCGATTCAATCTCGTATGTCATATTGGTTGTTTTTTTTTTAATTTTATTTATCTTATATACCTACTGTAATGAGTCTAATTTATAAAGAGAATTATAGTTCAAACTAATATTCTAAGGTCTAAAGGGCTACTGAACCATCCGACTAACCCGCGTGGCACAAAGCTAGGATTTTTTTAATTGATGTTTTATTATCAGTCAATTAAGAAAATACCTGTTTGGCAGGCATCTCGCGGTTTCGTCGTTATCAAATAAATTTTTGAAAATGTAAAAAAAAAAATTAGTTTTATATTTCTTTATTCTCGTTAAAGCTTAAAGCTATTAATGAGAAATACAACAAAATACTTAATAAAGAAACGAAAATGTTAAACAGGCAGACAAAGGTTACTAAAATTAAACAATATTTGTTCCTGATCCTTATCAAACAACACGACAAAACATTTAAAGATTGAACATAAAATGATTCATCAGAAATAATAAAAAAAAAATCTCCTTTCGAAAGATGCACTAAACCGAGTGTAAAAACATAAAATTATTTCTAAAAGTAACTAATCAACACTTTACTTGGAGTTGGTGAAAGAGGCCCTTAGGTATATTAAATACAAAATTAAATATTAGATTTTTGGAAAAGCATTGGAAGTTGGAAGAGAAGACTAAGTAAAATTATCCACAAAAGGAGTGAAATACTTAAGTGTAATTAGTGTAAATCAAAATAATTTTCCTTAAATGGACCCCAACGCAGTTAAGCACCGCTTACAGTTAAATTTGAAATTACTTAACTATAACTACTCGCCTGAGCGAATTCAACTTTATCCGTACATAGATAGAATCTAAATTATAAAACTATCTTTTTTGTCATTAATTCGCTGTGAGTGAAATAACTAAAAAGAAAAGAAAATTTATGCATTCATTTTTAATTGAATCAAATCAAATTAATCAATTTAGTTTAGTTAGGCCGGCACAAAAAATATTATGCTGGCCCTTTCAAAAATGCTCGCCAAAACAAAAATGTCTTGATCTATCTACTGTGAAGCGGGTCTCTATATCGCTTCACCTAATTCTATTTGAATTACAATAGATAGATGGCGGCGCTATCGCGTGTATCCCGGCCAAAGCCGCAAGCTGGTCGCTAGTAAATAAAATTTGTTTAAGCACTTTCTTTATTAAGTGTACGTTGTAATTTGGTAAGGTTTTTATTGGCCTCCCATGAAGGCAGTAAGCGAACCGAAAAGATATAAATCAACTTCATATTGTGATTTAGCAAGACTCGTTAATACAACAATGCCATATTTACATATAAAACATTATTTTCCTGCTTATTTATCGTTCGTTGTAACCCAATATGTTTCGCTTCGTTGTAAGCTCTGGCTACTACGCGCATTATTATTTGCGTATTAATTTATAACTCATTTCTTTCATATTGTTTTTCGCTCTCGTTTCGTGGCGTTCCGTTTCGGGAAACGCCGAAATCTAAAAGTTACAATTGATTGTGTACAGTACAGTCGACTGCACAATTGCTGCCAATTTTATTAACGTAATAAATCGACTAGATATTTTATTGAGAGTGTATTGAATGGGCTCGTAACAGTATCGTTTTACTGATGATTATGATAACATACTTGTGTGTGGCTCTTTTGTCGTAATTGATGATCAACCTTTTTTGTCAAAAATATTGTGTCTATCACGCGATTCCATGTATTTTGAAATCACATAGCTGCGGGGCATCAATATCCCAGGATCTAAATACTGATAGGATGAAACCTATACTCACGCACCAAACCCAAAAGCACATATTTATGACATAATCGTTCTGCCCGGTTTTTCACTGTTGGTATATACCCACAAGCGATAAGTAGAATTTCCCTACGTCGCGTCTGTCCGTACATCGTAAAAATATCATTAAATTCAATCGTACATTTTTTTCTAATAAACAAACAACCCCCCGTACGGATAATTATGTCCATACTTATTACTTACATACGAGACATAAGGATAATTAAGATATTCCACGCCCAATAAATTGCTTTATATTTTTAATTGACTGAAATAATACAGTAATGTTTAAGGGAACGAAATTACATAATTAATTTTTAAAAGCGATACGTCTCTTTTTTTTTCATATTAGCTTTGAAATGAATTGAATGAATTTTTCATATTGTTTGTTACTCTTGCCTGCCTTAACGGGTTACTTTTTATCCAGAAGTTCCTGGTGGATCATCTAAAAATAAAATATTCAACGCCTGACAAATATCGCGGGCAAAACCTAGTATTGAATAATTGAATGAATTTATATAAACTACTTTTTTCATCGACATAATTAAACCGAGCCTAGTATAATCAAAAATAAGCCTTGTACTTATTTACCTACCGACAGCCGAAACACAAAAGTTTCGTTCCATTAAAAAATACTGTCAAAATTTTCTAGTGTCACTGTCTACTGTCTTCCTAATGACAAATTAAAAAAGATCAAAGAAATATTTGTATACGCATTATATCTTTATTCCAAGCCGACGACACGCGACCTCTGAGACTTTATTATAAGTAGATACATTATAGTGTGCGTAAGCGATGTGTATGTGTTTACAATGCACGCACGAATCATAAGGCGAAACAATACCACTGCGGTTAGGCGTGCTTTCCACTGCAAATAGAACACCGACATTTCACAACATAAAGAGAATATTTTTTAATACAATTGTCAGTCATATTCTAATAAAAATATATAAAACTAGTTTATCACTAGCTTTTGCTCGCGACTTCGTACATGTTCAACCTGGAACCTGGATGAAAGATGTTTTTTGTGCCCATAACAACAAGTATGCAAAATAAAAAATAAAAAAATCCTGATTACCGCTTGAGTAGTAGAAGCGTGTAAGCGTAACAAGCAATAAACGAGCAAACGCACTAATATTAGTTAAGATAAAATTACGTTTTTGTATAGATTTTTCCAAAATTTTGGAGGCATAGCTAGATCCACATGGGTGAGTCGGATCAAGTTTGTTTCAAATCGAAAATCCATTCTTCAGACTAGACTAGAGGCTAAAATATTGATCCTGCAAGTCAGATACCATTTAAAACAGTAATGCTTAGCATATACATGAAAGTATTATTTAAAAAATTTACACAGTAAACGTTAGCAGGCGTTACGATTTTCTTTTCAACCTAACTTAATTTAAAAGTTAGTATTACTTAAGAGTTAGTATCACATCACTGCGGGTGTATTATGGAGTTGCGAACCTTTATTAAAGGCGAGATTAAGTCCAGTCAAGTATTTAGTTGAAAATAATATAGCTTGGCACCTCAATATTTTATACTCGTACATAAACTGCAGAACTGATTAAATTATATCAAGTAATTTGATAGTTCACAAAAAAGGAAATCATAAAAACATTACGTATCATATGTGTATACGAATGTATATAAAATTACCTGAAACTGTAAGATAATAACATATTCCAGTGTAATGAGCTACCCTCGGGATTATTCCATTGTTACATAACAAGGAAATTCTTAAAAATTTAAACTAAAAAAACTCAGTAACAGTCCTGTAAAACTAAAACTTTTTCCTAGATTTTTTTTTTTGTTTTTCATGGCATTCATATAAATAAGATTCCTCGACTTTACTTATTTATGTTAATAATTTAAATTCGGTTATACTTTGATTAAATGCGATGATTTCTTTTGAATATACCTATTGAAAATATACAATTTAAAACAAATATTTTAACCAATGATATACTCGTATATATCTATCAGCTTTCAAACTGACACCCACTGAAATACATTCAGAGAATTTCATTGATTTCGTATGGACGATTTGCGATAAATAAAAATGTAACAAATATTTTAACTCAAAATACGATACAAGGTAGAAGGTTACAAGGTAAAAAAATTGAAATATATTTGCTTCATTGATAGTTAGGTATATATTATTTAGTTTATCTTATTATAAAATATACTCACTACAATATCACATATCCCACTAGACAACTAATTTTTGATTTAATGCACTAAACAATAACTGGATTCGTACAAAACTGAGATAACTGAGTTACCTTTGTCTAGATTTTGAAAGCGCTGCATGATTGTTGTTTTATCCTATACGGTAAATTTACGGTAAAAGTATTATCATGTGATTCGTTGAATTCAATAAAACCTATTTAATTGTTGCAAACTGTGCAATGGAAAATGAAATTTCAATTAATTACAAAGAGTTAAAAAAATACAACTTGTGTTTGTAATAAATAAGCTATAATTAATTTCTTATGGCCCAAACGCACTATATTTGCTGTAAATTGCTAAGGAGTTGGGTATCCCGCAGAGTACTTGATGCTGCAATGTCATGGAAATACCACCGAAGTAACGGTATATCAAGTTTCACAGCAATCGAATTAGTTATTAGTTGGTATAAAGATCTCTTCGTCAACTAGTAAAAAAAACTCTTTAACAGATCTTCATAAATTATAGCTAAGAACGATTTCTTTCACACAAATGAACCGAATAAAAATGTGTCCCTACGTTTGGGAGCTATGATGCAACAGACGGACGAGGATACACACATACTAAGTAAACTTTACAACTATAAATGTTGTTTGGACATAATATCTGTCGAAGCTAAATTTGGATCTTCAGTAGACGTCAATTACGAGTATATCAATGTCTCGTCAAGGTAATGTAACCGTCTCACACGTTGCTTCCCTATTGACTCCTTAAAATATTAATGCAAGATAATAAATACCTATTTGACTTTGCTATCTCTCGTCCTGTTGCATTTTATATGAATCATTCATAAGCACAGCGATATCGAAAATAAACGGTTTATTCATTCATATCATTCATTCATGAATTCTATTGCGTATATAGTCTTCAGACGTTTTGCGTCTGTCGTTTACCTATAGCTTACTGCTTTCAGCATTTATTTCATTTTAAAAAGTTACAGTAAGTGGCAGAAAAAGTTAATAATGTATTAATGGAATATTAATAACTTATACACCAAATTTTGCTAGCCGTTAAGAACGCATGAAAATTTCATTTCACTAACTTAAAATTAGTTTAATTCAGTAAGTTGAATATAGTTTTGTTTTACAGTAGTTTTTCATCGTGTATTTTTGATACGAAATAATGAAAGAACTTTTGAACTTAGAATAACTATGCTACTCCTATATCTACATATTATAAAACAAAGTACTCCGCTGCGTCTGTCTGTCTGTCTGCACTGATTTTCCTGTTGTTTTCACCAACTGATAGAGTGGTTCTCGAGGAAGGTTTTTAGTATATATATTACAAAGTTACGAGTGCGAAGTCGAGGGCAGAGGAAGTGTTATAAATAGATTTATTGTCTCAATTGCTGATCATCTCTTAAAACTGTCTCCAGTACAATGAGATACAATACAAGATTCATCAAATTTTTGATTATTCGATCACGTCGCTGGCTTCCTGTAAATACATTTGCTATGTTGAACAATGCAGTTCGATGACGTCACTGCATCCTATGCATATATTGCAACCGATTTAAATTTCATGCTTGCAATAAATTTCAATAATGCGTATACAAATAAAACATTCTAGTTACATTACAAATACCGGCGAATTGGATAGTAAATACGAAATATAATGTAAAAATGTGGCATCTGGATACAGAGTTCACAATCTATTCGATTTGGCAGGTTTTTCATAATTTATAAAAGGGTTTTGTCATACAGTCATAACAAATTTTACCTGAGTGAGTCTCATAATTTAAACTTTTCATATTTTTTTTATATCATCACTAGTTGACCCCGCGAACTTCGTACCGCCAAACCCGTTCCTTAAAAAAATGTATTAGAAAATGAGTTTTATTCACATTTTTTCATGATTATTTCAGATGTCGTAATTTTCGTGATTTTTCGGAGACTGATGTTTCAATATTAAAAAGTACCTATATTATTGTTATTTTTTTTATAAGAAAAAAACATTTTTTTTTTTAATATAAGTCATAGATTATTTTTTAGAAGTAAATTTTTATTATTGGTTTTTTTGAGAAGTATATTAAATATCTTTAAGACTTTTAAATCGAACTTTTAAATGTTTCCATTGTATTTTAATATGAGATCGATTACTATAATTCGCGCTGCGAATTTGCTAAATGCATCGAATAAATCATCGCTTTCTCTGGAACACATCACTATACATTAAATGCATGAAATATGCTCTGATTTGAAACAATGGCAAAATATACATATAATAACATCAATGAATAACAATGGCGTATAAATTATCATTTATACTGTTGTGTATATTTAATAAAATATAGTCCTTACAAAACACAACTCAACAAACACATGTTTAAATATATAAAAGTAAACATTTCAATCATTAGTAGACAATATTTATAATATATAACATACAATACAAATAGTTTGTATGTATGTTCACATACATACAAACTTAAAAAATTTAAAAAATTCTTTGTACATTTGACAGTTACATTATTTCAATTGAGTGTAACTGTCATTAAATTATATATAAAATATGTATAGCACTTAAGTCCTCTTAATGACACCCCAGGCGAAGCCGTACGCGTTAATCTAATCGGCTATTAAAGTGATTCTTGTACTGTAATTACAATGAAGGTATACTTTTGATAACTGTATTTGTATTTTTGTCGTGACGTGAATAAGCCTTTTAAGTTGGCTTCCATAGTGGGAGGCAATTCAGAAAAGTTGACAAAATCGGGGGATACAGATTGAGTCTGTAGCTGCAAATCTATCATCTACATCTAAAATTTAATTACACCACTCGATAGCTTAAGGATCATAGACTATTTTGGTAACTAGATCTATACCAATATATAAATCTGAAGAGTTTGTTTCTTTGTTTGGTTGTACGCACTAATCTCAGGAACTACTGGTTCGAACTGAAAAATTCTTTTTGTGTTTCATAGTCCATTTATCGAGCAATAGAGAACGCGGACGAAGTTGAGGACACCAGCTTTTTTTTTTTTTATAATTCCCCCCAGGGGTTACACCACCCCCACGGGACGTATATTTCAATTAATTAATATGGATTACAATAATTTGTGATTTAATTAATTACTAGAATTAGACATGACAGTAAACAATTACATTTTATAAATAAACAAACGGCCGTGTCCACGAAACAGTCACATCACATTTTTATGTGTCGAAACAATACACACAATATTAGATTTTAAACAATAGAACAGAGTTAAAAATCGAATAAAGAGGTTTTTTTTAATTTCGAAGCGTCCGATTCATATTCCTATTTCGTTGAAACAGTAGATCGTGCCGACTGACACGCAATTAAGTTTTTGCAATCGAATTTCGATTTCAAGTATTTTTCGTATGCAGTTGGTGAAAAGGTAGATCGGAACGGAATTAGACTTCTCCAATTAAATATATGCCATAAAGTTACGTACATATGTAACTACGTTTTCTCGTAACAAACCTAACTGTAATTTCGTAATTCATCTTCGTAATTTGTTATGGTGAAAATTTCCAATGATATTATTAGTCATCAACGCAGCGTATGTTTAGTCATAATTAACATTTTAGAAGGGAATTTGTTAGTAGTGTGAGAAAATCACTGTGAAATAACTTCACAGTGCATGAATTCTGAAATACAAAAAAGCTCCGACTATCACAGACTATTTTTCCAACCCTCATCTATAGTTATATAGTGTGTTACTCACCATCATGTGGCCTGTCAGCTTCAAATTTTTTTTTGTTAGGGAAAACAATTTCGTCATTATATTTTTGGCTATTAAGGTCTACCTTAAGTTCTTAGGTCTCGATTAAGGTGATGTATTAATGGTATTATTATAATGAAAATTGTGTATAGTATGGTGAGAGCACGACCAAAAAAAAGTTGACACATTTCTACAGCGAGTCGAGTTTACATGACTACCGTTTTCTGTCGTGAACCATAAGCTCACGACTGCCTTGTAGATGATTTTTTCGTGATCAACCATTCATTGTTCGGTAGCATTTATTGGTTTGAAATTGTTTACAACGACCGCCGTGCGCTGGCCCACTATGCAGCCTACTCACGTCCCTCCATCATGTATACCTAAAGTCGCTCTAACAAGCAATACGTGGACTTTGTTCGTGTCATTGTATATTTTTGGCATGACGAATTCATATATGTTAGTCTAGCTGATATGGCAAACTTTCTTTTAAATTTCCGGTATTCTAATTACCAGTGCCGGTTTTGCACGTGACGTGGTCTGCGTAACTTTATAAAATACTAGTTGATGCCCGCGACTTCGTCCGCGTTGAACGATGAAAGGTACTCTATGTCCTTTTTGATGTCCCAGACAACGTGTATGCAAAATTTTATGGTGATCGGTTCAGTAGTTTTTGCGTGAAAGCGTAACAAACAAACTCACATTCACATTTATAATATTAGTAAGGATAGCCTATGTTACTCGCTGATGATAATAATAATATAGCTTTTTTATTAATTATCGGCGAAGTAGTTTTGCATCCGAGCGAACCCGGCTCGCTAGTTTTAAATGATTATAGTACTTAGTTATATAACAAGAAGAAACTTCAAATACCAACTTTGGAAGTAACGTTAGTAACATAATCTCTTTGAAATAGAAATGGGATGGTATCCTTAGTAGCAACTTGGTTTGGTAGCCGAAAAACTAATTTAAAAAATAAAAACTATGAGCAAAAAAATGGCAAACGTAATATATATATATTATATATATTTAATATTTTCCAACTGAAACAGTAATACTTAGATACAATAGTAGAAAAAAAGCTTTGTTTGATATTAAAATTTATTCCCGCTGTGTATACCTGAAGGGAGAGAACCCCCCTTGAAAGAAACATCGCTCCCGCATTCTCTATAAATTAAAAATAATAATAATTTACGTTCAACGTGCAACTTTTATTTATTTCAACGTAGTCGTTTTTACGCGATCGTAGATGTGAGAAAAAGCAAACAAGAATTACTTATCTTCCCCAGCTTTGAAAAATAGTAATTTGCCTCATCGAGCGTCTAGAAAAACAGCGCAACAACAATTTGTATTTCAAACTGTGAAACACTGTTAAATATCTTCAGGTGGGTACAATCGACGACAGAAATGCTTTAAATTAGATTTATTTTAGAGAGAAAATTAATCTGTGCTCGTAGAATGTAAGAAGTTTTACCCAAGTTGATCGATCTCATGGCTGCATAAACTGTAGAAGCAGGTTCGAATCCTTAAGAACTTTTGAGAATTCAAGTACCTGTGCTAAGAGAAAAATTAATTATCTCCTGAGAATAAAAATAGTTGTCTAGTCTATTAAACTCTTCAATAATATATAAAATACAGACTTGTGTGTTTGCTTAATAAGTGCTTTCATTGTGCTGCCACTTAAGTAAGATGCCAGACGGACTGTCCAAATGTGCCTGCGAACCCCAGTGTCCTTTGCCATACTAAACTTAGTTAGAAACCCGTCTATCCAGCAGTGGACACATCAGTGGCTAGGAATTACTGCTGTAACTATGTATATCGTAAACGCTTTAAAATTTAATACAATAATATATATAAAAACGAAATTAAAAATGAAAACGGCTAATAAAAGCTTCAACATTTTACTTAACGACTGTACTCGGTCGGTCGTTTCGTCCTACACTCAATGCATTTATGCAAAGTACTGCAAATATCTCAACGGTCTCAACTACTTACTTGTTAGGCATTTTTACATTCTACTGTTAGTCATTTCCGACTTGTTTGAGCAAAAAAATGAGTTAGTATTCATTATAGAGTACAGTCGACAAAAGGATATCAATACTAATAATAAATCTGTAAGGGTTGGTCATGGAGTAAGTTACTTTGTTTTCAGAGATATCGTGTTTATAGGCTCTATACATGACTGAAACTAAATTGACCATTTTTAGAATTTTTTTTCTCTCCATAACTCTTAAACGAATCAACTGATTTTCATGAAACTTGGTAGATAAACATTTAGACGTACGGGACACAAGATAGGCTACTTTTTTTTTCTTTTTCAACGCAGACGAAGTCGCGGGCGCCAGCTAGTATTTAATAAAACATTGACTGAGCCGCTGAATATGTTGCGGTTTTGAAGATCTTTATGCACTAAAAATATTAATAGTGGGATCTAGTATTTACAGTTGCTTAAAAAAACCTACCGATAATTTTGACACTCATATATCCGCTTCGAAGTGCTTATTTTAGGACAAGTTTGCCGGGTTTATAACTTTGTATTTTAATACTAAAGTGTTTATAAAAATCTGTCAGCCGGTACAGACGGTTTTATCCATGCAAATATCTTGTACAACATAACGAGTACACGCAGTCATTCGCGAAGGTGCTATCTCATATCAAATGTACCCTCATTGTTACATCTGTAGCAGCGAGTCGATATTTCCACAATTTTCGCCGTTCTCTCGCCAATTTTCCACAAGGCTGGCCACACTTAATGCGCCCGTATAATGATGTGCGCTCACCTGAACATACGGAAGGCGCTCGCCGTATACATTTTTCCGTTACATCACACACCACGCGTACCCTAATTTCAATAAACACCAAGATAACCTCATACTCTTAAATCAACAAAAACTTGACATCGCCAATAAGATTTTGATGAATGATTTATAATGAATTTAGAAACTATATGAACTACTTTCAACTTACACCTTCCGCGTTAAAATAACAGGATTACGTGTAGCAATCAATAAATAAAAAAATATTCTTTTAAAGTAAAACTATTTTTTTATTCCTCCTGAATTTCAACAATTTTACTTTAGCAATTAAAAATATATTTTTTAAATAAAATATAATTTAAATATATTTTTTTTATAATGTGGCATTTATATGTTTTTAAAGAGCTGTCAAAGTTATCGATCACTGTGCGATGACGGACGCTTTATAAGTTAAAGTCGAACACTGCTTACAACCTGCCGTCCACCTCCGTCAACTTGAGAACTCATTAAACATACATCGCAATACATTTTAGAGGATTTATCAGAAGAGAGGAGTACACAACCCTCTTTAAAGGTAACGACCGACCGGTCATTTCCCATTTGAATTTTGATCAATCGTTTGAACTGATTGGAAACACTGGGATCGGAGAATTAGGTTGGCATCCCATTCGCGTATTGAGCCTTGTTCGCGGGAGGCAGGATTGAGACGGGAGGGGGGTCGTACGTTTTGGTTTGGAGGGGAGGCGGCGGTGCAACGAGTTATAAATAAGGTTAATATCGGAACAACAATGCGTCGTTCAGGCCGCAAATTTCGCATAGCTACCGCACCATATTCGAAACTCCTTTCCATTTAGTGCTAGATTGTGTTTTCCGTAGGTACCCCGTGAGGTATTCCGCAGTTTTATTGGTGCGACAAAATGAGCTGCAATACGTGACTTTTTATGTTAAGGTCGACAGATTAAGGATAAGGCATCCCTTACTCGCCGAAACATAACAGCGCACTTACTCACGACCTCCAGATGAGCTATCCAAATGACTGCGAAACGTAGTGTGTCCAGACATCAGCCTACTTTGACTGGAACTCCTGGAACAGAGTGTTAAGGCAACCACTAATCCTAGCGACTGCTAGCTGGTATTTAAAAATTGTCTAACTTGGGCGTTATTCTATAATTATAAGACGTATCAGATGAGTAGTCGGGCGGCGATGCGAGGCGCCGGCTGGCGCCCGCAAGAAATCTTCCCAAATAACAATAGTGAGAGGAGAGAGAGAGAGTCATAAGATCAAAGCCGAACCGCGCGCCGCCGCCTCGCTTTGTTTACGCGAACGCCGACGAACCATCGACTAATCAACCGACTGATTAATTTAATTAAACATTACGAGAAAGTTCTGTTTATTTTACGTTTCCTCGGGCCCACATGCGAGTTCAAAGGAAATAGGCCGGGAATATAAACAAGTGTATATTGTTGAGACGGGCGCGCGACGAGAGAGGTTATTGTGTACGCGCGTCACTCCCTCGTACCTCAACTTGGCGACTCGCGTGACTCACGACTCAGAGACTGACTCGCGAGATGCCTCAACTCGGCTCGTCTCAAAGTTTCCTCACGTCCAACCCTAAACTTATCGGTAAATTAATGATGTATTGTATGAATAAATCCTATGAAATCGTTTTGTCTTAAACGATACGGCTTTTAAAGCTCGGTAAGCTTATTAATTGTCGAGCTTGGTGAGCACGAAGAAAAAACCCAAATGGTCGTACTCAGTCCAGTCTCCAAAAATAGAATAAAATTGCATCAAAACACATGAATGTCCTTAACCCGCATTAACTGAACGAAAGGGAAAGTACGCCAAAAAGAAAGAGTTTTAATTCGGGAAAGCCAGTTTCCCCTACGTTGAAGTGGAGCTTTCTCGTTTTGTTTTTTAATTAGTTGCCGCTTAACTTTAGCGCGTTAACGTTCACTTGTATTTTTTATATTTTTTGTTTTTTTTTTATTTTATTTTTTTTTCACGTCGTTTTCAATTATGTTTGAAGAACAGTTGAATTGAAAACGTTAAAAACTCGTTAAGGTTTCGGAAAAATTATAAATTCGTACACATATACCTAGAAGTGTTTATCGGTGCATTTGAATTAATTCTGAGGTTTTGGAGGCGGACGAATAGACCTGGTGCTCGGTGAGGTGTTTGGCTTTACATCGCAGCCATAAATCAAGACATTTTCTGATTTAATAGTTCTCTTCATGCGATCTATTAACACTCTACAGACGTGAACGTAGTTCATAAATTAATTACATTTTAGTCCCCGAATTTCGTACTACCTACTTGCTTTGCTATGAGTTATCTTGCCATGGATTGAATCCCATACCCTTAAGCGAGAAAGTCAAATACCTTGACCCAAATTGATTTACGAAAGAAAAGTGCAAAAATATAGAAGCAAAGATTAGTACTAGATGGAGTAGATAGATTTTCCTAGTTACGAAATAAACATACAAATTCCAAATATACCTCTATACATAAAGGAATACATTTCTCTATAACAGGACCTATAGTGTAGTTGAAACTAATGTAATTTTTTAAAACAGTCCAAAAATATCGCAAATTTAAAATGGACCATGGACATAACATGGAATTATGTTAAGTTTATCGATTGTAGAGTGGTGCCTATTAAAAGCAGAAGGCGGTCGTTGCAAGCTCGACACGATCTTACAATTGCGGAACAGTCGTACGAGAACGCTATAAAAGTGATATTAAATTAAAAATAAATGTTCGTCAAAGTTGGCATTGAATAATTCAGTCATTCCGGCCCCCTCCGCCCGGACGCGTTGTAATTGGGTGTGTGGGGGGGTTGGGAAGGCTTCGGGAGGGGTAGCGAGGGGGTTGGGAAACTGGAGGGTGAAAATTAACATGTTTGTCTTGCTTACATCGTCGCCAACACCAAAACTACGCCGAAGTCAAATAAATTCCGAGTCGTTTTGCATAAGTACGCGTGTAGTGTTTGAGTTGTCACGGGCGCTCGTTTGTCGCCAGTCGGCACTAATTAATGCTAAGAATTAAAACTTTGCTATGTTCCGAGTGTGTCTTAGCTTTATTACAGACATATTCCCATTACTACAAAGGAACGCGACGCTCTTGTGCCATTGACAACAGAGTAATGATATCCGAATATTCCATTTTCATATCACATGCAGCTTCACATACGCTTGTACGCTTGTATTAGGTAAATGCAAGGTAAATGCACCTATATTAGAACCTACACTCTTCTTTAAACTGATTTTACACTATAAGATTGTGACAAAGATAAGCCACAAATGCCAATGGGATACATTTGAAATCGTTTTATTCCTTCCTCCTAACAAATTAATATAACATTTGTTTAAATTTCTTCCGATTCTTAATCCTAAAATCCAAGCTAAACCAGAACTTTCTATTTAAAGAAAGATTTTATTCAACTGGCTTTTTCTGAAGACTAATAAAAAGAGCTATTTAAAATAAATCGCAAAATGAATCTTGCCGCAGATAAGACTTATTATTAAAGAAAAATGTAACTTCAATAGCCAGCGCGTGAAAATAGTTAAACTTATTTCAGCTTAACTTTTTATACTGCGGTCGAAGCGAATTAAAGAACAAAATTGAAAATGAAATTTCAAATATTAAACGAGCTTTACTTTATGTATTCCTTCCTTTTATCTTTTAACTAGGATAACGTATAGCTTTTTCGCATTGAAAACGAAATTATACTTTTATATTTATTTACATTTTTGATTTTGTACTTTCAGCTTAGCTTAAACTTCAGCTTAAAGTATGGAGAATTAGCATGAATTTAACTGTGATATATGACACAGGCAGATAGAGTTACTTTCGCATTATATTTAGTATTAGTAAAAATATGGATCGTATAATATATCGTATAAAAATCATACCAAAACCCCAAATTACGGAATTATATCACAAAATAAATACATAAAAATGAAATTTTGTCAAGAAAATGTTATTTAAAAATATTGAAATTGGGACAAAGCATCAATTATTTTTTTATTTCAATTATTCTAAAGATTTTTTTACACCACTACATATTATACAACAATGTCCTCCGCCTCGTCTGTCTGTCTGTCTGTCTGTTCGCGATAAACTCAAAAACTACTGCACCGATTCTACGAGAACCACCGATAGAGTTCCTCCATAACTCGTAGACGAAGTCGCAGGCACCAGCTAGTTAAAAATATATACATATACTAGCTGGTGCCCACGACTTCGTCCGCGTTGAAAAAGAAAAAAGTAGCCTATCCTGTGTCCTGTACGTCTAAATGTTTTTCTACCAAGTTTCATGAAAATCAGTTAATTCGTTTGAGAGTTATGGAGGAATAACATACATACATATATACAGAAAAAAATTCTAAAATTCGTCAATTTAGTTTCAGTCAGTGTTTATAGGTTCATGTATAGAACCTATAAACACGATATCTCTGAAAACAAAGTGAACTTACTCCATGAACAACCCTTACAGATTTATTATTAGTATTGATTTACAAAGTTGCGCGGGCGAAGTCGCGGGCAGCAGCTAGTATCTAATAATAAAAATTAAGATTTTTGTTTTTTCCCTCAATTTAAAGTAACATTTTCAGTGGATAAAGTACGCGTTTAGTCATTTGTATCTAGCTCGCAACCGCCAACACACCACAAAAGTTGTAAAACGCCCTTTGAGAATACAGTTTTAATTGCCTGAGTTAGAATATTATAAATTGAGTCTAGCAATACTACCGCTCACACATAAACACGCTTATACTTAGCTCATAGAAAAAGTTCGTTTCACGAAACGTCATAGACCGTATCAAATTATTGCATAGAAAAATGATCGCATACAGTAATTTTCATTAAAGCAATAATGAATGTATTAAGTATACCTACTGTATTTTCTAAGCGCCTCTTTCACCAACGTCAAGTAGGCTAAACCGTCACTTAAAGTCACCTGTCACCGGGAATAATTTAGCTAATATATCTTTGTTTGTACGGTAAACGTCCCAACATTAAATAGGCATTAATCGAATGATGTAGTAAGCCGAGTGCATATTTCAATAAAACAGAAAATGATTTCTAAAAGTAACTAATCAACACTTTACTTGTAGTTGGTGAAAGAGACGCTAAGACACACAACAATTTTAAGTATTACAATTCGTATTCAAAAGTTGTTTCACAAATAAAAGAAGAACCGACAAAAACAATGTTGTTATAAATAATAATAGGTTCGCTAAGGAATACAATAATTCAAGACAGTGAGTTATTAAGTTAGGAGTAGGTATACCTAGCTGGACTGTAGGCTTTATATTAGAAAACTAGCTGATGTCCGTGACTTCGTCCGCGTTAAAAATTAAAAAGTAAGCAATTATATAACGCCTGACATCTGCATTGCTATTAGATGAAAAGTTTTTTTTTTATGAAAGGTATCCTATGAAAGGTATCTTCTGTATTATAATATTAGTTTCGATTAAGTGGGTTGGGCTCATTGCGTAACGCAGTAATTATAAAGTGGACACTTCTTTTGAGTACTTTATGAATGTTCAAATTCCTTGCTGTGTGCTTATTGTCTTTCGACGAGCTTATCCAGTATTCCTTTATCCTACCGAAGTTGGCAGAGTATCGTCATTCATAATCAAGTGTATATATGAGACCTTTAGCAGCCTACCTGCTGCTGAACTTTCCAAAAATCTATGTATAAATATTTAAAATAAACATTGTCAATATAATGAAAGTAATTCTTGGCGTATAAATATAATAATATAAGATCAAAGTGTGATAAACGAATAAATGTTTACGGAACTACTTTTCTCAATTTTTTTTATTAGAAATCGTACCGTTTCATTCGTGGAAGCTTGCATTTTAATTGCGTTATAAAAATTAAATGAATAAAGTGATGCTCCATTTAGCATTTGCCGTGGAAAAATATAGTTTTATATTGAATTTTAATGGATTCATTTGACGTGCCGTGTTTAAGATACTTATGAAAATTTGTTTAAGAATTTATTAGCCTTATATTTGGAGAGATAAATTGATGGCTTTTCCACATTTTCTGATAGCACTATTATATTTACATTATAATAATACTTTAAAAAAAATTATACTGTGAATGGTTTATCCATATGTCCTGCCTTTTAAAGCGCAAGTATATAGAATTCACTAACCTGGAGAAACCTAACTGAGACATATTTTGAATTGATTTGACTAATAGTAGCAGAGTACCTTTCGCAGTCATAAATATAACTGGTGACAGTTCTTATTGTCATTGTTGCGGGTGACGTAATAGCAATGTGTAATCTTCTAACGCACAGTTTATAAGTTATGGACACTATAATGTTATATTGAAAAAAAAGACATATCATCTAGCAAATAAAACAACTAAAATATTATAATACACAACAGTGACCCAAAAAAAAAATTAATGTAAGTGTGTAAGTGTGATTTAATATAAATTAAATCGATTAAATAAAACTTCATCATTAAATAAAGACTACTTATAAGAAATTTAGTAACGCATTTTGGATATCAAAAACTTATGTTGTTAAAAGTAAAATAAATCCTTAATCCTTAGTTATGTATAAATAAATGTAAAACAAATCACAGAGATATAAAAGTATTAAACACCATGTTTTTTCGGACTTGGACTTGCTCTCTTTATAAATACTCGTACATACATGTATACCACTTGAATATCAAATAACCGACGCAAGACTTTTCCAACAAAAAACAAGAGAGTATAATCGCACCCTATGTTTTATTCAGAAGTTGGCTTGTATTGTAATATTAAAATAAGAAAATCCATATCTTTCATAACGAATAAATATTCCATTACATTGAGTGTCAGCGCACCACCTCTTCCATCGCATTACAATATACAAAAAACAAAACGATGGCCAAACGGGAACACGGAATAAACAAGCCGGAAAAATGTGCTCTATTATGTAAATAAATAAGTATAGAACAAAAGCAAAGTCAACGGACAAACAAACAATAGGAAAAACGTGTAATAGAGAAGTAAAGTGGCCATCAAGCCTTCAGATGCTGTAAACATATAAAATGAAGGCAGTTATTGTTCCTCAGAAACAATAAGAGTAACATTTTCCCACAATTGACTGAAGCCATTTCAAGTGAAAGCGCTATGAAAAAATACGACCACTGGATACCACATCGACGCACGTTTAAACAATCAAACGTGGAACAAAAAGACAGTAATGCGGAAATGGATAATGCAGAAGCGGCTTCGAAAGGTGCGAACGCGTCATAAGCGGAAGTGGACGCTTAAGCGATTTAGTATTACTATAATAGTCCTTTTTTACGAATAATTTTTTTACAAAATTAATTATTAAATAATATACGTAAAAAGTAAGTTTCTTTAACTAATAAAATCAAAAGTAGACATAATATTTAGTGATCCAATGCAGTATAAATTGTACAATATTTTATAGGCGTGACAAGTAAAAAAACAATGTAAAGAAAAAAAAAGGTCAAATTATCCAATGAAAAAGTAACGGTCGGAACGTATGTGGTGTCATATATAAATAAGTAAAAACGCTTCGAGGTCACAGACATCTTGAATCTTCGCTGCCAGGAACTCTGTGTGTTATATTTGTCAATTTTCGGGTATTTTATATATATTACTAGCTGGTGCCCGCGACTTCGTCCGCGTTGAACGATGAAAGGTACCCTATGTCCTTTCTGGTGTCCCAGAAAACGTGTATGCAAAATTTCATGGTAATCAGTTCAGTATTTTTTGCGTGAAAGAGTAACAAACATCCATACATCCAGACAAACTTTCGCATTTATAATATTATAGTACGGATTTATTTTTATTATTTATTGTTTTATATTCTTTTATGTTTTATTTAAAAACCAGTGTCGAACAGGAAGTAATTATTTCAGATAATACAAATTGTTAAAAAGATTTTCCCCTCCGCTCTTTAATATATCCTCAGTCTATTCCTCTGTGGAAGAGGATGTGTGATTAGTTTTATCCTTCGCCCCTCACAGCGCCTCTCACCCCGCTTCGCCGCCCGACCCTCCTCTACCACCCCTGTCCATTCTTCACCAACTCTATCCCTGCACACGCAAATGAATCGCCTTGTATTAACGTGAAAATGGCTAAGCGGTGTTCCAGCAAATTGGAATTAATAATACATACATTTCTTTCTTTTAAAGAAATTTCAATTAGACAGATATTCTTTTCTATTAAAGGGAAGGTAACGAAAAGAACATGTAAAACTAATTAACATGTACTCTTTCATGTAAAACTACTGTGCAGTCAACGGAAGAATGCGATCCTGACTGACGTATGTCAATTGATCATGACAAGTGATGATTTCTTATTTATTTAACATTAAATTTAGCTCAAAAATATAACATTTATTTTAAGTTGACATAATGATACATTTCTGACGATAATTATTCATTTACAAATGCTTAAACGTCCATGGGGTAAGTACTAATAATTTAGACGGTCGATTGCTTTTTAGTATGAAAATTAAACATATTTTTTTATAAAAAAATATAGTTTATATCTTTCTAAAAAAAACTACTACTTATTATTATATTTATCATTTTATAGTAATAGTAATATTATCTCTTTCCTTGACGACTTTTTTTCTAACCGATAAAAATTTAATGAAAGAAAGCTCGTACAAATTCCATGAAAAGGTAGTTATCGATTATTATGATTGAAGCCACGTATCACCCAATTTTATTTGAATAAGTTACTACGCTCATTCCGTTGTCCATCCTTTCCTTGTATTGTACTAATAAAAAATGCATATAGTGTTTCTGGTTTCTATCATATTTTATTCAGTACTAATATAATTCTTTTGCAACGCAGTGTCGGATTTAACGTAATATTTTTTCCAATATATTTTTACATTCAGTTTGTTACCACTTTTATACTGATCCATTTAAAACTAAACCTTGTTACCGGATTGCGATAAATAAGTTGTTAGCTGTCACACATAGTGCCTATTGTGATATTATTAATTGATTTATTTATTGGCGCTACTGTTTTTTTACCTTTAACATACAGTTTAAAACTAAATTTACAAAGCTTAACGTTAAATATTATCACTAGCTGACGCCCGCGACTTCGTCCGCGTTGAAAAAGAAAAAGTAGCCTATCTTGTGTCCCGTACGTCTAAATGTTTATCTACCAAGTTTCATGAAAATAAGTTGATTCGTTTAAGAGTTATAGAGGAATATACATACTTACACACAGAAAAAAATTCTAAAAATGGTCAATTTAGTTTCAGTGTCATGTATAGAGCCTATAAACACGATATCTCTGAAAACAAAGTAACTTACTCCATGACCAACCCTTACAGATTTATTATTAGTATTGATATGAGTAGTGATGATTAGTTTTTTTTTTTACTTTTATAAAATATCTGCCCGCGAGAATGTCCGCCATGAAAAATGAAAAATATAATCCTTGTATCCACTGTATCCTAATGAGGAACAAACATCTCCACACATACAAACTTTCGCATTTATAATATTATTAGCTGGTGCCTGCGACTTCGTCCGCCTTAAAAAAGAAAAAAGTAGCCCATCCTGTGTCCCGTGCGTCTAAATGTCTATCTACCAAGTTTCATGAAAACCAGTTAAATCGTTTAAGAGTTATGGAGTAACATACATACATATACATACATACATACATACATACATACATACATACATACATACATACATACATACATACATACATACATACATACATACATACATACATACATACATACATACATACATACATACATACATACATACATACATACAATACCTACACTTACAGATTTATTATTAGTATTGATTAGGATTCTGCTATATTCGTATACTCAACTTAGATTTTCTAATATTTAGTAATGCCTATTCCTAAACAGAATTATAAACTACCTTTTTAACTAATAATTAATTATACCTACCTACTTTATTCATAATTTTTAAAATTAACAATATTAATAGATAGATATTAATTTGCCATCTTCCTTTTCCATTTACTAATTATTTTTGGCGTAAGCAAAGCTTTCACGTAATTTTCCTTAAAAGCTCTCTAAGAAAAATAAACAAAATTTAGACTCCATGTGAAGCAAAGATAATAATATTTCGATGATACGCAGCGACTTACTGGTGCATTATATATATTAACGACTAGCTGGTGCCCGCGACTTCGTCCGCGTTCTCTATAGCCTATAGCCTTCCTCGATAAATGGACTATCCAACACAAAAAGATTTTTTTAATTCTAACCAGTATTGCCTGAGATTAGCGCGTACAACCAAAAAAACTGACAAACTCTTCAGCTTTATATATTGGTATAGATAGATTAAAAATATTTAGGTATTGATTTATTAAACAGTATGAATTCAAAACAAATCCAAGATATATTGAAAAATAAAGTTCTCCCTTAAATTATTCTCCTTACTAATTTTCTTATATATTTTCCTAAAATATAAATTGATAAATGGCGCTGCAATAGTCCCACGAAGAAAATGATTTCTGATCCTCTTACTGGCGAGTTTCGCTCTAGAAATGTTATTTGCATATTTTGTGTTCAGGTAATGTAATTGACCTCTAATCTAAATGAACTTATTACATACATATTCCTCGTAATTGCAGTCCAATGCGGAAGTTTATTATGGCGCTCATACGTAGGAAAGTTTCGATTAGAGAGACTAACGCCGACTGCGGTATAAGATAAATAATGGTTGAATGAATGCGTCGGATTGCTCTCAACTCCAGTAGGAAGTTATTTGTACGTAAAACAAGGGGTTGGGGGGGGGGGTTATTAATAATGCTGTTTACATGCGGAAAGTTTCGAATTAAAATAATTTAAGTAGGTACATCTAAACTCGCCCATCCAATATGCCGATATAACTACTAATTATTACCCATTGGAAGGTGTTTTAGTGTACGTTGGGATATAAAAATGTAAGAAAAAGATTAAAAAAATAAACATTAAGATGGTGACTTTCGAGATGAAGTAATTTAAGTAAACTCGCCCATCTCAAATGCCGACCAAACAAAAAAAGCCATAGCACGAGTACGGCAAGAGTAGGCAAGACATATTTTATGTGCATATTATATGACTCACTATCTCATCAAGATAAAGAAAAGTTATGAAATTCGGCCCTGTATCACTACGAAACTGAATGTGAAAATATTGAATTGTTAAAAAAATTAATAACCTCTGGGAGTGTCCATTGTCGTTTATAATATTGATCGACCGTTAGCCGGACTGTTATTTACAAATATGAATTTTTTATTTAGTTTGCATAAGAACGAGCCAGGCGATCCCCCCTCTTTGCCTCCCTACTATTAATAACCTAAGCACCTACTAAATGTTACACCCCCCATATAATAACGACTCTTGAAACGACCTCAGCGAACGTAACAAGCCAACCTTACAATATAATATACTATTACAAATACAAAGGCACTTGGCATTATCTGCGAACGCGCCTTCTGACAGCGGCGAGAATAATAAAACACCAAATAATTTGTTATTTTAAGCAACATAACGGTCGTAATGTACTCGGTGACCTTTTCTGTAGGTATCAAAAATTTAAATAATAGTTAAACTTTATCGGATTCGTTTTACTAATTGTGTTACCAGATACACACCTCTACACGTTCGTGCATGTATGCATTTTGTATTGCATACGTTTTTGGCTTTTTATTCGGCTATTGCACCGGTTGAGTATAAATAAACAAGATTGTTTGATGTAGAAAAGAAAGTAGGTAAATATTGTTTTTAAATTAATTTCACCTAATAAAAATTATTGTAATAATTTACAAATATTATTACACAAAAGTTAAGGCCTCTTTCACTATCTGTCAAGTAGGCTAACAGTCATTTAAAGTCACCAGTAACCGGGGATAATGGAGCTGATATAGGTACCTTTGTTTGTGCGGTAAAAGTCCCAAACATTAAAAAGTAAATAATAATAATAATAAAAAATCGTCTATCGAATGATGCAGTAAACCGAGTGCATAATTCAATAAAACAGAAAATTATATCTAAAATTAACTAATCAACACTTTACTTGTAGTTGGTGAAAAAGGGCCCTCAAACTTCTTAACAAATTTTTACGAAATCTGTTATGAAGATAGCTTGAAGTCTAGGGCAATATTAATTAACACTTAGTAATGTTAGAGCGCACTGTATTTTATAGATTTAAATTGGGCAGTAAGTCTGGAAGCGGAAGCCACCCTTGCAGTAGACCACTGTGAAATTTGTGTTTTGCTGAGTGAGTAACATTTCCTTATCCCATCTTCCCTGCTACTAGGTCGGCAGCGCACTTTCAGCACTTATAGCGTTAATTGTTTTAATAGCATGATATTATATTTCATTATCATTAATTTTGTAAATGTAAATTTAAAAAAATATATCAAATTAAGATTCATATTAAAAAATCATAATTATTTTATTTTCATTAAAAATATATATAAATTAATAATTGCTTACTGGTGCATTGTTGGGTGAGTACGTAACACTGGTACGTAAGAAAACGAGCATTATTAGTAAAGTTGGTGTGCAAATGGAGGTATATGAGAAAATGCAGGTTAAGCAATGATATGAAAGGAAAACGGCCTGTGGGGAAGTACCGGCGCATTGTTCACATCAAATAGAAATGAATGTGCGGTGATTAGACAAATAGTGAAGGGCTCCCATTTTCTTTCTTTTTTTTTTTAAATAATAGACTAAACATTCTACGAAGTAATGATGGGCCGTGTCTCTGAACAACAGCAGCGAAACACTTCATTAGTGTTCGGGATATGGGATATCCTGTTTAATGATAATGACATGTCCTTTTGTCAGAGAGATTAATTAAATATCTCTGAGCGAGGAAAGTTTTGTTTTAAAAAGATCTAATTAAAATTTTCGCAGACTCTGGTGCTTGGTTTTTTAATAAGAATCCGTGTACAAGAATTGCAAAGATGCAAAGATAAAGGATTTATTGTTTAGGATCTAATTTATATAGAGCAACTACAGAACCTATGTACTTAAAATTAAATATAATTTAATGTCCTAATTAAATGAATTTATAAATTCTATAAATAAGTCTGGTAGTCATTTGGTAAAATTCTTATAAATGTAGGATCTAGTAATTCGTTGGTAAAGAACGAAGTAGGAGCAATAATGAAAGATAACTTTAGAAGTCTGTCAATACAATTTGTTCTCGTGAAGCTACAGCAAATTGTCCAGCAGCCAAATCTTTGTTCTGTTTAGTTATTTAATGTAATGTGACAAAATATACCAGCGCCAGCGGATATTAGCAACTATAAATCTGCATTTATAGTAATGTACGAAATACGAAATTAAACATACTGTCGTCATACACACGATCGAACACAATAGGAACTCAATAGGCTATTAGCCATACCTAAGCCCGACGAACTCGCCGTCGCCGTCGCCGTTCTATTTTCGACTTTATTTTGATTGCTGGCGAAACCATAATCGCGTGCATAAATAAGTCATAATGCGAAGGCACCTATATTTACTCGTCGAAGTGGTAGGGGACCTAATAAGACCGGCAAGTCGGTCGACGCACAGCGGTCGGGTCCCCCGCGGCCCGCTCTCCGCACGCATACATAAATCTATTTTATCGTACAACGAGCAATAAATTTTATTTCGGGATCTTTAATTCTTTGTTATTGAATTGGATTTTAGTGTTTTAAACGAGTAAACAAACAATATATCGGCCGGTACTTAAAGCACGTGCGCATTCGCTTGAACGAGACAAGCGCCGCGCGCCTTACTGCGCTCGTAACACAACTTAATATAACTTAATAAAAACATTTTATTCGTAGATTGCACAGTTTCGTTATTTTATTATGGCGTTTTATAGCCGGCTTTTGTCTGTGTTCACAATTAAAAGTTCAGCCTTAGCCGGACACAAAGAAACGCCGCTCTTTGCCCGAACAATTAAATGTTGAGCGTAAATAAACTGATGCTACATTAGACCAGTGAAATACACATACATTAGTCAGTAGCAAAGCGACCGATAAAATGTGCAACTTGTAAACTTCCCGTCCGAACATGGGAAATGTAAATTAACCAACATTTTGTTCTTTACTCATCTGACGTTCATAAATCTAATAATATGCATCTGATAATGGTCCTTTTGTACGTTTGTAATTCCTAAAAATACATTACATCAGTTGAAAGAATTTGGTATACTCGTATATAGTATATACTTACAAGTTGCTGTATCTTAGTATTTCCAACAAATTCCTGGTTGTTATAACCTTCTATAAGACCTCAGCTAATCAACCTCGCTTTTGAAAGGTTCTAATAAAGAAGGAAATAACATGCTGTTATACATATTGTTAATTTTATTATAATAATAAATTTATAATAAGCCTCTTCGACGAATATCGCTTATATTCGTCGAAATCGTTTTTAAGAAAAAGATCTGAATTAGAATAAAATTAAGTTTGAAATATAAATTGGATAATGTTAAAGTTCTAAAACTTTAAAAGGGTTCGTGGAATCTTTTTCGCATTTATAAGAAGTTACTAAGAAGATTAAGAAAAATCGTGTCACAAAAAGTTGGAGCAAAAAATCAAAAACATTAATTTTGATACGCGATTATCCCGCCAATTGTGAATAAACATTAATAAAAATACATTTACTTATTCATCTTATCTTTGGATGAGTGGTAAGGGTGCTTGCCTAATATCTCAGGAGCCTCGGGTTCGATTCCCGACAGGGTCAACTTTGGAAATGCACTTTTCCATATAAATTCATTTGAATGTATTGTATATTTTAAATTTTTTTCATTTTACTTTATTTATTTATTAACCTTTAATCAGTTTTGAAAAAAATATATATTACAATTTTCAGAGTAAACTCGGTACTTATTTTACAATTATTCATTCAGAGCTCATAATACGATCTCTAAAACTGTTTCAAATGTTTAGATGAAAATATAGGAATGTAAATAATTTTTCTCTCTCTCCTCTTTGCAGGCAAAGCTTTTGGAAAATTCGCATGCATGGCTTGGGGCTTCAACATCATCAATTGCAGGTCAGTTGGTTTAACTATATATTTTTACTATTTATATAATATATCTACATTAGTAAGTGATGTTTTTGTTACTTGATTGTTTGAGTTTAAATTTATTTTTAAATAAATTTAACACAATAATAATTTTGAATATCAGAGATAATAAAATATTATTTTGTTATAAGTATATATTGGAATTAAACAATATTTTATTATCTTATGTTACTCATTACAATAAAAAAAAATCACTCAATATAAATTTGTTTTTTAGAAAAAAAAACCTTTTAAGGGGTAAATTTAAAAAAAGTTTAATTAACAGGGTAAAATAGTTACTCTTTGTAACGTCAAGAGATGTGTATGAAAAATAACGTTTCTTTTTTATACTTACCAAATATGTGTGAGTAATATTCGGTTTAAAATACGACAAAAATTATATTAATATTAACTCATTTGATAAGTCTTAAGAGACAAAATGAACAAATTTATTTATATTGTCTTAAATTCGTTAGTTAGACGATATGAACCTTTCAGGTAATGCGAAAAAAAAAGTTTGATAGTGATTATTAATTTACCCTGTTAATTAAATATTAATAAAAAATTAGCCACAATCACTTTTTTATCATACACGAATTTAATAGAATAGTTTTATAATTAATTTACATATTTTAATTGTACACCACAAAATGTCTTTTATTATTTTTGTTGCCTAACATGAAGTGGTTCTACATTACTGAGAAAGTTTAAAAAGCTTTTAGATTTGTATACATATGTAGTTGTTGAACATACACGTATCTTTACTTCATAAAATAGTACAAACGTGGCTCTCTAGATGGATGTACGCGCATTGTATGTGCATCTAATTTAGTCAGCTTCAGAGAACAATGGATCTGACAGAAGTGTCTCAGTGAGTGCTCTAAAACCATGTCAGCATAATTTCCCCTTCCTCTCATAAACTAATACTTGTCTCTTGTTCTCGACTCCACCACAATATAACAAAAAGGAAAAAAAAAGAAAAATAGTAACGCTTCCTTTTGTAAGCTTTTTTGTTCATTCGTTTCATATATTATTACCTATTTGGTTTTTATGTTGAGTAATGAATATATATTGTTATCTTGAGTGAGTTCCAAGCTTCTGTACTCCTGTCTATTAATCCCAATAATAAATAAATAATTTTAATTATCTTTCAATTTTTCATTAATATTTTGAATTAAGTGCCTCCCGAACGTTTTTTCTGCCTTCCTCGTTTATCCCTCTTTCCATTAGTGAAAACCATATCAAAATCTGTTGGCAGGTTTAGAAGTTAGCGGAGAAACAGACAGAGGCGGACAGCGACTCCATTCTAAAATATTTATAGATAATACATGATAGATGTCCAAATATAATTTTTACTTAACGTGTTTGATCTATTTGTGGGTCGAAAAAAAACCGTATAGCGTATAAAGTGCATAGTTTACAACTTGAACCTTGTTTAGTAACCGCTAGATAATCCGTACAAATAACGATGTAATTTACTAACATTACTCACGTTCCGACAAGATAACTATCCAACTTAGTAATATTATATTTTATTTAGTACTATCACTGAATAGGTATACGCAGCAGTAGAGGTGGCTGCAAAAACGAATAAATATTGTTATTATGATATTATATAAATATGTATTATTACTTGATATTTGTAGTTCGGAAAATTTGCATTGTAATACATATAATTAATTATGTTTTGTATTTTGATATAATATAAATTTGTTAATATCAGCTTTAAGGTTTTTAAGACAATTATTTTTATTATGTAATATCAAATCTACTTTGTCCATGTTTTGTCAAGAAATTTATAATAATACCTTTTCATACTATAGAATAAAGTCGCTTCCCAACATATTATTATTATGTCCCTCTGTATGTGCGGTTATATCTTTTAAACTACGCAAAGGATTTTAATGCGATTTTCACCGAAGAAAAAGCGTTAAACGAGGAAGGTTTTTTTGGTGTTGGTGCTATTTTTCAACTATTTGCTATACATGGAGTTGGGTTTATGTATTTAAATAACTTTGATCATGAAGCTAAAATTTATTTGAAATTAATTGTATTAAAAATATATTATATACATTAAAGACATTTAGTAAATGCTAAATATAATATAAAAGTTTTATATAATATTCAGATCGCATACTGTCAATTTTCTTTACGATTTATCATGTCGTGAGAAAATCCCACGATAGTGGAAACGCAAAATCGAGACATTATAATTTTATTATGTCTCGGTTAAACCTTAATATTTGTATATTTATATGTATAATAACATGGGCATTATCTGAGAAACTAACTAATAAAATAACTGTATGTCAAAATGGAATAGAGAGAAATGTGATTGGAGTGAGAAGAAAGGATAAAATAAGATTAAACAAAATAAAAAATGTAACTAAATTTAAAGATGTAAACAAAGTGTACAAAACACTTAAATGGAAATGGGCAGGACATGTGCTGAGAGAGAACAGAGAGAAATGGTCTAGAAAAATAACAGAATGGTACCCCAGGGATGGCAAAAGATGTAAAGGTCGACAAGTGAAACGTTGGGAAGATGTCTTCAAGGGAGTAGCCGGTCCAAAATGGATGACAATCGCAAGAGAGAGAGATAGGTGGATGTCTTTGGGGGAGGCCTTTGTCGAGGGACAAGCTGTAAAACCGATCGTTGAATATCCACATTGTATTTACAGTAATAACGGCTTATTTTATATATTTTATTATGTACTAGCTGGTGCCCGCGACTTCGTCCGCGTTAAAAAAGTAGCCTATAATGTGTCCTGTACGTCTAAATGTCTATCTACCAAGTTTCATGAAAATCAGTTAATTCGTTTAAGAGTTATAGAGTAACATACATACATACATACAGAAAAAAAAATCTAAAAATCGTCAATTTAGTTTCAGTATCATGTATAGAGTATGAGTATGTATAAACACGATAATTATCTCTGAAAACAAAGTAACTTACTCCATGACCAACCCTTACAGATTTATTATTAGTATTGATAATAACAATTTCTTATAAGTCAGTTTAAGTTAGTAAAAGGGAATAGGGAGTAACTACTTTTATTCAGCTCAGTTCAGCTTACGTCCACAATAAACAGCAGTTTTGTATGGAGACGCGTACACTTTAAACATTCACAAAATCTTATGTCTGTAACCAAAATCGTATAGCGAAACGTAAATCGAGCTGAAGTATTCCCTTAATTATCCGAAACTTATTTGTCCGACCTGACTGCAGTCCTGTGGGAAAGTTCGCATGTGGAAATTTTTTTTCGGGAAATTTAGTAAGACTCTTAGTAAGTAATTTTAGACTTGGGTGAAAATTCGCCACCTGGCATATTTCAGCTAGTTTCCGAATTTCTTTTATTGTGTCAGATGTGAGAGTATAAAGTATAATGAGTCATTTAGCGTATATTTTAGAAAAAATAAATTCAGCCGTTTCCTGTCAGGAACTTGATTAAAAAAAACTTGATGTTTTTGAAAATATTTTTTATTTTTTTACGAAACAACTGGCTGAATAGTGTGGGTATATTTTAGAGAACAGCTCATGGAGCATTTTCATTTATAACTGCTCTTGATAGGTTTCTGAAGAATCAAAATTTCATACGAATGTTTGATGGAAAATATACTCGGTAACAAAAAAATCTTCATACGCGAACTTTCCCATATGTCTGCGCAGTCAGGTCTTGGATTACTTGTAAATATTAGTTCTGTTGCGTTAGAGCTCCACGGTCACGGCAAATCGAAGACACCAACTTGGAGCCACACTCAACTACAGGACGCGATACACGCAGTCGTCGGTCAACGGCTGCGTTTCACACAGGCTGCAGCTATTTACGGTATTCCCAAGGGAACATTGTACGATAATATTTTAGGGAAATCTAAACGTATGGCAATACTCGACGAAACAGGATTGCAAAACAGCGAAGAACAAGCTATATTGGAATTCTGTTGCGGCGCGACCGTCTCACCTTATAACAGAAGGACGAAAAAGTCCATAACCGAAGTGCTTAACTTTGTGGAAAAATTAAAAAGAAGCAGAGACCCCAATTTCTCTTTAGACGAGTTGAAGGGATTTAGGTGGTGGTGGGCGTTTTGCAAGAAACACTCCATAGTGTCGTTGCATTATGATTATAAAATATAACTTAACTTATTCATTGAACAATTAGTATTAGCGCCTCTTTCACTAACGTCAAGTAGGCTAAGCCGTCACTTAAAGTCACCTGTCACCGGGAATAATTTAGCTGATATACCTTTGTTTGTACGGTAAACGTCCCAAACATTAAATAGAAAATAATTTTAAAAAATCGCCTATCGAATGATGCACTAACCGAGTGCATAATTCAATAAAACATAAAATTATATCTAAAAGTAACTAATCAACACTTTACTTGTAGTTGGTGAAAGAGGTGCTTAGTGTTATTACAACTAACTATAAGGGGTTTTAATATTGAAATTGACAAAGATTCACTATTACCTCTATTTATGTTGGTATATTTCTCTTTTTTTAATTTACTAATGTGTCCCAGGGAGAAGTGACCGGCGAGCGATTTTTGAATATTTACATAAAATCATTGATAAATAGCTTAGTCGGGGGGTTTTATCAGCTTTGGTTTTTTTTTATTGTTATTTCTTTAAATTTACTAGAAATGTCTGACTTGCTGCACTATTTTTGCGCTATTTTATTTGTTTTAACATATTTTCTCGTGCTCTTTTTTTTATTTCCCAGGCGTTGTTGTTGTTTATTGATTTAAGTAATAAAAATTGTGCAAAATGTCATTTTAATTTAAAATAAAAAAATATGTTTCAAAGTTTATGATATAAATTACTAAATAAATAGTTTATTGCAAATTATAAAATTAAACCCCTTAATAGTTATGAAGACATAATTAGATTAGTATTGCTCTCATAATTCATTAGTTTCTTTAATAATATGTAATTGTTTTCTCTTTTACAAAATTATGTAATACTCTAGTTTTAAGTTAAATTAAGTTTGCTTTTACTTAAAATTACGTAAATGACTGACTAAGATTAAAAAAAAAGTATTTTAAGAACATGTCACATTAATAATACGAATTACTATTTTGAATGTGATTGAAAGGAAATGAAAAAAAAAAGAAATTTTTAAGTTGATTTGTTCAAAATGTAAATAAATAATTTCAAGGATGAGAGGCTCCCTCTATAAATAGGTATTGTCATCAATGTACTAAAACTATGGATTTAGCACGACATACAAAACTCTACGAACTTTATGGAACACTAGCTGGTGCCCGCGACTTCGTCCGCGTTCAAAATGTTATATAGCCTAAAGTTTTCCTAGATAAATGGACTATCTGTCATTTAAAGAAAATGTAACTTAACTTCAACACATTGGAGTTCAAAATCAATTGTAGAACTTGGTCGTTACTATCTTTTACCATTGACGCGCGAAGGCAAGACTCCGCCATGATTCTGTTTCAGGCGCACTTTTGATATGTCGCTTTTGCATTTGTGACGCAAATTCCATAGTTGTAGTACTTCGATGGTATCATCCTAATTGTGGGGATTTTTTTGTTAGTTTTATAAGAAATACGTGCATGTCCATGAAATGTTTGGTGATGAAAATGTGCCTTCCTTAATGATTTGTGATATAAATTAAGGTTTATTTTCTGATGAACTTAATTATAATATTGTTTGTAAGAAAGTTTTGATTATGTAAAAGCTTAAAATTAATGTAATTATAACAAACATTAAATTTTCCAATAGAGTCTTATCTCAATATTACATATTTTTTGTTATAAAATTCTCTTGTTGTGTAGTTATTGTATTACCTTAGTATTTATTGAAAAAATACTCTTCTGCCTTAACTCTTTAGGCAATTGCTCATTTTTTTTTGCATTTCACATGCATTTTTTACATAATAATTTACGCATAATAATTAGGTACAATGTGTTGTTATTTATTTTTCTTTTTACAAGAATGAAAGAATAGTGTAATGTAAATGTACCGTAGATAAAGTTTATAAATGACCATTTACCTACTTGTTTAAAGGAATAGTAGGTAACAAATAAATTAATAAAAAAATATTGTTAATTATCACAAATTCTCATTTGAATAATTAAATGTTAATTTACTCAATTAATTTGATTAAAAATGTATTTAAATTTATCTTCAAGCAAAAAGGTTCTATTGATCTAGACTTTATATTAATTAATTATTTATTAAACTCTGTTTTGCCTCATTTAATATCTGTGTTCAAAATTGAATAAAAAATTTCAACATATGCTTTTTATTATTTTTTGTTTTTAACGAAAACTTTTTTTTATTTTATGTCTATGTAGCTCAACTGGAGGTCAGTATGTAGGGTTTTTTATTGTTTTATTTTCCTTTCTTTGCATTATTTATGTTAAAGGATTTTCGTTTTACACGATGACTTGCAGTAATTAAATTAATAACATTATATTATTTATTTAGTTGGCGCCCGCGACTTCGTCTGCGTTGAAAAAACAAGTAGCCTATCCTGTATCCTGTACGTCTAAATGTTTATCTACCAAGTTTCATGAAAATCAATTGATTCGTTTAAGAGTTATAGAGGAACATACATACATACATACATACATACATACATACATACATACATACATACATACATATATACATACATACATACATACATACATACATACATACATACATACATACATACATACATACATACATACATACATACATACATACATACATACATACATACATACATATATACATACATACATACATACATACATACATACATACATACATACATACATACATACATACATACATACATACATACATACATACATACATACATACATACATACATACATACATACATATATACATACATACATACATACATACATACATACATACATACATACATACATACATACATACATACATACATACATACATACATACATACATACATACATACATACATACATACATACATACATACATACATACATATATACATACATACATACATACATACATACATACATACATACATACATACATACATACATACATACATACATACATACATACATACATACATACATACATACATACATACATACATACATACATACATACATACAGAAAAAAATTCTTAAAATGGTCAATTTAGTTTCAGTATGATGTATAGAGCCTATAAACACGATATCTCTGAAAACAAAGTAACTTACTCCATAACCACCCCTTACATATTTATTATTAGTATTGATTTATTTATTTCATCAAAACAATAAATAAAACCAGCATCTCTCTTTACTCAGTCGTGTTTATTCCGTTCGACCGTTGATTATTTTAGCTGACCAGTTTCATATCTTAGACAGGTAGCTAAAGAAAATGAAGATGTTTATAATATCATTTGTATTATTCAGTTCCAAATATTTTTAAAAAAAGAGTATCGCTATGTAAAACGGAGATCCTTAACAATTGTACAAGTTTTCAGATGATATTTTTGTGTTTTACAGTGTACAAAGGCGTGATAGGGTTGTCTGTCACTATCACGTCTTTGTTGCCTTGTGGGATTGTGACATAAGGCCTTGGTTGGACGCAAGGTTCCATAAAATATTGATGATGGTTAAAATTTAACTTTATTTAACTGAAGTTAATATTTTCACTGTTTTCGTTTATTATTTTCTATACTTTTTTTTAAACAAGAGTCCTTGAATTGAAAAAATAAATTGCTTAAATTGAATATTGAATTTGAATTGAATTGAATCAGAATACCTTCTACCTACCTTACTAGAGGATTTTTAAAATAAATAAAAACATAAGCAGAAAACATACATATTTTCTTTTAAGGCTTAAAAGTCGTATTCAGATTCCCATAATTCTATTTCAAGATAGTAACTCCCGAGTTTGTTCAGTTTAGGGCCTCTTTCACCAACTACAAGTAAAGTGTTGATTAGTTACTTTTAGAAATAATTTTATGTTTTATTGAATTATGCACTCGGTTTACTGCATCCTTCGATAGGAAATTTTTTTTTAGTGACCATACAAACAATGTCATATCAACTCCATTATCCCCGGTTACCTTTGACTTTAAATAACGGTTAGCCTACTTGACAGATGGTGAAAGAGGCCTTCAATCTTTTAATACCGAACTTTTTTTGCATGATAATATCGCATACCACATAACCGCAATAATATTGAATATACTAATTCTATAATTTGTCCATTTCAGCAGATAGCTACCAGTACCAGCTGCAAAGCATGTGGCAGAAATGCTGGAATACGAATCAGAGCTTGGTGCACAACTTGCGTTTCCGAGAGCGAGGCCCGCTGAAATCTTGGCGCCCAGAAACAATGGCGGAAGCTATATTCTCCGTACTCAAGGAAGGCCTATCACTTTCGCAAGCCGCTAGAAAATACGACATACCCTATCCAACATTTGTACTCTATGCGAACAGAGTGCACAATATGCTGGGACCCAGCGCCGATGGAGGTGCAGGTTAGTTCTTGAATCTCTCTCTCCTTTATCTAGAAGAAATTTCAAATTAATAAATTTTGCATCTCTGCTTGAATCATGTGGACGACATTAAAAATAAAAACACAAGATTTTGCACTAAGGAATTTATTAGATTCAATCTCCTACTCCTCAATTTAAAGTGAGCCAGAGATGCAAAATTTAACTTTGATTGTTATTTATTTATTATATATATAATGTAATCAAATGATAAAATAAATAAATATATTTGCGAATTTTTCCAACGAGCCAGCGATAATTGCACTGCGAATTATTTGTACTCAAGAGAATACATTTTTGTATTCTCTTGATAGAATACATTATAAATTTTCTTCTATTTGTCAATGTTTAATAAATATGTCACATAGGCGCTTTTATGTCACAAAGTATTTATCTTTGATGTTCCATCACTTATATTCGTGAAATAATCATTAATATTTTACGACTTAAAAATACATTATTCAAAACCAGGCCATTTTTTTACTTACACTTTAAAAAAATTGTTAATAAAAGTCTTTCTTAGTTTTAGTATTTTCCTGTGTATATTTTAGGTTCATAAAATTAATTTTACAGATTTCATAAATACGAGTGTAAATATTTAAATGATGACTTTTGTATTTGAGTAATGCACGGTATTTTAATACTTTCAAGCTTATGAAACCCCATTACCAAATTACCTACACGATATTTTCCCAGTAAATTCTATAATTTCTTCCTACCTAATGGTGTACCATTAAACGTTAAAATGAAAATAAAATAATGGCCTGATCCTCCATACGAAAACTAAACCCATTCGGTCTTTTAACGTGACGTTTTTCATTTCAAAAACTTGTGATTTTTCATTAGCTTAAACAAAAATAGTTTAGACATGACTGAATGGATTAATTTCTGTTTGGTAATGGATTCGTAAGGTATGTGCGTTGTCTGTTCACGCTGTACTGTTGTGTTCCGTTACAGATCTGAGACCAAAGGGACGCGGAAGACCGCAGCGCATTCTGCTGGGCGTGTGGCCCGACGAACATATTCGCGGAGTGATACGAGCCGTAGTGTTCAGAGACACCCATGCCCACACTGCCCTTCACCAGCGCACCGAGGACATGCCCGTCTACCCCGCCATCACGGTCAGTATCCACCACCAAACTGAACACGACCATCTGACTCCCTATCGCTGCGCATCTGCCTTGCGAACTTCCATATATTTAGCTGGCGATTATGAACGCGCTAAATGTATTTAAGATTTCTTGCAATTTTCCACTAGAGCAAGTGTCTTTGAAGTGTGGTTATGTAACTGCGTCGGCGTATGCGTGTTGCAGGATGGTATGCCGGTGCCCGTTCCAAACCAGTACGGACCGGTGGCTTGCGGTAACGGAAGAGAGGGCGGCGTGTCTCCGAACGCGGCCACCGCGGCCGCCGTCGCCGCCGTAGCTCATGGCCTCCGACGACAGATGTGCAACATGGTCGTGGCTTCCCAGAGATCTGTAGATCATTCTCCCCATCTCGGTTTGCCACCGTTACCGCTTCAATCGCCGAGGCTACCGTCTCCGCTCTCGACCGGACTGGAGTCACCGCTCTGCTCGCCTCCGCCGCCGGGACACGCTCTGGAACCTCCGAAACCTGCCGATCCATTTAGACCGTTCGCTTCTCCTCGACCCGACAGTCGTTACTCTGACTCCGTGACGGAGATAACAGAGATGGGCCCTCCGAAAACGCCGGTGAGCGGCGCCAGGAACGGCAAGGACCCGTCGCCGCTTCCCTTGAAGATTGAGCTCCCGCCCGGCGAGGCTCGGGCGGAGAACATGTGAAGCGAGGCAGCGGGCCCGGCGCCGGCACTCCCGCCGCCGGTCGGCCCCCCGCCACCGCCGGCTCCGCTGCCCGCTTACCCCTACTTTGTCAACCGCAACTCGGTCGGCTATTTCTAAACAGCCGGACGCTGCGCCTCTGTACCCGTCAATGCGAACTCCACTATCGAAGCGGCTTATAAAGTCACCGCTGTTCTCAACCAAAATCGTACCTATACAATCCACTCGTATTGCCAGCCTATTTTTATTGTGTAAACGTTTATTAAACTACTAGTCTAGAGAAATACAATTAATTCGAATGATAAGTTCACTACTCCTCGGCGGGTGCAGGCGGCGTCACATCATTTCGATGACAAGACAATTCAACTCGGTCGAATCATTTAAATACTTTACTATTATTACAACATTATTTACTTATTTTGTTTATCGTCGGCTCGCTGTGCAATAAAATGCTTGTTTCGTTATATTTTTTGTACTATTAGAGCCTAGCTTAATTACTTTTTGTATACATTGTCAAATTTTTTTTATGTATGTACGACTTAGTTTCAGTACATTAGCGTATGGATAAGATTTATGTAGGTCCGTTGCGTCGGCGCGGCGGAGTCAGTCCTGCGTCGGACTGGCCGAGGTGACATCCTCCGGCCGACGCGACATCTCAGTAGGAAACATAACGTTTAAATATTAGAAATAATCAACAAAAAAAAACACACACACACATTAGACCCACTCGTGAATGTAGGGAAATCAAAATTTACAAGATTTGGCCCGATTCAAAAAAGACTGTTCGGTATACCTTTTAGAAATTCAACAACATATTAAATGTATTACTTATAACTTAGTATACTAGATGTATAATGTTAAAATGCCTATAAATGTACGTGTCTTCATTTGTCGTCTGGTCGATGTCAATTTAACTTTGACTAGATGTTTATTAGTATAGCCTATTATCTAAATGTGAAAGTTTGTCGGCGCTTCTCGGTTCGTGCGATATGCGATGCCGTTTGATGTACGTGCAGCGATTCACATACTAGTAGACTTAGTGATCGCCAAATGTAATATAAATGTATCATTAGCCAGTAGTGATTGTTCCAAATGTTAGGTTAAATTAGATGTTCAAGGCTCCGCCGACTTCCTCCGCTTTTGATGTAAAGCTTAACTTTGTTCAAATCTCGTACCACGCGACTTTTGAAAGCTCCCCAGCATTGTGAACTGTAGTAATATTAAATAATAAATGTTTCAATATTGGCGTCTCTAATAAACCTACCGATTCAATTTTGGATTCTACATTTCCGGTTGGCCAACTGTGGCCCCAAAACCATGGTTTATTTTGAGACGCCCGTACTTACGAGTAGCTTGGTGTAAACTCATGGAAGAAATGTCTTGATAATTTAGTGTTAGAGGCACTGGAGTCGCCATGCATCGATGCAACAACTGGAGCGTATGCTATTTTACCTACGCATACATAGCTGTTAGTATATATTTCAATTTAAATAGATTATAGCTTAAGGTATCTTAATCGTAGCGGATCGAAAGCTACTGACATATTACACTGGTAACATTGGACACTGTAAGACCGATAGCTCAGTTCGGTGAAAAGCTATTCGATGCTATTGTAATCATTTAGAACTTTTATTAAGGTGTAATGTACATGTACAAATTTTTGTTGAAACTACCTTCCCTGGACGCAAAGTTGTTTTGTTTAATAGTTTCGGCGGGAAATTAATTAGTGTACGATTCTCTTGCCGCAAGGGTATACCATGATACTGATACCGTAGGCGGTAATCGTTGGCGTTCATTTGGACATTGACAGATGTAGTGAGATTGGAGGGGGCCGAAGTCCCCCAGGCAGGCTCGTCGCATTGACACGGTCGAGAAATGCACTTGTAAAAATATAAGTCTCCAAGTGGCCTTGATACTTTTCAATATTAATTGAAATTTGGATTGACGATTCGGTCGAAGATTGGAATTAGTGTGTAAAAAAAGACCAAATTATCGAAAACATTTGCGATCCAGATCTAGTGTTGAAACTGTTTGGCTATCCTTTTGGAAAAAAAATTAATCTAGGTAAAAAAAAATATATAAAGGCCTATAAATTTCGGATAAATTGCGTAAATTTTGGTAAATGTTACTACGCATATTTTCTATTGTCTAAGTCTAGGCTAATGTGTTCAAAAAGTAATTTAAAAATTTAAAATTTTTGAAAAAAAGTAGAAAGTGCCTTCCAAATTTTTGACCACAGTAAGTGTTGGGATGGGTGCGGCGAAGATGGGCCCGTAGCGGCGTGTGGCGACGACCGCGAGACTATCGCCGCCACATGCTCGCTCATTGCGCGCATATAAAGCTTAGAATAATAAAAATTCAAAATTATTATATAAAAAATTAAAATACATATGACTATTATATAGGAAAAAATATACATACTATTATATATTTGGCCGGTGTGGTATTACCCTGACAGGCAAGCGTTAGGTGGCTATTCGGCGTCAAAATTTATAAATTACTTTCAATAGAATACTAAAATGTATTACACAGAGACATTGCCATGTGCCATTTGTTTGAACTGTTTATGATATTTTCAGTTCGTTTTTGTTTTTGTAACGCATGTGGATTTTATAGTAATAATTTTAATGTTAATTTATTTTACTGGGAAATGAAAATGCATATAGTTTCCTCTTACGTTATATTCGTGATAGTTAAGTAAAATAAACACTTGTAGCATTATTGTAATACCCACAGAGGCGGTTTCGGTTTGTAATTTATCTAATAGAGACTTTTTTCATAGTCATATGGAGTGTTAGGCGAGTAGTAAATATCCTTAACAACCCAAGTTCCTATTTACCTAACACCCTATGCTCATTATAAAATCATTACTGGCGATTCGCACCTTTTCTTGTTCACAAAGCTCTTATGTTAATTTTGTGATAAAAAAAAATTATGTTAAATAATTGTAAATGGTATTTAGTTTCAGGAATATTTTTTTGAGATATTATTCCTTATTTTTACAAGTGTATCGAAACAATTAATTAATTATTTATTTGGCTTTTAAATTTACGAATATAGCCGCGGGCTCAAAGAATGGATTTAATGTTTGATACCTACCAGTGATTAATCTTGCTCGAACACCAAAAATTAATTTTCGAAGTATTAGTTACTGCTGGAGTTCTAAGTTGAAAATTTTAGATTAGTTTCTGTTTTGTATAGTGTGTTGTTGGTAGGTATCATTTGTAAGATTCAATAAGCGAATCATACGACACACATTTCCTCTTTTATTTATATGTTGCGTCTATGCAACGCTACATTTTGTGACTGGTTATTGTTAGATGACTATTTTGGATTTGCAGATACTTTTCCTTTCATAGTTATATCAATTTAGAAACTTTTCTTTATTAAAAAAAAATTCTTTAATTTTTATTTTGTTCGTATACATGTAACAGTAACCAGCGCCCATTATTGATAAATAAAAAATAATAATATTAAACGTGTTTCATTTTATCATTGTATTGTATGTAAGATAATTGAACCCAATCATAGATGTTTATTCTCAATAAAGTGTTGTTAAGATTATAATTTTGAATCTGTTCCTGAACCTTATCGTACCTAATCAATGTTTATTGTTCGATGTTTTATATAAGAATAATCAGAAAAAAAAAAAACAATGTATAATCACTTTAATTAAATGCGATTGTTTTCACTGAGTTTCTCTGAGAGAAAAATTCGGACGTGAAATATTAAATTCGTATAAGAACAATTTACAATATCTTTAAATGTTTATCGTGTAATGAATGTATAGAATTCATTAATATTATAAAGAACCGCTTTAGCCAAATTTAAATGGCATTCAATGTTTGCCCGTGAATAAGCTAAATTTAACTAAATGTTTACCCCATTGAAAAATGTTAACATCGAATTTGTGTCTCTCGATTTCGCGGTATGTCATCTATGTTCCTAAACAATTAATAATTTAAAAGTCACAGTTGAAACAATCGCACATATTTCGCGTGTAATAAAACTCTTTGCTAAATGTAATCGTATGAGCTCAATATTTACCAACTTACACGCCATACATGACTTTATGTACCAACTTACCAAAAAGCGTAAATTCGCAAAGCTCAACATTGCCAACACAAGTAAAATATAAGTGTTTAATAAGAAGCAAAATAAATCTAGCAAAGAGTTATATTGCACAGTACCTTCTTAATTCTTGACATATTAAGTTCATCTAAAGCTACTGATTTATTTGTATTTCTCTCAAAAGTATCTAAATTAAGTTCGTTATTGTCACAGTGAATGATAATATAAAATAGATTGAAGAATGTGGTTTCATTTCAATACCTTATCAGTTATCATAGTTTTACCTACAAATAATCTGCTATAGATGGCAAGTACAGTGGGTGGCCAATACATACATACATATACGTAGCAACTTACACGTGTGTGAAAAGCTCGTAAGAACAAGGCAACCTTACATTTTTTTATTTTTGTCACTAACCATTTTAATGATTATACGGGGTCCTCAGTAGTAGGTGGGTCCTACTCTGCTACGTACGCACTCTTTGAGTCTATTCGGAATGCTCTCAATCAATTGGTAATTATTTCCATTGGTATCAGTTCTTAGCAGGTTTTCAATTGGTCCCATAAATGTTCGATTGGATTGAGATCTTGGCTCATCGCAGGCCATGGCAAAACTGTGATATTGGCATCAGAAAGTACTCTGTAAGATAGATGCGCGAGTACCCTGCATAAAAAATGAAACTATTACCCAATTTCTGTGAAAATTTGTGTGAAACGTGAGGTCAGATCACACTCGACGTAATTAGCAGCATTTACGGTACACTCGTTCAGAATTATCAGCTCTGTTTTGTCCATTAATCTTATTCCAGCCCATACCTTCACTATAGACCCCCCGAACCGATCTGTTTCGTGGATACAAGGTGCCTAAAACATTCTTCAACGCACACGTCTGTCCTCCTCCTTATTTCCTCCAGTTGTCAATGGTCCAGTATAAATGCTCGCGTGCGAGCCAATTAAAGCAAACAAAACGCATTCTGGAACGAAGTACGCGCGGTAATGGTACGCTCTCAACGGGCAGATAAGCGAAGGTATCGGTCTTCTTGAGCAGTTGTGGCTCGTGTTCTTCCTGATCCACGTCTTCTAGCGATACTACCAGTCTCCTGATAGCGTTCCCAGACGTTACAAATAGCCCGTCACGATACACCTTGACGTGAAGCTACAGATCGTTGAGACTCGCCCTCTTGCAGCAATACCACTGCTCTTGAAGCAGTTTCCATGTCTATATGGCGCCGAGTACGTGGCATTGCAATGTGCTCTAATTACCAGGTTAAAAAACCAATTAAACAAAAACTAACAATTAACAAATAGCGATAGTGAGGATAAGACTAAACGAGGAATTCCTGTATGCCAGGACGATCTCGCAAACGATTTAGACGAAAATCTAAGGTTATATACAAAGATTTAAATCGAGAGATACGGCATTACTAGCGAAAGTGTGTTACAAAATACAACATACATTATACTAAAGACAAAAGTATAAAATACATATACCTTTGTCTAAACACACTTTTAAACACAGACAACACATTCCTTACTTCAAACGTGACTGTGACGATAGCGACGCTCTCAACAAGCGACCGTCACTCACTGTAGCTGGCGTGCAACTCTAGTTGGGTTGAGCGCCTGCGCCCAACCCATTGTTAAGAATTTTCGGTGTGTTTTTAGTATGGCACGAGATTACGCCGCATCTTCGATTTAAATCTTTGGTTATATAGGTGTTTTATAGGTCTAGAAATCGATCTGTCAGTCTTATCTTCGAGAAAATTCGTTTTAGGTACTTAGTTTTTTTAATGGAACGGTTACAAAAATACCGCTTGCTCCTTTTTATATTTTGAATTATTAATTCAAATATTCTTGAATTTTTTTTAATAATTGATCGAATTGTTTGATTTGTCACCAAGAACTTGAATGAGAAAAAGAAATATGGAGTTGTTACGTTTTTCCTGGTATTTTTTACAATTTAACTCTTCATAAGAATCTTTCCTCGGACTTTCATAGCAACACATCGAGCGATAGGGATAGAGAAATAAAAAAGAAAATAAAAAATCAAAACGTTTATTTTCCAAAAAAACTCGTAACACTTATCTAAACTCGGTGGCTCGGCCACCGAAAGAAACGAACACAGTAGTATTAAATCTATGCTTATAAACAAATTTTTGGTCGGCAGTATCTTTGTACGTAGTTTTACCAGTCCTAAAAGTCCGGTCTTTATTTAAACATTTTAATTATCGATATGAAATATTAATTATACCACAGCCTTCGTTTTTCTAAAGCATCTTCGTAAAAATAAAATAAAAAATATGCATCTCCGCAAATAAAAAAAAAACATATTGCAATTTACAAAACGAAATTAATAAATTTTTTTAATCATATATTATTTTTTAAACCTTTAAGAATTATAACTATTTAATAATATTACCACCCGTGATCTTCCAATTCATCCCACTGTTAGAACTTAGAACGGATACAACAAAGTATACCTATTGGTATTGGTGCCAATAACTTTTTAGTCAATGATCATATCTTTTTAAACTTATAATCTTGGGAAACTTTCCCACCGCACCCGCTCCCAAGCGACAACTTTAGTCCGCCATCTTATACGAAATCAAACACGGCGGACATTCGGCAAAAAAAAATATCATGTTATAATTTTTTTTGATGACTATGTCTCGTACCGGCGTCATTTTTCTCGTGGGAGATTTAAAATTTTATGGTAAATGAAATCTAAAAAATAATCCCAAAATTACACCTTTATCATACTTGACAAATTATTTTTCCAAGAAAGAAATTTAAAAAAGAAACCCCCAAGATTAAAATACAGATGAAAAAAGAAAAAGGAAAAAAGTTAATAATTTATAACATATTGTAAAAAGTCAAAAAAAAAAAAGAGATAGAAACATGTTTTTATGTGAAGAAAATTATTCAGAGAACAGGATAAAGTACAACGAATGTTCTAGGAGATTTCAGACGAAGATAGCGCTACTTGTTAGTAATATTGTGATAATTACAAGACAATTTCGTTAAGTACGATGAAGGTTTAATTTTGATGCCATTGAAGAGTAAAATCGCATAAATACCGTCAATGGGATAAATGGATAGGACCACGAGAATTAAACGAAAACAAATAAATTGTAACAATTAATCAAATTATTTCTATAACAATTCAACTAAATTGAAATAGTCTAGAATCTGACTGCATTTAAGGGCGATTATGCATGTAAAATCTACTTAATAAACTAATTTAACAAGTTTTAACAAGACAAAACATCTGGTTAACAATAAATTTGTTAGCCATTTAAAAGTTAACATTGAATAATAAATAGTAACTAAAAGCTCTGATGTTTGTTTTACATCATTACCATATGGACCTATAAAACTAGAATGCATAATCGCCAAATCGTTGCGACGGTATTAATCACACCTAGTAAAATTAGTACTAGGAACTGCATTGAGGGCGATTTGCATGTAAAATCTACTGAATAAAGTAATTTAACAAGTTTTAACAAGAATAAACATCTGGTTAACAATAAATTTGTTAGCCATTTAAAAGTTAACATTGAATAATAAATAGTAACTAAAAGCTCTGATGTTTGTTTTACATCATTACCATATGGACCTATAAAACTAGAATGCATAATCGCCTTATCATTGCGAGGGTATTAATCACACATAGTGTTTTAAAATTAGTACTAGGAACTGCATTGAGGGCGATTTGCATGTAAAATCTACTGAATAAAGTAATTTAACAAATTTTAACAAGAATAAACATCTGGTTAACAATAAATTTGTTAGCCATTTAAAAGTTAACATTGAATAATAAATAGTAACTAAAAGCTCTGATGTTTGTTTTACATCATTACCTTATGGACCTATAAAACTAGAATGCATAATCGCCAAATCATTGCGACGGTATTAATCACACCTAGTAAAATTAGTACTAGGAACTGCATTGAGGGCGATTTGCATGTAAAATCTACTGAATAAAGTAATTTAACAAGTTTTAACAAGAATAAACATCTGGTTAACAATAAATTTGTTAGCCATTTAAAAGTTAACATTGAATAATAAATAGTAACTAAAAGCTCTGATGTTTGTTTTACATCATTACCATATGGACCTATAAAACTAGAATGCATAATCGCCTTATCATTGCGAGGGTATTAATCACACATAGTGTTTTAAAATTAGTACTAGGAACTGCATTGAGGGCGATTTGCATGTAAAATCTACTGAATAAAGTAATTTAACAAATTTTAACAAGAATAAACATCTGGTTAACAATAAATTTGTTAGCCATTTAAAAGTTAACATTGAATAATAAATAGTAACTAAAAGCTCTGATGTTTGTTTTACATCATTACCTTATGGACCTATAAAACTAGAATGCATAATCGCCAAATCATTGCGACGGTATTAATCACACCTAGTAAAATTAGTACTAGGAACTGCATTGAGGGCGATTTGCATGTAAAATCTACTGAATAAAGTAATTTAACAAGTTTTAACAAGACAAAACATCTGGTTAACAATAAATTTGTTAACCATTTAAAAGTTAACATTAAATAATAAATAGTAACTAAAAGCTCTGATGTTTGTTTTACATCATTACCATATGGTATGGACCATAGGGTATTAATCACACATAGTCAAATTAGTACACATTTTTCATCTATCATGTGTAAGAACCATAACAACATTTAAAAATATTCTCTTAAAGACTAATAATTGCTCTCATGTATTGGCAGTTTATGTGTACGAATAACTTACAAAATATAGAACAATTTTGCTAACACTTACTAATGAGAGTTAAACTTATGAAATAAATTCAGTCAAAACGTGGTAGCGCAATATTGAGAGTGGGCCCTACCACGTTCACGTTGGTGATGAGAAAATTGATGGGTGCACTAGTGGCCCCCGACGTCGCCCCTCCGCCCCCAGACCCGCCACTCCTCTCGCCGTCGTTGTTGTTGGAGTCCTGTTGCTGAAGAACAAATAACAATAACGTTTATGAAAACTGTTTATGTAATAAAATATTAAATTCAACGAATGACCGTTATGTTCATTATATGAGTTATGGTAAGATTCACTTTTTATTGTAGATTGGTATTGGTACCTAATAATAAGGTAGGTATTTCAATTGACTTGGTAAGCATATCGTTATGAATTATGCCTATGAAAAAAAGCATATAAAACAGTTTTAAACAGTTTTATATAAATAAACTTCGATAATAAAGAGACTTGTGAAGTTAAAAGTAGTTACTAACTGAAGTCTCGAAAGCTTTTTTTTAACCGTGTGAAGCACGTCCCAAACATTAAATGGAAAATAATAAAAAAAAATCGCCTATCATAATTCAATAAAACAGAAAATGATATCTAAAAGTAATTAATCAACACTTTACTTGTAGTTGGTGAAAGAGGCGCTAAGAGAATTTTAAACTGCCTAAATTTTCAAAATTATTATGCATCAATGAATTAGAATGAAACATTTGCACTAAATGTGAAAGTAAATCATTCGCGAGGAAACTTTAGTACCTACATGAAAATAGACAGACATGTAAAACGATATTGACTTATGCAAAGCCCATGTATAAACAGTGAGATGTAACAAGAGTTGTATATGTAATGATGAAGGTACCTCTGGGGGCGTGACGGTAGGTGGTCGCACGAGGGTGGTGGTGCGTGCTATCGCCAGCTGCATCGACAGTGGGTTGGGTGTCTCTGATCTGCAATTAGTACGGTATATACCAATAAAAAAAATTGTCAACGAAAAAACATTGATTATAAAGAGAAATAGCCAATCCTAGATTTGAATTTTATCTGAGTAAAGAAAGGCCAATTTAAAAACTTTTTCAAAATAGATAAATACATTATAAATGAAAGTGAAGACTCGGACAGAAATATGAAATTTTCTCGATAGAAAAAAAATCACCAAGTGAACTCTCATTTCCATCGATTTTTAGTTTTTTTTCAAAATGACACACAGTGAATGAAAGCTAAAAGTGTATCAGTTATTTCACTTCACATACTATCTAAGGCTGTGTAAAAAAATTTCATTTTATATTGTAGTTTACGAATAATTAATATTTAATACTTTTGGCACTTATAACATTTTTATCAGCGCTATCTTCCGTCGCATGTTGTGCGTAGTTCTACGTATTTTGTGTCACTGTCATGTCCAAGGGGGGTGAAATTACAAATTCTGTTTGCTTTTTACGCACTCTTATTCTCAATAAAATAGTATAGCTTTAACTAATTACACTAAAACCAGCCGTTGACGAGTCAGATGAGCAAATGGTTAAGATGTTTGCCATATTCCTACTCAGAGACCCCGGCTTCGATTCCGAGAAGGCCCAACTTTCGAAATGTACTTTTCAAAGTTGGCTTTGGTTGATGTGTTTTTTTTTACAAAGACATTTGACAAAAAAACGTAAGCAGAAATGTTTCATGAAGAATCATGTGATGATTAGGCTATGGCCTCGGTGGCCGAGGTCCATAGCCTAACACTAATCCACCTTGAAATTTTATGGCTCCAGTCATCGTATTGTAATTATAACATAGTACGAGTAATTAAGAAAATTACGTGTTAGCGTAGGCGAGGGAAGTGGCTCCAGCGGAGGTGCTGGCGTTAGCATTGGGGTCGGGTTGTGCATTGGGGTCAGGTTGCGCAATGGGGTCGGGTTGTGCATTGTCGTCGGGTTGTGCAATGACACCAGAGTCCCCGACGTTCGGCCTCCAATCGCTCTCTGCAGTATCTTCGTCGTGTCCGCCGATAGGGGGCTCTTCCACCGGTCCCTCGTCGCTGAAAAATTACAAATTCCTTTAACATTCATGTAAAATTCTCAACATTTCACAACCACTCTATGTTCTGTTTTAGATTCGTTCCAGTGCCGCGTCCACACCACTAACAATTCTCCGAACAGTACTTACCTGATGGAGGCTACACACGACAACGATTTATCGTTGCAATTTCAAATTTGAATACCATTTGATGTAAGTAATAAAAGCACTTACCTGTTGGGCACTTGTGGTTCGTGCAGGTAGTGAGGCCCGTTGAATACATAGGCAACTTGTATCCTGGACATCTGCCACGGTCGTAATTGCTGTACCGATTTCGTACGAATAAACGGCTTTGTCTCTGTGAACCATAACGATTTATCATATTAAATTCAAATTCATTTATTTGCAGGCAGGCATATTTTTACATTTTTATACCTTTAATTACCTATAATCTATACAGTTCCCATTTCAATCAATAGTAATAATAAATCTGTAAGGGTTTGTCATGGAGTAAGTTGCTTATATCGTGTTTATAGGCTCTATACACAGGATAGGCTACTTTTTTCTTTTTCAACACTAGTCATCAATACTAATAATAAATCTGTAAGGGCGGTCATGGAGTAATTTACTTTGTTTTCAAAGATATCGTGTTTATAGGCTTTATACATGATAGTGAAACTTAATTGACGATTTTTAGAATTTTTTTCTGTATGTATGTATGTATGTATGTATGTATGTATGTATGTATGTATGTATGTATGTATGTATGTATGTATGTATGTATGTATGTATGTATGTATGTATGTATATATGTATGTATGTATGTATGTATGTATGTATGTATGTATGTATGTATGTATGTATGTATGTATGTATGTATGTATGTATGTATGTATGTATGTATGTATGTATGTATATATGTATGTATGTATGTATGTATATATGTATGTATGTATGTATGTATGTATGTATGTATGTATGTATGTATGTATGTGTGTATGTATGTTCCTCCATAACTCTTAAACGAATTAACTGATTTTCATGAAACTTGGTAGATAAACATTTAGACGTACGGGACACAGGATAGGCTACTTTTTTTTTTCATAGCGGACGAAGTCGCGGGCGTCAGCTAGTAATTAATAAAATATACCATTGTAAACGTCGTCGAAAGGAGAGACTACCCGAGTGAGGTCGAACTTGTGGTAGGGCGGTGGACCTGCGGGAGCGTTTGGTGCGGTCTGCGTCGCCCGATCCTCTGCGCCATCTGATTTCCCGGTAGACTGCTCGTGTTCATTCGTTACTGTTATAAAACATCACATTTTCTTACTCACTATATTATGTGACCATCGTCACTCATCATTACATGATGTAGCAGTCTTACATAAGACGTGAAATAAAGCACATAGTAGGGGTTCAAACAGTTTTCAGAAAAACCAATATATCTCGAGATCCATCGATTTAATTACTACGAAACAAACATAAATGTATACATTAACTCTTCCTCTATCAAATCAAGTAAAAGGAATATCATAACTATTGGTTATTAATTCACAATTAACATTTTTCTAGAGAAAGTAACGATAGTAAAAAAACAAAAATATGACACTTATTAATCATAGATTTCTTCTGTTGGTAACAAAAATAACATCCTTCTATAAATACTATGTATATTTTATAAAAAATTAGGTAATTAACACAAAAGATACAAGAAATTAACCATCTATTAATGTTAACTTGTTAGACACTATTTATGATTAAAATGGCACTTTAAAATCACAGTAAATTAATTCTTCAGTCAAGACCAGTCATGTTATTTTGATGCCAAGAAGGAGGAATATTTTCAGCATTAAGCTTCACAGCACAGCGCATTGCTAGTTTCCTTATTTCCATAGGAAATAATCTGAAATATATTACGGCGCACTTAAAGATATGGGAAAACATTTTACCTTCTTCTTCTGCAGTAAATACTTATCTAAGCTTAACATAATTAATTTGTATACTTTCGTTCTTCTTCTTTTTTTAATTTATCTGTAAAGAGACATGTGACATAAGCCGTAATTCTGACTCTCTTTACGAATACTACAGTTTTCTTCTAATACTTCAGCTGCAGCTAACTCATATATATACTTCTTGGCTTTGTGTTGCTCGTTCTGACTTTCTTTTATACACTCTCATTCTAGAATAAGAAATAAACATCTTAACAACCGGTATCGATAAAACTCTAAACAAGTTGTAACATGTTACAACAAGCCCCAAGATTTTGTTACAACTAACCCCATTGTATGATTTTTTACATTTATCAAGATAACTTTATAACCAACTTAGCAAAGTTAAAAACTGTTACACAATGTCAGAGGTAGATAAATTTGAATACAAATGAAACAAAGAAATTTTCAAATTAATCTATATTAGTTACGACAACCAAAACTTTATTAGCATATTAGCATATTACGGGATATTAGCAAAGACAACATGATGTGGCGCAATAACTATAAATGTATGATTGAGTGAAACAGATAGGTTAATAAAGTTAAAGTACCCGGTGAAAAGAGCATGTTACTACTTACCCCCGTTACAACAAGCCCCTCGTTTCCCTATATTTCCGTGAGTGAAAAAGGATGATAGAGTAATTTCGCCTGGCCCATCTTAATCCCCTATAATTTATACAATGCTACGACCCATGCTATGCTACACTATGCTGGTATGGCGAAACAGGCGATGGCAACCACCTACTCGAGTTCGGAAAACAAAACAAGCTCCCCTAATTTCTCACAAGTAGTTGTTTAAACGCAATAAAATTTTTAAAAAACATATAAAACAAAACGCTGTCGCGAGATAAGGAAATGTTATGTCCCACTGATGTCACTGATCATCCCTGAGACCTATTTAATTAATCTGCAAAAGGCAGTTTTATTTCCTTTTTCTCGAATTTCCTTTTTTCCTCGACAAGTTTTCCAAAACTGTCAAGACTCGCAAACTTCTACTTCTAAACCAAACACAATATTCAGTGGGGTAGTTTTATACAAGAAACAAAATAGGTTGGGTATTTTAAGAGCAGGTAATTTAAAATAAATAAATATTCTTTTCTTGATTACTCACCAGTGTGCACTTGAATATTAAACTTGAACGTAATTTGTTTCAAGTAAATGCAGACGAGGACACATAATATTATTCCAATCAAGACTAGATTTGCTAAAGCGATCAGTGTCCACGTTAAAGACGGCAGGCCGGAGGAGGTAGCGCCAGTTTCCACATATTCCAACGGGTATTCACTTTGACGTTTAACAAAACTGGAAAGTAACAAGGTATAATTAAAATTCTAACTAACCCCCGACTTTCTATTGATCCCAAACACGCTATATCTGCTGTAAGTTTCTGAGAAGTTGGCTGTCTCGCAGACTACTTGATGATGCAACATCAGATCAAGGTTACCACGTCAGGTTACCATATTATCATGGTAACAGTATACAAGTTTTACATCAATCGAACCTGTATAAGTTAGTGAAATCTCTTCGTTATCTAGGAAATGGGCTGGTGGTCTTAAAACGCCTGAACACCTCCATATATTATAGCTAAGAACCATTCGGATCATGAAATCTTTCAAAATAAAAATAAAAATGATTGAGTTTGGGATCTACGATTTCACACAGAGAACACACACGCGTCAAATAGTTACCCCGTTTTTACTTCGGGGTTTAAATATAAAGTTAGTGTTTTAGAGGTACTTAGATACATACGAGTCCTACATATCCGCATAACTTGTAAATGACTTGCTTTGTATTTTGTACTAACGCAGAATTATTGAATGAGAATATTTATGGAAATGATTCAAGGATACCGGCATATATTTACGCAGATAACTAAATAAATTTAAAATTATGTTCCTTAGAGATATTTAGTACACATAATTTTGAGATACATTAGTTCATTAATATTTTCATTTTGCAACTAGGATGTATGTAGAGTAATACATACATACCTAGTTGCAAAATGAAAATATGATCTAGTAATATATAATTCAGGTACAAGACTCACGCTATGTTAACAAAATTATATTTTCTTTTAAAAACTTATACAAAATTATACAACGTTATATCTTTTTTTTTAATCTTACAAATGGGGGAAACTATTTGAGGAATGTGTAGGTACTAATGTGGAATTTCACAAATGCGAAATTAGTATGAATGTGCACAGTCAAAGTTGAATACCTACGTTGTTTCTGTGATTATCTATCAATTTCAATCCCTCATAATCCTTTTTTCGCATTAATATTTATTTATATCTAATCAACAGACTAAAAATAAGTTTCAATCTTCTAGCTGCTTCCATAAATGACGATACTTCCATACAACCTTTTATCTCCCCTTTCAACCCCTTACAACCCTTTTTTCGCATTAAAAAGTAGCCTATGTCCTTTCTCAGCCTCTAGACTTCCTGTGTACCAAATTTCATTTAAATCGGTTCAGTAGTTTTGGCGTGAAAGCGAGACAGACAGAGTTACTTTGGCATTTATAATATTAAGGGCCTCTTTCACCAACTACAAGTAAGGTGTTGATTAGTTACTTTTATGTATGTTACTGTTATGTATACTGTAGTTTTGTAACATGTTTTAGTAATTTAGTGGAAACTTTGCTGATTTATGTTTTTCATGTATGTGTATAATGTGTATCGAGTTATTGTATGTTTCCCTAAAATAAATAAATAAATTATTCCTTTGTCTGTGTTTTTCTATTTATGTTTTGTTTCTATTTTGTTTATGTTTTAAAGATAGATAGATATAACTAGTTATAGCTGGGAAGAATGTCTACCTACGAGTATTTGGGATGTAAAGGGGATAATATAAAACCAAACGCAACAATAAAAGGTAATTATCCCTATCTACAGAAGACATAAAAACCTTTTTGGTCATTTTTTTTAAATTTTATATTTAAAATTTAAACCCATAGGCTTAAATTTTTACAACAAAACTGGCTTAATAATGTGTTTATTATAAACAAAAAGTGTTTATGAATAGTGTCCTTTGTTAATAAAAAAAAAACTAACGACTGGACTGGACAGGAGCGCACACGGGCGCAGTTGATATTAAAAAAAAAAATCTATTATTTGCAAGCTCAGATTTCAGTGTTAGCAGATTTAGCAAGTGTGGGATGGAAGCGCCTGAAAATAGCTTAGAAGTAATAGTTAATTAAATTTCATTATTAATATTAGGGCCTCTTTCACAAACTACATGTAAAGTGTTGATTAGTTACTTTTAGAAATCATTTTCTGTTATATTGAATTATGCAGTCGGTTTACTGCACCATTCGATAGCCGATTTATTTATTTATTTTCTATTTAATGTTTGGGACGTTTACCGTAGGTACAAACAAAGGTATATCAGCTCCATTAACCCCGGTTATCGGTGACTTTAAATGACAGTTACTTACGAGTAATAAAGATCATAATACAGTACTTTAAACAAGAAATTACTTACTCTTTAATGCTTGCTCCGCAATCGAAAACAGTTTTAACACAGTAATTAGGATTGGTGGGAGGCTCGCGGTTGAAATCTTCACAACGCAGGCAAGGTTGACATATTCGCGCAATTTTTAAGCAAAAATAGTCGTTTGTGCATTGCCAGTCTTCTAAACATACGGCCGGTAGAGCCGCCGCAACACCCAACAACCATATCATCGAAAACAACGCTAATCTGAAATAAAACACGAATTGTTATACGAAAAATTCTCAAAAGCAATGCATCAGGACAGTTGCGATGTATAGTCAGGGTACGAAAACCTTCGTCAGTTTTCAAATTCATTCCTTTACCAAGTCGTAGACACTTGACAGACTTTTGAAATGAAATTTTGGCATGACTGGTAATTTCCCTGGTGCATGAATGTCGACTTTAAGGTGACGAACCTTTTCTTACCCGTGGGTGGGTGGTAGTGGAGAGTGAGTGGGAGTGAGTGAATGAGTGAGTGAGTGAATGAATGATTATGTATGTATTTACAAAAAAATCTATGTAGTATATCAACTGTCTGGTACAAGCATATTGTACCAGTTGTAGTACCGTCTGCAAGCAGCTGTAAACCGCTCTATCAATAATTGAAGATCTTAGCTTTGCCATGCATTTATATTTACGAATAGCTGTGCCCCCGACTTCGTTCGCGTTTCTAATTGGTTTAGGTTAGGTTTCTCAAGGACTCAAGGGTCCGATGTTAAATTCACGGCAAATCATCAATGTATATGGATGGGCCCTTTCAAAAAAAAAAAATCACTCCCTCAAAACTAATATAATTCGCAAAATCATATTATTTTTTTTGTAGGTACAGCCCGATCTAGTGACTCGTTGGTGGGTCGTATTGCTCGTTTTAGATTCGTGTAAATGGACAACACTGTGGTTTCGAATAAAATGAAACCATGTACTTCAAGTACACGTGTAATTTTGCGGATTGTTATGCCAGTGCTATTTGTAAGGAAAGGGCCCATACATATACATCGATGCGGCAAGTCAACTATTCAAAATTTGTTCAATAACTAGTTATTTGTCTAATTCTTGGTGTGCTGGCTTTCTGCCTAGTTCATTATATGGTTTCTATGATTATTTTTGCGAAAATCAAAAGGTTGAGATGATACCATTCACCTAGGTTAATTAATTAATATTAATAATAATTGGTTGGGGTGTAGCCTTAGGGGCACTATGGCAGATTTGGGTCATATTCAGTATATGAGTTCAAGGTACCATGAGATGCAAAGAAAACGAAAAAAAATTTTTTTTTGGTAGAAAAAAAATTTCTTGGGACTTAGAAATTTTTTGAAAATTTTTCCGGAATTTTTTTTTTCGTTTTTTTTTGTTGATGCTACGTATCGGGGGCGACCATACAAACGCTTTTGGTCATATGACATTTTTTCATCGCACGCTTAGAATCAAAGTTATGATGAGTAGCGGCGAGGGGGGGTGGTTTTTCAAAAAACATAATATGATAAAAGTTACTTCCCTTGGGCCCTCCCACCCGATGGAATCATAAAAAGGGCCAGAATTTAAAAATAAAATTTTTTGATCGAAATTTTTCTAAGTGTTTGCCCCTGACGCTACACTGGGTGGTTATGAAGGCGTTTTGGACTTAGTTTTTTTTTAAGAAATTTCAAATTTTTTTTTTGTTTGTTTTTTGACGCTACGTATCGGGGGCGACCATACAAACGCTTTTGGTCATATGACATTTTTTCGTCGCACGCTTAGAATCAAAGTTATGATGAGTAGCGGCGAGGGGGGGTGGTTTTTCAAAAAACATAATATGACAAAAGTTACTCCCCTTGGGCCCTCCCACCCGATGGAATCATAAAAAGGGCCAGAATTTAAAAATAAAATTTTTTGATCGAAATTTTTCTAAGTGTTTGCCCCTGACGCTACACTGGGTGGTTATGAAGGCGTTTTGGACTTAGTTTTTTTTTAAGAAATTTCAAATTTTTTTTTTTTTTGTTTTTTGACGCTACGTATCGGGGGCGACCATACAAACGCTTTTGGTCATATGACATTTTTTCGTCGCACGCTCAGAATCAAAGTTATGATGAGTAACGGGGAGGGGGGGTGGTTTTTCAAAAAAAATAATACGACAAAAGTTACTCCCCTTGGGCCCTCCCACCCGATGGAATCATAAAAAAAGGGGGAATTTAAAAATAAAAATTTTTGATCGAAATTTTTGTGTTGCGCCCCTGACGCTACACTAGGTGGTTATGAAGGCATTTTGGACTTAGAATTAAGAAATTTCAATTTTTTTTTTGACGCTACGTATGGGAGGCGACCATACAAACGCTTTTCGTCATGTGACGTTTTTTCGTAGGACGCTTAGAATGAGAGTTATGGTGAGTAGGTCGAGTAGCGGGGAGGGGGGTGGTTTTCCAAAAAAAAAATACGACAAAAGGAACTCCCCTTCATTCCGTGGTCAACGGAGCCCACAGCCCTTATAGCCCGCGGGCTCAGTTGACCACTTTCGGTTTTTTTTTTGTCACTCCGTGGTCAACTGAGCCCACAGCCCGTTTAGCCCGCGGGCTCAGTTGACCACTTTCGGTTTTTTTAGTGGGTGACTCAGCCCACTAGCCGGTCAACTCAGCCCGCGGGCTCAGTCTACGGACTCGAACACATTCGCCACTTTCACAAAAACGCAATTACATATTTTTAGTTCTCGACGGCTACTTGCTACGGCTATGGGTCTATTCAGCCCGCACCCAGTAAGTGGGCTGAGTCACCCACAAAAAAAACAGAAAGTGGTCTACTGAGCCCGCGGGCTAAACGGGCTGTGGGCTCAGTTTACCACGGAATGCTCCCCTTGGGCTCTCCCACCCGATGGAATCATAAAAAGGGGAGAATTTAAAAATAAAATTTTTTGATTGAAATTTTTCTGTTGCGCCCTGACACTACACTAGGTGGTTATGAAGGCGTTTTGGACTTAGTTTTTAAGGGTTACTCGCATAATGACTGATTTCTTTCACGCATATTGATTTATACGCATATTGACTTATACTCATATTGACTTATACGCATATTGACTAATATTTTACGATAATTGATTTATAAGCGTATTGACATACACGAATATTGTACATACAACGACCCCTTTGGATGAGTGGTAAGAGTGCTTGTCTAACGTCTCAGGGGCCCTGGGTTCGTTTCTCGGCAAGGTCAACTTTGGAAATTTCTCGATGGCGGAAAAAGGCGTACGACAAAGCCTTGAACAAATGGCGCGATATGCTACTGGACCCAAGTGCAGGTCATCGCACGATAGCTGCAATCGCGCCTGTCCTCAAACGTGGACGAGCAGGCGGGCCGGCTCGCTCGCCTTCCGGCTTGTGCAGGTGCTTATTATTATTATTATCAGCTAGTGGCTATTTCTGTCTGCTAGAGACACTTCGTATCACTTCGTCCATTGCTTAAATATTGTGATCGCCACGTAAACTAAAGCTCTCTGCCTATACCTACCACGTTGAGAAACTGTAGTGTTTTTTTGATCTTCACATCTTCACAAGCCATTGTGTGGCTTCCTAGGATGTGACTGCGCTTGTGCATTAAGGGGCCACACTCGCACAGGATATGCATCGGTGTTTCTTCTGCCTCATGGCAGAAGCGACACTCTCCTGTACTAGTGAGGCCCATTAATTTAAGGTGCCTATTGAGGCGGCAGTGCCCCGTTAGTGCCCTACTTAGCATGTACAAATTGCTCCTACTAAGCGACATAGCCCGGTTTGTCCCTTTTTTTCCCCTCCACAAAAAAAGGGGCCACAAAAAAAAAAAACGCAAATCAATTGCAAGTCGAATGATTCACGTATCCTTTCTTCTATCCATACATTATTCATCCAATTCGTGGTTTTAAAAATAAAAAGTACTAAAATCAGTAAAATTCATGTATGTCATTTTACGTAAGAGGTTTAATTCGCGTATGTCATTTTGCGTAAGAGGTTTAATTTTTGCGTATGTCATTTTGCGTAGACAGCACGTGTCATTATGCGTTTGACTATATAATGTGTCATTATGCGAGTAATTCGTTAATAACTATAATTGACATATCGGGTTACTCGCATAATGACACATTATCTGGCCAAACGCATAATGACACGTACTGTCTACGCAAAATGACATACGCAAATTAACACATATTCTTATACGCAAAATGACACATCGTAAACGACTACGCGAAATGACATACGCGAATTAATTCTCTTACGCAAAATAACATACATGAACTTTTACTGATTTTAGTACTTTTTAGTTTTTAAAACCACGAATTGGATGAATGATGTATTGAATTCGACTTGCAATCGATTCAATTTGGTCAATCCGTACTTCCGTACTATATAATCCGTGTCCTTACTTACTAATATTATAAATGTGAATGCGAGTTTCTTTGTTACGCTTTCACGCAAAAACTACTGATTCGATCAAGAAACTACCGACCGTAGAAGAATTAAGCATTAAGGGATAAGGAAAGGGATAGGGTGGATCAGAGTTGTTGCCTCTGCAGAGCCCGGTCCACCCCGTTCAAAGGACAAAGAGGCATCGGGGACTTTTAGTGGGTATTCCCAGTGTCGCTATGATCAGGCGGTGAGCGACTCCCACATATCCAAATCCAGATCAGAGCCAACTGTGAAAAGTTCATTTCCAAAGTTGGCCCCTTTTTTTTGTGGAGGGGAAATTACTTTTATGCACTATCCCTCTTCAACAGGGACAGTCGACGAGGGGGTGTGGGACTCGCCTGGCGAAGTCTTATCCCCAGGAATACCCACTAAAACCCCCCACATTCCACCATCAGCGGTGATGTGTGGGTCCAAGAGCACAGTAGGGCCTTGTTTTCGGATCCCTACACACCGCTACGTCCTCTACGGACTCAGCTCAGGGTGAACATTTTTTGCCTCACTTCATTTGTTTGTGGCGGTCAACTGGAATTATTGGGTTTCATTATTGGGTATATCAAAACGTCAGATGTCCATGTAGTTTATACGCAACGTGCGCCGCGGCGTATGCCCGGGCATGTCGGCCGACTCTTCGGCACCTGATTGGATCGGCCTGAGGGTCATCCACGCGGGACCGCTTCCTGGCCATCAAGGCTACCAATCATAGCTCTGACGACAGCGGGTAAGGACAAGTCCTGTCCCACGACTGCCGTCAGAGCAGCTATCTCAGTGTCCCATTCTGGGCACTCCGCTAATGTGTGTTGTTACGAATCGCTCGGCGCTCCACATTCGTGGCAGACGGTGGTTCGCTCCCTCCTCGCGATGTTGCACAGGTACCGTCCGAAGAAACCATGCCCCGTAAGCACCTGCACAAGCCGGAAGGCGAGCGAACCGGCCCACCTGCTCGTCCACTCTTTGAGGACAAGCGCGATTGCAGCTATCGTGCGATGACCTGCACTTGGGTCCAGTAGCATATCGCGCCATTTGTTCAAGTCTTTGTCGTACGCCTTTTTCCGCCATCGAGAAATTTCCAAAGTTGACCTTGCCGAGAAACGAACCCGGGGCCCCTGAGACGTTAGGCAAGCACTCTTACCACTCATCCAAAGGGGTCGTCGTGTGTACAATATTCGTGTATGTCAATACGCTTATAAATCAATAATCGTAAAATATCAGTCAATATGCGTATAAGTCAATATGCGTGAAAGAAATCAGTCATTATGCGAGTAACCCGACATATCATTCTAAAACATAACATTACCTTTTATTCCGTCAAAATCTCCTTATTTTAGGTGGAATAGTTTTATTTTAATTTTATTTGTTATTATTTATTTATTTTAGTTTATACAGTAGTACGTAGTAGTAATGCATTAAGAAATAGAAGAAGACGCGATGTTGCTTATATAAATATGCAACAAAATTTTGAAAGCTTAAAAATAAATAAATTACTACTTATATCGCATTTGACCTCCCGCATTTGGTCTCGGACACATTCGTCACTTTCACAAAAACGCAATTATATATTTTTAGTTCGCTTTCGGCACCAGTGACGAATGTGTACTTAAATTTATATTTTGTGCGTTTTGGTCACTACTGACAAAAACGAACTAAATATAAATTGGGGTACAGTTTCGTCAGCAGTATAAGACAATCATTTTTTAGGGTTTCGTAACAAAATGGTAAAAAAAGTCCTTATAAAGCGAACTAAAAATATATAATTGCGTTTTTGTGAAAGTGACGAATGTGTCCGAGACCGAATTTAGCCTTTTTGTACATTTTGCGTTTTGCACATTTTGCGTGTGGTGTTCATTATGCGTATTGTACATTTTGCGTTTTGCACATTTTTTGGTCAAACTTTTTGGTAATTTAAAAATATTTTTGTGTAGCAGGCGGTCTATCTAACGACACTGCTTCGCGGGCGACATGCATGATTAAAAACCAAACGTTGTGACCGCCCATACGCTTCCTCACATTGAGGAAGCGTATGGGCGGTTTTAAAACATGTTAATGTATGTTATAAAACAGCGTTTTTGGTAGCGCGCTAGAAATCTATATCTATAGTCTGTAGCATGTTTTGAACAACTTAGGAAATTATGTCGCTAATATGCGAGGAATTAAAAAACCGAAATCTGTAAGAAAACAATAAGTGAAAAAGTTGGTTCTGGAAGTTTATTTGACATTGGAAGGTAATTTTATCTCTGCTACTCAATCATCATAACTCTCATTCTAAGCGTGCGACGAAAAAATGTCATATGACCAAAAGCGTTTGTATGGTCGCCCCCGATACGTAGCGTCAAAAAACAAAAAAAAAAAATTTGAAATTTCTTAAAAAAAAACTAAGTCCAAAACGCCTTCATAACCACCCAGTGTAGCGTCAGGGGCAAACACTTAGAAAAATTTCGATCAAAAAATTTTATTTTTAAATTTTCCTTTTTTTATGATTCCATCGGGTGGGAGGGCCCAAGGGGAGTAACTTTTGTCATATTATGTTTTTTGAAAAACCACCCCCCCTCGCCGCTACTCATCATAACTTTGATTCTAAGCGTGCGACGAAAAAATGTCATATGACCAAAAGCGTTTGTATGGTCGCCCCCGATACGTAGCGTCAAAAAACAAACAAAAAAAAAATTTGAAATTTCTTAAAAAAAAACTAAGTCCAAAACGCCTTCATAACCACCCGTGTAGCGTCAGGGGCAAACACTTAGAAAAATTTCAATCAAAAAATTTTATTTTTAAATTCTGGCCCTTTTTATGATTCCATCGGGTGGGAGGGCCTAAGGGGAGTAACTTTTGTCATATTATGTTTTTTGAAAAACCACCCCCCCTCGCCGCTACTCATCATAACTTTGATTCTAAGCGTGCGATGAAAAAATGTCATATGACCAAAAGCGTTTGTATGGTCGCCCCCGATACGTAGCATCAACAAAAAAAAACGAAAAAAAAAATTCCGGAAAAATTTTCAAAAAATTTCTAAGTCCCAAGAAATTTTTTTTCTACCAAAAAAAAATTTTTTTTCGTTTTCTTTGCATCTCATGGTACCCTGAACTCATATACTGAATATGACCCAAATCCGCCATAGTGCCCCTAAGGCTACACCTCGACCTAATAATTAATATGAAGTGAAATGGTAAAAAATACTAAATCCATTTATACATATACCATTTTCTACTTTTTATACTTAAAGAAATTTTATTGAAGAGACAAGTTTATTTATGTCGACACGACTGTCTGATTGAATCCCTTTAGGATAATGGTATTATAAAATGATATTTTTTAAAAGATTACGCGGGCGAAGTCGCCGGCAGCAGCTAAGTACAAGATAAATTATTGAAGAAATAATTACATTAAATATGGCCGCCTCTGCTGCGACTGCTGCCTTTGTAGATGTCCCATGGAGATGCGAAGGGGCTAGTGTGTCTACACAGGTAGCATCCCACACCAGCACCCTACCCAATCTCCATGGAATCAGAGACATCCCATCCGGTCTTTTACCATCGTTTCTCAATATACCTGCAGGATCTAAAATGGCTGGTACATTGGCCGACGCAAGAGACCGGCGGAGGATGTCGTTTATGGCAGCATGCCTCGAAAAGCGGCCAGCACTTTTCTGATACGACAGTCCATGGTGCCCAAGACGGTCGACTATACTGCCACAGGGACATTGATGCGGGGCGCAGATTATTAAGTTATAAAAAACTTACTTCAATTTCTTCATTTTGTAGACAGTTTATCCACAATAAAATATTTTTAAAATTTGATGTAAGTTTGTACACAATATCACCTCACTTCTGTTTAGTAAATATATCACTACGAAAATAAAAACACGAACGAGCACCTGTAGTTCAAATACACTTCTGAAGAACTGAATTGTTTATTTTCAGAAAACCGAAAATTATAATTTACTGACGAGATCATAGCAAAGCAACAAAAACAAATGCAGCGTGTGGCGTGCGTACAGGTCGCGACTTGTCGGCGCCTTTGGCGGGCGGAGTTGCCGGCTTGCCGGCCGGATACATCATAATGGATCAGTGCTGCCAACTTAACTTTTTAGAGAGACTTGAAAAGATCGTATTTTGCCAAGAATTCAAGTAAATAAATAGTACGTAATGAATGAAATTAGAATAAAATAACAGTAAATTATTTAAAAAAGATAAAAACAGAAAAGATCGTATATTTTGCGTACAATTTCGAGTATACGATCTATTTAAATCGTACGGTTGGCACCACTGATCTGTGCGCGTGGTGTGTTTGTTTTCGTATTGCCCTCTCGCAACATTCAATAAGTTGAAAAGAGAGGCAACATGTAAACAATAATTCGTCAGTTTTCACCCGCGAATATTCAAATCAGGGGGGAAAATTCATGTATTATTGAAAATTTGTGCGGTATTATTTAGTCGCTTTCTCGTTTCCGCTTATCTGTCTGTCTGTAAAGGTCTACGCAACGGATTTTGATACGGTTTTCATCATCATTTAGATAATTTATCGTAATTTATTTAGGTATTATTTCGCCAACTCTTAAGTACAGTTCTACGCACGTTTACTCTTGTCTTCGTACCTATTTATTATTCTACCTTTTTGATAAGTTTATGCACTTCATCCTGAGTGCTATATACAATCCACGGTTACATAGGAAACCCTAGTATGTAGTAAATTTTTACAATTTCTAAGTGACAACGAAAAAAAATTTTTTTTTAAATACCAAATAGCGGTGAAATTCCTGATACGAGTATAATTGATTTTTAATTGTACTCGTACATGTCGATGTATAAAAATATAAAAAGAAAAACATTGGAAGAAAATCTGCATTTATTTATTAAAAAATTCGATTATTTATAGAAAAAAAAAACAACTGCAACTGGCATATATATATATTTTATTCCTCAACAATATTGTCTTGACTCGATCTCTATTATTTAAGAAGTTAGAGGTCGTTAAAGTTCGAAAAGCATCCAAGAAATCTTCAATCTTTATAAACCAATGCGTATTACAGCAGAATAACAATAGCTGCGACATTGATCAATAAATAACTCATTCGAAAGATCGTGAAATCCTCTATAAAATCGACTTGAATGTAAATTATCGTATCTGCAATAGTTGCAAAGTTATATGTATAAGTTTTTAAATAGACAAATGAAGCAGTTTCGTTAACTTTTGAGCACGTACTTTTTTAAATTCCAATAAAAAAATCGAGAATTTTTTATTCGATACTTTGTTACATATGGTTGTTTTTGTTATTTTTAAGAGTATCAGGAAAAAAATATATCGAAGTTGGGAATTTGTTTATAACTTATATCAAAGTTTAGAAATTGTTGATAAAAAAAAATTTCTCTTAATTTCATAGAGGACTGTCAATTATGATTTAAAAAAAAACATTTCTTAATTATTTATTTAAACAATGGAAATATAAAAAAACGATTATAAACAATTAGGAATTGTTATTAAATTTTTTTTTAAATCATAATATTTTCAAGAATATTATAAAAAGAAATTAAAAAAAAATTGAAATAATCCATTTGTTTAAAAACAATGAATAAACAAATAAAGAATTTTTTTCCAACTAAATAAATGCCTTTTATTCATGTAAAAACGATCATATGATGATAAAAAAAAATTTTAACACTATGTATTGTGATTTTTCAATCTTTTGTCATTTAAAAAAATATTATAAACAAAGTATAAACATTTTTTTAAATTATTATGGCATGATATTGTTAAGTACGCACATAAAAAAGGCTCCACGAAGGGAAAAAAATTTCACATATGTAATTATTTCAACATTTTTTTAACTGAATGAAAACGGAGCTTGGAGAAAATTTTGTTAATTAACAATCGTCTAACTTGTTAGAAAATAAACTTAAATGAAAATTTTCAACTTGAATGAATTCTTTGAAGTGTTCTGAATACACTATAATTTTTTCGAAAAAAAAAATTAATACCCTAAAAAAATTAAATTACTATTACAGTTTCGTCTTTCTATTCCTTTGTTTTGTTATTGTAGATGAATACCTAATTTAAAAAAAAAATACATGTGTTAAACATTTTCATTGGAATGGTTGGCAATTGATTTTTATATACCTAATACTAGCTGCTGCCCGCGTAACTTTGTAACTTATATACTAAAACCTTCCTCGAGAACCACTCTATCCATTCCATTGGTGAAAACAGCATGAAAATCGGTGCAGTAGCAGCGAATTAAGAATACGGTACATTTGAAACTAAATATTCTTGTTATTTTACTGGCGCCATCTGTCACAAAGTAAGGCAATTAATTCGTGTTCTTACAGTACAGACGAATTACGCCTACAGTGGCGCCATTTAGATATAGGCAAAGTTCGTCTGTATAAATGCGTGGGTTCTGTTTGTCTTAGTATCTGACAGATGGCGTTCGTAAAAACTTAGAACTAAGAAGTTTAGAACAAGCCCCAGTTTAGATATTATAGGCAAAAATACGTCCGTATTCCGAATTCAGATCTGATTCAGATCTTCTTACCTTCTAACAGATGGAGTTAGTAATGTTTTACGAAGACCTTGATGTAAAGTTTTTTTATTTAAAAAAAAGTAGAGGCTAATATTTAATTAGTGTAGTGTTTCATTGTTTTAATATTATTGTTAGTTAAGATTATTAGTATTTAGTTAAAATTAAGTTAATCGTGCTATGTAGGTACACTATTTAGGACTGCAATTTAGTAAATTACCATATACACGTATTTTTTTGAATTCATGTAAATAATTATTGAATAAATAAATAATCGTTTGGGAATTAACTTAGCAAATTGTATTGTTTATTACAATACATAGTGAAATATCAAATAATCTGTACACAGGACACTATTGCCAATGTCAGTATATGTAATTAATATTTACCAATACCTAGATCTAATTCATTACAAATTCCTGAGTTATCTCAGGAAGTGAAGGACATCTATTCTTATTATTTTTTTGTTGTTGTGTATTGTTATTATTTTATAATGAGAAAGTTTATAATTCTTACATATTATAAAACAAAGTCATCCACCGCGTCTGTCTGTCTGTCCGTCGGTTCGCGATAAACTTTATCAATTGCTCTAACCCAGCAAGTCTAACCGGGAATATATGTATGTAGAAATTTTCAGTAAATATATAGGTACATACTGGTAAATTACCACTGGTAATAAAACTTTTTAACAAACTTTTTTGCGCTTCCTAGCACAGCGGAACTTTTAACGAGTCTGAGTCAGATTTGTCTGGCTCTGGAAAATATTTAAAAATATTATACTTAATCAATACTAATAATAAATGTGTAAGGGTTGGTCATGGAGTAAGTTACTTTGTTTTCAGAGATATCGTGTTTATAGGCTCTATACATGATACTGAAACTAAATTGACCATTTTTACAATTTTTTTCTGTATGTATGTATGTATGTATGTTCCTCCATAATTCTTAAACGAATCAACTGATTTTCATGAAACTTAGTAGAGAAGCATTTAGACGAACAGGACACAGGATAGGCTACTTTTTTCTTTTTTTTTTCAACGCGGATGAAGTCGCGGGCGCCAGCTAGTAATATATATAAAATTCAGCCTTCCTTAAATGACGTAAGTTAACATGGTTTTTTTCCACCTTTTGATACCTGGCAACCCATAAAACGGCCCCGCTTTATACTACCGTTATGTTATAATACCGATCCTGAAAATTTCAGCTTTCCTAAAATGACGTAAGTCTGGAGTGACTCTATATTCGAATGTTTCAAGAATTAGAAACTGTACTCCTCCATTTCCTTCCAACAAACGATTTTGTTTTCAGAATAGATTTGAATTCCAACTACGAGTAACAAAGTAGGTAACACAGCAAACTTTTCAAGAGTTATACGCGTATCAAAACGACTAGATAGGAGATGATTTGTATTTGATGGACATCATGATAAACATTTTTAATTAATTCAAATTAAAAATGTGTATCATAGAGCGATTTAATTTAAATAACTGGCTGAACAGATTTTGATAAAACTAACAGTCGCCAATATAATTCATATAACAAAATTAATTCAAAAATATATATGTAGTCATAAACACTAATTTAATATGAAAAATTACACGTAGAAAATTATCTGCGGTTAATTACAGAGATTAAATTTAAATAACTAAACTAGCTGGCGCCCGCGACTTCGTCCTCGTTGAAAAAGAAAAAAGTAGCCTATCCTGTGTCTCGTACGTCTAAATGTTTATCTACCAAGTTTCATGAAAATCAGTTGATTCGTTTAAGAGTTATGGAGGAACATACATACATACATACAACAAAAAAAATCTAAAAATGGTAAATTTAGTTTCAGTATGATGTATAGAGCCTATAAACACGATATCTCTGAAAACAAAGTAACCTACTCCATGACCAACCCTTACATATTTATTATTAGTATTGATGACAGATCGCCATTATTTAAGTAGGTAAGTACATACATTTAAAATATTTTGATAATGCGTAGGTATTATGATCTAGTAAATAAATAAGATTTGTTCTGTCTGCGCTTATTAAGTCTATAATGTTCAGAGAATTTGTTTACAAGTTGTCGGATATTCGATATTCCGTTCCGACACCTGTTGAGTACTTTCTGAATGTCGATCAAACACTCGTTGTCATCCAAACAGCGCGATGTTTTTACGAGTACGACGTTTAGAATAATTTTATTAGCTGTTTTTTGTACAGACTTTAATAATGGATTTTGTAATAAAACGTGGTAGACAAGCTGGCGTTGCCTATATAGACAACAAAGTTCTCAACTAACAATGTCTTAATTTCAGAGCCTCGCTCTGTCTCTAGGATTACCTAGATTCTCGAGAGAGTCGACTTTGGAAATGATATTTAGTTATGAAGTACCTACATAAAAATGTTGTTTTTGTTCAATCGAAACAAATTTATTCATATAATATTACAATACTTTAAAATAGGCAGAGATAACAAAAAGAATGCAAAAATAAAGAATATATGTAGATATACGTCGCCATTAAAAACGATAACTTTGTCTAATGTCGTCGATATTAATGTCGATCGAAGAAGCTCTAAATTAGATGTCACTTGGACGGGATTATTTACGCAGATGCGACAGGGAGAGGGTTATTGGATGTGTATAAATCTGTCTTCAGTCACGTTATAGTGTTCACACTAACACATTATGGGTACACCATTGAAAATATAACCCCCCCGGGAGTTATATACTTTTGTTAAATTTCTTTTAAATTTCTAAATGTAAAACAGTATTGTGTTTTATATGTAAACAAACTCAATACATACCTCCACTGTTTTTCGGTTTTTTCCGTTACGTGTATCTATTACTGGTGATACACAATTCAAAAAATAAAATAAAATGCCTAAAATGGCACATTTAGGATCTCTCGGGAACTTAACATTTTTCCAGGATATATGTTCATCCAAATAATAAACTATGTGCCAAATTTCAAAACATACATCCATCCATCCTCACAATCTAAATTAGTAGGATGGTGAGTGAGAGTATCTATGTAATATAGTAATAAACGAAATAAAGGCTGCCAAATAAAATGTCAGTGTCGGGAAAATCAATTGGGACAATTTTATCACGATCAGGTTTCGAGTGGACGATAGGCTATGATAAAAGAGCTTATTCACAAATCGCTTGATAAGAGCTATTGTATGAATTGGATACTATTCGTACAGTACTACATTACTTACTATTGTACTGCATGCCGTATAGATCTGTGCCTTTAAGGCGAGGACTTAGCAGAAAGGCGTTATTTTCGTCGCCTAGTTTGACTTCTTAGAGTAAAATCACATGTTAGATAAAAATACAGTGCATAATAGACTATATATGGAAAAACGTTTGAATCGGGCAGATTTACAAAAAAAATCCATTTCATGAGAAATTTTTTTTAGTAAAATACTGCTAAAAAAACTTACTGTTAGTAAGCACTAAAAATTTTACGTGACAACTACTTTTGTTTTTAGGCTTATTAATTAATTTACGTTCTACGCTAAAGTTTGAATCGGCTACTTTTATTTATTTTTTCATATTTTACACAATATTTAAGAAACACCTTCCAATTTTAATTCTGTTCGGCTATCTCCGAAGAGCTACAAAAATTTGTTGCGCAATATTGCACCTTAATTCATAGCATATTAGGTTGCGGTCATTTTGCTAAAAATTTAGTTCGTTTTGAGGTTAGTCCTTGCCTTAAAAATTATATAGTATTCTATATTTTATTCAGCCATCCTGGCTTTTTTTTTCAATTTACTTACTTTTACTTCTTCTATGTGCACATCTGACGGATTTTGATACGGTTTTCACTAATAGAAAGAGGATCAACCAATACATTTGTGCAGAAAAAAATTACATCTGTGCGAAGCCAGGAGCGGGCCCGCTTGCTTAATATAAATTCTTTGATGTTATATAGAAGAGGAGATGGTTATATGTTACTATAGACGCCCTAATGTTTTATCCCAACATGTTGCTAGACAGATTCTGGAAGGGTGGACTGAGTCACATTGGAATAAATGAGAGGAATTTATGCGTCGCAGCGTGGCACATAGCAAGTGCACGTGCGTCCTGCCTGGGTGACCAAATAAAAAAATTTTTTTTTAATGCTTAAGATTTTCCTATATACTAACTATTATTTGCAACTAGCTGCTGCCCGCGATTTCGCCCGCGTAACTTTGTAAATTATATACTAAAACCTTCCTCGAGAATCATTCTATCCATTGGTGAAAACAGCATGAAAATCGGTGCACTAGTTTTTCAGTTTATCGCGAACAGAGAGACAGACAGACAGACGTGGCGGAGGAATTTGATTTATAATATGTATGAGTTCTTTTAAAATACATTTTGTAAAATAGGTTTAGATGAATAGTAAAATTAGTATATTTCCTCCATCAAGTAGGTACGTCTGGTGGCAGTGACTAACCTTTACACATACTTTAGCCTTGGATTTTTTTTTGTGGAGTTCTTGAGTACGGGATACCATATCCCATTCTGCAATCACCACTTTATGTCTTACACTTAATCCAGTCAGAGTCTTACACTTATCCATGGTGTTGCTAGTATCTGTTTATTTGGACTATTTTCGATAATAGTAGGTGCTTATTTCCGTTCACTGTAGGCCATCAAAATAGCAATATAGCCTAAGGAGACTTTGAAAATTTTAAAATTAATAAGAATTTATTTTACATAGAATATAATTTTACAAAAAGTATACAGAAATATAAAAATTATGGTCACATTAGCCCGCCACCTGACGCCACCATCCTTGTCGCGGGGACATACGTTCTATTTTCCGATCAACTGTTCTTATTTAATACGATTAGATATGGAGACTATATTATAATAGGGTTATAATTTTCTTTTAGCTCAATGTGAACAAATTTTTTGTTTTTTTTTTTTTGTTTTCTTCATCCACTACGCCATGGTCATTACTAATTAATCTTCTCGTCAAAAATTCCTCAGTGCCTTAAAACAAAGCTTTTCGAACATTTTGTGTTGCTAGAGATGACAAAAATATGGGGGTGAAACGTGGCCACTAACTATGGGCCACGTAAGAAAGCTCAATGACGTTCAACAAGCTGTGCTCTGGGTTACACTGCGAGGTCGAATCAGGAATGGGGGTAGGAATTTGAAGTGGCAGTTGGCAGGACACAATACATGGTACGGGGAGCCCACGGCCGTTGGGTCCGGAAGGTTCTGCGGGTTGACGGTGGATCCGGGCTGTTTCTGACCGGTCCATTTGTAAAAAAAAAATTAGGGGGAGGCAGTAAACGTTCTACGGCTAAGATTACGATGATTACGACAGTTAATTACATGATAATAATAAAAAATTGTATCAAAGTACAGTTGCGAAAATAATAACTTTTAAAAGTAACAATTTTATTGTTTTATTTTATTGAGTAAGTATACGATTGAGCATCTATCCCTTGTGTTACCACTGCAGTGTGCGCGTCGCGAATCGCGCGTCAGCCCGTGACATTGCGTATAAACGCGTTTCGCCTTGTTAGCGATGCGGCGGACGTTCCTCCCTTTTTCTACATCAAACTAAAAACAGTGTAACTTATTTAATTAAAAATACGGACTTCAAATCTCGAAATTGATCAATCTTTAAAATATCAATTTAAAAATAAAAAAATAAAATATACATACATTCCTTATGTAAAAACAGGTTTTCTTAAGTAAGTTTCTTACTTAATACCATCAAGTGGACCGTCAACCTGCCTTCACCTGACCTAACCTGACGGTCCACTTGATGGTATGTATGTAGCTCGTGATCTTAAGCCAAACGCTACATATCTTACTCACACAATATTACCTATAGGTAACATAAAAGCATGACATGATGTTAGATAATACATATTATCTTAAAATGTTTGCGATGGAGTTACTTGGATCTCGCATTTGGCCGATAGAACGCGTGTCGCACCCCCGCGCCCGTGACTGATCGCCTCGCTTAATTGAAAGGAACCATGAACGTAGACATTATCCGGCTGCCAGATATCGTCACTCGTTACAAAGGTGAAAGGTACTTCTGTTGCTACGTTTATATTAATGTGTGAAATCGGCGGAACATCACCAACGTGACAATGTTTACAAATGCATTGAGAAGAATTTCTAAACTTACTTTTGATTTACTTAGTTACATTTAACGTTGACTACATAGCCTTTTGTGTTTCTATTCTACTCGTAATATTTTCTTTCAAGAAAGTGTGACTATAAATTTTTAATTGTCGAATATCTGTCTATATACCTACATATATAAGATTTCGTGTCACAGTGTTTATAAACAACTTCCTCCGAAGAAAGGGCTTGACCGATTTTTATAAAAAAATTTTTTGTGTATATTCAGGTCAGAGAATAAGGGCCTCTTTCACCATCTTCAAGTAGGCTAACCGTCATTTAAAGTCACCGGTCACCGGGGATGATGGTGCTGATAGACCTTTGTTTGTACGGTAAAAGTCCCAAACATTAAAAAGAAAATATGTAATTAAAAAAATCGCCTATCGAAGGATGCACTAAACCGAGTGCATAATTTAATGAAACATAAAATCAACACTTTACTTGTAGTTGGTGAAAGAGGCCCTAAGTCGTAAACTATTTTTTATATCCCTAAGTGATAAGGCCCGCCCATTTTTTTTTTTGGCAAAACAATGTTTGCCTGGTCAGCTAGTAACAAATGAAATTTATCTGTAAAAGTTCGATGAGGTCTATTATTACTACCAGTTTTTCTTATCCACTTACTTCCACATATGTTTAGGGTGTTATGCATTTTAGTCGCTTTTAGTTAGACGTATTACGCGGTAGCCATTATTGCGATGTAGGCAAAATTACAACTAGTCAAATTGAGTTCTAGACCGTCTGAGACCAACCCCCACATCCCTTATCCATAATCCTAGTAAAGTACTAGTTTAAGGGCCTCTTTCACAAACTACATGTAAAGTGTTGATTAGTTACTTTTAGAAATCATTTTCTGTTATATTGAATTATGCACTCGGTTTACTGCATCATTCGATAGCCGTTTTTTTTTATTAATTTCTATTTAATGTTTGAGACGTTACCCTTCAAACAAAAGTATATCAGCTCCATTATCCCTGGTTACCGGTGACTTTAAATGACAGTTTGGCCTACTTGACGTTTGTGAAAGAGGCGCTTAACAGAGTAAAATGACTGCGAAACGCACTACTTAAAGTAGGTAAATAAAATAACAAAATAAATCGTATAAAACGCCATCTCTGATACATAACAGATACGAAAACAGTGCTACGAGAATAATTCGCAATAACATACATAATGTAATTGAAATGGAGTTCATTCTGATTTCTTACATTTATTGATTCTGAAGCGGTACGAAGTCGCTGGCTCAGCTAGTGGAATATAAAAATTGTTTTATAAAAAGACAGTATTTTAAAACAAAATAAATATAATATAAAAAAAATATTAATATAAAAATATAGCTCAGTTAGTATTGTAGAAAATTGATTGTGACATTTTTTTAATGATGAGGAATTGCGGTCACGTAAAAAACAGAAAATAAAATTTGTGTTGAAAAATTCTATAGTATAAGGGCCTCTTTCACGAACTAAAAGTAAAGTGTTGATTAGTTACTTTTAGAAATCATTTTCTGTTTTATTGAATTATGCACTCGGTTTACTGCATCATTAGATAGGCGATTTTTTTTTATTATTTTCTATTTAATGCTTGGGACGTTTACCGTACAAACAAAGGTATATCAGCTAAATTATTACCGGTGACAGGTGACTTTACGTGACGGTTTAGCCTAATTGACGTTCGTGAAATAGGCGCTAAGTGAAATTGTAATCTGTCTGTTCTGGCTCAACTCGGAAACCGTTGGACTGATTTTGACGGGACATTCACCGGCAGATAGGATAGTTAATGTTATAAGGAGTAACTTAATCATTTAAGAATAACTCTTTTTAACAAAAAATAAACCGACTTCAAACCGTTTTCTCATGGATGCCATTGTCAGAACTGGACCAAATTGAAATGGGACCACACGGGAAGTACCAGCCTTCAAATAAAAAAAGAATCATCAAAATCGTTTCACCCAGTCGAAAGTTCTAAGGTAACAAACATAAAAAAAACAGTCGATTGAGACTTTTTTGCAAGTCAGTTGAAAAAAATAAAATACTAGTCTACATATTACATAAAAAGTATACATAAAAAGGTAAAATTTGTATTTTTGGTGATTGTTTTGTTGTATTTGTTGTTTGTAAAATAAAGATTCGTAAAATTTTGTAAAATTTTACAATTTACAATTTACAATTTCTTTATTTTACAAAAATGTTTGTAAAATAAAGATTCGTTCGTGTTGTGTAAAATAAATTAGATGTAAAATCTAAAATTGTTGTAAAATAAAGATTGAATCTTTAGATGCTTTAGACAAGTAATATTATAATGGTACTGGCATCAATGTATGACAGGCGTTATATAATATATCTTTTTATTTTTCAACGTGGAACGGACGAAGTCGCGGGCAAATGCTATTTTAATTATAATTTTAGTTTTTTACTCATTTAGCCGCCAACTATTTTTCATAACTGTATTTTAACAAATTTTTATTAGCCGACAAAGTTTTAATTTTGTTAAAATTTAAGATGAGCGCGGTGCATGGGTACATTTATTTTTATAGGATAAAGAAACATCCGTTTAAATGGCTTATTTATCGTCATTAATACGGATATTAATTACACTTGTCCCACAAAATTAATTTATTATCATGCATTGCAATATGTTTGTTGGGGCGAAAGGTTTTTGTTATGCACCCCTGTTCATCTGAACGCATACACCCCACACCCGTATTCCCGATATAATAAGCTGCACATTCCGTGGCACACGTGTTAGAACTTACTCCCTGTGTGCGCGCAGTTTCAAAGGGCAAACTGCAATAAGTAAACGAGGCGGTCACTTTTCAACTCACCAAAAAAATATTTTCCTCTATTTTTAGAATACATCTGACATCAACTACATATAGTGTACACATTAAAACATATCTAACTAACACTATCTAACTTCAAGTTTTTACTACCGGACTGATGAAGATGCGGTCGAGTTCATCTGTAGATATTATTTGGGATATAAGAAATTTTATCTGCAGACACCTCAGACACATATAACTGAAACAATCACTTTAGAATAATTTTCTAAGTTTCAGCCTAACTAAAAAATGGGCTGAAAAATGTATTTTTATTGTTCAGGTATGTGTAATAGGAAAATACTAAGAAATATGATATCTCGCTAACTTTTATAGAGGAGGACAGGCAATGGTGGAGAATGAGGGGAGGTGGAGACCGTATTTCACAATTAAATTTTTCTGGCGCGATCTCACCGAGTGTGTACGCCGCACGCTCGTGCTCAGTGGGGTGAGAGCCAGTGGTGCTCAAACCTTACCAAAAATAATAATATTTTTTATTACATTTTTGTAGAACCTTCCGGCCCCAGAATTATCGGACGAGCTTCTTAGGGCCTCTTTCAGCAACTACAAGTTAAGTGTTTATTAGTTACTTTAAGAAATAATTTTATGTTTTATTAAATTATGCACTCGGTTTAGTGCATCCTTCGATAGGTGTTTTTTTTTTAATTTTCTTTATAATGTTTGGAACTTTTACTGTACAAACAAAGGTATATCAGCTAAATTATTTCCGGTGACAGCTGACTTTAAATGCCTGTTAGCCTACTTGACAGACATATAAGGTAGCTATTCACCGAACGATGTTTTATATAATAATACATATGACGAAATGTAAAAATCTTCAGTTTGAGAACCATTGGCACCTAGTTTAATATCGCAGCGGCGACGACACGGCGTCACGTGCACTCACAAAGATACACTAACACAGACTCAAAACACACACATACACAAACATGAGTAGGTACCTATAGATGTGTAAATACCACCTCAAGGTTGGACAAAACATGGGCGACAAGTTACAATTGATATCTTATTTTATAAGTAATACGTAATTAGCAACAGTTCCTCTTATTGTACCTATAACTGATTTTGTTTTATTAATATCGTAACATTAGGTATATATAAAGTTTTCATCTAATTCCTATTTTTTCATAACAAATGCAGTTAGGCATTTTTTTTTTTCAAATTATTACAGCCTAATTAATTAATTGATTAATGAAACTATTGTCCGCGACTTTGATTACCTACGTGTCTTTATGAGTTATCTATATTAGTCTAGCCAATTTATTGTAGTTTCATCAAAATCCGTTAAATTAGTATTATTCCGTAAAAGAGTAACAAGCATAAATCCATCATCGATGTTTACATCGATGCCATCCATTCTTATATATTTTTTTTTATTTTCTTATAATTTTAATATCCGCTTAGTTATCTTGTGAGTTTATGTTGATTTTTAATTTGATTAAAAATTTTTGTAGAAAAAATTATTGCATTTATAAAAAAATCCTTTTTAAAAAATCCTCTTAAAAGTGTAAATATTCTGGTTCAGACCATTTGTTCGACATTTGTCCCTTAAGCAGATCAAAAATCAAAATCTATAAAAAATATATCTTCAAATCATCCCCAAACATTAAGGGCGATCAGTCTCGGTCCGCAACACAGCACCTGTTACTAACCCTCCCAAACAATCCCCTATTGGCTTCTCTACAATAAATTATTTTTGTTTTCTCAATGTTGACTTTCGAATTTGTTAACTAATGTTACACTATTAAGGCTCATATTTCTGTTTACATTTTGCTTTGACTATATGTGCGATTAATTTTGAATTTGTCTAACAAGATTTTATTAAATGAAAAACAAGCTTCTAATATAAATTATTTGTAAAACGAACTTTTTTTCTTAAATTTTCTTTTTCTGATATTTTTTTTTGACAATTGCTTCTTGGAATATTTTAAAATGTTTTTACAACGACTAAAGATATTTCTTTAGTCAGACTTTAGACAGACTAAAGTAAATTAAAGATATAAATACTACTTCCTTACTTAATTAACCATTTCTAAAGAAAACTTTATCTCTAGACATTTTTTTTAATTTTTTCATAATAAAAAAGCTGATCATAATAAGTGAACTTGTATTTTGGTACAGATTAACATTTTTGCCGAATTTGCTGGACAGATTTTTGTTATTCTTTCCTACAGTAGTACAGTAGTTCCTACAGGTTTTTTTTAACTACAGTAATATAGCTTATACACCAGAATAACTTATATACTGCTTTATTTTATAAAGATACATGTACCAAGCCGCTGTAAGAAGTTAGCTATACTATAGAAAAAAGAACTTAACCAAAGTGTTACATTTGACACGTATTAATTACACTATACCCTTTCTGTCGTTGCAATGAACAAGTGTTTCGTACGTGCTCCCGAACTTGAATATGCGCTATCATCAATTACACAACCGTATTAGTGTCACATTTTGCACTCGTAATATCCTGTTTATATTATATGTACTAGCTGGCGCCCGCGACCTCGTCCGCGTTGAAAAAGAAAAAAGTAGCCTATCCTGTGTCCTGTACGTCTAAATGTTTATCTACCAAGTTTCATGAAAATCAATTGATTCGTTTAAGAGTTATAGAGGAACATACATACATACATACATACATACATACATACATACATACATACATACATACATACATACATACATACATACATACATACATACATACATACATACATACATACATACATACATACATACATACATACATACATACATACATACATACATACATACATACATACATACATACATACATACATACATACATACATACATACATACATACATACATACATACATACATACATACATACATACATACATACATACATACATACATACATACATACATACATACATACATACATACATACATACATACATACATACATACATACATACATACATACATACATACATACATACATACATACATACATACATACATACATACATACATACATACATACATACATACATACATACATACATACATACATACATACATACATACATACATACATACATACATACATACATACATACATACATACATACATACATACATACATACATACATACATACATACATACATACATACATACATACATACATACATACATACATACATACATACATACATACATACATACATACATACATACATACATACATACATACATACATACATACATACATACATACATACATACATACATACATACATACATACATACATACAGAAAAAATTCTAAAAATCGTTATCAGGATAAGTTTATATCCTGAAATCATGATCATTGTGAACAAACTCCTCATAAATACCTAAGTTTAGATATTAGCATTGAACGTGTATTTTAGTTTAATTAAACTTTAAAAATTTAGTACCTACAAAAAGGTATTAGAATTTGAAGAGCTTGCTCGGCGACGCTTTTCATTGTTCCTCTGCGCTCTGATTTGCTTTTTTTCTCAGCGGAGATGTCATGAAGACAAATGCTGAATGCTTTCTTTGACGGTCTCCGTATGCAATCCGTTGCTGCATAGATTAGTTCGGATAAATGGAATTAAAGAAATAAGTCAAAAGACGAGTTTTTTCATTGTATTTGCAATTCAAAAACATTTCAAATAAATCCTTACAACTTTAGTTACAAACATGTAACGAAAAATGTAACAGCTATGTTACAAATTTAGAACTATATTGTGTTTAATAATAGGTAATACATTTAATAAACTTTTTTATATAAATAGATTTATCAATTTAATCAAATCAATATTAATAATAAATCTGTTAGGGTCGGTCATGGAGTAATTTAATTTGTTTTCAGAGATATCGTGTTTATAGGCTCTATACATTACTGAAACTAAATTAACAATTTTTAGATTTTTTTTTCTGTGTGTATGTATGAAACTTCGTAGATAAACATTTAGACGTACAGGACACAGGATAGGCTACTTTTTCTTTTATAAAGTTACGCGGGCGAAGTCGCGTGCAACAGCTAATCCCTACATATTATAAAACAAAGTCCTCCGCCGCGTCTCTCTTTCTGTCTGTTCGCGATAAACTCAAAAACTAGTACACCGATTTTCATGCTGTTTTCACCAATGGATAAAGTGGTTCTCGAGGAAGGTTTTAGTATATAATTTACAGAGTTACGTGGGCGAAGTCGCGGGCAGCTGCTAGTATTATATAAGCTTCGGCAGGCAGGCAGATGATCCACAGACGTCTATTCACAAGCAACGTCAGGTTGTTGCAAGTGCTCTGCCGAGTGCCGACCCTTATACGAGAAATCGGTAGCAAATGGCAAAAAATCTCCCAGATGTCTCCCTAATCGGATTACTTAGACAATGGCTGAGCTAGTGTACGGCTACTATGTGACGTGTCATCGCAAACAGATATTATCTCAGCGGGGATCAATACGAGTATAATATGCTTACAATGAATAAGATACTTACCGATTATTAAATTTAAATTTTTATTATAATTTAATTTAAATTATAAGCAAATAACTATATTATTTTTCGTCTAAATTTTTTATGATTTTTATAAATTTAATAAAGTTTGGTAACATTAATTTTATGTATTCGAATAACCTCCTTGTTATTTGAGTTTTTGAAGTGAAAACTTCTTCAGGCGCGTTGGGCACTTTTGAGATGGGAAAATACTATTGAACTCGCGACCTGTTACCGTAATCGTGTAACCGATTAAATTAAAAAAGAACAATTTTTGAGATGGGAAAACTATTGAACTCACGACCTGTTACCGTAATCGTGTAACCGAGTAATTTAAAAAAAGAACAACTCTTTTTTCTTACGCACGCCCCTTATGAGGTTAAAACATTACCTAAACCTATAATGTAAACCTATAGGTAAATGTGAAAGATGGTTTGTTCATTAATTTGTTTGTTACGTTTTTACGCATTAATTACTATATCGATCATTGTGAAATTTTGCATATACGTCGTCAAGGTTACATTAAAGAAATAGGTTAAATTGTAAGAATTTTATTAAAAACTAGCTGGCGCCCGCGACTTCGTCGGCGTTGATAAAGAAAAAAAGTAGCTTATCCTTTGTCTTGTAACGTCTAAATGTTTATCTACCAAGTTTCATGAAAATCAGTTAATTTGTTTAAGAGTTATTGAGGAACATACATACATACAATACCTACACTTACAGATTTATTTTTAGTATCGATTGATGATAAAACTAAGATTTAGTATTACTACCGTTCTAGATAAAACAGTACTTTATCATTTACTTAGCTAGCTTAGCTAAAGTAAAGCTAAGTAGGTACTAAAACAGTACCTACACTTACAAATTTTCTTATTATTACTCGTAGTATTGATTAAGAAGATTAAGAATTAGAAAAAATATCGCCCTTTTATTTCATTATTAATTAATATCAACCACTCCATTTTGTTTTCTCATGAGAATCTCGTGAAACGATTTCTTGGACAATGACTCATTTACATCTCATTATGCGCTTTTGGTTTAATTTTATTTCAATAAAATTAACGCCTGGAATTAATAAAATGCTAATCGCTCTTTGTGGCCGCCATGACGTTTTCTTCTTTAATATTCAGTAAAAAAATCACATTGGACTTTAAGTGAAGAGAATTCAATACCTATATTAAAAGGAAGTGGGGATCTTTGTTTTATTATATATATGACAGTAAGGGCATCTTTCACCATCTTTCAAGTAGGCTAACCGTCATTTAAAGTCACCGGTCACCGGAGATGATGGTGCTGATATACTTTGTTTGTACGGTAAAAATCCCAAACATTAAAAATTCGCCTATCAAAGGATGCACTAAACCGAGTGCATAATTTAATAAAACATAAAATTATTTCTAAAAGTAACTAATCAACACTTTACTTTCAGTTGGTGAAAGAGGCACTAAAAATAAGAATTGAACTGTTTCATCTTCACCTACTTTATTAAATACAAGTGTTCTCTATAGCCTATAGCTTCCTCGATAAATGGACTATCCAATACAAAAATAATTTTTCAATTCTAACCCGTAGTTCCTGAGATTAGCGCGTACAACCAAACAAACAAACAAACTTGGTATAGATAGACTTGTTATTCTGTAAACTATATATCTAGGTATAGAGGTTTCTCGCTTTTACTAATAGAAGAGCAATAATGCTCATCTATTAGTAAAAACCATATTAAATACGTATCTAGGTACCGTTTATTAGTTTAGAGGAAGATATTGGAGAAAAAAATAATATATATTTTATAATATACTAACTGTTGTACGCGACTTCGTCCGTGCGCATCGGCAATATATTCAAGTAGGTAATGCGGGTGAAGGCTTTGGCATTTAAAATAAAATATTACACATTTTATCAATAAGTTTATTTAACCAAATAATATAGTTCTTAAAACAATTTTATATTTAATATGTGGGTGGCCACAACACAATAAAAATATATTTTATTCATGAAATATGAACGAAAATGTAAATTCTAGAACGGCATTCGCTCGGAGCTTAGTCGTAGTAAAGTCATAACTGCTAATGAAATAAATGGCCATATTGACTATTCCTCAATTGTTATGCGACATTCTCGACTTTAAACTAGGATATTATGGAGCAATTATACATAAATTTTATTAAAGAGAGAATCAAAGATTTAATTTTTACTTTATGCCGGTATACATAAGGTAGAAATTTGAATGTGTTCATATCTTCTTCCATATCAATAAAGTGACGTCAACCATGAACATTGGATATTTGACGGACAAAAGTAATATATAATTTTTATTGCACTTTAAGAATACCATATTGTTATAAAGAAAGTGCCCATATATTTATAAGTAGACCTGATGACCGAATAAATTCTAGTATGTCTGCCTGAAAGCTTAGATTTTTTTCCATGGTATCCCTAGTAAGTAGGATCTCCCAGATCAGTAATAGTTGAGACAGTACCTAAAAGCATTAGCAATCAATATTACTAATTTTTATAAAATAATTCATATTATGCTTATTATTTAATTAATAATTGTATACTGCTCAAAACAATTAGCGAAACAAGATTTTGTTAATTCATTAATTAATATAATTAATAAAAAAACTCATTTAGTATTTTTTTTAATAAAAATAAAATAAAAATGTACATTGTATGCGAAAAACTAATTGGCGATAAAATATGTCCGTCAAAAAATATTTTTATATAGATTAAATAATACTCTTTAGTGAGTTTTAGTAACAAGTGTGGCATCCATGACTCCTCTTTAATGATTCTTAGTAACGTGAGTGGCCTTCATCAGCTTGACTACGACGCGGCATGCTTCGTATGATCCTCCGAATATCTTCTTGTGGACTTCGCTCCCATTCTTCATTCAACGCTTCAGTGAGCTGCTGCAGGGTTTGAGGTGTAAATGATGCTTCCGGGTGCTCCTGGAAGGTCACGGCTCATGAAAGGCCACTCCATTACACGGATTTTATTATGCCGTTAGTAATATTACGCGATGGCTGTATTACGTGATCTGGCATTATCTTGCATAAAAGAAAATCTGGGCCGATACCATATGCTGTGGGCAAAACATTATCTTCGAGCACATTTTCTATGCACACAACCGCCCAGGAACAACGACGAGATCCGTGCGTTCGGCCGGATGTTTATTTAAACATTTAAACATACAGGACACAGGATAGGCTACTTTTTTTCTTTTTCAACGCGGACGAAGTCGCGGGCACCAGCTAGTCAGGAATAAACGTGATGGGCAAAGTATAACTCGCTTCGTTGAATTTTAATTTAGAAATGTCAACATGGTCACCCTAGTGAGAGCTTCCCTACACGTGTGTCGTTCGCTCGCTGCCGGCGGCGCCGCGATTGTGCACGCGTCCTTAAGCCGCTACGCCTGCCTCCCGCCACTAAATGTCAAACGGCGATTGATAAGTCGCAAGTCTGCAACCGCCCTATGTTTGCTGACGGCCGTACATTTTATTGCACCGTGGGATGTAACTTATTGTTACAACACCAGTTGAATGATGTCACCGATTTCTATACTATGGGAAAAATCATTTAAATCGGTTTAGTAGTTTTGACGTGAAAGCGCGACAGACAGACAGACAGACAGAGTTACTTTCCCAAAAAGGGTTTCTTTGTGTATCTTATAACTAATATCTTTGTATTTTAAAACTTCTTGAACCTCGAAGATAGCACTACTTCTGTATGGTACCTACGTAGGAAAAGAGTTGGTCTACTTTGAATTTCGATAATAAACCTTTCTGTATCGAAATTATCCATCGTAAGCAATTAACAATTACATTTAAAAAACAAAACACAACATGGTGTACCGGTGAAATATAGCCCTTAGACTAGTAGACATATTTTACGTGTTTGATGTTAATGTCATAAAATAATGATAACTACAATTTTGTGTACAATAAAAAAATATATTATAACTAGCTTTTTAAGTGGAGATTTATTACCTACTTCAAGGTGCACCGCATATAGTAGAATACTGTAATATATAGAAATCAACCTCCATATCAGGTGGATTTACGAGAATATAGTCCTATCCTAACTAATATTATAAATGAGTAAAACAGTTTAATTTGTTTGTTTATTAACACTTTCTACACTACTAAAACGTTTATTATGAAATTTCGCATAGAATATTGTTAGGGTTACAGAAAATGATATAGGCTACCTCTCCTCCAAAAGGGACTCGAAAGAAGTCTCGGATAAAACATAAAGCGAAAACTTCGTGTCATTTTTTCAATAAATTTGTGAACCGTTATGTTTTCTTTTGTTAAAACAGTTATTGTCGAGCTTAGTGTAATCAAAAATAGTTTAGATAAATTAGTTTCCTTTCCCCACTTTAACGAATTTGCCTGGGGAAACAATATCATAATAGAATAAATTGTTATTATTTACTTTAAAAGATTGCATTTGATAGTGTGTAGCTGGTTAGTTCTTACAGTGAAGAAATTTTGATGCGCTCAACTCATAGCTCCTTAGTTTTTAACATAAATCTGGAATAAAGAATTAATTATTGGCTTCTATTAAGGCACTTAAATTCAGCGAGGTCAGAAAATCTATTGGGAGAAAAATGCCTTAATGTGAACAAAATCATCACTTTAAAATCTAACCAACTGAGCTAACAGAACCTGTTATTAAAAATATAAACTTTAAAAAGCACAGAAAATTGTTATTAGTATTGCTCGTGTAGGATTCGAACCCACGACCTTCGCATTAAGAAACACGACGCGACGCTCTAACCACTGAGCAATTGGAGCAACATATTGATAATTTCATTGACTTTGAGTCATTGACATTTCATAATAAGTTTCAGGGCCTCTTTCACAAACTACATGTAAATGTTGATTAGTTACTTTTAGAAATCATTTTCTGTTATATTGAATTATGCACTCGGTTTAATGCATCATTCGATAGCCGTTTTTTTTAAATTATTTTCTATTTAATGTTTGGGACGTTTACCCCCCAAACAAAGTTATATCATCTCCATTATCCCCGGTTACCGGTGACTTTAAATGACAGTTTGGCCTACTTGTCGTTTGTGAAAGAGGTGCTCAATAAAACAAAACTAATTTACCCGCCGTTAATGTCAATAAAGATTTTGGTAATAAATAAAATTGAAATCTTATTTAGAATATATCTAATCGGACCACCTGTATAAATACTCGTACATTGTTGGAATAAAACAACGTCACCTCCATATCAGCTCCCCCGTAACATTCATTGTAATTTTGCCACAAAATCAAACAATACTTGTACAAGATAACGGCCTACGATTTATCGCCAAATGTTCGATTCCCACCGTCATTGCTAGTATTTATATTACAAAATGCGATACTACTTTTTGTAGACGTATTTGCTCGATGAGGTAAGATTTCATCTTTTTCTTTCTTCTTTTTTACAAAAATTTTGGCTCCATCAGATCTTATTCGATGATTTTACCAGTTAGTTGTAAAAATATACTTATAGCATTATAGTAGTATCTAGTATTAAACGCAAAATTCAAATAAAAACAACAGTACAATTGAGTAAGTATTGAGCTTGACATTGTGTAAAGCATGTATCATAGACAAAATTACAAGATCTAGTTTTCAAGCCTATTAGAAATTTGATTTTAAAATATTATCAGATTTATATAAAAAATAAGTTCCCTCTTTTCCCACACACCTCTCTTTTAATCGCTCTTCTAGTATAATTTAAAAAAGAACTGTCAAAGCGTATAAACATTCTACATTTCGTCTCATTACGCTTGGTCAATGGAGTCGACTATCCACAGATTAGATCTGTGGAACAATTGAAAACATACAATTGTAGGTTTTATGTGAATGGAATAAATTTGAATGTTGAATGAGTATATTTCGGCGGTGTCGACTGTACAACGGGCAAGTAGAACAAGTGCCAATATAGATGTTATCTGTATTGTTTGATAGTTCCCACGCGTGGCCGCCACGTGCCCAAGGGACGGGTACCTGTGCGGATTATCAAAAATGTAGCAGTGAATTTTATTTATGAACACTGAAACACAAATATAGGTACAGTCATGAATGTAATTGCTAATGTTTTATAAGCGTTTAATTAATTAATTTTTTTTTCATCAAACTGAAAAAAAACTGCTTATTTTAAACTGAGATATATTTATGATTTTTATTTATAGAGTTCATAAATATCGAAGTTTTTTAAGAAAAAAATTATTTTGGCTTTATAAAATCTCACAGGAAATGACAATTAGATTTAAATCTACTCTTTTAGCCTTTATGAGATGGCCAAAGCATAAATACAAAAGCCAAAACAAAAAATTAAATTGGGTTTTATTAAGAATTATTATTATACTTAAGAATACTTTAAATTTATATTATATCAATACTAGCTGTTGCACGCGACTTCGCCCGCCTAACTTTGTAAATTATATAATAAAACCTTCCTCGAGACTAAAACCACTCTAATAGAGCAATTGGTGAAAACAGCATGAAAATCGGTGCACTAGTTTTTGAGTTTATCGCGAACAGACAGACAAACGCGGCGGAGGACTTTTTTTTTAATAATATTTATTGAATATGTAGTGGTAATCATATCAACCGTAGGAAGTCGTCAACTGCTGTAGTGGCAAGGCACACCACATTGCTTTTCGGAGTCGTTTTAACAGACCGTCTGAAGGTAGTAAACACCCAACTGTGTTTCGGTAAGTGAGGATGACAAAGCAGATTTATGTCCCTTTCGCCCGCAAGATTCACCCGAATTATTTTTTTCTAAACTGACCTGAAAAAGTATGTCCCATTCACCCGAATATACCTAAAGAATGGCAGACTCGTTTCTTTATCCCTACTTATTCCTTATTGTTAATCGGCAGCGCACTTGAAGCACCTGTAGCTTTGGCTATGATGACCGTCAGCCTGTCTGATGACTTTTACATAATAATAAGAAAATCTAAATAGATCAGATATATACTGGGCAAACAGTGCCCAGTATTGGGTGGAGTGTCAACAAGTACTTAAAGGTTGCTAGGGAGTTGCAATATTTGGGCCACTGTTTGCCCGTTGCGCCGCTGGCTGTCACCCGCCCGGGATATAGCTTCAAGACTTTCAACAAATAAAAGGAACGATTGAGAAGGAACCAAGAAAATATTTAATATAGGAAGTCGAGTCGAGCTCTACTAAAAAATTGAGCTTGAAGATTGCAATTTTTCATTTCGTGTCTGCAAGAAAAGTTCTTCACGACAGATAGATAGAATAGCTACCTACAATCGAGAAATAAGACCGGATTATATGCATTTGCATATTTGCATATTTAAGCCATCCTCAGCGGTAATAGCATATTTTACCTAAGATCTAGTTGTGATGCATATTATCGGTACATTTACAATATTTTTCCGAGTACAGTGCACTGACCCTGCGTTACGAAATGCGATAAAAGTGAGAATATCGCGAATCGGAACAAAGTTAAGTCACAAAATATAAGGGCTATTTAATTGAGTAATAATTGTGACTTGAACTCCACGTTGCCAATGGCATTGCCGCATAAATTTAAAGAAAAGTTTGAAAACATATTGAACAATAGCCCATCAGGTTTTGAACGTTTGTAATGTTACTGTACCCATTATCGCCTATCAAAGGATAATTTACTACGAGTTGTATGCTGATTTTGAAATAAAAAAAATGAAAACTTATTTTCTTCTTTTTTTGGGTTCCTAAAATTTATCATTTAATTTATTAGCATATTCTACCAATTTTCGTGCATATTTCTAGCATTTTTCATGCATATTTGCATGCATATAACAAGCTTTTTATATTGCATATAATCCAGTCTCTACTGATAACCATGATTTTAAATACATGTAACAAAAATTATAATTTGATCGTACCTACCTGAAAAAAAAAATTGTAAATAAAAATAAAATTGCAGAAAGTTAGAACTTTCTTCCCCACTACTTAGAATTTCGTGCAATAGGCAAACACTAATTTATTTTTTATGCTTCTCAATAAACCTACCTGTGTACTGGCATATTGCGATTTAAATATACTCGTACATACGTATTTAGAAATTCATATTAAATTTGATGATTTTGACGACTTAGGTGACAATTTTATTAGTTTTAACTTTTATTACTTGGGCCTTATCATACTAGAGGTTTGCGAGCGGATTAGGGGCGGAGCGGGCGCGCAGCGAATACGTCGCGGACGCGCAACGAGTTCGCTGCGAATAGCAGCGTGGACACCATTTTGTACACTTGTACACAAACGTCTTAAGTCTTATGTTTTAAGTCAATTTGTACCAGATGCAACAACTCATAAAATGTAGGTAGGAACGAAATTTTTTGGATAATTTTTTATTCGTTTGTTAAACAATAAAAAGTAGTCGCTCTCTGCCAGTCAATTAATTGTTAATGGATGCTCCCAAATTCGTCGATGCTTTCGTTTTCGTCTACTGCGTCTCCGAAGTAACAAAAGTTACAGCAGTGTTTCCTCGACGAAATCCATTCTGTTACAGACTGTATTTCACGTCGTAAACTCGTTGCAAACAGGCGAAGAAAACGTTGCGTATTCGCCAGGCGTCCGCGACGTCCCCGCTTTGCAGCCGCGACGTGTTCGCGACGCCCCTGATCCGCTCGAAAATCGTTAGTATGATAACGCCCTGTCGGGGAATAAGGAGCCCGTGTTACTGATAATCCTGTGAAGAAAATAAATACTTAATTAAAAAGATTTTCAAAACGTATTTATTTATTTTTAATTTTTATGTCCTGTATGTTTTGTAGTATTGACTGACTAATTTGACTGACTTATGAAAAAATTACTATATATCAATACTAATAATAAATCTGTAAGGGTTGGTCGTGGAGTAAGTTACTTTGTTTTCAGAGATATCATGTTTATAGGCTCTAATGATACTGCAACTAAATTGACGATTTTTAGAATTTTTTTCTGTATGTATGTATGTATGTATGTTCCTCCATAACTCTTAAACGAACTAACTGATTTTCTAGTACATAATGAGCAGTTTTTCACGAAGGCATTTATTTAATTAATTAAAATGCAATAATAGACAGTTTCGGGCATAGTAGGTACCCTTTATGGATTGAATTTGGTACGAAGTTAATAACATCTCAAGTTGGCTTGTGAAGTTTAATTAAATTTCAATATAGGATATATGTTTGCCAAGCAATTGTGTCCGTCAGAAGCGTTGACCACTCAAGCATGTCAGTCATGCCAAATGGTCAGATAGAGACGCGGTGCGGCGCGTCAGGGGACGCCCTAAGCGTCGATTCACAGCATGCCCCCATAAGCATAAGTGCATCATCGCACATTTATAAAGGACTGAATTCTGGAAGTACTGGTTTTCCATCACTAAAACCCCAATATCGTTTAAATAAGTGATAGATCGATGAAATATTATGGAGATACATATTCAAAAACTTACAGGGATTGTCATTTTACTGATTTTTTGATATATTTTTGAAGCTCTGTAATATTGGAAGTCATCTTGGTCTGCGAAAATAAATCGTGTTCTTATACCCCTAAACAGCATTTTAACTTACCCTGCGCGTAAGCTCCTCGCTAAGCGGTAGCGTTAGCTTATAAAATAAAATAATTGCTTTTTTTAAATGAAAAAATACCGAGATTAACACTCAATCGCGTATTCTCAAAAAAATTGTGCGAAAAATGTCTAATGCATGGTATTAAATTCACAGTATTTTGGCTTCCCTTGTCTTAAATAGTGTACTCCTATTAATTATAATAATATCATATAAAGGTTCAGTATTGTATGTTTGTTTTGTATGTAGAGATTCGTCACCAATAGTTAGAATAGAATTTCAGGGTGCTAAGTATTTAAAAATAAAGATTTAACGCTTGGCAAAAGTGAGTAAGGTTTTTATCAAATAAAAAGAAGAAAAATCTTTCAACATCTTGCGTACTATAAACCAGGAATTTAATAGTAAAACTAGCTCACAGATTCCTGTGTAAGTATTTTTTCATAAAGCCCGTGAAAGCTTAATTTCCACCGGGCTCCAGGATGTCTAATATTGTTTGGACACGAAAGGGCGGCGAAGCGCACCCCAGGGGGCTTATCCCTTTAATATTCTAATAATAAAATCCCCCGGGGCCGATACATACCTACCTTGCTCCAGATTTTATAGACAGATCGCAGAAACAGACAATCATTTATTGCTGTATCCGCAAATATATATTATTTACGCTTTAAATTTTTAAATCAATGGGCACTAACCCCAATAAAAAATCAATTTTCATTTTCTGTTTTACATTTCGCATGGTTTTGAGTTAATAAAATTGCATTACCTTTTACCAAAAAATTGATGTAGTACCTAAATAAATTGTTTTGTTCTCTTAACGACCTATCCTATTGAAGACTCTTAACAACAACCCGAATTTTTAAATAGAAGAAAGAGGTTTCGCGGGAACAATTCGATTTTATTAAACGTCTAAACCAATTATAAAGACATCGAACTGAAGAAAGGACGAGAAAAAGTAATTTAACAACAAGTAGCACGAAAATATGAACGGTCCATAAAGTCCCATTAACAATAGGCTTCGCTGTGAAGAAAGTGAAATCAGAAACCCTCTGTTACAATAAACCGACGAGTTACGTCCCCAAAAATCGCAGTTTAACCCGAAGATGTGAGCAAATCGACCGGGGCATGAAGTAAAACAATAAAATAATAGCAGCGGATGCTGCGAATATTGCATCCCTCTATTGTAAATATCTGCTCAACGCATTCAATTGAAAACACTATTGCTATGTGCATAAAGCTCATTTCAATCGAGCAGTTGCTGAATTTTTCTATTACTTTTTATTTTGACGATCTCTTTTTTTAACCAAAAAATATAAATAGATATTTTATATAACTTTTAAACATGTTCCTTGACTGTTATAGTCTTATAGTAGTTTTTGTTTAATTTTAGTTTTTTTTTTAATAAAATCATGTTGACAGTCCACTAAGTTGACTTTATAGGAAAAGGATGAGGGATTAGAAGAGGATTTATGGGCTCTGGCATCTATTTTCCTTTCGACAGTTTATGTCTAACTGCAGCCTAAGTACACAAACAACATCATTGGGGAAGTCAGTACCTTGCCGATTCTGCTGGGATATCTACTTAAGCTTATTTTGGATAGGTTAATATAGTGAGCCCAATTATATCAAATTTTCATTTAATTTAGTTCATTTCGTGTCCAATTGAACACGAAATGATCCCACTTGAAGTTGAATGATTACATCTGACGGATATTCTCACTGATATGATATGGACGGCACACGCACGCCTCGGCGCCCGCCGTTGTTCAGACTTGCTGTACAAATATCAATAAAAACGCCGATCCGTCCCTTCACAAAGCCACCCCCCGCAGGGAGGGGGATGTAGTGGCAGCGGACGGGGCGGGAGGGTCACGTGGCACGATTTAACTAAACTCTTACTGCGTTTCATCAAACGTTTGGGATCGAATGCTTCACTGGATGTAGACGATACATACCAGATTATAATGTCCGCGTAACTTTATAAAAAATAGCCTATGTTACTCGCTGATGATGTAGCTTTCTAGATGAAAGAAATTTTAAAATCGGTCCAGTACCTACTTTTTGAGTTTATTCATTACAAGCATAAAAATATACTAATTTTCTGTCATTATATTATTAGTAAGAATTCGGGTAGATACTTAATTGATATATAAATTAAATTAATTTTTTTTACAAAAATAAACAAAAAAAAATAATTAAAAGTCTTGATCGTCTAACAGGCTGACGGCCCACTTGGTGGCAGGTTATATAGCTACTGTCACCTATCCAACACCGAATGTGCTGGAAATGCACTGTCAATCCTTAGTAGGATTAAAAGCGGGAAGCACATACTAAGTAGGTATATGATTAATCCACAACCTAATGTTAATATCTATGGTATACTATATTAAAAGATGAAACAGTTGAGTATCTTATTCTCTACTAACTTCAATTTTTAAAAACTTTATAACTCAAATGAAAAATATTTGCGGCGTTCGTTGAATTTGTATATTTTTATTTTTATACTAGCTGGCGCCCGCGATTTCGTCCGCGTCCTAAAAGAAAAAAGTAGCCTATCCTGTGTCCTGTACATCTAAATGTTTATCTACCAAGTTTCATGAAAATCATTTAATTCGTTTAAGAGTTATGGAGGAACATACATACATACAATACCTAAATTTACAGATTTATTATTAGTAGTTTTATTGATGACTAGCTGGCGCCCGTGATTTCGTCCGCGTTGAAAAAGAAAAAGTAGCCTATTTTGTGTCCCGTACGTCTAAATGTTTATCTACCAAGTTTCATGAAAATCAGTTAATTCGTTATGGAGGAACATACATACAGAAAAAAATTCTAGAAATCGTCAATTTAGTTTCAGTATCATGTATAGAGCCTATAAAAACACGATATCTCTGAAAACAAAGTAACTTACTCCATGACCAACCCTTACAGATTTATTATTAGTATTGATAAAACTAAGATTTAGTATTAGTACCGTTCTGGATAAAACAGTACTTTATTATCATTTACTTAGCTAGCTTAGCTAAAGTAAAGCTAAGTAGGTACTAAAACAGTACCTACTTAGCTTTTGAGAAGCTTTTTAAATCATCTGTAGGATACAAGGTAGGTATTATCTGTTACGTTGCAAACGTGCTAAATAGGTATGCTACTTCGTTTCCGAAATAAATACATAATGTTAAGAACATTCAGTACAATTAAATTAAATACACTCCACATCACATTAAAAACAAGAAACAAATATTATACCATATAATTTTATTTAATATTTACCAGCTAATATTTACATATATTAATCCGATAAGTACTTTGGGGTGCGTCCACGTTGAACGCATGGATTACATGAAGTTTCCGATTCATTAAGATTTATATTTAAAAAATAATGTGCATTGACGCCTGCAAGGAGACTTGCCTTCTAAATCCGAAACCGTTTTCACGCATTTACGGCTAAAAGAATGAATAATCACATAAAACCCTTCGATAATGCCTATCACGTTGGAACCTCTACGAGGCTTTCAACGGATCGGTTCAAAGCTTTATACGGGCTTCGGTTACGCCGCGGATTGGATCAACATACTACAATAGATAAAATGCATTAAATAGTAACAATTTATGCAATAAAACTTACAATTTATTCGTTTCACATATAAATGCAATGAGAAGGATTTATTTTATTGCCTATCTAAACCCATCGGGTTATATAAACTTTTGCCATTAGTATCTAATCGAACATTTGTTAGAACATGAATGTATTTGAAGCCAACATAGAGAGTAGGAATCATGAAGTCAATCATAATTTCATTTGGATTACATCACACCTACGTAGAACTCTGAATAGACTACTTATTCTACACCAAAATACTGAGCTATATTTACGATGGGGGAAAGCGGATCCCTTGTTAGATAAGATGTCCCTAATGACGAACGAAAATGTGTCTTATTATTGTGCCTTCTAAGTGTATATTCATCTGTTTATTAAATTCAGTCGAAATTTTCCGTATCGGTGGCACGTGTGTTGTAAGGCCTTTATTGACGAAGGACTCGCCCCTCCCACACCAGGAGGCAAATGAAAATTTCACCTGCTCTAAATACATCCCCTATTTTATTGGCATGCAAAAATACTGTCATGCTAACTTCCTCAAGTTTCCTCTTTTATAAAGCTTTCCGACGTGTTTATAGGTACCTTACCTATATACATTATGTGTAACAAGTAGGTACTTATCTGTAGATGAAATAAAATATTGAGTCCATTATAATCCATGAGTATGGGAGCGTCACTTCGAGGACTGAAAATGTTATTTAATAAGTTTATCTTAGTAAGAAATATTTAATCTAAACACTGAGAAACTTTTTGAAGTTTACTCCTTAAGAATCGATTTGCATTATATACGAATGCTAGCTAATGCCCGCGACTTCGTCCGCGTTGAACGATGAAAGGTACTATGTCCTTTCTGGTGTCCCAGTCAACGTGTATGCAAAATTTAATGGTGATCGGTTCAGTAGTTTTTGCGTGAAAGAGTAACAAACATCCATACAAACTTTCGCATTTTAATGTTGCACAAACGACCAGAGTCACGTGATACGCTCGCTCTAGCTGCAACATGATTTTACATTTATCTCGTGTATTTCTTCTAAACTACACAATATTTTCACAATTATCCAGAATATTGTCTATTTATTTATAATTATTCTTAAAGTTTAGATTCTTAAAATAGTAGACAGAATCTCCGTTCTGTAAAACCTTCCTCGAGAACCACTCTATCCATTGGTGAAAACAGCATGAAAATCGGTGCTATTGCAACTACTGTCTTTGAGTTTATCGCGAACAGACAGACAGACAGACGCGGCGGAGGACATTGTTTTATAATGAAAATTCTTAAATAAATATAAACTATCGTTACACTGAACTAGGCCCGACTAGAGGCCCGACCTAGAAGTCTTCTGATCACTGTGATTTTCTTCTCTTGAACTGGTTAGCTAATTTCAGTTACGAACATGGATGAAGGGGAAATAACTGCATGTGCATGCATGTTGTGTTTTGGTGAGTGATAACGCTGTGGTAGAGCCTTATTCTGACTTATAATTTCTTTTTTACTCGTAGGTATCATTAGCGATCTTTCTTAAAAAATAAAATAATCTATACTAATATATAAAGCTAGTTAGTTTGTTTTTAGCTAGCTAGTAGTTTCAGAAACTACTGGTTCGAATTAAAAAAAAAATTATGTTGGATAGTCCATTTATCGAGGAAGGCCCAGTTAGTATAAAATAAATAATAAATATTGGCCTTTGAAAAAATTAGCCTATACATAGTACTAATAATACATACATACTATAGTAAATAACAGGCACACTACTACTACTATAGTAGGTAATATTTTGTGATGGCTTATTTTATTAAAAACTTATGAGAGGTTCTTAAATGCATGAATGAATATATGAAATGAAACAAAGTGTTTTGGTCACTGTATATATTTGTGATTTAACATCCGTTAGTATGCAGATTAATTAAGTCAAGTGACTACTTTTCACGCTTAAGGATCGTACCAGGCAATTTGAAAATTACCTGCCTGCCTAATTAACATATCAATATTAACCTATTTCTTATTGTTATAGTAACATATTATAAAGAAACGCTAAAAAGCATTCCACCAGCTTCGAAGAAGCATTTGCCTCCAGAGCCTCAACGATTATTGTTTTCAATTCTTTTTTTAATAACGTCATATTTCAGTTATAACATTACAAAAATGTTAATTTATTACAAACCGTGCTAAATCGAAATAAGTAGTATATTATTATTAGATATTGTCTACAAATAAAATTTATTGTCTGTAACCGATTTACTAAATGCGAAAATATCTAAGTATTTTTAATATATAAATAAAAATCTAAAAGGTCTATTTAGGTAGGTAACATAAATATGAAAAAATGCAATGCGCTCAATTCTGTCCGCTTCTCTAAACTTTAATGGCAAATTACGTTTGTATTACAAACACGATTACAACCGCATTGGTAGGAATGATTCGAGCATATTTCCTTTGATAATTCAAATAAAAATTGAATGGTGAGTAGCAGTGAACCCGTCAACTGTGGAGCCATTTTTCGTGATCACCACACCGTTGACTTAAAGTGGTCGTCAGAATCGTACAATAGCGAAAAAAACGCACGCAGCGCTATTCAATACATTTTAAGCAACGAAAACAATAATAAATTCCATGTGAATCGTCAGACGAAACTAGTGTATGAATGGATTGGATGCGGCATTTGTTGTTTAGAAAATTTACTTCACTTGTATACTAGACCGGTGCTCCGCTCGCACGACCAAATCTGGCACTAATAATTTATTCCCTTTACCATAATAAGTATGCTCTACTGCCACGAATCAAAACTTTTTTTTAATAATTTCCCGTTTGGCACGAATACATATGCTCCGTTGCCACGAGACTTATTATTAACTGGCTGGTGCCACAGTGGAACCATGGAACCACAGTTTGGTATTGTGAAAAAAGGAAACAATTAAAGTGCAATGGTATTACAGTTACTAAGAATAATGTAGTGGTAAGTGATACGCCTCACACTTGCAAATCAAATGTTGCTAAGAATATTTTTAAATGGCTCTTAACAAATGTACCTTTGCCTCGGTTCAGTGTGTAGCTAAATGTCAAACAGAAACATGGATGGTCCTTTATGTAAAAATTATCCTTACTTAATTTTATAAATGCGAAAGTAACTCTGTCTCGCTTTCACGCCAAAACTACCAAACCGATTTAAATTAAATTTGGTACACAGGTAGTCTAGAGCCTGAGAAAGGACATAGGCTACTTTTTAATGTGAAAAAAGGGTTGTAAGGGGTTGAGAGGGGAGATAAAAGGTTGTATGGAAATATCATCATTTTTAAAGCTAAAAGATTGAAGAATTATGGCGTTGCTTATGTTATAGGCGACGGTAGCCACCTTAGATGCTGACCGTCACGCATCTCAAAGGGCTGCTGAAACATTAGAGCAAACTCGGGTACGTCGGCTTTTAGATGCTGAGCGTCGTTGATTGCTGCAGAATCCCATGAAGAATCGCAAAGAAGACGTGTTTTAAATGCTGAACGGCAGTCGCAAAGGAGAAGTTCGTAGTAAATGGGAGGCATTTCAAGACGCTGCTTTTGATTATGACCCCTTGATCGATTATATTAATCATCGATTAATTTTTATAGGGCGGATGGATAAAAAGTGTACACATTGTGAAGCACTAAAATGTGTCTTATTTGTAAAAAAGCCTAAATAATTGAAAATGGCACCCAAAGTTACTATTCCACGGGGACGAAGTCGCGGGCACAGCTAGTTACTTATATATGAAGGTGAGTTAGTACGAACTTATATAAGTTAGACACTAAATTTTTGTTGGTAAGGTCTGACTGAGCGCCTCACTAAAGAATCTAGAGTTGTTAGCACATTAGGTGCTCGTAGTTAGCACATAAGGAATTGAAGTTCTCGTTTTCGTTTGTCTCTATATTATTATCGCTGATAATTATAATAAAATGAGACACATGGGCGCCGCCAGGATTACTGTCAGGGAGGGGAGGTGCATCTGCATCACACATTATACTATTAACTACTATAAAATATGGAATTATACATGAATACGAGTATAATGTAGATAAAAGTAATGTAAAATTCAAATTGCGCAGGTATTTGAATATATTTCGCTTATCGAAAACATACTTAGTCTGTAGTCCTAGACGCCTTCACTTTTTATTCAAACAATAAATTAATTTAAAAATTAATAATTGTTTCTGTGTATGTTCTTTCCTGACAGGGAGGTGCGAGTGCGCATCCCCTTGCACATTGCTGCTGGCGCTCATGATACTTAAGACATTAATTTTATTTAATCGTTTTGTCTTGTCAAATGTGAGTAAACGCCGCATCCTTGTGCACAGTGTTATTCGGAGCTCGACGGGAGTGTTTACGTGGCGGATGGTGCAAGTACAGCTCAATGGGAGAATTGGCCCACTTGAAGTACAATGGTAACCCCATGAACACACTGTACCCCGCGTCGAGATAGCTCTCGATACACCGCCCGAACCACTCTGTGTTTTATAAATTTTATTCACTCATCCATGTTTTACAACTCGCTTAGTCTATTTTTTTTAATATTATACAAGTTTGTCTTTATATTGTGCCATAGCCTCAGAATACAGATGGCCGAAAATAATAGTAACCACAAACATTTATTATAGCCGAAATTTATAATAGTTTTGTTTGGTTGTACGCGCTAATCTCAGGAACTACTGGTTCGAATTGAAAAATTCTTTTTGTGTTGGATAGTCCATTTATCGAGGTAGGCTATAGGCTAATAGAGAACGCGGACGAAGTCGCAGGCACCAGCTATTCCATCCCGAGGAAATTTACATGAAATGTAATAAACGATCTGGAATGTTTATCCAGTCTTTTGAGTGTAAAATAATTAAAATGTGTGATTAATCGTGAACAGACATGTTTATTAACTTTTTGTTTTAGGTATATACTTTTTACCTAGAACATACGTCTTAAAATTTAAAAAAATATATTTATAATAATGTTAAATATTATTTAAACCGATTTTAAATATTTCTAATAGATATAATTTACATATATGTACTTAGCTGTCAAATTGATTTTTTTTATTGTAAAGGTGATTGATAATCCATTGATGGTAAGAGGCTACAGTTGCCTATAGTACAAGCAAGCCTCAAGGTTCTGCTACTATTACGGATAAGGGGGCTTAATAAGGAACCCGGTACTCCAGAGATAGTTTCAAGGCAGGCCACTTTAACCAATCGTCCAATGGTCTCGTAGTAAAAAAGCCAATGTCCTCCTTAAAGTGAGTTAATAATCCCCATAAGTTTTTTTACTTGCTCTTATAAATACTTTTTTTATAAATAGATGCTATTTATTTTCAAGGATATTCAGAGATGGGATTTTTCTAGGGCAGTAAAAAAATACAATTTGTCCGTCTCGTATTCTAAGCGGCAAAATATCATAGCTGTGTAGCCGTGAGTGGCTGTGATCTGTATAATGGGTAGGTTGGGTTATGGGGGGGATGGGCGGGGTCTACGAGTGAGGGAGACACGTGATTGGTGGTTTCACGACAAGGGAGAGTGTGGGGTGGTTGTGGGTCGAGGTGTAATGTCCTTAGACCCTCACCCTCGTCACTGTGTGTCGGTCGGTCGTTGCGAGTGTATCTCGTGAGGTGCTTGTGATATATTGGACGACAGTGTTGATGAACAACATGTTGGAATTTTACACAAATATTAACTCGGGACTGATGCAGGACGGGATGCAGCCACCGCTCACCTGCACGGCTAGAACAGGTCAGTACCTACAACAAAATTTATTGGTCAATATGCATATGCGGACGATATACTTATCTATATATACTTATAGTAGGTCAACTATGAAATGGACATTCGGAATTACCACTTCATGTAGGTAGATCTTTCTTTAATGTTAAAACTAGTTATGCTAGGTATTTGATATTACAATTTTTTTTATTAGCTTAAGGGCCTCTTTCACCAAGTACAAGTAAAGTGTTGATTCGTTACTTTAAGAAATAATTTTATGTTTTATTAAATTATGGACTCGGTTTAGTGCATCCTTCGATAGGCGAATTTTAATTATTATTTTTCTTTTTAATTTTTGGGATTTTTACTGTACAAACAAAGGTATATCAGCTCCATTATCCCCGGTGACCGGTGAGTTTAAATGACGGTTAGCCTACTTGACAGATGGTGACAGAGGCCCTAAGTAAATTAGGTAATTCAAAACAGTTCTGTGTTTAAACTGAGAATTTAAGTCTAGTTTTGTTTTATTTCATATACCTAGTTTTGTTTTTTAATTTATAATGTCTATAAGTTGTAAATCATTTCATCTCCTACCCTTTTCTTGCACCTTATTTATATTAGGTATATTCGTACAAAAGCTTCGATAATAAATAAATTAAAAAAACAGGTATATTCGAGCACAATGGTTTTGGGATTTTCTATAGAATGGTTTTTGTTTATAACAATATGACGGATTACTGAGAGTTTTAGCTAATTTCAAAAAATATTCTTTGTCTCTATTGAACCATTTTCTAACAATAACAAAAGAAACTTTTTTTACAGCTACAACTTACCTACACTCGCATATATTATTATATACCTAGGTACTTTTTTTAAAAAAAAGAGCCCTACCTATTTAAATATTACCAGTTCTTCTATTGAACCATTTTCTAACAATACCAAAAAAAAACACTTATTTTAACAGCTACAACTTACCTACACTCGCATATTATATATACTTAGGTACTTTTTAATAATTTATGAGCCTACCTATTTAAATATATACCCGTTCTTCTATTGAACCATTTTCTAACAATAACAAAAAAAACGTTTTTTTAACAGCGCCACTTTACACTCACAAATATGAGTATAGGTACTTTTTAAATCTATTTCAAATATATAATTTATGAGCCTACCTATTCAATATAATACCAATTATTCATAAAAACAAAATACGAAATACCTGGGACCTTTTGAAATTATATTTTTGTTTTCTAAATTCATAGGTATACGTATTGCCGTCGCATAGAGTTAAACTCACAGTACAGTTTGAAAATGTACTTACATTTAGATTGTGGTACTTCATTTTAATATTCATATACTTAATCGTCGATCCTCAAGCAGCTTGCGATTCGGACAAAACTAATATTCGCCACCTGCTATCAAAGAGTTCTCAATTACTTTGGGCCTCTCAATTAAATAGAAAACTTGGAGAAGCTGGTGGTGGTTGGAAGAGTGGATGGCAGGCAAGAGGTCTCGTGGCCGGTCTCCTAGCCCATGGACAGACCAAGTTGTGCATCTCACAGGCCTTACAGTTGCGAAGGCTCTGAGAAAGGCTGCGGTCAGGGTGGAGTAGAAGCATTTCAGAGCGGGCACGACCTTCAGCAATGAAGAAGCCGACTCTATCTATCTAATCTTTTATCCTTTGCCTTATATTTTATGATTTCAAGGTCGGCAGGGTTTGCCCTGCCGACTTGCATTGAACATTGACAGTACTTGCATTAAACCTCGTATTGTTTGTCACCTCATAGGCTACGGTTGCCACTTTATCATACTAAATATTAACATCGACAGACAGAAAATCAAGTTTGGGAAAGAGTTGTCTATAATAATGATGTATTAAACAATCCTTATGTTCTAAGAGCTGCTGAACCATCCGAGTAACCCTCGAGGCACAAGGCTAGGAATTTTTTTATTGATGATTTATTATCGGTCAATTAAGAAAATACAAGTCTGGCAGGTATCTCGCGGTTGCGTCGTTATCAATAAATTTTTGAAAATGTAAAAAATAATATTTTCATAACCCTCTCGCACAAAGCTACAATTTTAATATGTTGTAATTTACATGTGTAAAAAAAAATTGACAACCTATTCTGGCGGTTGCAAGTGCCTGCCAGACCATAGCAAAGTTGTCATCGGGATAGCAATTCATAACCCTCTCGTACAAGGCTGAAATTTTAAGGGAATATTCTATCAACCGTTTAAAAAGTTTATGCAAACAGCCAACCTATTCTGGCGGTTGCAAGTGCCTGCCAGACTAGTATACAGGGCGTCCCAAGACTATGCGACATGAAGGGAAAGTTCCTTAAATATCTTAGATAGGATATTTTGCTGAAAGAAGACTTTATGTTATTTTTAAAAGTTAGTAATACTGCATTCAAAGATTTTCTAAAAAATACTTGCTTCTTCTGGGAATCGAACCGACTTAAATATGAAAAAAATTAACCGGATTTTTATGATGCCAATCGAAAGAATGGACAAAAATAATTATTATTCTTAAGTAAAATCTTAAAACAAAGGAATAACGTAAAATGTTTGATTCAAATTTCAAGAATATTATTTATTGCCGACGAATAGTAATTCATAACACACAAGGCTGAAATTTTAAGGGCATATTCTATCAATATTTTAAAAAGTTTATGCAAACAGCCAACCTATTCTGGCGGTTGCATGTGCGTGCCAGAAGAGTATATAATAGTCATAACTATGGATTGATGGGATTGATGATATCGGGAAGAATTACTTAGGCAGTCAATGAGTCATTTTCGTTTTTATTATAATATACATTAAAATAACCAAAAAAAAAACCATAATCAATCATGGCAATAAAAGCTATAGAAGATATCCATGCATCTATTGAATTCTGTTGGCTCCTCTTTTTTTAAAAACATGTAACAAAAATCATTTTCTTTTTAATTTTAAAGAATTAAACTATCGGGAAGTTTTCAATGGCTATTGAAAAAATGTAGGCAAGTAGCAATAGTTAAGTAGTATAGGTACGAAAAGGTAGGTTGCTAATCCAATGCTATCAGCAAAGTAGGTGCTACGCAAAGACAGGTAGCTTTGTCAAAAGCATTCCATCAGTAATTATGATATGATAAGAATATAATTTTGATGATTTAGAGTTTAGAGGTCGTCCCATATAAATATTATTGAAATTTAAGCAGCGCTTTTTTTAAAAACAAAATCAGAATACAATAATTTTGTATATTTGTTAGGCAATTATACTGCCAATTATGAATAAACTTTAGTATAAAAATATTAAAATACGGACAAAGTCGCGTGCAACAGCTAGTCTTTGAATGAATATTCAACGCGTTAACCGAGAGCTTGAAATGTCCTTAATTGGAAAAAAAGTAATAAATTCATGTAACATGTAATTACCGAGAATGATACAGTTTTGATTTGCTTCTAAATAAAATAAGAATAAATATACACTTATATGCATTTCAAGCGATTTCGATTGCGTACCTTACTTGATGGTTAATTTAAAATTTTGTCAATTATTGAGTTGTGCTCATGACAGTTATTATTCGATTTCATACTAAAATAAGTATATTTTTCGTACCTATTCATGCAAAACAACGCACAACAAAGTTATTTATGAGCAACATTATGTTGGCCACGCCACGAAAATCAATACTCCGCGTTGCCACTAACTGATAATTGCCTCGCATTCTGCTCACCTCATAGGTACCTATATGTAGGTACTTAGGTATAGCAACGTATTTATATTAGAATAAGCGCCTCTTTCACCAACTACAAGTAAAGTGTTGATTAGTTACTTTTAGAAATCATTTTCTGTTTTATTGAATTATGCACTCGGTTTACTGCATCATTTGATAGACGATTTTTTTTTATTTTCTATTTAATGTTTGGGACGTTTACCGTACAAACAAAGGTATATCAGCTAAATTATTCCCGGTGACAGGTGATTTTAAGTGACGGTTTAGCCTACTTGACGTTGGTGAAAGAGGCGCTAACTAAACTAAACATTATAGATATATACAGATTATTTTTGAAATCTAAAAAGTTCTACCGTATTTTGTTTCTATCAAATTAAGTAGTCAATCAAAATACAAGTCGAATCGAAAGATCGAAGATACCAGTGCGAATTTGTAGAAGTTGAATTAATACATTAAGGGCCTCTTGCACCAACTACAAATAAAGTGTTGATTAGTTACTTTTAGAAATTATTTTGTTTTATTAAATTATGCACTCGGTTTACTGCATCTTTCGATAGGCGATAGCAGTCTGTCTGCAGCTTAGTAAACATTTGTATAATAAAATGGCCGCAAAGTCGGTACGTTTTCCCAGTCCTACGCTTGGAATTTTTTTACGGCTGCTAACTCCTTTAGTTACCTCTATCGAGAATTTTCGCAGAGGAAAGAGGTGGACGTCTCGGCAAACCGAAGCTACTCTCGGAGTGTCAGCCTGTTAGTAATAAAAAAAAATCCAGGTGAGGGATACTGGACTATACCGCGTGTTTGACACACGCATACACGTTTCACATTATATGGATGTATTGCTCGACAAATAATATTAAGGGTAAATTTTTTTAACATCTAACTAGCCTATCGTAGAGCAACAAATTAATATTAAAATAAGCCTTACAACGAGCTCGCTATTCTCAATTTTAATATATAGGGGTAGTTCACCCCCCCCTGAAGGGGTGACATTTTTTAACATCACACTAACCTATCTCAGAGCAACAAATTAGCAACAAAATAAGCCGTTAGAATGGACTCGCTAGGTCCAAGATATCGCAAATGGGTATGCTAGCGTAATATTACGTCAGAATACCCGTCGTTTCTCGTAAATTAATGGAGGTACATTTTTTTTTTCGGTACAAATTAGCAACAAATTCCCATATAGTTTTCAAGTCCAGCTTATGAAATTGGTATGACACCGTAATATACGTCTGTTTTCCTTTGAAAATTCAAAGTGACAACTATGTCAATCAGTAATCAATTCCTATTTCAAATCTAAGCTTTAGCGAATTTTGAAATGAATGGAATTTGTTATCGAAACTGATAAAGCACTTTTCTGGTCGGTCTAATAAATATGTAGGTACCTAATAGATACCTAATACCTATGTACTATTTTCCACTTGGCGAACTCCAGCAATACAAAAATAGTTTTCGCTTCATCCCGCTTCATCGTTTTAGACTATTTCATTCATTCGCCAATGTAGATGTTCTGATAAAGATTAAACCAACCGGAAAACCAAAACGGAATACAAATTGTTGCTGATTGGCTCGATTAATTGTTATTGCGTATCGATGCAATGGGAAACAATCATAGCAAGCATGCGTTATTGGTTATGCATCATGCACTATCGTATTGAATCGGAGTACAATTATTGTAGCTGTATCTACACTACCTACATGATATGTAGGTAAAGGGTTTTTCATTACGAACGCTCGAAATTTGAAATGAAATAAAACAACCTGTTTGAGTGATATGGCCACAATTTTTTTTTATTTTATTTTAAACGATATTTAATGACATTATGTACGGAATATAATTTTGGACAAATGGCCGCCGCGGCTTCGCTGCAGGTGGTTTATCATGTTGGACCAATTATGGACGACATCTTCGCATAAATGGGGCTCAATTTTATGAAGAACGCGAGTTATTTTAGACTTCAGAGCGGTTATTGTCTGTGGTTTGTCTGCATAGACCAGATATTCCCCACAGAAAGTAGTCGAGCGGTGTAAAGTAACAAGATCTCGTTGTCGAGTTGATGTCGCCACCGCCTAAGATGGCGAAGTCTTAAAGACTTTCCCTCAAGTAAATCATATCATCGATGAATTCATTTACGTATCTATAACTTTTCAATAGATAGGTATACCTACCTACTTAAAGTCGTAAAAATGTTCTTAATTACCTATCAGAGTCGTTGCGGATGTTCGTATCCGCATCCACAACAAATAATGCGAATATGAGGCTAATACTAAATCTGGCAGATTTCCCCCAGATGAATTATGATTTTTTTTTTAATTTAGATACCTACATTTTCTACAAAAAGCTTGATACCTCAATAAAAATTTATGAAAATGATCATCTATCTATTGCAATCATAGCCCGGACAAATTAAACTTTCAAAGATACATAAATAAACAACAAGCTGAAAGTGAGTAAAGTTGTTCAAAACATAATCAAAAATAACATATTAAAACTCCTCATCGTTAAAGCGACGGAAAATAATTTTTTTGTCTTAGGTAATTTTATGATAAAACTTACCGTTTAGCTGAAAATCGCGAAAAACCCATTTTTCTTTGACCTTTGACATCGATAATAAAAAATTCCATGTATCGGAACGATGAGGAGTTTTAATATGTTATTTTTAATTATGTTTAGAACAACTTCACTCACTTTCAGCTTGTTGTTAATTTATGTTACCTTCAATGTTATTTATTGGCTTAATTTGACCGGATTATCATTTATTATTGAATTAAAAATATCTTAATATCTGCATCCATTCGTTCGTACATCGTTGAATATATTGCATCCACAACAACCCTGATAGACAATGGCGGATTTACCAGAAGGCTGAGTAGGCTAGAGCTTAGGGGCCGCATATTTTAGGGGGCGGCAAATTTGGCCAAAAAATTATATTTGTCTTACAGAAATACTTAATATAAAAAATATTATTATACAAGTGAACCAGAAATTCCTCTCATGAGCTCATACCTACTGTGGCTAAATTGGAGTACCTTATTAGGTACATCAGTTTTTTTTTAATTTATGATTGTGAACTAGAGTATCGAATTGTAGGAGCGGCAAAATTTGAATATCGGCGTGTGTGTAAATGTGTAATAGCGGCAAATGTGTAAATCCGCCACTGTTGATAGATATTGTATTGCTTGCTTAAGCTTCTATAGAATAACGAAGTTGCAAGAAAGCAGTTGTAAGTTTTTGTTGTTTGTAAAGGATCTCTGAACACTTGTGTTTTTATTGTACGGCGCTTTGCAGTACCTACCTATGTTCTCCTTGGAATAGTCCGATCCTGGCTGTGTCTATATATATTTATATCGATTATTATGGCTTGGCGCGTTTGTTTTACGCCGGCATTTTGCTCTTGGGGCCCTGATCCCGCCGTGACCTAGGTGACCCGACACGCCCCTATCCCACCCACTGGGCGGCGCCTCTCACTACCCCGACCCGCTAAGGAGTTGAGAAGCTAAAGATCGCGAGACGTTCAAAGATATTTTCTTCGTTCAATACCACACCGCCGCGCCAATATGTATAATTGCTTATAGGGATTGAACGCATTTTAATTTCATCCCATCAATTATTTTATCAAGGTTTATTTAAAAAATAGCTGGTGCCCTCGACTTCGTCTGCTTTGAACGATGAAAGGTACCCTATGTCCTTTCTGTTGTCCCAGACAGCGTGTATAAGCAAAATGACATTGGTAACTTTTTGACCCGCTTAGCAAAAAGTAGCGTACACAAATAAAACCTATTAAAATTGTTAGATACTGTTGCCTACTTTATCTCTGTGCAGTTATTTCTTCTAAATATTATGGAGTTGTTGAGATAATAAGGTTTTTACTTTACAACAACATCGACAAGATATTTTTTTACGCCCAAGGAAACGACAGTGCGGTAAGGTTATAGACGCACCCATATAACCTTGTCGTGGTGGGGAGGCTTTCCCTCGACAATCTGAAGGGTCTCAAGGGTTGGTGGTAACCTGGTAGTACCGGCCTTTATTCGTCCAATCGGTTTGGTTTGTTAGTTTGAAAATGAAAAATTTAATACAAAAAATACCCTTGCAGATAATGCGTTAAATAATAACATAAATCGACAACGGGCGGTTTTCGTAAGATTTGGTAGCAAATAACCTTGAACTCGCGGATTTTCCCAGACTATCATACATGAAGAACTTTTATTAAAACCTTAGGCATAAAGGGTTACTACTGGCTCCTGTATTCATGGCCGTCGTACTGCTGGATGTTCTGCACATGTCACAAGCATCATCTGTCTTTCCTGGGCAAGACGCGAACACGTAGGTAAATCTAACACTGGTTGTCTATTTGGTCGATATTATTGTTATAGAGTATGACTCAAATATCTCAGTATTCCCATGCACTACAATAAAGCCCTTCAGGTAAAAATAATTTGATGTTTAAACCTTTAAAATAATGCATGTTTCATCTTTGTACGCCGGGGGTAATTTTTCCATAGTAAAGGTCCCAATGTCCTTTCATGCTGATCAATCAGTAGTTTTTGCGTGAAAGCATAACAAACAAACTCACATTCACATTTATAATTATAAGGATAGTAAAAGAATAGTCCATAAAACATGAATGTTTCATTTAGAATGTTTGAATATGCGAGCGCCGGAAAAAAATATTCGGAATAATTGAAATTTATTTAGGTAGGTATATCAAAAAATACTCTGATTTCCATTTATGATAGACTAAGCGCCTCTTTCACCAACTACAAGTAAAGTGCTGATTAGTTACTTTTAGAAATCATTTTCTGTTTTATTGAATTATGCACTCGGTTTACTGCATCATTCGATACGCGATTTTTTTTTCTATTTAATATTTGAGATGTTTACCGTACAAACAAAGGTATATCAGCTAAATTATTCCCGGTGACAGGTGACTTTAAGTGACGGTTTAGCAGCCTACTTGACGTTGGTGAAAGAGGCCCTAAAAATTTTAAACTAAACATCAAACATTCATCTAATCTACGACATATCAATGTCGATCTACGATATAATCAAAGACTTTTACTCATTGATAGTAGACAATATATAATTTCTTCTGAGAAATTATTTTAAATCTGGTTAATTATAATTTACCCTAAGAATCAAATTGTATAGCAAAGTTACCTATATCATATTAGAGTACATATTAATGTTTAGTCAGCATTGTAAAAGTTATTGCTTAGTTAATTACTAACTAATAGTGGATAATAAGTGCTTTTATAATTGTTATAGACATCCGCCGGCCGAAGCCGATCATGTTGAGCGTTTTGTACTTATATTGTGATTAAAACACAAACACATAATTACAAAAATGTGGTTAAAACACATAGTTATTTGCCATGGTGCCGAAATGTTATCAGTAGATCAGTCAAATACAATTCATATAAATAAAATTCCCACTCGCTCCACGATTTCGTTCCCAACAGCTAAAAGAGTAAGTGAATATTGATTAAAAATAATAAATTGCTCACATGTGCTCAAAAAATTTATCTGCTGCAATCATTTATTATTTATGTCTATTATGTCTGCTATTTATGTCGACTGAAGTTGATTGAAAAGTGCTCTGTGACGTGTAATAAAGAGGTGTTCATTCATTCAGATTCATTCGGTGGTAATTGGTATGATATTGAAAGGGTTACTTGTTGGAATTATCAATACTAATAATAAATCTGTAAGTGTAGGTATTGTATGTATGTATGTATGTTCCTCCATAACTCTTAAATAAATTAACTGATTTTCACGAAACTTGGTAGATAAACATTTAGACGTACAGGACACAGGATAGGCTACTTTTTTCTTTTTCAACGCGGACGAAGTCGCGGGCGCCAACTAGTACCTTTATGAGTATCAGTCAGTTGAACGAACGCGAAGAGAGGTCGTCGTTTGTTGGCACATCTTATAGTTGGAATTGTAGTTCTGAATATTGGTCGGACGATAGAAGTATTTGGACTAAATATAAAGTCGTTTAATTAATGTACCTACCCGAAGTAGAGGGTGCTAACAATCGCTATATTATCTTAGGCCCAATGAGAAGCACTTGTGTCAAAAATGTTGAAGGGTTCGTATGATTTCTCACCGAAGTTTTTTCATTAGGTAACTACGAAAATATAATAAACTAGCTGTTGCACGCGACTTCGCGTCCGCATAACTTTATAAACTATAGCCTATGTTACTCGCTGATAATATAGTGAAGTGAACACCAACAGTGAAAGAATTTTTCAAATCGGTCTATCGGAGCCCATTCAATGCAAACGAACAAACAAACTTTGTACTCTATATAATATTAGTATATATACATATTGTAATGAAATATAAGTGATAAAATGGCACATTCTTTGTCACATTTTGACGAAAGACATTTTCAATTCAAGTCTCTGTTAGTCAAAAAACGTAATTTGTAAAAGTACGTTTTAGGAATTTTCATTACTTACGTGTTGAAGATATTTTACATGCGACCTTATAGGGAATGTAAAGTATAGGGAAATGGGCTCTGGCATACCTTATTTATCAAAACACAACAGCGAGTACTTATGCTCTTATTTCACTGTGCGTAAGGCGATGGTTTTCAAATAGGTAAATCTTGAAATAGTTCTAAATAAATCTTGCCTACTCTCGGTAATCTGTAGAAGTACTTAGGTACAAGTATACAAGTAATTTGATGTACCTTCTATACGTAGGTAGATATTAATCTATACTGAAATCTATTACATTGTTTTTTGCTATTTATTTATATTTATTAGGTATTAATTTTTATATTTTGTATGTTAATTTACTTTATAAGTTATTTTATAATATCGCACAAACCCCTGACATCAAAAAATAAATTAATTAAAAGACGTGACATGTTTTAATTTATTTATTTTTGATATCAGCTATCTTTCTATCTTTCATCTTTCCCAATTTTATAATCATATTCATATTACTTTATTTTATATAATACTACCTACTTGAACTATTATGGTATTCCGTGATAAGACCTACTACAATGCGAATACTAAATTATCTTCAATGTTAAAAATATGCAGAAGCGAATTTATTACAAAGAATTTATGTACCTATTTTACAAGTTTGTTAAACTAATTTGATCCCCATTAATTAAACGTAAATTCATAATGAATGTTTAATTAATTAATTAGGCATAAATTAATGAAACAAGTTTCATAATTATGACTTATTTTATTTGTACTGTAAGTACCGTAACACTGGAGTGACATCAAATACTATGTAAACATTTACGTTAAAAGTACAGCTTAAAAGTTCAAGCAATACATTGAATTGTATGAAAAATTGTCAAAAGCTATACTACTTACGTAAAAACTTTGTATAGTATTTGGTGACATCCAACATGCTACTAATTCAAGACTCGTTCCCGGCAGAGTTAAGTGCGAGTATAAAACGAGAGAAAATCGTGGAGATTTGCGAGGGTTGCGGACAGAAGATTCAAGACCGTTATTTGATGAGAGTCGGAGAATTGTCGTGGCATGAACACTGTCTGAGTTGTTGCGTGTGCGGCTGTCCACTGGCGCACACATGCTACACCCGCAATGCCAAACTATACTGCAAACCAGATTATGATAGGTAAATATTAATCGAACTAGGGTTGGATGTTTCAAAAGTACATGAAACCTCAAACCCTACATGTCGTTGGTATTTATTGGTAGCGAAATTACTTGCATTCATAGATGCATCGCCAAGCGAAATGCTCGCGCCAGGCCCAGCGAAAAATTCTCCAATATAACTTATAAATGTCTTGTGTGTTTTTGTTGAATAGGTTGTTTGGAGTGAAATGCACGAGGTGCGGCGACCGTCTGTTACCTCAGGAGATGGTGATGAGAGCCCAACAGTACGTGTTCCACATACAATGCTTTGTCTGCGTTATGTGTTGTCAGCCGTTACAGAAAGGGGAGCAGTATGTTATAAGAGCCGGACAGATATTCTGCCGGCAAGACTTCGAAAAGGAAATGTATTTAATGCAACACGCCGAAGATGATATGATTATTGACGATAATGAACGCCCGAGAGACGGACGCAGAGGTCCAAAAAGACCGAGAACAATACTTACTTCAGCTCAACGCAGACAGTTCAAAGCTTCTTTCGAAGTGAGTCCAAAACCTTGCCGTAAAGTGCGCGAAGCCCTCGCGAAGGATACCGGCTTGAGCGTCAGAGTAGTGCAAGTTTGGTTCCAAAATCAAAGAGCGAAAATGAAAAAGATTCAAAGGAAGGCAAAGCAGGAAGGTGACAAGAACAATGATAAAGAAAAGGATAAAGATGAGAAGAGCATTAAGCAAGAATCACCTTCGAGCGAGCATGGGAACTATTTGGGATTAGACGGTTCCTACTCCGCCTCTAGCCAGCCACTGAATCCTAACTTGCCATACTCCCCTGATGGTAAGACATTCAAGTAGAATATTCTGTTAAAAATAATGATTTTCATTAGTGATTTTAATGCCTATTACAAAGTTCACTGTGTTTTCCATTTCTGGAAATGTCTAGATTTTCCTCAATATGATTTTAATTGGGTAAACAGCAACTAATCTACTATTCTATTTGTCCTTAGATTATCCGGCGCATTCAGGAGACAGCTTCTGCAGTTCCGACATATCTTTAGATGGAAGCAACTTTGATCAGCTGGATGAAGGAGCTTCTGATACTATGAGCCTACAAAATTTAGAAGTGCAGCATCATCCGCACCAGCATTCAGCGCACGGATCCCATGAACCGTTGAACCTTGGCACAGGAGCTGTAGTTAATCCAATAGACAAGCTGTACCTTATGCAGAATTCTTACTTTAGTACGGATCACTGATTTACTCCAAAACGTGGCGTTAGCCGAAAATTAAAAAGCCAACGACCACGCCGACAATCGTTTGAACCGCATATTCCAACCTCCCCACTGACAGAAACAGATCAGAAATTCAAAACCGAAAGCAAACCAATGAATGTCAACACTTTTTTCAATATGCCAAATTTTAACTATTTTGCTAGTCCAGATAATTACTAAACACTACGAGAACATTCTGCCAAGTCTTTTTTATCTTTTTTTTTATAATTTTATGCAATATTTCTCAAACTATATTTGTTTATTGATGAACAATGTTTCAATTTAATTTATATAAATTATGAGCAATATTTTAACTCTAATAAGTGGCTCCAATATTTCCGGTCTGAACCATATGTTTGCTGTACGACTTTCGAATTATAAATAAATTTCAAGCGATTTAAAAAATTTAGTTAATTTTTAGATTGTCTACCTAAAAGTGTGTATTATACATAATTATCTAAATCGTTATAAACAGAAAAATAAATATTGTTTTGTAAATAATCGTATTTAATTAATAAACACAAGTATTTATGTAAATATTGTCCATGTATAAAATGATTACACCTACCACGTATAATCATTTTATCGCTGATATGACGACGCGATGACTTTTAGATTTAAATCGACGCAATTTACACCCAAACCAAAGTGCTTGTAAAATTTTCGATTGGCTTTTGAAGTAGGTACATACTGTTAAGTGTAGTAAATAGAGAAATAAATATTGGTGACCAAATAAGTAATTTTTTTTATAAATAGTACCTAATGAAATTTTATGTTGTTTGGTACCTACTTACCATTTTTTTTAAACAACCTTACAACCAGACCGCGTTAAGTTTGTACCTGGCACAGTAACTCTTATTTAATCTGAGACCTGGCGTCGATTACGTTACACTGACGCTTAGGTAAGGTAAAATTACTTTAAAAAATTAACAAATGTTTGTTACAAAACGTCGACTTTTTCTCTAATAATTGAGATTGTAGGGGTAATACTAAAAGATTATTACAGAAAGGTGCAAACTTCCATACCAGCGAGGTGCAAACTTAGCTCGGCTGTTATAAATATAGGTATTTTTTAAATTTTTAGAGATGATAGAGACTTGCATATATCACAAGCGAACACTTTGTAGACAATTTAATTAATCAATGTAATGTGTGTGTAAATATTGATGTAAAAATAGGAGTTATTAAAAGAACTATATGTATATATTCAGTGGTATTAACACATTATTTCCTTTGAAAAATCACTTACTTAATTATTAAATAGAAGTACACAAACGCTAGTCTTCGTATACTTATCTACAAAGTGTCACCTACATGATGGAATATAATATTGATGGTTATTTTTTTAATATTTACTAAAATATTATTTGATTCAACCTCTATTTTATAATATTTAGTACAGTCAAATGAAGCCGAATTATACCTTACGGTATCCAGATGAGCATACTATAAATCGTCAAGGGGCTGTGCTGGGGGAGTAACTTTTGAGGTTTTGCTCATATCACGAATATCTGTACGAATAGAATTATGTATATTTCTGACAAAAGTTTCTACATAAAATTTTGTACAAATTTGGATATATTAATTTTTACTCTACGATCAATACTTTAGAAGCTACAGGCTGTATAAGTCAACAGAGAGTTGTGTTCGATGCTGTTGTTGGGAAGATGTGCATTTAGTAGTTATTCTAATGGCTCTATAAGCAGAAACAAATATTCCTTGTGAAGCCAGGAAAAGGAAAAGTGGAAACCAACACTCAGAACAGCTCCTTGAGGATTACATTAAAACAATGTCATAAAATATTATAACATATTAAAAATGCTCAAGGGATACAGTGAGGTATAATTGTACCAATTTTCAAAACGACACGATTTATTTCTCCTGGTTTTATTAATTTGACTAGGCTAATTTGTTTGCACTGTGTTTTATAATTAATATTATATACTTTGAACATTATTCTCTCAGGGTACCTATAGTTTTAAATAAGTAAAAAATCGTTGTTATAAAATAAAAATTTAACTCGCCTGATTGTTACCTACCATATTTTACCTAATACTAACTGATTTACAATAATCTAGTGAAAGCTTATTCGAATTATTTTTACTTTTAATTTAAGTGATACAAGTTATACCTAAACAGTTTTCTTTTCAATACAAATAAAAATATAGACTAAAAATTCAGTTTTATGTGCAAAAAACTGGGATGTAAAAAATCTCTTATACGAGTATATACAAGTGAAGTTGGGCAGCTATTTACATGTATATGTGCATTGTGCACTTCCTTGGAGACAATCAAGGACTATTCGGTCTTAAATCAATAAAAATATAATAATTTTACATGTGAGTTATATGACCTGAATAAAATGAGATTGTACTGTAGGTGAACTACTTGTGAACATTCTAGTCAATAATAGAATTACCTACCCTTTCTGTAAAATTATTTATAGATTTTTGTTTTTATTTCTTTTGTGTTTAAAATCCTAAATTAATTTTTCTTTAACAACTAAAAATATCATTTGTGTTACTTCCTAGATCTGCATTGTTTGTTTTGCTTGGAATAAATTTGTTTTACATCTCACTGATAATAATGGAGGTCTGATGGCTGCATCGAAAATTAATAAGAATTCTAATAAAATAAAAATATTTACACATTAAAACAAATAGAAAGATGCGTTCTAATAGAGATGACGAACAAACAAGAGACAAACAGACCGCCATTCCAATTAAGACCTGGCCTACTAGGAGGATGTCTACTGTGTGAATTCATTTCAACGAAATAATATAGTTTTATGGTATAGATACTCACCCTCCATTTTTAGAGCTGGTTGAAAAAAAATTAAAATACATAAATTTATTTTAAAAAAAAAGTCTGATTTTATTCCTTTAAAACGTGTCGATATGAAAAACAAACATAATAACAATATCGAGCGTTACTAAAAAACAAAGAAGTATTTTTAATAAAAAATACAATATAAAATAAAAATTACAAAAAATTCATTTTAAATTATTATTATTATTTGTAAATTAACAACATCGAAATACTACAATGGAATTTGCGTCACAAATGCCAAAGCGGCACATAAAAAGAACGCCTTTGACAGAATCATGGAGAACTCTTGCCTTCACGCGTCAATGGTAAAAGGTAGTAACGATCAACTTCTACTATTTCATTTTAAACTCTCTGGGTTGACGTAAAGTCACATTTTCTTTAAATTACGTACTTATTATTATGTTTGTTTTGTTTTCAATGACAGTTCATGCTCTACGCACATGTCACTTTTAAATGTTCCATAAAATTCGTAGTGTTTTGTATGGCACGCGGGTTCCATGTTGTAGTAGTTTGATGATTAACAACATAAATTTACCAACATAAGTGGAGCATAAAATTAAACAGCAATCAGTATTAAAATATTTTTCAGAATATTCTTATTATTTCTTAAAAGCATTCAAATGTCATGAAGAAATTGGCATGATAGGTAGATAGGTATACGATACCTAGATATACATTAACGCTTATTTAACATTCTAGTCAATGTATTAAAGTAGGTATAAGTTATGTATATTACTTTATTTTTAATTAAGTGTAACCAAATTCTAAGTTAAATTTACAGAAAACACCTCAGTTTAATTTGTTACTGATGTAAATTAAAGAGTAAATTCTTAACAACTGACGTGATTTCATTTTGTCTGTTTTGCAATCAGCTGCCAGGGTTAACTGGGTATATTTTTTATTGTTTAATAACTCGAGGTAAATTATTTTATTATATAAAGGGGATTGGGTAACTGTATGGAGGGTTGGCATCATTTTTTTTTTCTAGCGGCCATTGATAAAAACTATTGTCGTTTAAAATCCTTGCAAAAATATTATATAATGTGCAAAAAGAATTACTTCAAACTATATCGAACGAGAGATAAGAGTTTAAAGATACGAATTTTACGCCTGGTTGCTCTTCAAAAACAAGCAATAAAATGAAGAAAAAAACATCGAAGTAGTGTACATAGACGATTATAATCAAAGTAGTGTATATAGACGAAGTAGTGATTTAAGTAATATAAAGCCAAATATCTCAGCTTTCATGTTATTTAGCTGTATAGTCCCATAATAATAAATGCTACTTTCGAACTGGTTTTTCAAATTATGCTACTTTTATGAGTGGCCGCAAAAGTTGAAAATGATGCCAACTTTACCCAAACCCCTTTAGATGAATACCTACTTATTATCGGTTGCGAAGAGGCAAGCTACCTATTCTTTTCCGTATACAGGGTGTCCCAAGACTATGCGACATGAAGGGAAAGCACCTTAAATATCGTAAATAGGATATTTTGCTGAAAGAAGACTATGTTATTTTTAAAAGTTAGTAATAACTACTGTATTCAAAGATTTTCTAAAAATTACATACATCGTCTGGGAATCAAACCGACTTTAAATGTGAAAAAAAATTACCCGTATTTTTATGATGCCAATCGAAAGAATGGACAAAAAATAATAATTCTTAAGTAACATAGTATCTTAAAAGAAACGAATAACATAAAATGTTTAATTCAAATTTCAAGAATATTATTTATTGCCGACGACGACGTAGTTTTTAGAAAATCTTTGAATGCAGTATTACTAACTTTTAAAAAGTTTTCTAGGTAAAGTAAAAAGGATATTTTGTTGAAAGTCTTCTTTCAACAAAATATCCTATTTACGATATTTAAGGTACCTACTTTCCCTTCATGTCGCAGTCTTGGGACGCCCTATATATACCTAATGGTACGACTATGTACCGAGAGGAATCAAAAAGATTTTCATTCATCTGAAATACAAAATGAAAAAGAAAACTAGGTACATCATGATACTACTTGGTATCGCCAGTACCACCTTTAAACCTCGGTGGTTAAAGGTACCAGCTTTGTTTTGTAAGAGTTGTGCCATCCAAAACTGTTCAGCCGTTTTTGAGTGATTAAATATCTAAACATTCAAACATTCTAAACATTTATAGTAATTATTACGATACGACTAGGTTGGGTATGCAGTCATTTCTTACATGATGATTGCAGAAATTTACTATGTATAGTCTTTATGAATAGAGATAGAGATGACACAAAGAAAGGGTTTATTTATTTATATTATGAATAGCCAACGTAATAGTGTACATATTATTATAAAATTCAAAACAAATTGCATAACACAGTTCAGCTTGTTTTTTTTTTTAATGAAAAATACCAAAACAAAGCTCAGATATCAATAATAATCATTAATAATAGTTAAGGATAATATAGGTAGATAATCGTATAAAATCAGTGGTAATTTAACGTAAATTACTCATCTATATATACCAATATTTAAAGTTGAAGAGTTTGTTTGTTTGGTTGTACAAAAATAATTTTTCAAAAATAATTGAAAAATTATTTTTGTGTTGGATTTATCGAGAAAGGCGCGGATTATTTATAGAGAACGCGGACGAAGTCGCGGGCACAAGCTAGTACGTATATAATACATTAAGCAAATCGTTACGTCAATGAAAGTACAGCTTGGTAAAAACGGTTAAAAGGGGACAATGTATTGTCACTTTTTAATTTCTTAATTATTTTGCCAAGCTGTGTACGACCAACAAACAAATAAAATGGGTCACCTCGGGCTAACAGATGGCGACAAACGAAATGAGTATGAGAAACATTTAGATAAGTAATACCTACTGTTAAATGATTGTTTATTTTAAACCACACTAATAAGACGCACTAAAACATTCAAGGCATATTTACCTAAACACGAGATCACACATTTTAACAAACACGTACCTATTTATTTGAATTGTAAACATCTTTTACTAATTGTAGAACAGGAAAGTACTACATACCTACTTATTTTCAAAACCAGAAGAAAATTTTTAAATTATTCTATCAAAATTTTTTTGAAATATTTTACATCTATTATATTCTAATAAAGCAGTCCATGTTTTTCGACTGTCCCCTTTGAAAATAAATTAATTCAATAGGCGGAAAGTCACGATATTACAACAAAATAAATTCAGATGTCTTGTAATTTTTCAGGGAACGAGTCGTCATCTGCCTAGCAATATGAAGGAAAGCTGAATAATTTTCATGTTGCCACTTCCTCGCCTGTTGTTTCGAACTCCAGTTTCACGTCATTTCCAAGACCCTCCGCGTAGACTTCATTCTCAGTAGCATTCAGCATATTCAGCGTTACCTGAACAGAGTAGTAAATTAAATAAAAAAATATTACAAATCTATAGTGCCAATCAATACTAATAATAAATCTGTAAGGGTTGGTAATGGAGTAAGTTACTTTTGTTTTCAGAGATATCGTGTTTATACATGATACTGAAACTAAATTGACCATTTTTAGAATTTTTTTCTGTATGAATGTATGTTCCTCCATAACTCTTAAACGAATAAACTGATTTTCATGAAAATTGGTAGATAAACATTTAGACGTACGGGACACAGGATAGGCTACTTTTTCTTTTTCAACGCGGACGAAGTCGCGGGCGCCAGCTAGTATAATATAAAGCTGAAGAGTTTGTTTGGTTGTACGCGCTAATCTCAGGAACTACTGGTTCGAATTGAAAAATTCTTCTTATGTTGGATAGTCCATTTATCGAGGAAGGCTATAGCTATAGAGAACGCGGACGAAGTCGCTGGCACCAGCTAGTGTTTAATAAAACATCTATGTATACGTTTTCCTAACGTGCGCCCTCTTACCTTTTCTTTTCGGTTATCGATGAAATAAATATTTAGAGCCATTTCACACATAACGAAAAATCTGCAACACATTTGGCCTTAGCGCAATAAACTATCAAGAACAAATTACTTTAGTTTAAAATATTTATTAATAAACAAATTTCTTATTTCTATCACAAAAAGTTGGAAATTAGGTAATCCTGGATATCATACAAATATTGGTTGAAATCTCTCTTATTAAGGGAATAGGTATTTTAAAATAAAATACTTAATTATTTTTTGCCAATATTGACGATGGCGCAATCGATTAACACTTGATTCGTACTCAATATATAATGTTAGTAACAGTCAAACTAAGCGCCAGAGGGCCTAGTGCGAGTTTACTCGATCAAACGCTTAAACGTCAATTTGTATGGAAATGAAGCAGCGCCACCTTGTGGCTAATATGTAGATCTGTAGGCCCTCTGAGGGCCTAGTGCGAGTTAACTCTACACGTTAGCCACTAAGTGACGCTGCTTCATTCCCATACAAATTGACGTTTACAATTCGACGCGTTTGATCGTTCCCAGTGGTTCGGTTAACAGACAGGTTGACCGAACTAGTGAGACTTTTTTCCCAGTAGTCCGACCCTACAAAAAAACCACAATAGTGAGATTATTAATTTTCAAATTCTTTACATTTTATTCCAAAACAAGTGTTGCATCTGGGTTTTTTTTTAATATTTGATGCCTGCAAAATCAAATAATAAATATTTTATAATTTTTACAAGCTTTTTATTAATTTGCAATGTATGTACTGTATGTTTGTCCGGGTGGAATCTTGCAACTGAATTTTAAATCAGTTATCTTTAACCGATTGAGCTGAAATTTGGTATACACGCTTATTTTGGATGACAATGCATGCTTAGTTATGTGACGTCATTCTAATTCCAATATGGCGAATCATCCAAGATGGCGGACTAGTTATTTTTTCTGCAATACCACAATATGGGTATCAAATGAAAGGGCTTACTGAGGAGAATACGAAAAACTAATACAACTAAATTTTTTAGTCCTCAATCATAGCTAAAAAATAAATTAATCGTAAAAAAAACTTTTTTAAAACAAGCATTTTATTTAAGTGCCCTAAAAAGAAGAAAACAATCATTAAATTAAATATAAAAGCTTGTCGCGAGATTTGCATATTTTATAGGAAACATTTCTTTTATAGAATTAGGCAAGACTAGTTAGTACACAGGTAAATCTCGCGACAAGCTTTTATATTTAATTTATAGATTATTTTCTTCTTTTTAGGGCACTTAAATAAAAAGCTTGTTTTTAAAAAGTTTTTTTTTACGATTAATTTATCATAATACTTCCTTCCTCTAGTAATATTGGGGAGATATTTTTATTGAACGATTATGAACGATACTTATATATTATATGCGCGTGTGCTATAGGTAATATGATTAAATAAAACTATTGGTGAATTAATTCAAAACATAAAACATATTTTATTCAAATTAAATTTTCCAAAACAAAAGCTTATATTTCTAAAATTTGAGTATCTCTTAGAGCAGCACCTAAATCACGGTTCATATGCCAGGAAGACTCATGATATCAAACAAAACAAATGAATACTACAAATAAGCAAAACTATTTTCCATAAAGTTTCTATTTACGGATACTTCAAAGCAAATTAGTCCAATCAAATAACAGTTTTCGTTTAGGGAATCTCATTGGAGTTGAAAACGTACGTTCGCTTTGACTAGTTGGCTCGTTTGGTATCCAAGTTATCCTATGGTAACATACATACACACGTATTCAGGCGGAACTTGGTATTTTTAATAGAAAAGTTTGCTTTTCGTAGACTGACTGCAAATTCACCCTGAATGCATATATAAGCTGAGGTTCGGTTAATTAAGGACACTTAATTATATAATTAAAGTAATTATAGGTAAAAGATAATTAATCAGTCGAACCTTCGCTATTACTACGACATACAAATTGAGAAATAAAGAGAAAAAATAAACAGTAATTATAAAAATTTCGAAACAGTCATCTAAAATTATACACTCAGAAGGTTTTGCGTGAAAAATCGAAGCACTTTTTTTTTTTGGTTTATAAACGTATAATTGCGAAGAAAGACTTGATCCGGAAATTTAGTACAAAATAATTGTTAAATTATAAAGGTGATAAGGTAACAAATGTGCTCATTAAAGGGAATTATTAATTTGATATATTTTCCCATAGACATTTATGAGTAGCCAAACATTCTGAGCCGCAAAACCATCTGAGTAGGCAAATCACTTAAAAAACAACAACATAAACTTCTAAAACTTGTTCACAACCATTTCGTATCTATATAGTAGGACGATACTAAAGTTATAATTAATTGGGAACATTCACCCATTATACACTGAACAAAATTCTACCACAATCATTATTCGTTGTTCAATGCACTAACTACTAAAAACTAATTATATATTACTAAACAGTCTAATATTCTGTAATCTAGAAATAATATTAACTGTTAAAATGTCATGTTTCGTGAAAGACATATATTATAAAGATAGCCTAATATATAATTGGCAAAGTGGAGAATATTTTGAAATGGACTGAGGACGGAATGTAATTATTTTAGTAAACTACTATTTTTTATATCTTTTTAACTGGACTTATATCTATTTATATGAATTTTGATAATGAACACTTTTACCTATTTATATTTTTTTTATTACTTATAAATATTTTAACAATGTCCGTTCGATCATCTCATTCGACTTAAAACTATCGCGGTCATGACGTCACCAGAATGATCAGTGCGGCTACTTTTAAATTATATTTTATTCCAAAAACAACTTTGCAAACTTAATTTATTGACCATTCGGATTAAGCGAAATAAATGTAGCACTGCAAAAATGTTCGTTTACTAAAATGTTACGATTGCAGAATAAAAAAAGAATTTTTAAGTCACTTTTTTGTCTCGGCATTTTTGTAAGCAGTTTTTAAAGAAGTAGCACATTTTTGTGGTATGAGTTGTGTGAATCAATGAATTGAGGAATTTCAAAAATATTCCCTTAAAAATTCGTCTTGAAAGAAATCAAATTAATTGGTCGAAACAATAACTAAAACATTTTTACAATTACATATAATAATATATGAAAACGATGCAGTTTCATCTCTGTTTCTTCGAAAAGGTGGGAAGCACACAAGCCATAATACTCGATTACTCGTATATGGGGTAAATATTACATATGGGCTGAATAACAACTGCCGAGTGTATTGCAATTGCAACCACATATTTATTTTTGTGAATATCTTTAAAGTCAATACTTTTTTACATGGCAAATTTTTTTGGTTTAAGAGTGACGATGTTTAAAACTATCTTTTGTTATTCACCCTAAAATTAAAGTAATTTACCACAAAGTCGAAACGAAACAAAGAAAAAGCTTGTCGTTTAGAGAAAAAATGAACTTAAAATATAAGGAGTATAGCGCATGCGATCCGCAGCAGAGTGACAAAGAAGCGAAATAAATGTATACTTCACTAAGTGAACTTAGACAGAAATAAAAAAAAAAACAGCTGATTATTTAGTGAGTGTTTAAACCTCAGCGTTGTTCCCTAACACGCCTTGGTTGAAGGCGCTCAGTGGACTCTCGTGTTCTTGAGGAGTGCTCTCCACCGAACTGCTCATTTCGCCCCTAATACCCACATCTTCGAAGGCTCTCTTCTTCATTGATTCGTGGAGCTTAGAACTGAAATCGAGGATGTGAAGACAATAATGAGGACTAACAGGGGTGCTTTGAACGGTGATTTTAAGGAGACAAAATAAAATATATGTGTTATATATAATCCAATGTATAAAATTCTCGTGTCACAGTTTTAGTTGCCGTACTCCTCCGAAACGGTTTAACCGATTTTGAAGAAATTTTATAAGTAGGTTGGTACTGAGAGGTTGGCACTTGGTAGGTCTGAGAATAGGTTTTTATCTATTTTTTATACGCAGGCGAGGTCGCAGGCAGCAGCTAGTATTTAAATAAACATCACATTAATCATTACAATGTACTCAACAAATAAAGTTCTTTATCACCCTAAGATTCAACATTCTTTGTATGTTGTAGAATTATAAGGTCTGTTTTCCTTTGAAAATTCAAAGTGACAATTATGTCAATCAGTAATCAATACATATTTCAAATCTAAGCCTTAGCGAATTTTGAAATGAATGAAATTTGTTATCAAAACTGATAAAGCACTTTAGTGGTCGGCCATACATAGAAATGTATTTTTCTAATGACAGAGAAAAGTCGTTCACAATATTGCTAGGTGTTAGCTTATGTATATTGACAATTTGTTTTAGGAACAGATAATAATTTCATTTCATTAACAACTAAGTCAATTTGGCATCGTCAAGTCGGTCAATCAGTTTAGTACTCAAGTCTTTTCGGGAGCCAGTTGTATTGATGTGTCGGGCAATTTGGGATTAAGGTGATAATGTATTGCAGGTGTACCAGCATTTAATATTACTTAAGTTAAAGATAATTAAAAACTTACACAGTTTTGTCTTTTATATGTGCGCTCAGCTCGTTCAGGTCAACAGCGAATCTGTGCACACATGATTGCAGCATCTCTATTTCTTTGTCTGTCCACTTCCCTCTATTTAAAAACACAAAAATATGTCACACCTACACTATCAATACTAATAATAAATCTGTAAGGGTTGGTCATGGAGTAAGTTACTTTGTTTTCAGAGATATCGTGTTTATAGGCTCTATACATGATACTGAAACTAAATTGACGATTTTAACAATTTTTTTCTGTATGTATGTATGTAAGTATGTATGTTCCTCCTATAAACGAATTAACTGATTTTCATGAAACTTGGTACTGAAACATTTACACGTACAGGACACAAGATAGGTTACTTTTTTCTTAAACAACGCGGACGAAGTTGCGGACGCCAGCTAGTAATTTGATAAAACATAAAATGATTTCTAAAAGTAAATAATCAACACTTGTAGTTGGTTAAAGAGGCCCTAAGAGTAACACAACGTTGTACATAAAACACATACCCCGGCTGCGCTTCTCCAGATGGATGCAAAAGAAGAGTCATTTCGGACAGTTTGCGAAATGCGACGCTCGCCTCCTGAAATATCTCTCCGACCTGAAATTATATAAATGTCGCTTTGATCATAATGTTACAAAACATAAATTATTAACATTTATGAACTACTCACCTTTACAACTTGATTATTCATTTTATTCATTGAAATCTTCCGGCTTTCGTGAAACTAAATGCGCTAGCTACTCGTTAACCTGTACCTTACGAGACCGTAAAAAAAAAAGTAAAATACATTTATATGAAAATTTGTCAAATGTCAATGTCAAATTGACAATTTTCATTGTGAACTCATGGTAGAGATATAAGTTACTCTAGTATACCCACAGGATAAAGAGATATACCTACAGGACTGATGAAAATTGAGAATTTTTGAGATACCTAGTCATAATTCAAAAAGATTAATCACTAAGTTAAAGACATATAATTTTTAAAATTTATTATGTATCAATAAATATAATCAATATGTTTTAAAATTGTCGATTTGACTGATTGAAGTGACATTTTATGTGACATCTTACTATAAAGCCATAGAGAATATAATCACTGCGTTCTATATAAAGCATAGACACTATTATACTAAATAGTGTCTATGCTATAAAGTATATGTTTTCTGTGGCCATGAAGTATTTTCCACGTGTTTTTTTTTATCTGAAAAGAACGTCACCTTTTTTGTATTTACATTATTGCAATAATCTTATAAAAGACACTGGGTCTCAAACAAAATCAGTACGAAAAAGTGTCCACTGGATTTTTTGAAAATGCTATCACTTTCTCACAGTGTTAATAAAAATGACAGATGTCAGGAGTGAGTGACATACGAATGAGATACGAGTAGGTATTCCTATTGTATAGGTATAGTATATTGAGTATAGCAGTGTTTCCACTTTTAGGGATTTTGCCCTGTTTGAGGGCGAAATCACATATTTTAAGTATGACTTAGGGCTGTATTATGTTTTTTAGACTACCTATTTAGGGTATTTTGGGGTAAAATCAAATTTAACATAAATTTCAACGTTTGTCTGCATGTCTGATAAATGCAGCTAAAAAATTAAAATCCAGTGCTTCAACTTCAGCATCAGCGTTATATTCTTCACCCTCTACTTTTCGTGATTAATTGCTTACTGCAAGTGGCAATACAGTAATGTTGTCCCTTGTCCCGTTGTAACTTGTAACTGTTATGATTTTCGGAGATTAATTTAAGGTATTTAGGACAATTTTCGAAAAAATCTAGGGCAAAACCAGACAGTGATAGTGAGTGGCACTGTAGTATAAGTATAGATCAATAGATAGTTTAGTTCTCTGTTCAGTACTTCAGTAACGATTAAATCACAGATTATTGTGTTATTATACAGAGATTAAATTAAAGGACTTACTGAGTTTAGTTTGTTTTTGTTGCAAATGTATATTGTGCTAAGCTAATATTAATTTGACTAGTAGCAATCTAGAGGACCATACATTATGTTTATTGTTGGACTAACTGGAGGTATAGCTACTGGAAAAAGCACTGTACTGTCTATATTCCGAAATGAAGGAATTGCAGTCATTGATGCTGATGAAATAGCCCGTAAAGGTAAAAGAAATTGTTTAGTATTGCATCGCTACACTATTCAAACCTATCATGGTATCACTTTTTCCAATTAGCATGTATTAAATTAATGTCCAGTAAATAAAATACTCAGTAATGGTAGTCGTATTTACTCATAGAGCGTAGAATTCATATCGCTGCTTAAATTCAAAAGTAGTTACCAATTCAAAAACATTCAAAAATAGGAAAAAATTAAATTATTTTATGTCTATTTTTTCTTATTAGATATTAATAAGAAAATAGATAGAGATTAATAAATCTGCAGTTGTTGTTAATCAGCTGTTGTTTTTTTTTGCAGTTTTAGAACCAGGAACTATCGCTTGGAAGGAAGTCAGACAGCATTTTGGGGATGAAGTATTAAGCTCAGATAATAGAATATGTAGAGCGAGATTAGGGGAAATTGTTTTTAATGATGTTGAGAAAAGGAGGAAGCTTAACGCCATTACACACCCTAGAATACAAAGAGCAATGATTAAAATAGCAATTAAGTATTTCATTAAAGGCCATAAATACATAGTCATGGAATTGCCATTGTTATTTGAAACGGGAAGAATGTTATCTGTTATTCACAAGATTATTACAGTTGCTTGGTGAGTTGTTTTAAAATATTTCTAACTAGCTGTTGCACGCGATTTTGTCCGCGTAACTTTATATAATAAACTATAAAGCCTATGTTACTCGATGATAATATCCCAACAGTGAAAGAATTTTCAAATCGGTCCAGTAGTTTCGGAGCCCAGAGTTTGACCTTCTTGTTACCCTACCCTATCATGGTAGGCTTTTAGTAACCAGGGCTGCACAGTGTCGCTTTTGTTCCCAGGTGATATGCTCAAACATAAGTTGACCATCAGATTGTTTGCTGCACATTGTAACAAACAAAAATGCATAATTATTATAAAACAAAACAAATTACATATTATAAAACAAGTTCGCGATAAACTCAAAAACTACTGCACTGATTTTCATGCTGTTTTCACCAATGGATAGAGTGGTTCCCGAGGAAGGTTTTAGTATATAATTTACAAAGTTACGCGGGCCAAGTCGCGGGCAGCAGCTAGTATAGTAATAAATTAGTATAAACTTAATCTATAAATCAGTACCGACTACCAAGGTATCACCCTTTCTGTGTCTATTTATATAATCAGTGTGAGCTTTTATTCAATTTGGCCGCCAGGTCTTTGCTATCACTTCAAGCGACGAGTTGAAACTGTTTGATCTTACTAACGTTAGGCCGCGGCTACACTGTTATTTATAATGCTTTACTAAAAGGTATTTACTGTTATTTTCAGTGATAACGAAGAGCAGCTGGAGAGGTTGTGTAAAAGGAATGACTTGTCAGTTGCGGTGGCTATGAAACGCATAGACGCTCAATTACCTTTGGATATGAAGATAGCCCGATCACATTTTGTAATAGACAATACTGGAACAATTGAAGAGACGACGCATCAAACGGAGCTCATTATTAAAGTATTGAGGAGATCCAATTTTGCATTGTAAGTGTATTTATTTTTTTATTACATATAATTATCAATTTACCATTATGCTATGACTCAGAAGGGGCGAGGCGAACTTCACCGATAAGAGCCGAAATATGCACCCTATTATGTATTAAATTAAAATTCAAGTTAATATGTACAGTCGGCCGCATAAGTCGATTAACACATTTTCAAAAGTGCAAAACAACTGAACACTCAACTTGCTTACTTACTTACTTACTTACTTACTGAAGCTTTTTACGATCGTTCGTATGTGAAGTTTATCTTGTTCTCTAGTCGTGACAACGACTTATGACGCGTTGAGTGTTCAGTTGTTTTGCACTTTTGAATGTGTTAATCGACTTATGCGGCCAGTGTACATATATTTGTAATTTCCAATGACAGTGAAAATTATGTCGACTTATTTTATTGTATTGTATTGTATTGTACAAAATGGTTTATTGTTACTATTAATAATCGCTGATATCTGATACTTTTATATATTTTGTTCTAGGTATTTTCGAGTGGCTCTAACCTTGGGACTTTGCGGCCTTCTTTGCAGTGTAACATATTTATTTCTAAAATGATTCAAAATAATCTAAAATAAGGTTTATGTTTGGGTTTCACTATCCACTTCTGATAACTTGGGGTTTCGAGTGTAAGCATGCTTTAGTTTAATGTATTCGTTTTTATGTGTCGGAATGGTTTATAGTAGAATTTATTTATTTAATTAATACATTACTTTGGTAGATAAAGGCTGACTTGTAATATATCGTTTTAATCCCATGTACAGGCAAATGATTTCGTAAATAAAACATTCGTGTTGTGTTTACCGGAAATGCATTAGTTTCATTCATATGTACTGTTTCCCCTCTGGTGAAAACTCCTTGTGAAGATATAGTTTTTTTTAATAGTTAAAAGTGGATCGTCGCTAAATCAAAACATTTCCAACCAGTTGGTACTCTATTAGGCTTACCAACAAAATACCACAACAGGTTCTGCCTCTGGACGCTGATGAGTTAATGGACAACTCGCCCGCCCGCCCGACGGGCGAATTGTCATGTTATAGACAACTCGCCCACTAGTATAATGTACAGTCTGTTACATAGAGGTACTAAACGAATTTCTAAACTAGAATTTTATGCTTCCGTTCCATTACAACGAAATCCCAAATTGCCTGAAATGTGAAATACGCCTGAATCCCAAATAGACTGAATTTTAAATCGACTGAATCCTAAATAGACTAAATCGCAACTAGACTAAATCCCATTTCGCTTGAATGCCAAATTGACTTAATTTTTAATTACTAATGTAAGCCGCACATTTCTTTAATTATTATGTTAAGGTCGTCAGACAGGCTCCCAGTCCACTCGATGTTAGGTGGCTTCTTCTTCATTTTTTTTTAATAGATGTTATATGATAGATAAACATGCATAATATCTAATAATATTTTCAATCTTCAAATTTCAGGCAATTTGGGATTTGGTTGTAATGGACCGGAAGCAATTTTATAATTACTTACCACAGATACTGAATAGGATTTAATTTTAATAGGTAGTACTGATAAGTATGTATACACATCAACGACCCAAACGAAAATGGTAATAACTCCCCCTTATGTCATTAGTGTCAATGATTTTGGAAAAGGAATAAAGTTTGAACCATGATAATAGTCCAAGATCCCTCAAAGGAATTTTTTCTGATTACTAACAGGCTGAATCTTCGTGAGTAGCTTCAGTTTGCCGAGACGAACAACTTTTTCAGAGTTAGCAGCCGTAAAAAGCTAATAATGTAACACTTGAATGTAGGAAAATATATTAAAAAAAAAAAAAAAACAAAACATGTAGGTATTCATAACACTTATTTATTTTTAACATGACATGCACTTTTTTTTACTTATTACACTTCATTTTTCTATACATATTTACCCAAGAGAAGACCGAACTTGTACTGTATTTTATGAGTATATACTTCACCAGGATTGAGCACAGAGTTAGGAAAATTTTTCTGCAACCAAAGAAACTTTATTTTAATAATGGCGAAGAAACTTGTCAATTAACTTCGATAGGAAAACGTACCTATCTATACCTACTAATTTTATTTGGTCCTTCATCATCTTTAGATGTTTCAACATTTTCAATGTTCTGATTTTCAACAATCTGATTTTTCAAGAGGAATCTTACTTATGATTGAAAATGGTCAAATATGAATATGTGTGCTGTCATGTTTCGGTGAGTGAGCAAGGGATGCTTGAGCCCTATTTTTTTATACCTTATCTTCTTCTAATCTCTTAGGGCCTCTTTCATCAACTACAAGTAAAGTGTTGATTAGTTACTTTTAGAAATAATGTTATGTTTTATTATTTTGCACTCGGTTTATTGTGCGAATTTTTATTATTATTTTCTTTTTAATGTTTGGGACTTTTACCGCACAAATAAAGGTATATCAGCTCCATTATCCCCGGTTACCGGTGATTTTAAATGACAGTTAGCCTACTTGATAGATGGTGAAAGAGGCCCTTATACTTTGTCCTACTAAAGTCAGCGGAGCACTTGCAGCTTCTATGGCGTTGCATGGGATAAAGGGTGTCGCTGTAGACCGTCAGCTTGTATGCCGCTCTTTACATCAGTGTAAGTTTTTGCATTAAACAGTGAGAAAATTGGTATAATTTAACACTAGCTGTTGCACGCTACTTACGCCGCGTAATTTTATAATATACTAGCTGCGGGCAGCAGCTAGTATATTATAAAATTACGCATAACTTTGTAAATTATATACTAAAACCTTCCTCGAGAACGATTGGTGAAAACAGCCTGAAAATCGGTGCAGCAGTTTTTGAGTTTATCGCGAACAGACAGACAGACACACGCGGCGGAGGACTTTGTTTTATAATATTATGTAAGGATAACCTATGTTACTCGCTGATAACGTAACTTTCTATACTTAGGTGAAAGAATTTTTAAAATAGGTTCAGTAGTATTTGAGTTGATTCATTACAAACATACAATTTTATTCTCTTCATAATATTTGGTATAGATTATCGGGATTAATAGAAATTATGTTTCAGTGGAATAAATCAATTTATTTGTTACGTACATGGGTAACAGCATCCGGGTAGTTCTGTGGCATCAAAGAGAAGAGCCCGTGCTTCTTGTAATAAACGCCTTGTTTTCCATTCAAGGGCACGTAACCATAACTCACTTTTCCCTAGAAAATTAAAATGCAATCATGTTCAAACATAATTTCCTGGACATACAGTCATACAGTCTTGAACAACCGTCTCATATTATTGTGTTTTTGTTTAAACAAACAATATGAGATTTTAAGAAAACATCTGTGTCCAGTCATTGGAATAAGTAAAAATATTTAGATACTATTTCTAATCATGTCTATTGAGCGAAATTAAATACTCTTTTGTTAGGTCATATTCTATTTATCATAGGGTTAGTAACCCTAGCTGTTAACCAAACGGTCGCGGGTTCGAATCCCGCTAGGGACAAATGTTAAATGTTAAATGTGTTAACGTTTTACCTTTGTAACCTGAGTCATGGACTTATATTATTTTGTCTTACTAGGTCCCCAATTGCAAATTAAAAATAAGTTTCGAAAAATTAAAGATTTGATTGAACTTTTACTAAATATTAGGCAAACATTCACATGTTTAGAACAAACATTATTACAGAATTTAGTGTATAGATACCTACCTACACACGATTCACGAACATTAAAGTTTAGTTACTCAAATCAAATGATTGAACAAAAGTTAAATGAAGTTGTAAGTAAGTAACAGTAAAAATAAATGTAAACAGTCCATCACATGACATACCTCGCTTCCTTCCTCTTCTTCACCATTCGCACTAGACTCACTTTCGGAACCTTCATCATGCTCGCCTTCAATTTCGCCTTCCTCTTTGTTCACGTCTTCGTTAACATTCGCCGTCTACGTTCAATTCAATTAAATTATTACTGATTATTATCCTGTTTTCTTAGATGTTAACAATGACTTCTATATTACTTCGTAAGGACAAGGCTAACGCTCCTAGTACGTGGCACCGACGCCCCGGTGTAATAATCGGAAATTGGCACCAATGACGGGTGTTCATTCTGTGCGTAGAAAGATATGAAAATGCCTAATACCAGTGATATGTCCAACCAACCAAAGAGAACACTTTACAATAACAGAATACGTATTTAGATGGCAATGAAAACAAATTATTTTTAGTAACTAGATGTGCAAATTGGAGGACCATTTTTTTGTCACTAGTAGTATGGTAAGGGCGCATTCTGTCTTACATATCACTGTATGTTAATAAAACACTTATTCAATATTTATTGCTCATATAACCACATAACGTTTATCTCACTATGTGCCTGCAAGTGCAGGTAGGTACATCAAAGCTCATATAGCTACCTACTGAAATGCGAGACATAACTTTATGTGTGCTCTTGCATAGGGAGCTTAATTATATGTTCTACTCGTATATGACGAAAACCTCGTGAAAGCTGAGCTTGTGACCACAGATTCTACAATAATCGTTCCGATAGTCGTCTCGTCCTTATAGCAAAGGGCCTCGACCAACAACACCTCGAGACGCTCTCACTACATGGCTGGGTCAAGGTAGATACAGAATGTGACACTTATGGTGACAAGTTTCCTCATTCCGTAGCTCTAAGCGGACGTTTAAGTATTATGTAACGCAATTTGGGGGGAGAAGGGGTCTTGGAAAACGTTACGATGCGTTACAGTGACGTGAGGGGGTTCGAACAATGAGTTACGCAACATTTTCTATTTTTTACTTCAAATCCAGTGATGTGTCAAACAAGACAGGATGCGCCCTTACCATACTACTAGTGACAAAAAAATGGTCCTCCAATTTGCACCTAGTTACTAAAAATAATTTGTTTTCATTGCCATCTTTATACGTATTTTTATTGCTTATTGGCGTATTCTGTATTGTAAAGTGGTCTCATTGATTGGTTGGACATAATTATCACTGGTAAGTAGGCATTTTCGTATCTTTCTACGCACAGAATGAACACCCGTCATTGATGCCAATTTTCGATTTTCACACTGGCGCGTCGGTGCCACGTACTAGGAGCGTTAGCCTTGTCCTTACGAAGTAATATAAAAGTCATTGTTCAAATCTTCAAAAATTGCGTTACGAATACTTGAACGCCCCCTAACCACCGTTGGGCTTGGGCCTAGCCCCGCTATTAGTAGGTAATATTTATTTTTATAGATATACTCGTACCTAGATTGTAACAAACTTAAGATTAAGAAACGAAATGAATAAATGTATAGGTGTAAACTGACCTCTACAATTTTATCCGGATCAGGCAAAAGGTTACCAGTGTAGAATTGCATTCCCGGTTGATTACTGTACAGTTCTAAAACGCGGCCAGTAAGCGGGTGAAGTACTCTGTAAAATTATAGGTATATTTCCAAATGAAATCTATACATTATAAAATCGTTTGTCCCGAGAAACTGAATATCAACCCACAGTTAAGACTATTAACAAAAATGCTATTTCTATAATAAGTAACTCTTTTTAACAAATAAAAGTAGGTATCTGTCTACTTTATAGTAAGTGGGTGGGTACAGTTAAGTACGCTGCAAATATCTCTTTTTAACAAAAAATAAACCGACTTCAGACCGTCTCATGGTCTTTTCTCATGGATGCCATTGTCAAAACTGGACCAAATTGAAATGGGACCACACGAGAAGCACCAGCTTTCAAATAAAAAAAGAATCATCAAAATCGTTTCACCCAGTCGAAAGTTATGAGGTAACATAAAAAAAAATACAGTCGAATTGAGAACCTCCTTTTTTGGAAGTCGGTTGGAAAAGCTAAACACAGTCATGTTTATTTCATAACGTTCTTATTTTTGAGAATTTTTGAAAATTTCAAATACGTGCGAAGCCGGAGCGGGTCGTTAGCACAAAATAAAAAAAGAAGAAATTACATGCATATAAAATAATCGGTTTAGTAGGTGTTTCGCACAATTTTGTTTCGTGCGAATTGTGCGAAGAAATGATTCTATACTCTTTTCACTGTATGATGATATGCGTGACAGTTCGTAACTGACAATTTTAGTGATGCAACCTACCGACATTTAATCGATTGTTTAAATATATCGAATCAGTTGGCAAAGCAAATGGAATCGAACTATTTTGTTTTTTTCGGCATTGTAAGTACCAAACAGAATATAATAAGAATAACAAAAGAACAAATAAACAGAAACAACAAAAGAAAATAATAACATTATTGTTGTTATTATTTTCTTTTGTTGTTCTAAGTGTTAAGTTTTTCGTTCTGTTATTATTAACAGAACGAAAAACTTAACACTTAACGAATAACTTTATTGTTATTATTAGTCAGCTTTACGACGTTTTTATAAATATATAGAATAGAAAAAATATTTGTTAAATCCGAATATCCTATGACAAACATAGAGTACTTTCGATATATCGAATATAAGTGAATATGCCTAGTGTCAATCCCTATTGACACACGCTCCGTTCCACGCGTTTGACACTTTTAAAATATATGGTTTTTATTACATTTACCTATTATAACAATAAAATAATTATAAAAGTGATAATTCCTTTTGTGTTTTTCGAATAGATAATTTTTTTTCATACATTTGTTTGTTTAATTATATTTTTTTTGTGCCAGTTTTTTTTTTTAGTTGAAAACAGTATGCGTGACATGAAAAAGTGAGAACTGTCACGGAAATCATCATACAGCGAAAATACTATAATTAAATGTATTTTTTAATACCTAACTACTACCTCAATTGTACGCACGTACTAACTACATTTTTAATTGTTATCAAGCTATTTTTTAGCATTTTATGTAGACAGATAAATCTATGGCTAAACCTACCTAGCTTGGAAGGTCAGATCTTGTTCAGTGCCTTGTGTTATGCAGAAATTTAGATCGTAACCGCCCAAAGGTACTCGGGGCATCATCGTTCTGAGAACGCGTGGCACCCTGAAGTCGAACGCAGTGCCGCCAACCACTTTCTTCTCGCCTATTAAACAAAATAAACATTCTTTGTTTTTACATACGGTTTTGGTAACTGTCTTTTTGGTATGGTCTTCATAACCATTAACAGAGTTAACTAAATAGTCTTTACTTCAACAATTATTATATCTAACAGAACAAGCGTAGGCTTCTCATAAGTTCCGCTACTGTTCTCTTTTGTCTCGCCTTTTTTATCTTCTTCTGCTTCTTTTCTTACCCAATTAAAATAATGAAACGAATTTAAAAATTAAATATTTTGTCACCTGTCACGCATCCTTCTTCATCGGTCACCGTATATTTATCAGAGTTAATTGTAAAGATATGGTCGTACATATTTTCGTTGCCGGCATGCTGAAAATTACAATTAAACCTACATATACATAGCATACAACTTGTTAAGGTGCCCAGTGTTCGGGACAGCCGCAACAAAAATCTATGAACTAAACAAAAACAAAGAGTTACCTAAAGAATCCTATTTAATGTTGCGATAAGCACTCCTAACTAAATACAGGCATAAATAGCATAATGGAACAAAAGTTCTGTTACCGACAGAGCAAGTTCAGCAGAAGCCCGATCGGGTATCAATTTCATTTGATCAAACAGAAACAAAAAACATGGTGAGAAACGAAACGAGAACGAGTGATTACTGTATGATTTGAGGAAATAAATCAATACTAATAATAAATCTGTAAGGGTTGGTCATGGAGTAAGTTACTTTGTTTTCGGAGATATCAAGTTTATAGGCTCTCTACATGATACTGAAATTAAAATGACCATTTTCAGAATTTGTATGTATGTATGTAAGTATGTATGTTCCTCCATAACTCTTAAACGAATCAACTAATTTTCATGAAACTTGGTAGATAAACTTGCGGGACACAGGATAGGCTACTTTTTTCTTTTTTAACGCGGACAAAGTCGCGGACGAAGTTCCATAATAAAAATAATAGTGCAATATTTCACTAAATAAAAAACGAGAAACAATATAAAAGGTGACAAGACTAACTGGGGAAATACACAAGGATCATTATACCGTAAAATAAGGTACAAAAAGTTAGAGAATGTGCGTCATCTATTGCATGGATCGGTACTTAACTGGTACCAGTAAAAAATAAAGCATCAAAATTTCCTTCATAGATTTTTCAAAATAAAAAGTTGGATATTAGCTTGACCTATCAATTTCGAAAATTCATCGTGCATTTGGAAATATAGAAATGTAGTCAAGATCTAAACTTAATTTCCTCTATTGAGTTAAACAAAGTTTTTGAATACTTTTACATACATGTCCCGCGAGATTGAAGTACGTTGAGTTACTCAAGTTGAGTATTGTCGGTTCACTGGTTGAGCACTTCATATCAATTTTGAGAGTGTTGTCACAAGTGACTTCGAAGGTGACCTGAGCCAACACGGTGCCTGGATAACCTTCACTGAACCTTTCGGATACGTGAGTCATTATCACTTTATTCTCACTTACATAAGATCGCCAATTCACCTGAAAACATATTATAAACACGATATACAGATGAAGTAATGTAAAATTGGCTGCACAACAACAAAATGGGTTTTGTGTTTGACTAAAAATTTTATGCTTAAACAATTTTTCTAAAGGCATTATAACATACTAGCTGGTGCCAGCGACTTCGTCCGCGTTTTCTATAGCCTATAGCCTTCCTCGATATCCTATCCAACACAAAAAGAATTTTTCAATTCGAACCAGATTAACTGAGATTAGCGCGTACAATCAAACAAACAAACTATTCAGCTTTATATTATATTTATACTATGTAGCTGCTGCCCGCGATTTCGCCCGCGTAACTTTGTAAATTATATACTACTAGCTGTTGCACGCGACTTCGTCCGCGTAAAATATAATACATTCGTGTCTGTGAAACCATGGAAATACACATACAAAATTTCAACCCAATCGGTCAAGCCGTTTAGTAGTTGACATACCGACAGCAACGCCACCTACCGGGTCCAATTGTATTTTTAAAACATCCAGGAAACCATCGAAATACCCATATAAAATTTCAACCTAATCGGTTCAGCCGTTTAGAAGTTATGTGAAAAAGAAATACGGAAGGATAATTCTTACTACCTGTTGTCCTATTACCCGTTTTCCCGTAGGAATGAAGCATTTTCCCGCGGTAAAAAGTAGCCTATGTTCATCAGGGATAATGTCGGCTTCTAATGGTAAAATAATTTTTCAAATCGGTCCAATAGTTTCGGAGCCTATTCAATACAAACAAACGAATCTTTCCTCTTTAATTATTAAGTTAATATTTAATTTTCTATACTAATATTAATTAGTATAGAAAACTTTCCTCGAGAACCACACTCTATGTGAAAACGTGAAAACAGCATAAAATTCAGTGCAGTAATTTTTGAGTTTATCGCGAGCAGATATAGGTTTCACTAAAGTTAAAACAATCAATTAGTGAATGTCACCTTATCGAAACCAACATGTCCACCATGGTAGTGATGATGTCCTTTGTTTTTGGAAAGCATGTACATTCTTCCTGAAGGCCTAACAACCATGGTTCCATCACGAATGATATTTGCATATCTGCCGATTGTAGCTCCAAAGTATGGATTCCTCGGTTGAAAGTACTCTAGAATAAGCATTAACATTAAGTAGTATAATAAATTATTTACTACTAACTTTTGCCCGCGACTTCTTGTGCGCCCATTTATTCAATACTTATTGCTCATTCATACGTTTTTGTCAGACGTTGCTTTTTAGATGATCCCTCGTGGACAGTACTTTTTTTAATAAAAGTCTCTTATGTATGTATCTCTGACAACGTGTTTGCAAAATTTCACGATCATGTTAGTTATTAACCCGTGAAATCGTAACGACAAACTCACATTTTCACGTATAATATCAGACAGCATTAAATCCTTGCTCTTTTATTCCTTCGCAAGTTTAATTTTTTAATGTTTTAATGATTAAATGTGGCAAGCAGGCTGGCGGTCCATTTGGTAGTCAACGTACGTTATAGCAACAGCTAAACCTATTAGTTAGGCCCGTTAATAAGGGTTGTACTTAGAAAATGCAAATGATTTGCTGCCCGTAATAGAATGAACACAAAAGATAAAGATCACTGGCTTCCCCTACTCACGCATTGAAATAAACAGTTCTCGTTATTTCGTGGTGATCTTCTGTAAGGTGGTGGTCATTGTCACCAAAGGGCTTATTGATACTATTTTATTACTATGGAAGCCCATGTTACATGACCATGTCTCACCTTTTACGATATTGTTATAAAGGCGACATCCATTCTAGTAAGCTTTTCTTATAAAAAGATACATAAATAAGTAATCTGTAGGTACCCAATTTACCATCAAGTTGTAGGGAAATAATTTTATTGAATTTTATTGAATACCTTCCAATGTATCAAACCCGGCAACGACATCGTCGGGTACGCCTTTTCTGTCTGGAACTTGTATGGAAGTAATGGTTGCACCATACGTGATAACCTTTAAGAAGCAAAATTGTTAATCATATGAATGTTTAAAAACAAACTTATCTCACTCAATGGAACCAAATTTTTTAATATACAATCGGTATTTTTATCTCGATTGAAAATTGAGATTCGTCACGTTGGTCACGTCCATTCACGGATATAATTATTATGTAGGCCACCATACTTAACTTACCTCTCCACGTGCTCTTTTATCACTTATTTATTTGCTTACAAAACGTTGTATAGAGTTTATTTTTAGACGATCCCTCGGGAACCTAACATTTTTTCGGGGTAAAAAGTATCCTTATATGTTAATCCAGGTGATAAACTATCTGTGTGCCAAATTTCATCAAATCCGTTGAGCTGTTTTTGCGTTCATTCTACATTCATTCTCACAAAATTTCACGTTTATAATATTAGTATAGTAGTAAGTAGGATATGAATATAAAATATACCTGCACAAGCATTCTATTCTTAGTTTTCCATGTGTATCTTCGTACAATGTCTATATTTGTACTAGAACTGCACGGACTCTTTTGTGTAGTAGAAGTGTCTGACTCTTTGGGTTTTATTGTCGACTCCCTGGAAAATACCTTGGATGTTCGACTTTTTTGGCCCAGTGTCGATTGTTTCGGCATGAAACCAAATCCGTCAACTATCAGCTCCACATCAGGTGGCTTAGGTGGCTCCGGTTCAGGCACCTGTTCAGGTTTAGCCTCCTCTACATCACCGCTAGCTTTTTCATCTAAAGCTTCCTCCATATTTGTCTACTGGAAATTTTGAATTTAATTACAAATAAACTTATTTTTTTTATTAATTACTAAAAATTTTGCATCCTAATTTTTTTATGTCATTTTGCAAACCAAAAGCGATTTGACGGATCCTAACCAAATCGATTGTATCGATTTTTTTTTAAATTAGGATTCAAAAAAGTTTTAATTCAATTAGGTTGAAGCAATGGTACCTATTGGTATGCACTCGCATATAAGTTTAGGAGCGCTACTTTTTAAGGACTTGCTAGAAGATATGAGTTTTTAATGAAAAATAAAATTCCATACTTCTTCAGGTTGAGATTTCATCATTTTCCCCTAATTTAATTTATTATAGATTTAATCCTTATGATTGATCCTATCCATTAATGCCACAAATGTACAGGCACAGTTTGTTATTTTATTCAGTTTGATTCTAATGTATGGCAAACATTTTTCAAAAATTTTTGGATTTTTAAAGGATTTTTTTCACTTGAGGGTATAGAATTAATTTGCTAATATATTTCCAATATTTAGAGTACTTTACCTCCAAGTGCGGTTAAAAATGTATAATTATAAAACATAGGCTGCATCGAATTGGGTTATGTTGATAAAAAAGAAGTGGTTAGTTTAGTTTTTTAATTCTCTTATAAATACAATCAAACATTATAAATAAGTAGAAAACCATAATTCGTCCACATCACTTATAATTTATGATTCATGAATATGTTCTACAGAGCTCATTCTAAAATATTTCAAATTGATTGTCATTTTTCAAACCCAAAAAACTTTGACCGCTTGCTTATCAAGTTCAATGGAATCTGTCTTCCATTTTTCTGATTCATGAAAAATGTCACTCATCTCTTCGATGTATCCAACTTCCTTACATGGCGACGGTGGAATGATACTTATGATCGGTATACCAATCTCTTGAAACGAACTCATCGATGAAAATCCGCTTTCATCTTCTATAAAATTTGACGTGTTATTTATGTCAATTTTTTTATCAACTACAACTTTTGATGATTTGTTTGCGACTGTATCACCGTTTACCGGAACACTGTTTTGCTCTTTTTCGTGTTTCGCAACCTCGATAAAGTCGTTACCCAAACTATAAGTGAGTGGAGACGGTGTCAAAATAAAGTGATCTAAAGAATTGAAATCTTTAACATCGACGAATTTGTTCGGTGTCCCGTGGTAGGCATCAGAATCGTCATAGACGGTGTTCAGAGCTAAATTATTAGTTTTTTCTGAAATATTTTCCTCGATCAAGTTTATATTTGTATTTGAGGATCCTTTATTTGTTTGAACATTTTCTATATTAGTATCGTTTATGCAGTTAGAAGAGAGGTCGGGGAGTTTTGTGCTGAGTACTGTGTTGGCAAGAGTGATCAACCTCGACATTTCTTCTGTAATCTTATGCGTTGCTTCTGATTCGGAAGATAACGATAATTTTGATTGTGACCTGTAAATTTACGTAAATATAATATAATTAAACGAATTAATTTTTAAATATCATTACAAATTTTTCACTTGTTATTTGATAGTGATATTGTTTTTTTTTTTCTTACCATAAACTATTGCAGTTTTTTATCCCGTTAACATTACTAATTGACTTGCTGATTTTCCGAGAGTTAATTTTCTTGACTGGCGTCAAGGAATATTCCAGGTGCTTATTAACATGTATGACAGATAGCGAGCGCGGCAGCTCCGCAGATTTGAGAGATTTCAACGAAGTCTTTGGACAAACAGTCTCCTGCTGCAGTTGCGATGTGTTTGATTGGCATTCTATATGCTCTTTTACTTTGTTCAGGAAAGTCACGATCTGTTGAAGTAAAGCTATGTGCATCTGTCTATTCGCCTCAGTCTGAAAATAATCCACATTTTTAATACACAAATACACGATTTGTAAAATTTTATAAATAAAAAATAAGGACATCGCCAGCAGGCCAAGCGAAATTAAATGTTCGCATTGCATTAATCGCAAAACACCATTACGCAACGCAATCCACATAAAAAATGGTTTTTTATACATAATTAAATATGAATATGAAGTAAATCAATCAACAATTTTTTTATAACTATTATAGCCTGAGAAAATAAGAAAAATCAGGGGAAATAAATCGTGTAGTTTTGAAAATTGGTAGAATTATACTTTACGGTATCCAGATCAACATACTAAAAGTCCTCAAGGGTGGGGGTTGTGCTAAGGGTGTAAGGGGGGGTTGAAGGTACCTTTTTTGAGGTTTTTGCTCATATCGCGAATATCTGTAGGAATAGCATTATGATTACTTCTGACAAAAGTTTTTACATGAAATTGTCTACAAATTTAGATATATTCATTTTTACTCTACGATCAATACTTTAGGGACTACAGGCTGTGTAAGTTTACAGATATATAAAAATAGATGATTTCAGCAAACGGTGTCGTTTTTTTTTTCGGTGTTATTTATCGCCATTTTTAGTTTAGAATAAGCAAGCTTAGTCATTGGCCTACCCAACATAAAAAAACCCCATGAAGATCCATGGAGAATTCTAAACAAAAAAGATGATAATGTAAACAAGGTCCGAGGGTTCAAGATACCGTGTGCCCTTAAGCAACGAAGGGCGTCAGCGGGTCGTGGATGGTGAGGTTGAGGTCCATGCATACCACTGAGGCTGAATCGACGTCTTTTCTACTGCATATACAAACAGGCCAAGATTTATAGCTCAAAAATGGGTTCGATCCGCAAAAAATCCTGCTATTTGATTTTTCGATTGGATTATGTCAGAGACTGTCTCCCAAGTATAAATCCAAGTTTGTGTCGCTTGAAACCGCGAGCATTAGCCGCTATCTTGAGAAACGCCTTTTTGCAAATATCTCGGCAACGGTGAGTTTTACGTTAAAAATTGTAAGAATCTTTTTTGTAGAGAATAAAGTTTCCCATCGTTTTTATTTGAAACGTTTTTCTCTACTGTTAATATTTGCCGATATATGGTCGATTAAAAAAACCAAATTTTTGTTTTTGAAAAATATTTCGATAAATTTTAGAAATACGAAAAAAATGTGATAATCAAAGTTGTAGAGCATAAATTTTTCTATAATTTTTGTAGGAAACTTTTTTTTGTAAAATCAATAGTTGCTGAGCTCTACCGCAATTAATAGTAAAGCAAAATAAAAGAAAATCTTTTTTTTTTAAATTACCGAAAAAAAAATTACCAAAAAAAATTTTATGCCGCAATTTCAAATGGGAAACTTATATTTTATATTTCTGTCTTGTGTTGCTTTTCATAAAAGTTGCCGTAGCTGTTTTTTTTTTACCGGACGGAAACTTTAATTGCCGTAGAGCTTAGCAACTATTGATTTTACAAAAAAAAGTTTCCTACAAAAAGTATAGAAAAATTTATGCTCTACAACTTTGATTATGACATTTTTTTCGTATTTCTAAAATTTATCGAAATATTTTTCAAAAACAAAAATTTGGTTTTTTTAATCGACCATATATCGGCAAATATTAACAGTAGAGAAAAACGTTTCAAATAAAAACGATGGGAAGCTTTATTCTCTACAAAAAAGATTCTTACAATTTTTAACGTAAAACTCACCGTTGCCGAGATATTTGCAAAAAGGCGTTTCTCAAGATGGCGGCTAACGCTCGCGGTTTCAAGCGACACAAACTTGGATTTATACTTGGGAGACAGTCTCTGACATAATCCAATCGAAAAATCAAATAGCAGGATTTTTTGCGGATCGAACCCATTTTTGAGCTATAAATCTTGGCCTGTTTGTATATGCAGTAGAAAAGACGTCGATTCAGCCTCAGTGGTATGCATGGACCTCAACCTCACCATCCACGACCCGCTGACGCCCTTCGTTGCTTAAGGGCACACGGTATCTTGAACCCTCGGACCTTGTTTACATTATCATTTTTTTTGTTTAGAATTCTCCATGGATCTTCATGGGGTTTTTTTATGTTGGGTAGGCCGATGACTAAGCTTGCTTATTCTAAACTAAAAATGGCGATAAATAACGCCGAAAAAAAAAACGACACCGTTTGCTGAAATCGTCTATTTTTATATATCTGTAAACTTACACAGCCTGTAGTCCCTAAAGTATTGATCGTAGAGTAAAAATGAATATATCTAAATTTGTAGACAATTTCATGTAGAAACTTTTGTCAGAAGTAATCATAATGCTATTCCTACAGATATTCGCGATATGAGCAAAAACCCCAAAAAAGGTACCTTCAACCCCCCCTTACACCCTTAGCACAACCCCCACCCTTGAGGACTTTTAGTATGTTAATCTGGATACCGTAAAGTATAATTCTGCCAATTTTCAAAACTACACGATTTATTTCCCCTGATTGGCGATATTTGGCTTAATTTGCCTTGGTTATTATCTAAAATCAGGGGTAATAATTCGAGACACCGCCGTGCTGAGATTGACGCAGCCGCAAAAACTAGGCAGGAAGAATAGAACAACAAAATGAAAGTTTTTTGGAGTTCTTGTGACGAAAATATCTTTGATTCCACTTTCCCTTTTTCTAGCTTGACATGGAATATTTGCTGGTGATGATAGAACTACAAAATCCACATCTTCCCCAAATTGACTCTGTTAAATTACACCGCCTGTAGCTACCAAAGTATTGATAGTAGAGTAAAAACTAATATCCAAATTTGTAGAAAATTTTATGTAAAAACTTTTGTCAGAAGTAATCATAATGCTATTCCTACAGATATTCGCGATATGAGCAAAAACCTGAAAAAGGTACCTTCCAACCCCCCACCCTTAAGGACTTTTAGTATGTTTATCTGGATACTGTAAGGTATATAATATAACTGTATATGCCAATTTACAAAACTACACGAATTATTGCCCCTAATTGCCCATAAACAGCTTAATTTGATTTAACTATAGCGTCTATAGTCTATAGCCGATATAGGAGCTTACAAAGTATAGTCGTATATCGGCTTAAGTCTTAATACCTGTGACAATTGCCATCTTAAAGTTTCAACTTCTGTGTTCAAAGCGTTGACTTCCATACGCCTAATATCTGACCCCTTAGTCGTCTCTATGTGGGGGGCCTTGGCAACATTCTGTTTCGTGTTATTATTTTCGGAAAATTGAGAAGACAGCTCAACACTCTCTGGAACCTGCAAAAAATACATTAACAACATGTAACAATGGGAAACTATGTCGCACAACAGTTAAAGCGTTATTAAATTCTCTTTTTAAGGCGGAAGCAGCCGAATGACGCACGCAAAAAATAATGTCACCCAAGATTAGGTTTCTAAAATGATTTCTATATTTTCGATCGTGGGACGCCGTATTTTCATGTATTCAAATTCAAATAAGAAATTGGATTTTGTATATTTTGTAAAATCCACATCATGACCTATATTGTCAGTCAGTTCGCAGTCATAAATTGGACAGCCTCCATAATAAAACATCTGTGAAATAATAGCTTTTGTGTTTCGGTAAGAGAGTTACTTAAAACTGTATAGTAGAATTTCATATTCTCTTTTAACACCCCAAGCTTACGCGGATCCCTTAATACAGATTTTATACAGCTAAAGCTGTATTAAAATAACTCGAAAATCCTTTTATAAAGATAAAAGCATATTCTCTTTTTATACGTCTTTAAAAATACCGTCAGCCAGCGCTGCCTCTTTATAGTAATATTACAAAGAGAGAAGATTTATGTTTGTAATGAATGAAAAACTATTGTCACATGTTTGTGCGCGATGAACTCTTAAACTACTGAACCGATTTTGATAAAACTTCGTAACTACGTGAATTTTGGTCTAACTTAAAAGATAGGATATATAAATTTCACCCCGGGCGAAGACGGGAGCGTGTCGCTAGTATTAATATAAGTTATAGTATTAATATTTCGATATATTTTCTTTACAAATATTGGTGTGACCATATACGCAGCAGCTATAATATCTATTTCTATGACGTCACCAACGTATATCTTAATATATATTATATAGCACGGTACAAAGCATTATGTAGTATGGTTTAAAAAATAAAATAACATCTCTTTGTTATCGGTTAGTTAGAGAAACTTTTACAATAAGAGGTTGCGCAAAAAGAAATGAGTCAAATAAGTTAGAGTCTCGCGAGTCGTAATTAAACATTGTACTACAAAAAGCGAACACATGTAGGTGTAACTGGATGACAATGTCACAGTCATCCCACGTTTTTATCTATATCATTGTGCTTATTGACCTCACGAGAACAATGCAAAAAAATTGCACTCTACCGTTACAGCAACGGTAACGTTTTTAAACCTCATTAGAGTTTACGTTAGAGTCTTATCGAGAAATCATTAAACAACAATTGATATAAAATGGGAAAATTCCCATTTTAATTTGAGAATACATTACTCAAGTAGAAACTAAGTATATAAATCTTTCTTTCTTCATGCATTGTCTAGATTAAATCGTTTGATTTATAATCACGTACATGTCCTTTATACTTAACAACAGAGAGATAAAATCTAATCGCTTGACATCGATATCATTATCACCATTGTCATCATCGTCACTATCAACATTGGCAGACAACGTTATGCTCAAATGTACTTTAGTAGTCTTCAGCGGTAAGCTTAATGTTAATATGATAAAACTTCAATTATGTAAGATTTCGAGATAAATTCCGGCGAGTCTAGTAACTCAAGCTAATAGGACTAATAGGAGGAGGTTAATAGATTAAATATCATTCGGTTTACGGACAGGTCGGTTCATGTGAACACAGAGTTGCAGGGTGCTGGGTCGCTTTGGATTTCTCATGTCGCGTAATCAACGATCTGGAACGGTAAACGATAACGTGTGTGATCAAGGCTACTGGGCTTGTCTCAATTTACATAAAAATCGCTATCTATAAAAGAACGCTACAACAGAAGAATATACTCGTAAATTCATTTGATTAAAAAATTGAAAGTCCCACAAATTTTAATAGATTTAATGAGGGCCGATAGTAGGTAATTTTTCAACCGAGTAGCAAAAAAATTTTTTTTAATGTTTTTACCTCAGAACTTTTGACTGGGTGAAACAATTTTGATGATTCTTTCTTTATTTGAGAGCTGGTGCTTCCCATGTGGTCCCATTTTTATTTGGTCAAGTTCTGAAAATGGCATCCATGGAAAACGTCGTTTTCTTTGAAGTCGGTTTTTTAACCTATAGTAACAACTTTGTATAACACTGCTTACTTATATATACCTATCAATAGTTATGTAAATAGTGTTAGTACATTCGAAATGTTACCTAAATGAAATAATATCCCTTCTTACCCGTGGTACTACCGGGTAGTAACAAGGGGATTATTTTTTGCCCGTAGTACTACTATGCTGATCCCTATAGGTACTGGCAAAGTACATCTCTTGGCAAGTTATTTAATAAAATAGCCTATTTAATTAAGATTTCAGTAAGGATAGGTGCTTTTTTGAAAATTTCTTAAATAATATTTTCAAAAAAGCACCTAACGTCATGCATAGCACGTGCAAACTTAAAAAAAAAAACTGTTGATGAAAAATTAAGACCTACTTAGCCAAGTTCAATTAGTATAATTTTCACTGAGGTTACGTAAACTGTGACTCATTGGATCAAAAATATAAACCGGGCCAAATGCAATGGTCGTTGGATTTTTTCGCTGTCGTAGTGGGTGCGGTGTAGTGTTTGAATTGGGCGGATTGGAGCTGTGGTGAGGCAAGCCCGTCATGCACAGTCGGCGACGCGTGACGCCGGCATCCGGCCGGAGCCCTCGGAAGCATTAACGAATAACGATCGCCCTACACCCGCCTCGGAACTATACGATGACAACAACCTCTATCAATATTAATAATAAGTCTGTAAGGGTTGGTCATGGAGTAAGTTACTTTGTTTACAGATATCGTGTTTATAGGATCTATACATGATACTAATTGACCATTTTTAGATTTTTTTTCTGTATGTATGTATGTATGTATGTATGTATGTATGTATGTATGTATGTATGTATGTATGTATGTATGTATGTATGTATGTATGTATGTATGTATGTATGTATGTATGTATGTATGTATGTATGTATGTATGTATGTATGTATGTATGTATGTATGTATGTATGTATGTATGTATGTATGTATGTATGTATGTATGTATGTATGTATGTATGTATGTATGTATGTATGTATGTATGTATGTATGTATGTATGTATGTATGTATGTATGTATGTATGTATGTATGTATGTATGTATGTATGTATGTATGTATGTATGTATGTATGTATGTATGTATGTATGTATGTATGTATGTATGTATGTATGTATGTATGTATGTATGTATGTATGTATGTATGTATGTATGTATGTATGTATGTATGTATGTATGTATGTATGTATGTATGTATGTATGTATGTATGTATGTATGTATGTATGTATGTATGTATGTATGTATGACAGGACACAGGATAGGCTATTTTTTTCTTTTTCAACGCGGACGAAGTGGCGGCATATTTATGACCAATACCTTTGTTTGCATCGATGTTTTTAATAATATATGCTTTTTACTATTAATTCATATCACGCAGCCAGCACGCCTATTATGATGTGAACGTTCCATTGTGAGATGCAATACAAATTAAACATGACAAAAGCTCTTGATAAAAAAAGATAAAAAGAAAAGAAGAAAAAAGAAAGAAATATTTTATTTGACTCGTAGGTTTTCATAAAACAATTATGTTTATACATTGTACCCTATATTCAAATTCAAATTTAAATATTTTTTTCAGACAAATATTCCATAGTACCTATTAGTAAAAATTATGTTATGTCAGACCCATTAAATTGTATACCTTTTAACGCCAATGTTATTATTATAAATTGACAAAAACTATCTCTCTCTTGGTAATGTTTTAGTCAGAAAAGCAAACTCTTCAACCTACATACGTTACCTATATGTAGGTATATCTTTATTGCCTATAATAGACTTGATTGTGCCACGTAATATTTAAAATCCAACACGATTCTCTACGGGCCCATATTAATTATGCCAATCAGGTACGTTGTGCGTGTCGCCCGATACAACATCAATGCAGGTAGGTTCCTATATTTTATAGGGATCCGGTATTGTATCCACTAACTAAATGATGAAGCCAAGCATAATTACTACAGAGAATTTTCTTCTGAACTAAATTACTACTCTTATTTCTTTTTTAAAATAGGTTCAGTATCACCTACTGACTCTAAATGGACAAAATCCTTACAAATTAGGCGGGCGGAAGTGCCGCCATTTTGACAAAAACCGTTTCGGCCTATATCTCTGTAACCGTATACTTGAGGTCAAAAATGGTAATAACCTTTATTGTAGATAAATAAATGTCCTATCTTTTTTGTTTAATAACTTTTTTTCTATAACTTACCGTTTACCATTTTGATACTTTTTGATAAAAGCCGAAACTGTTTTTATCAAAATGGCGGCACTTCCGCCCGCCTAATTTGTAAGGATTTTGTGCTTGTCTTGTCTCCCTTATCAATACTAATAATAAATCTGTAAGTGTAGGTATTGTGTGTAGGTATGTATGTTCCTCGATAACTCTTAAACGAATTAACAGATTTTCATGAAACTTGGTACTTAGATAAACATTTAGACGTACAGGACACAGGATAGGCTTACTTTACACCCTCCGTAACTCTGGAACCGTTCTCTATAGCAAGATTATGTTGTAGACTATTTTTGTTCGCAATTCAATGTAGATTATTCTTTTCCTTTGCACTTTTGCGCTAAACTGCATAGTTTTCGAAATATTTAAGATAAAATCCAAATTCTCTCCCCCCTTCCCAACCGAACCCGATGCTAAAAATGGTGTAACTTTTTACCAAACAATAAGTGGACTGTATAGAACAATTTCGAGCTGGAATGATACTTTTACTTTGAATGTTGGGGTTTGGTCGTTTTTTGAGCTAATTGCACCATACTATAAGGTCGGCAGCTCGTTTACAGCAACTGAGGCGTTGCTTGTATTACTTAATATGCGCATGTAGCCTCCTACCAACAAGTGGACAGTCAGCCTGTTAGACTATAGATAAAAAGTTTGTCTGACTTTAGATACACTTGCCTGGGTCGAAAAACACTTGAGATACCTAATTTACACGTGAAAAACGTTGGTGAACACGAACATTATGATAACTGATCAACTTCAGGAAAAGAATGATGAGAAGTTGCCTAATTGTAGATACGTATATGGTATGTACCAGTACAAAATATATTATCAGCAATAATCAAGTTCACACATATTATTAAAATTAATGAATTCGCCCGGTGTAATAGGGCCTGAATCTTATTTGTTAAAGTTTGAAAAGAAAATTAAGTTAAAAAAGTTTTTCAACTTTGGCTTTAAAGGTGTTCAGATAGAGTGAATAGGCACTGAGTCATCCCGGATCCAGACAATTTGAAATTACAACACAGGTGGTGATCAACGAAGTGGAACTCCTTAACATGTGATGGTAGAAACATGTTCACGCACGCCTTGGCATGGTTGGAATAAATCCAAGGTCAACGACATCCCTCACACCAATGTTTCACATGAATACCTACCATTTTATAATCGCTGCCATCTTAACATGATTGTAGGTACATCTTTCGAAAGAGAAGCGTTACATAACAGAGCATTTAGTACTGTGAAAGTAATGTCTAGCAGCGTAGCTTCAAGCTTCACTAATAATCTAGACTACTAAGTTAATTGCTGACGGGTCCACCGTATAGTCTAATGACGAATAAATACTCTGGTTATGCGATTTGTGTAATACTATTGCTTATTATTATTTTGATCTAGCTTTACTTAAAGCAAACGACGAGCCCGTTGGACGAGTGGCAAGGGTGCTTGCCTACCGTCTCAGGGGCCCGGGTTCGATTCCTGGCGGGGTCAACTTTGGAAATTTTAATATAATTTTCAAAATTGACTGGTCTGGATTTGAAAAGTAGTGGTAGTAGGGCACACTGCGTTTCGCAGTCATTTTTGCAACCCGTCTGGCGGCAGTAACCACCACCTTACAGAATACCACCGTGAAATAAATAAAATAAATAAATGAAATGTGCTGCTGTGTTTCGGTGAATGAGTAAGGGATGCCAGAGCCCATTACCCCATCCCTCTCTTATCCCTTATCCTTACTCCATCTATGGTCGGCAGCGCATTTGTAGCACTTATGGCGTTGCTTGTGTTAGGCGACGGTAGCCACCTGCCATCAAGTGAACCGTCAGCCTGTCTTAACATAAAAAAAGGCAAAATAAAAATATAGGTAATATTTTTCTTTTACGCTAAAAACATCAGAAATATCTTTATGTTACGCAAGTTACTTTTCGTTGCTTACGCCGATGTAAGACACTATGAAGTTGGTTTCGAATGGGAGTGTTAATATTGTTTTCTTATATTAATACTTACTCGTAAACCTATATTTATGACGTGATATAAGCATAAATATAGGTTGAAGTCTTGCTTGTGTTATAGGCGACGTTAGCCTGTGAAATCAATTTCCAAAACTGTCTGGAAAAAAATTGTGTGTGTCAGCTCCGACACACGACTGTAGTTTACTAATTACGAACGATTATAAAATCGAACACGTCGAAAGAACAAATGTTCTTTTTTTTTAAATAATATTGTTTATATGGCGCAATATCTCTCTCTACAGATATTCTAGAATATTCAAAAAAATAGAACGTAACTATAACGCATAAATATAACGCATTCGTGTAACAATTTTGATTTTACTCATATAAATTTTCATACAATCGATTCTTAAGGAGTAAACTCCAAAAAGCGTAAAATAGCCAAATCAAAACATGGATGTTAGCCAAAATCAAAAAGCTCACTATGGTTTCAAATACTATGTAGGTATATAAAATGAACGATGTGTATTTAGTATGCAAATATCAAATAACCGTACACGTCTTGTATTGTAACAGAATACTATCACCGATCGATGACATTCGATGCGAGGGTTCTGCAAGGATAAAGATTGAGTACTACGGATTTGCTCTGAAAAACTAATGTGGAATATAATACAATAATGAACTTAGAAACTTAAGCCGAATAGAGAAGAGACCTTGTTATTTGAAACGAAAATTCGAACCAGTCAAATGTGAAAGGCGCTGCTGACAATCGTAAGGAAAGGCAATTTGAAAAAATATATATGAGGAAGACTCCTTTCATGGTCTATCTCCCTTATTTTTAGTACTTATGGTCTCAGTTAGAGACTCTATGATAAACATAGACTATGTTATTAGGTTAAGCGCCTCTTTCACAAACGTCAAGTAGGCCAAACTGTCATATAAAGTCACCGGTAACCGGGGATAATGGTGCTGATATACCTTTGTTTGTACGGTAAACGTCCCAAACATTAAATGGAAAATAATAATAAAAAAATCGGCTATCGAATGATGCAGTAAACCGAGTGCATAATTCAATATAACAGAAAATGATTTCTAAAAGTAACTAATCATCACTTTACATGTAGTTTGTGAAAGAGGCCCTTAAAATTAATATATTTTTTTTATACTTAGTGTAGGTTAGTAATTTTTGTTGGGAAATAAAGGAACACAGTTTTAGATGTAATCATTTTGAATTCATTAAATTGTGCTAGGTATATATTTCATTTTTAGTTCTATCTTTGTTATGATGCAAGTTAGAACAGGTGTAAGACAATAAAAAAAATAGATAAAAACTTTTTATTTATGTTTGCAGTAATTTTAATTTATTTGAATTAATAGAAATTCACCTTTACGATAGTTTTAACATATATATTTTTTAAATTTGATATAAATAGATGATAAATATTCTATCAGACGTATTGTATATTCAAAGCGATTATTCGAACGTTTACCTTAATCACCGAGGTATGAAAATTAATTTTATGTGTGCTACGTCTACGTTATGCACGCATACAGAAATATACTAATGGTGATTTTTAACTGTGTTTACGTTCTGGGTATTAAGGAAAACATTATAAAATTACAGTGAATTTAATAGACTTTCAAGCGGTTTGCGAAATAAATGTCATCAATACTAATAATAAATCTGTAAGGGTTGGTCATGGAGTAAGTTACTTTGTTTTTAGAGATATCGTATTTATAGGCTAGATACATGATACTGAAACTAAATTGACCATTTTTAGAATTTTTTTCTGTATGTATGTATGTAAGTATGTATGTTCCTACATACTCTTAAACGAATCAACTGATTTTCATGAAACTTAGTAGATAAATATTTAGACGTACGGGACACAGGACTTTTTTTTACTTTTTTCTTTTTCAACGCGGATGAAGTCGCGGGGGCCAGCTAGTTCTAAGAAATAAAGCAAGAAATAGAGAAAATACGACCGGAATTGATCAACAGAAATCTTTAGTCAATCAGCAAATATTGCGAGAGCTTGTTTGGTTGGGAAGTATTAATTACGCATCCATCATATAGGACTGATCTTACACCTTCAGAATTTTCAAAAAAAATTGTATACAAAAAATACGAGAAATTTTTTGCCGCGACCTTATTTACACTGTTGTATTACACTGTATTTACACTGTCGATTTTTTTCATAATTTCTCAACTTTATCTGGCACCTATTATAATGAACATTATTCCGTAATTGATAAGAAGTAAATATCGTCTCTTAGCATGATCATAGTATATGTATAGGTATTTTACTTATCAGAATGTTATCTTTATGAAATTGTAAAATCTGAAGTACGTGCCACTAGACCGGCCACTCCTTGGTGATAAAAATCCACATACCTGAAATTCCTTAATTTTTTTTTCATCTTATTTTCTCATACCTAGTTTACTGTTTACTATTACTATATTTACTAGAGAAAAAATTCATATATTTGACAGTAAACTTCCAAGTTAACTCATATTTTTTTAAATAAAACAATTTATTTTTAATAAATCCTTCAGAATTCAGTGGGAAAAGCAAAATTCAGAGATCTGAAACCTTATTAAATAAAACTTGAGTACAAAACTTGCCAGTTATTTTTCTTTGCGGTCAAATTGTGGTCGTAGACACACCGCACATTATCACTGGAGTAGGTACGTGAAATTATCGATTTGTAAGCTCATACGAGTTTCCTAATTAGGATATTAAGTTGATATTGACCTGTTGTCAAGAAGTGTGTATGTCAAGATCGCCTACAAAACGATGCAAGTGCAAAAAATGAGAATTTCAACTTCTTTTAACTGATTCATTAATAATTTATGTTAATACCATATACATACATTTTTTATTATTGTCTTTACATAGTATAAAACAGTGGCTTCCCGCCATCTGTCTCTCTGTATGTACGCTTGGAAGGTTTTTTTAGAAAAAAAAATCCATGCGAAACCGGGTGCGCCGGCTAGTATAAAATATTATCAAAAATTTAATTTAAGTAACAAAAAAAATACAGTTAAAACGTTTGTTTCATTAGCGTTCGACATTCAATAGCGATTTAAAATAATACGAATTGTTCCAAAACAATAAGAAGAATGTTTGTTTGTTTATTTGTTTATGAGGGATGTTGATTGTTGATGCATAACTTTTTTGCATTTCATGATTAAAGTTTTTAATAAGTGAAAAGCAGACTAAATGTTCCAAGTAGGTATTATTCCAAGTAGATATTATTTCATATTAGAAATCTCTTTTAATCATTCATGTATACATAAAACCAACGATTACTCATTACTAGGGCATACTATTCGAGTATTCGAGTATTCGTTTTATTCGAGTATTCGCCTATTTTTACTATTCGAATACTACACAATTAACTATTCGAGTTTTACGAACTTTTCGAATAACAGTTATTTTGTTAAAATGATAGGAAGATTTTTTGATATGCAAACCTAAAACGTGGCAAATGACGAATGTGTCTATTGTACAACTTTATTTTATAAGCTGTCCTGCCTGTGATACTAATTCTGTGACACAAGTCACAATTGCATAGGGAACGCCAGTCGTACCGTACGTAAGGTATAAAGTAATCTTTTTGATTCATGTTAACCAATCACTAAATAAGTTATTACTTCTCGCATGGTTTTTTGCTTTTATAAGTTATAAATGTTATTTTAAGCAAATACCTACCTAATAATTCATGACAGACCTATGTATGAGTTTAAAGAATATTATTGCTTAAACATGTAAGTACTTAAACGTATTTATAATATAAGCTGTATAAATTATGAATACGTATTATATAACGTGCATCAATGACACATAAATGAATAAATATGCGTACACAATACACACAACAGGAATTCAAAGAAAGAATATAATATAAAATAATATAATATAATCTATACTAATATTATAAAGAGGTAAAGTTTGTTTGTATCTTGTGACAAATCACACAAATTGACCTAGTCCCAAATTAAGCCTATTAAGGCTTGCTATGGGTACTAGACGACGATATATACTTCTATAGATAATCGTCGGATATGATAGATTATTCATTATGCTTTTGCTATTATTGCTTGCAGAAAAAGAAAATGAGTGGAAATTTTCCGATTACATGAAAGTAATTGAATCGGTAATCAATGTCCTAAAGGTTAGATGATTTGGCGTAGTCCGTTTTCTTGTTTTTCTAAAAAGTATTCGAATAACTCGTTTTACTCGAATTATTCGAATATTATATAGGCTAGTATTCGTAAAACTCGAATACTGAATTAAGGCGAATAATGCACGCCCTACTCATTACTCAATAATATATCTTGAAAATAAAGGGAGTAATGGATAACAAGCAAACTTCGCGATTTTTATTTTGTGTTTGTTAATTGTAGCTCTTACTCTCTTGAGTCACCTCATTGTTTTGTTGCGAAAAGGTTTTCACACGATTTTATCTTTTAATCAGTGTGCATCAAGAAACCAATAGTATAAAGAGTGATGGCCTTTAGAGTGCAGGTTAAGCCTGCCTCTAGGAGTTTATATTAGACTAGCTGGCGCCCGCGACTTCGTCCGCGTTGAAAAAGAAAAAGTAAGTTCATGAAGTTTCATGAAAATTAGTTAATTAGTTTAAGAGTTATGAAGGAACATACATACTTACATACATACATACATACATACATACATACATACAGAAATAAAAATTCTAAAAATGGTGAATTTAGTTTCAGTATCATGTATAGAGCCTATAAACACGATATCTCTGAAAACAAAGTAAATTACTCCATGACCAACCCTTACAGATTTATTATTAGTATCGATGTAATATAAGAATATAAATTAATTATTAAAGAACCTGTGTCTACTTTAGAACAGGTGTATGTTGAAAAATTAAATGTAACTTTACGTTACGAACGCGCTAGTGTTATCTCATGACCTATCTCCCCTATGTCGAGCTGAGTCGACGACATCCCCTTTGCAAACTGGCTTGGTAGAACATTAAACATAACTACCGGGTGTTATGCAACGACTCTCTATGGCATTTACGTATTACACGGCGTACGAATAAGTCAATGGCGGAGTATGTCTATTTTGTAAAAATATACTTCTTGAATTTTTTGAAGTAAAAATTTTAGCGTGTTGGGCATTTTTGAGAAAAATTGTATATATACCTCAATTTGGTCAAATTGGTTTATACGACAATTGAACCCAAAGGTGTCGTTAGTAAGAAAACTGAAACGTAACCTTCTCTCAGATTTTATAAAGTGGACGAAAATTTACATGTTTATCGATAACATATTTTGTGAATCTTAAAATTAAGCTAGGTCGTATTAGAAATATGGTTCCATCAGTTATCTATCGGTTTCTGCAATTGCAAAGCAGACAGACACGTGCAAAACAAAAGAACGAAAATTTATACGAGACGAAGATTTGTATAATATTTTTTATCAAAAAAAACAAAACGGCTCTACAGGCTGTGTAAGTTTATAGAGAGTTAAGTTGTGTAAAATGCTGTTGTTGGGAACATGTGGATACAGTAGTTCTTCTAATTGCTCTATCATGACCAGGAAATAAAGGAAAGTGGAAATCAAGACATTTTCGTCAACTTCCCAACATCATCATCTAACATAACAGTAACTGTCTGTTAACTTACACAGTCTGTAGCTCCTAAAGTATTGATCGTAGAGTAAAAATGAATATATCCAAATTTGTAGAAAATTTTATGTAGAAACTTTTACCAGAAGTAATCATAACACTATTCGTACAGATATTCACGATATGAGTAAAAACCTGAAAAGGTAAGCGGATTAATTTCCGTCGAGTACTGTGACACAATAATTCTCCATATCGGCGTTTCAGTTTGTATGCTACTTTATTGGGCTTTGTGCAAATATACACCTCTTTAAGACCTTGAACCAGATGGATTGGATTTCACTACCATTTTGTTAATCGTATTGTAATTAGCTTATAATGTAATCCTAACTTAAAATTACAAATCCGAAAGTTAGTTTGTTTGTTTGTTACGCTTTCGCGCTTTAACTATTCAACCGATACTGTACCTTTCATCCAGAAAAAGTAATGTTCCCGACAGATCATATAAAGATGTAAAATTTTAATGTCTGATCAAATAAATTAAATAAATGTTTTAATACCTAAGAAAAACGGGCACGCACTAAGTCGCGGGTAAAAGCTATAGTTATTTGATGTTTATAGTTTATTGTACTGAAGCTAAGCCTATTATTAAATAGTGAAATACCTACTAAATGCGATCATTAGATCGCATTGAATTGCATTTAAATGCAAGCATCTGTTGCTTTGATTTTATATTTTTATTTACCTTCCAATTCTCACATTAACAACGAATGGCGTCTAGAAGCAATTCCTCTGGAAACAATGCCTTTTGGAACACATCTATTCCCTATCTATCTTTCATATCGCGAGAACCCTATCACAATGGTGTACTGTACTTCTTCCGTTTGTTCTGAATTAATGTACCTAAGACTCTTGTAGAATGTACTGTTTGAATAAATGTATTTACTGCATTTAAAACAAGGTAAAAGTTGAAGGTAAAACGTAACATTGTGTCTTATTTAAAACAAAATAAATAATATTACGTATTTATTTTTGTTATCTGTACTGTAAACTTTAAACAAGGAATCTAATATTGTAATGGGAAGAAGGAGGAAATTTTGTGGAAGTACATGCCTCGTTTGTACAAAATTCGGTACAAACGAGACATGTATCGTATTCGCAATAACATACGGGAAAAGGTCGGGATTAGGGGCCTGGCCTACTTAAGTATTACTTAGGAACAGTAACATTTTCAATGATAAAGAGAACTATACTGTCTAAAAATATTGGTAAAACTTCCTGTATAATTTATGTATACAAGCCAGAGAAAGATTCACTTTTAAATTATACAAAAAGGTTATTAAGTCACGCGAAACCTTCTTTCGCGACATCCTCGTACAAATTACTTTTATTATTATTATAATGAGGAACCACACAACATTGAACCTTCGAACGTTGTTCCGTACCGAACACAGACACGATATCACGCAGTGCATCTTTGCATTAATTTACATTACAATTAAGTTGCCGGCAATTCAGGAGAACTACGATAGAAACATCCAATACCTACATTTGTTTCTTCTTATATCAGTGGTAGGTGTGCCCCGTGGGTTCACCTGCCATTTAATTAAAGGACAAAACGTTATAAGTCTTTCATTGGAGGGAAAGTGGTCGGTTTTCGTTTTAGCAATACCCGAAGCGCTAATGATTTCTTTGCGACTTTTTATTGATATTTTTCGACTCGCAAGGATACGTAGCGTGATCAGCTCCAACTCTACTTTTACCAAACTCCTACAATTTTGTCAGATGTGAAAATATACCTAACTAGATATTATATCTAATAATATGCTAGTATAGATTTCGTAGTAAATATACGTACGTGGAACTATCGAATGAAACTCTTATACATTTACTATCATCTCCACAGTGCCATGAACAAACAAAATAATGTTTTATTGCTTCCGTGTCTACCCGGCGTACTTTAACGAGGTTTTTAGCGGAAACTATATTGTTTGAGTGACAACACAGCTTATTACATTTCATGTTATGTGGGGTATAACCAATACATATAAGTAAGTTTAACGCAGTGGTTCGGTGTTTGATATTGAATTACTCTTCAACATACCATATGTGTATTGCAACCCTTTTTATTTTAGCGTTGAGAAATCCTCTTGGATACTCGCCAGTGTACACGGACACTGCGGAATTATGCCGGATTAGTACCGGCTAAACCCAACTTCTAGACTTTCTAACGCGGCCATCTATGGGCGGAATCGCGGGGACGACATCGTGGTTAGGGAGCCCACGATGCTAAATGTGTAGTCACTCGAGCGTCGTGGGGACCTATTGGACTTTGAAGATTAGATGGTAAGAAGAAAAAAAGGTTATATAAAGTTTTTCATTTCACCGGAGAGACGTGGGGTATATACATTGGCAATATCTGATGCGCTCGACTAAATCCAAAAATCCCCTCTTGGGCTCCCCTACCATCGGTGCCTCGCCACTACCAACTAGTGATGTGCCGGATCGTTAAAAATGTAGATCCGCGGATACGGATCTTAACTTTCTTAGTGAATCGATGTCGGTGCGCGTGACCTTGAAACAATAGTTGACGCCCGCCACTTGACGCTTGCATTATACAAGTGCCAAATGTTTGATTTAGGGCATCTTTCACCAACTACAAGTAAGGTTTTGATTAGTTACTTTAGAAATCATTTTCTGTTTTATTGAATTATGCACTCGGCTTACTGCATCATTCGATAGGCGAATTTTTTTTATTATTTTCTTTTTAATTTTTGGGACTTTTACTGTACAAACAAAGGGACCTATATCAGCTCCATTATTCCCGGTTACCGGTGACTTTAAATGACAGATAGCCTACTTGACAGTTGGTGAAAGAGGCGCTTAAATAAAAATAAAAAAATCTGAATGGAATTTAATAGTTTTTCATTGCTACCTAATTACTTATATATAGAATTTCATCTATGAATTAAAAATTAATAAATCCGCCAAAAAGTAACGGATACGGATACGGATATCCGGCACATCACTACTCGCCACATATGTACTGCAACCCTAAGCTACGTAGTTCTATCAGGTAATATGAAAATACCTTATGTCCTCTAATTAATTGTACCCAGTTATTGAAAGTGCGACAAGCACTGAACATTTTGAACGTGGACAAATGAGCATACAATATAATTTTATTTACCGACTGTAGAGGTAGAATCGATGCTTTTTGTTGGCAGACAATAAAAGGCAAATGCATTGTCCACACTAACAATGGATGTATTCGGTAATAAAATAACGTGTGTTGTCTATAATCTTATGTAGGTATCTCGACGAACTAGGTACGTACCTATCTAGAGGCGCGCTGAATTATATTATTCACTAGCTGTTGCACGCGACTTTGTTCGCGTTTTTTAAATATATAACCTATAAAAGATACCTTTCTATGGGGAATATTGAAAATCGGTCAAGTAGTTTTTGAGTTCATTCATTACAAACATAAGAAATACAAATCTTCTATCTTTATAATGTTACTAGTTGGCGCCCGTGTCTTCGTCCGCGTTGAAAAAGAAAAAAGTAGCCTATCCTGTGTCCTGTACGTCTAAATGTTTATCTAAGTATGTACCAAGTTTCATGAAAATTAGTTAATTCGTTTAAGAGTTATGGAGGAACATACATAATACATACATACATACAGAAAAAAATTCAAAAAATAATCAATTTAATTTCATTATCATGCATAGAGCCTATAAACACGATATCTCTGAAAACAAAGTAACTTGCTCCATGACCAACACTTACATATTTATTATTAGTATTGATAGTATAGATGTAAATAACCAGTACTATATGAGGCTAGGCATACGTCTATACCACGAGATTATTACACTCAAATGGTTTTTTAACATTAACTTAATTAACCAACTTAAGTAGTTTAAGCACATTAATAGCTGTAATTACATTAACGCGTTACGGAATTAAGAGAACAGTAAATAGTCTTACATTACGGAATTAGTAAGGAAGTTTCGTTTACTAATTCCCCCCAGAGGTAGATTTGATCTTACTAGCACAGGTGTCAGAACTTGTAACGCAGGTCTTTTATATCAATTAAAATGCAAAAAATTTTATTCAAATAATTTCTTCAATATCCTATCCTTACTAATATTATAAATGTTAATGTGAGTTTGTTTGTTTGTTACGCTTTCACGCAAAAACTACCGAACCGATCACCATGAAATTTTGCATACGCGTTGTCTGGGACACCAGAAAGGACATAGGGTACCTTTCATCCAAAATGCGGACGAAGTCGCGGGCACCAGCTAGTGTACTCATAATATTCTTAGGTCTGGCTGATGGATTGATCTTGGCGTTCTTACCGAAGATGATCAATCAACAAAGGCTTAAAAAACAATTGTTTCATTTTAAACTATGTAACACACATAGAAGTTAAATATTTAGTATTTTCTTTCTTACAAATATATAAAGCTGAAGAGTTTGTTTGTTTGTTTGTTTGTTTGGTTGTATGAGCTAATCTCAGGAACTACTTGGTTCGAATTGAAAAATTCTTTTTGTGTTGGATAGTCTATTTATCGAGGAAGGCTATAGAGAACGCGGACGAAGTCGCGGGCACCAGCTAGTTTAATATAAAAAAGCGATTAATTATTATTAGAAAACTACAAGCGCGAAGGCCACGCGAAAAACCTCGTAAAAATGTAAGGATGCATAAACGCTTTATCTTCGCGCAAAGGAAGGATTACGAATTATCAAAGGTTCTAACATTATAACTGAAGATAAATTACCTAAAATAAACAACAATATAAAGAGCAAACCACTAATTTAAATTTATTGTGTATCTTTTACTACTTAGCATTGGGTGGGAATCTTAAGATTTTTTGTTGCTTTTTTGTATGTGAATTATGAATGGACTCTTAATTAAAGTCTATTCATTTTATTATTAATTGTAAACCATTATAACAAAATCACGTACGATCTCAATTCATAATATAAATAAATTATTAACTTGAGATCGTACATGATTTTTTATGAGATAAAAAGTAGGTAGTGTAAATTCTTTTATAAATGGTTTTCTAAATATAAAATAAATTACATTAAATTCGGTTTAGTATTTTCAGGAAAACTCGCGCACAAAAAAAATATACTCAGAAATATTATATTACTTTAAAAACGCTCTACGATTTATGTTTATGTAACAACAAACCTTCAGATCGAAGTCAAAGACATAGGATAGGGTACGATGTGGATGTTGGAATAAATTGAATTTATTTTATTTTTTATTTAAGTATTTGTGTAAAATATTCTAAGTATATTTTGGTTTTTATATTATTTTGTGATCGGACCAGAGGATTAGCGAGTCTTTATAAAATATGTTCAATAAAAAAAAAAACCGTTCTTTTGCATTTAAGAAGTGTCCTAGAACTAGTCTCTAGAAAAATGTAAGTTTCATCATAGGTACCTAATGTTTTCATACACCGCTATAATAAGTACAAACGAAATCCAAAAATAATTCTGAGATTCCTGATTCGAGCCTGTGTCTGCAGTTTAACTAAGGGAGTTTTTGACTTTTGACCTAACACTACTTCAGATATTACAATTACACGCTGCTTATATTCCTTCCTATTAATTTCTAAATATAAAAACACTAGGTGGTGCTCGCGACTTCGTCCACGTTCTCTATAGCCTATAGCTTATAGCCTTCCTCGATAAATGGACTATCCAACACAAAAAGAATTTTTCAATTCGAACCAGTAGTACCTGAGGTTAGCGCGTACAAACAAACAAACAAATTTTTCAGCTCTATATTTTAGTACAGATTCGCAATAAATAGTTTTCACCTACAAACGAATATACGTTAACATTACATCACTAAACATAGCCATTACAAAAACGTGCCACAAATATTGAATTGTTCGTAAAAACAAGATCACTAAACTAAATGAACATCAAGAATCGATTATTGAACCTCTCGCTTAGTGAGAACGATCCACCAAGAAATAAGGTATATTAGCCACTGCCTTATATATACGAACCCGGACTGATGCCCATAATGAAAGACAAAACACTTTCACTTCATGAATACCTAGCAGCGTTTCTGTTTCCTTAGCATAAAAACTAATTATGTATATTACATAAAAATCTCAAATCAGTATCAGAAAAATTTCGCTTCAGCTTGCAATAAAATTTAATGTTTCATGGACACTTACATTTTCAGTGGGCTTGTTGAAGACTGGACAAAGTTTCAGAGCAGTGTCCTGTCTTGAGCTGGTCAGAGGTGATCTAGTTGTGTATCGGTTGGAAAGCCTTCTGGCGAAGTTACTTTTAAAGTCTTCACATCTCATTATGGACTCAACTGGTCTGGAGAACTCCTCGTCCTGTGTCCCGGTGAACTGGTCCTTCGATTGCGTATACATATTAATGTTTTGCACATATGACAAGACATTATAAACGCCACAATTTCATTGATACGATTTTTACTTGGTCCATAAATAATAAAAAAGTTCGTTCGTGTTCAATTGAATTCAAACAAAACGAGTATCCCTCTTTCTAGCGAGCGTTGCACTGCACTGAACACAGGCTTACCGTAACGATAACGAACATTGAATGAATTTATCTTGATACCTTTCGCTTGACGCCGCCGGCGAAGTCAACCACATTATAAATACTACGTGCGCAAAAGTGCTGCCATCTTTATAATAACTATTTTAACAGTAAAGTTGATCGATGGCTTTTACCTGTGCTTATACTCCACGCGAATTAACATCAGTTAATTCCTGTTGGTTTCAATAGATGGTGCCGATATGTAGATTAGGAAACACCAAAATGTTTTGTAGTTGGAATACTTTAATCAATCAATATACTAATAATAAATCTGTGTGTGTATGTATGCATGTATGTATGATCTTTAAAAGTTTAAAAGTTTTAGAAAGGGTCGCTAGTAATCAATCAATACTAATAATAAATCTGTAAGGGTTGGTCATGGAGTAAGTTACTTTGTTTTCAGAGATATCGTGTTTATAGACTCTATACATCATACTGAAACTAAATTGATGATTTTTAGATTTTTTTTCTGTATGTATGTATGTATGTTCCTCCATAACTCTTAAACGAATTAACTGATTTTTATGAAACTTGGTAGATAAACATTTAGACGTACGGGACACAGGATAGGCTACTTTTTTCTTTTTCAACGCGGACGAAGTCGCGGGCGCCAGCTAGTATTATAAATATGAGAGTTTGTATAATTGGAAGTTTGTTACTCAATCACGCCTTTTTTCCTATGTTTCTGGCAGTTTCTGTCAAAGACTCTGTCAAATATACACCCTACCTATACCCTGTAAAAAACTTTAAAAATGGCATGACATGTCAAAATTCTGGTTTCGTTTACAGCAATATTTTCCGAAATTTCCGATTAAAATTGTTTCATAGTATTTGTAGTGCAGCTGTCTAGTTCCACAAATACCATCAAAATGAATATTAGTGGTCCTCTTTTATTAATGGTTTAATTGGAATGTCGAAGTAACTGTGGTCGCATAATTATTATGGATGACGAATCACCACAATCAGGTAATTGAATGCAGTCTGAAGCAGAGTTTGTGGGAGATTTACTCGTAGTTACGTCGTACTGTGTAATAAATATACAATAATAATATCGCAAATGCGTGAGTTTGTTTGTTACGCGTTCACACATTAACTTACTCACCATGAAATTTTCATGTACAGAAAAGTACATAGGGCACCTTGCATTTAGAAAAAAAAGGAATCAGTACTAGTACTTTTCTTTCCCGAGGGATGAGTTAGAAAATCTAAAACTAAAACGTGCAACGCTTTTGTAAGATCATTCTGTAAAATTTAATATCGTGTCAAATTTCAATTATCAGCAAACTTACTTGGTAAATTGAGGTAAGTTTACTTAGTAAAGAAACGTAAAGTTACTAAATATGAGTTAAGTAAGCAAAGTTTTTACTTTAGTAATGTTTTTAATAGGGTGTTTATAGGCTCTATACGTGATACTGAAACTAAACTTACGATTTTTAGAATTTTTTCTGTATGTATGTATGTAAGTATGTATGTTCCTCCATAACTCTTAAACGAATCAACTGATTTTCATGAAACTTGGTAGATAAACATTTAGACGTACGGGACACAGGATAGGATAGTTTTAATTTGCAAGTGACTAGCTATACCTATACCACATACTATAGACACTAAGATAATTAAAAATTTCCAATTTGTTGCAGATATTTGCACACTGACAGTCCCGCCTCCGATTCTACTAACAGTCAGAGCTATTAAATGTCTAAAGAAAATCCTATTCTAACTGGGTTAGTATTATTGTCACAATTAATTTCTCATTAGAGGTTATTATATCTGTGATAGATATTTTCTGAGAAGACTCCTATGTAATTAGTAGGAGTTACTCCCAATAATTTCAACTGAAATATTTTTGGTAAAATTAATTAAAAATAAATAAGTAGGTGAACACTATTTGAGATGAAAGAGTAGATATATTTAAGTATATATCTATTAATTTATTTTATGACCCATAAATAGGTGCCCGCGTCTTCGCCCGCGTAATTTTGTAAATTATATACTAAAAACCTTTCTCGAGAACCACTCTATCCATTGGTGAAAACCGCATGAAAATTGATGCAGTAGTTTTTAAGTTTATCGCGAACAAACAGACAGACAGACGCGGCGGAGGACTTTGTTTTATAATATGTAGTGTTTAGGGTTGCCCCTAAACCCTAAACACTGCGGACATGGTAATATTGTAATACTTCTTACGGAAATTTCAAGTAGTATTTAAATAAAGTATGCCTATTGATTTTATAAATGTCCTCAGATATTATCTATTAATTATTGAATATCTAATTGAATGTCTATTATTAAAATCGCAGTGACCCACACTGGACTGGACGTTCCAATAAAATGCAGAAAACCCAAGAAGTGCTCCGAGTGAAGTAATATTTTTCTAATGATTTATCATTATTTTTATCCCTATCCCTCATTATTTAGCTCTATCCCTGACATTTTGAAATCATTATTTAGGTATATCTTTTGCCTTTACACCTAAAAGCATTAAGCGTCAAACACATGTCAAACAGATGAATCTATATGTTTAAAAAGATGGATATTGGAAATACCTACTCAAATTTTAACAAATATTGGTTAAAAAAATAAATGAGTTGTCATTGATTATTCGCAAAGCTGTTAATTAAAAGAGAAGACTTACCTAAATACTAACTACTAGCTAGTGCTTGCGACTTCGTCCGCGTTCCCTATAGCCTATAGATAGCCTTCCTCGATAAATGGACTATTTAATACAAAAAGAATTTTTCAATTCAAACCAGTAGTTCCTGAGATTAGCGCATACAACCAAACAAACAAACAAACTACAGCTTTATATATTGGAATAGATGATTACTCGTAAAATTATTACCTAAACTCAAAACATTATTGCACATAATACCCAATATTTCGTATATCGTGCACAGCTTATGTGTTTCTGTACATTAACTTCGCATTTAAACTGAAAATGTTTATTTATGAAATTAAAAGCCAAGTATTTGTTCAATAGGTTGTTGAGATCGAAGAAGGCGAAGGCAGCCTCGCCAGAACCTCCAAGTCCACCTCAAATTAGTCCTGAAAGTAGTTCGAAAATCAGTTCTAATAATTCGAGTCTAGCTGTCGAAACTAAAAGCAGCATAATACCGAAATTGGTGTGTAAACTCGAGTTATGCGATATACTCTGCATAGCCATTGCGTGTGCAGTGCTCTTTATCTTGGTACAAGAAGCAATCATGATTATATCCGAATCCATTAGAGAAGACGAGTGTTAATCTACAGCTATTCTAACGACATTCATTTTATAAGTAAGACATTCAATATTAGATATTCTACTAGTGTAGTGACCAGCCCCCAGCTTCGCCCGGAGTGCAATTTATATATATCCTATCTTTTAAGTTGGACCAAATTACACATAGTTACGAAATTTTATCAAAATCGGTTCAGTAGTTTAGAAGTTCTTCGCGCACAAACATGTGACACGTAATTTTCATATACACATAACATATTGATTTCTAACGCCCCATTTAAAGTTGGTTTTAGTATAAACTAGCTGGCGCCCGCGACTTCGTCCACGTTAAAAAAGTAGCCTATCCTGTGTCCTGTATGTAAATGTTTACCAAGTTTTACCAAGTTTCATAAAAACCAATTAATTCGTTTAATAGTTATGGAGGAACATGTCTACATATTTAGGTACATACCTAACTTACATAACTAAATTGACGAAACATACATACATACATACATACATACATACATACATACATACATACATACATACATACGAGTAACTAAATATAAATGGTCAATTTAGTTTCAGTATCATGTATAGAGCCTATAAATACGATATCTCTGAAAACAAAGTAACTTACTCCATAACCATTTTGATAAAGACACCAGAGACCACCATAAAAATCCGTAAGATAGATAATTTAGTATGACTAGTAGTGATATGGAAATGTTTCTGCGAACCTTTTTTTGCTGACCTTTTAAAGAAATGTAAGCGGATTGTAATTTTATTTCAGACATGAACCGACCAAAGATTGATTATAGACTTCGCGACTCCTGGTTATTTTGCGCACGCGCAAAAAAAACACCGATCGTAGTACCGCCAGAAAACCCTAGATGCTTAAGTCGCACCAGAGAAATATTGAAGATCGAATTATGTGACTTTATATGTATCGCGTTTGTATGTGCAATCATATTTTTTTTGTTGCGGGAATTAATATGCCTTTGCACTAATAGACCTTTGGGAAGTCGATAATTGCTAAACAAAGATATTATTATTTATTTAATATGTTCAAGTAATAATCTGTCAACATATATTATGTACCTAGTTCAACAGTAATGTGTGATTTCACATCCGTCATTTCTTACCTAAATATTCATATAATTTATTTGATTCAAATATTGTATTTACATTCTACAAAAAGTTATTTAATGTGTAACATACAAAATAATCATTAAATTATTATAAAAGATAAAAAGTAGTTTTTTTTTTCATTACTTTTCCAACATCAGTTATGTTGTGCTTTAAAACGCAAACATTTCTAAAAACAAAATCCATCAAAATCGTCTAGGATCATCAAATCTAGGATAAAGCGAATGGAACTCCTATTTGCACAACTAATGAATTTACACTACACACTATATAAAAATATCTCAGATCTGGTGGTATGCCGCTGAGGGGTCTTGCACTTGCAAGCCATCTCTCAAATACTCGAAACAAAGCAATCATTATATGAGTTCTAAAGGTTAAACTATTACAATCAATATTTGAATAACCTTGTCCCATTGAACGACGCCTTTCATCTTGTATTGTTACTATGAAATATTGACTTGCTGTGCGAATATACGTATGACACTTAAACTTACTACACACTCATAATTGTATGCCTTATTCTTTGGCGAATAGAGTTCTTATTGACATTGTTGTATAAAGTAGATACACCGGCGATTGTTGGAGCAACGTGTATATACATAAACATCACACACGCGGTTGCGGTTGTGAGTAACAACGTATGAATGTCTTTATTATGGAGTAACATTTTATTTTTTTGGTTTTCTTTTTATTAAAACAGACTACTAAAATCCATTTGCAGAGCAAAGTTTTTAATAAGTCTAATTAAGATTCTGACGAATTTCTTCCAGTCTGTCCAAAAACGAACTGTATCGAATAACCTAAATATACTGTTTTTAGACACATTAAAATATTTTAGTAGTGATAAACAAGTAAGTAGCCTGTCTGTCGACATCAGTAACCATTCCCTCACAGAAAGCCACCGAAAAATAAAAGCTTCTGTGCTGTTTGCGTTTAGGTGAGCGAATAAGCACAATTTTTTAAGCCTGCTAAGATCTGCAGCCTACTTTCAGAACTAAACGCGTTGCTTGTGTTAATTTAAAAAAAAGATCAAAATTTAATCCACATAAAATTGTCAAAATTAATTAAGGTATTGGAAAAAATATGAAAAGCTTTTGCTGGGCAGTGACCTACATTGAATCATAAAAAGTGGTTATTCTTTGTAGGTCAGTGGCTCGGATACCGACTTGTGACATAATTATTACATCACGGACCCATGCAGTTGGCGAGTATCTGTGTATGGCTTGCTCGCTCCGACTCGTAAAACTGTGTCTTGCGTCTCGCTTTCACCTGAAACTGGTTGTGCAAGGAATATTGTTTACAAAATAACTCATGATTTTTTGGGCAATGCACGCGTGGTTATTGCAATTTGACCACCCGACGTTTAGATTCGTCTTGGAGTTGTTTTGCAACTCAAAGGGCAATTTGATTAATATTCTGAGATTAGTGTGTTCTAGTGCCCTCTATTTTACTCAATATTATAAGTTTCCTTACTGTCAGTAGTCTATATAATATGATACTAAGCGCCTCTTTCACCAACTGTCAAGTAGGCTATCTGTCATTTAAAGTCACCGGTAATCGGGAATAATGGAGCTGATATACCTTTGTTTGTACGGTAAACGTCCCAAACATTAAATAGAAAATAATAATAAAAATTCGGCTATCGAATGATGCAGTAAACCGAGTGCATTATTCAATAAAACAGAAAATGATTTCTAAAAGTAACTAATCAACACCTTACTTGTAGTTGGTGAAAGAGGCCCTAATATTATAAAGAGGAAAGATTTAATTGTTTCTTTGTTTGTTTGCATCAAAGATTTATTGAACAGGTTCCGAAACTACTGGACGGATTAAAAAAATTTTTTCATCTATAGAAAGCTGCTACGTGGACGAAGAGTCGCGTGCAACAGCTAGTACCTAATATAAGTTTACAATTTTTTTTAAATGCGAAAGCAAATTTGTCTGTCTAGTTGTTGCGTTTTAACTTCCATATGCGAATCAAGTAAATTGGTCTACCCAATAAAAAAATATGATTAGTTATCTATCTACTAGCGAACACCCATCTAATCTACTCTCTACCTACTTTAACTTAAAGTAGATTACACACTGTATAGACTTGAATTTCAGGAAAAATGAAAAAACTATCAAACTATTTTACTTATGTTGAATAAATATCATATTATTTTTATATTTTGCCTAATTAAGAAGGAATCCTGCAAATGTTATGTGTGTAACCACTTCTTTATTAATCTTTAGTTTTCATATTCCTATCATTTCTTATTCTTTATCATTCCAACATTCCAATAATAAAGTAATTTTATTTCTTCTATTGTATAAGAACACTAGCTGCTGGCCGCGACATCGTCCGCGTTCGATAAATGGACTATCCAACACAAAAAGAGCTTTTCAATTCAAACCAGTAGTTTCTGAGATTAGCGCGTACAACCAACATTTGAAATCTCTTTGAACATCTTTGAACATTGAACATCTGCATTTGATTCAACAAGCGTGAACAAAACATGAAACCTTATTACGGCTATGGTCAATTGGTAATACATCTATCATTGTGACGGGGTTCGTTGGCGTCTGCCTCAGGGCTCAGATATGGATAAGTGAAGTACGAACATTCGACACTAAGTAGGTTAATGCATGCAAGCACCTGTTGATTTCGCCATTACTTTTACAGTACAATCAATCAACTGTCAGTCTTTTGGTGGAAAGTTAGAGATATTGCGAAACTTCAACAGTTTCAAGTTTCGTTTCCGTAACTTCTTCTTTTTACTCGCTAATTGTGTTTCTGATAGATTAATCAAACAACTATGTTTAATCGGCAAAATAAGATATTTCTATATAAATCGTCAAGTAATAGGTTCCTAACTATAATTTGTGAAGATCTTTTCTTTCAGGCGTTTGACGATCCAAGTTAATGCAGAGAACTTCGACAGGTTCGATCGGTTTGAAATTTGGTGAAACTGTAGTTACTTCGATGGTAACCTTGACCTGACGCTGCAGCATCAAGAAGTCTGCGGGATACCCAACTCCTTAGCAACTTAGAGCAGATATACCTAATGTGTTTGGGCTCATTAAAATGGTCTCAGTGACTGTCGGCGATTATTTTATATTTAACTAGCTGTTGCACGCGACTTCGTTCGCGTAACTATATAAAAAGCCTATATTACTCGCTGATAATATAGCTTTCTATAGGTGAAAGAATTTTGAAAATCGTCCCGTACCCAAGTGACGTATACATATACATACGTATACATACGTATGTATATATATATATATATATATATATATATATATATATATATATATATATATATATATATATATATATATATATATATATATATATATATATATATATATATATATATATAAGTATACATACGTATACATAGACCACGCGACTTTTTTCTAATAATTGCATTTTAAATTTTAAACTCGTGATATCCTTTGAACGGAATGTCTGAATTGAATAATTCAAAAAGTTATATGAAGATATTGAAGCAGTTTTGAATATGAAGTAAAATTTATTTTGTGGCATAGTCAGACATATGCTGTCGCGACACTTTTTGTAGATAATGATGTGTTCTGCAAGTTCGTAGTATAGTTTTCGCAGCGCACGCGATGGAATAAGTAATTTAGATAATATTTTTTACACCTTGGGTTACAGTATTGGAGTTTTAGGATCCCAATTTTTTTTGAAAATAAAATATAACCTATGTTAACGCTGATAATATAGCTTCCCAACAGTGATTTTTTCAATTTTTCAAATCGGTCCAGTAGTTTCGGAGCCTATTCAATGCAAACAAACAAACAAATAAACAAAAAACAAACAAACAAATCTTTCCTCTTTACAACATTAGTATAGATATAATTTAATTTATTTTAAGAATCTAAAATTCCTTTTTTTGTAGATTCTTAAAATAGTAAGCCGACAGAATAACTCAAAAACATGTACGTACGCACCTGCCTTGAAAGTTGTGTAAAATTGTAAAACTGTGGTGAGAGTGTATGGTGATACCACATTTTACTAAAAGATGTCGCTTTTTCGCCAGGTTATATCGCGATATTAAGATCGTCCACGGCCAAATGTATGGTATATTTATTCATCCAACTATGACTGAAAATTAAGAGTCACATGCACTGCTTGGGGAATACAACTGCATCAGTGAACATGCACTTATATTCACCAAAGCAGCGCTTGTGACTCTTAATTTTTAAAAGGGTTGAATGAATGGGCAAGCACCGCCAGCATATTAACATTTTATATATATGTTATGTGCCCGGTGCCGGCCTAACTAAATAAATTGATTAATTTGATTTGATTCAAGTTCAACTAAAAATAAATACTTAAATTTTCTTGTTTTTTTTTTTTATTATTATTTCACTGCGAATAAATGACAAATACGATAGTTTTATAATTTAGAATCTATGTATGTACGGATAAAATTGAATTTGCTTTGCTCAGGCGAGTAGTTGAGTAATATCAAATTTAAGTTTAAGCGGTGCTTAACTGCTTGCTTTATAGGTTTATATTTCTTTATTCTCATTAAAGCTTAAAGCTACTTAAATGAGAAATATAACAAAATACTTAAAAACATTAAACAGGCAGACAAAAGTAACTAAAATTAAACAATATTTGTTCCTCATCTTTAACAATAACACGACAAAACATTTAAACATTTGACATAGTGTTTAAACAGCCTGGATCTGTATTCTCTAAAAAATTTTGCTTGTTTTATATTCAAAGGTAATCTGTTATACTACAGGTAATGAGAATTTTCTTCTGCACTAAATTACTACTCTTATTTCTTTTTTAAAATAGGTTCAGTATCAAGTATTGACCCTAAATGCACAAAATCGGCGGGCGGAAGTGCCGCCATTTTGACAAAAACCGTTTCGGCCTATATCTCTGTAACGGTGTACTTGAGGTCAAAAATGGTAATAACCTTTATTGTATATAAATAAATTTCCTATCTTTTTTGTTTAACAACTTTTTTTCTATAACTAACCGTTTACGACTTATTCTACTATTGCGATTTATTTATTGACACCAATATGGCCATATAAAACAGATATGGCCATAAATTACAACTCTTTTTTTTTTAATAGGTTCAGTATCACGTACTGATACTGACCCTAAATGCACAAAATCCTTACAAATTAGGCGGGCAGAAGTGCCACCATTTTGACAAAAAAACGTTTCGGCCTATATATCCATAACCGTGCACTTGAGGCCCAAAATGGTAATAACCTTTATTAAAGATAAATAAATTTCCTATCTTTTTTGTCTAATATTTTGTTTTCTATCATTTACCGTTTACGACTTATTTGACTTTTACGATTTCTTTATGGCCATTAAACAAATCAAAACAGTCGAATAAGTCGTAAACGGTAAGTAACAGAAAAAAATTAATAAACAAGAAAGATAGGAAATTTATTTATCTACAATAAAGGTTAGTACAATTTTGGGCCTCAAGTGCACGGTTATGGATATATAGGCCGAAACGTTTTTGGTCAAAATGGTGGCACTTCCACCCGCTTAATTTGTAAGGATTTTGTGCATTTAGGGCAAGTACGTGATACTGAACCTATTTAAAAAAGAAAATAGGAGTAGTAATTTAGTGCAATATGGATAAGAGTAACCGGCTTCTCTATTGTCTGTAGTTATCCTCTATGTCTGTATTATTTATTATCCAAATATCCAATTAGAGATCAGTGACGATATTATTTAAAAAAAGAACAATGTTGTTCTTTCGGCGTGTTCGAATTGTAAAAATTTAAATTTTATAATCGAAACTCCAGTCGTGTGTCGGAGCTGACACACACAACTTTTTTTCACATTGGGTCTTTTGGTTACTGTGCGCAGGCAGAAGCAGACTTTACAGTGTGCTATGCCCATTCAAATTATATTGTCGACAAATTTAAATACAGTAAATATTTTAACGGGCAGCCGTCAATTTCCTGCTATGACATAAAGAGTCGGTTGTTAAAAAGACACCGTTCGTTTGTGGTAACATGAACGCAAAAAATGTGTGTCATTCATTCATAGAAGAGTTGGTTATATTTTTGTTGCATCATTTGCTGTTACAATTACGTTTTTAGATTTGAACTTAAATAAATTATAAATTTGTATTATATGTAGTTTTATTCTTGCTTCTTTTTTTAACAAAATCGGAAAGTACTAGTCCGATATCTATTTGACTGTAGATGGTGACCGTCGCCAAAGATGAGGACAGAATAACATCTTTCTTGAAGAAATACCATTAAGGGTTTTCCATTACTCATATTGGTTTCCTCAGCAACTTTGGTACAGTAGGTAGAGGTTAGAAACCAGGTGGCTAAGCAGGTGCTCAGGTGTTTCAATTCCTCTGCGACGTAGGGTTATATAATCTAAGTGTATAAACTTCTGTAAATAAAGTTAAAAATAAAGTCTTATTATGTAATAAAGAAAAACATTTTTTATTATTTAAAAAGTATTAATTTTTTTTTTCAATAATATACATATTCAATAAAACAAAATCCTTTTTCAAAAAATAATTAACCCAAAACTAACTCATAAAGTAAATATTACTATTTAGTTATGTACGAGTAAATGAATATTTTTTTATTCAAGTATTTTTTTCGTGGCATTTGTATTAACGTGTAATTAAAAGGTTACTATTTACCTAACATGTCATGCTATTAATAAATTAGATTAACTTTGACATTACGTCTACAAAATAGATAAACAAAATAATTATATAACAAATAAGTAGAATGAATTCTACAAAATACAAAGTAGAATTACATATTTCGTTCAGTAAATTTAAAATACGTCATTTACATATAGGCTATTAGTCAGTAATTATTATTATTTCAAACTTATACAGTAGATGTACTTATTATAGTAATATTCTTCTCTCAGTTATCATCCTAATTAATTTTAGGTTTAAAACTGATTTTAAATTTATGATATTTGACAGTATAACGCTCAGACAGTAAGTACACAGTAACAAATTTATAAAAATTACACACTGAACTAGTTTTCTGTTTGAAATAATTGTCACAGCTTATGTCACAATTACGAACACATCGTACGGCAATTAGAGTCATTGCAACAAAAGAAGTTACGGTTATGCGATATTGTATAATTTTAGATATAATAATTTTACATATTTCGTTTGCTGACCTTCACTGATGTAACGAATAAAATATCAGAGGTCGTATACCTTTTTACAAGTCTGACTCTAATTTTAAATATTTCTCTAGAAAAAAATGTACCTAAGTACCAATACTAATTTATTTACAGTATAATTTTAACCGTAACCTACGAGTTATATTTTATGGTATGTCTTCTGTCAAATACATTTTTTGGTTAGTCATAAAAAAATTCAAGATGGGTAAGAAGTCAAAAAATATAAAAAATTAGCAATATACGAATTGACATTAACTAAACGCAAAAATAAGTTTAAAAAAATTTCATAAGTTGATCATAAACAAATCTAAAACATAACATAACTTGTGCATAAATAAATGGAAATCATAACTATCTATAGAAAATTTGAAAATAAGTTTGTTGCTCTTATTCCATAATTGATTGATTTTTTCGTAACTTTCTTTGGTTTCATTCAACATACACGAAAAAGTTTATAAAAAAAATACAATTGTGAACAAATTCCCTCACAGGTTAAAATGTTTAACTTATTAAAAAAATATTAAATTATTAAAAAAGTATACATGATTTTGTACCTGCATTGAAAATGTTGTTAACCTCTGATGGAATCGGTGTGTTAACAAATAGTACGTTCACTTTGTTAGAGTCACAGCATCATAATATCAGCAAAGATTCGCAGCACGGAGCTGAAAACCGCCAGTATCATACCAAGCCGCGATCTGTGAACGTGTCTCCAAAACCTCAGTTTCGGCGGAAAAACTATAAAGTGAGTTGAATTTCTTTAATAAATTATAGTGTTTTCGTGTCTCAGCTGTACAAAATAAAGTGTTGAATCTATACATTAAAAAGCACTGCGAAAAAAGTATGCAAAGCGATCATATTTATTTATTTATTTGTTTTACATGAATATTTAAAAATATTTGCATTGAAAATTTAAGTTTTTTTCTAATTTTGATTTGTTTATTTTATTATATTTAACAGACAAGTTTTTTATTTATTTATTGGGGTGCCTTAATTATTTTAATCACAAAAAAAAATTTAAAAGTTATAATTTTTATTTATTTTACTTATATAAGTCGGTAAATATAATGAAAGATTTCATGTCAAATACAAATAAGGACATGTACCTTATTTGTAAATATTAATCTGTTTAAAAAAACCACCCTGCTGATGCTGCTATAGTCGGATGTAGCCACCTCCTATCATGGAGACAGACAGCTCGTTTGCCGCCCCATATCGTGATAAATACTTATTAACAAACTACTTATTAATATTTCTATACATTTCTTATCTCATACACAGAAATTAAAGATCCTTTCTTAAACACTCTTATGTTTTAATTCTACCGGGATTTCTTTTATAATAAAAGTGTTGGACGCAAGTCTAGTGTGGCTCTCAAAAAAAGTGTTTTGAGAAAATTTGTGTTACTGTTAAGTTTTTTAACTGTGTATTTGCATTATTTTCGATTTTTAAACATCAATTTTTTACTACTAATATCTTACTAAACTCTGATGTTTTTTTTAAAGATCACAGAAATTATTGCTCGTAATAAACGTAAAGATCGCAAATAAAGAAGTGTAGGTAAGAAATTCAAAACGATTGTAATTTGTGTTTAAAATATTATTCAAAATATTTTCGTTTAATACGAGTATAAGAAATACGTAGGTGTTAGTGAAAATGACACCTACGTGTAATGAAAATGTTTAGTGAAAACTAAAAGTTAGTAGGTACTAAAAATGATTAATTATTACCTGCTAAAATTATCCTAAAATGATAAAATTACCCATCTGCTTCGTACCCCTCTCATTGAATGAATTTATCCAGAACTAGTTAGTACTACATTTTATTGTGAAAATTTCTTGGACTGTACTTAATGCATAAAAAATGTGTTAGCATCAATAATTCAATAATTCATACTGTATAAATCAAATAATTCATGAGTAGGTACTTAGGTATGCTCTAAAAATAAATGAAACACCGATAAAAGTTTAGTATAAAGTATAATAGCGTATTAGCTTTATGACGACCGTTATAGAACAATAAATATAGCTAAGGAAGGGAAATAAATGTATAAATTAATAATTAAAAATAAGTTTGCTGTTTGATGGTGCTGTGTGGAATGTGTGAAGAAGATGAAGAACTTTTCACTTTTACAAAACATAAAAAGTAATATTGCCTAGTGTCCCGATGGAGAGTAGGTACTTAGGCATTTATCTCAACAAACAAATGGGCCTATATTCTATACTGATTCAGCTATATTTACTGTGGCTGTGGTTATAGTGCGGTTGCTGGTCAAGTCAGTTATTTGCGTTCATAAGGACACGTAATATGAAATTGCATTATGCACGATGACGCATAAGCAAAATTACCTGAGATATTACCTGAGATCGCGTGTCCACGTTTACATATACATCACCTAAATAAATATTAAAAAGTAAAGTTAAAAGTTTTGAATGTTTAAAAACTCAAAATATCTTAATTAAAAAAATGTTAATTATTTGATCAAGACCAAAACATAAATATAACTATATACTGAATACTGACCCTGGATACTATATGATAACTCATTGTCCATGTAGCCCTATCAAGGATTTAAAACATTACCCACCATATTTCATTATAATGTATCCGTTTGTTTATATATGTAAAAGAGCATGATAAGGTTTTTCCCTTTTGGCGACTAAGGACTATCATTGAAAATGACTAGATATAAAAATGACTATAACGTGATATTGTCAAGAAAGAAAGAAAATTGGAGAGGATTATTTACTAAGTATAAAAATGTCGATATTTAAAAAGTCTAAGATGAGCATTGCCTAAGTATAGAAATGCCGACATTTTAAAATAATATCTGAGATTATTATTGACTAAGTACCTATAACATTGCCGACATTTAAAAAAGTCTAAGATGAATATTGACTAAAAACAAAAACAGCATGGTTGCAAATAAAACCTGTTATACGGTTAGCTGTTAAAATCGCATGCATGTGTATGTGTGTGTGTATCTTTATCTATTGCTAAAGTCACTACTAGTTTTAAAATGGTCACTTTCACGTAAAATTCGATAATAATATGTTTACATTTTTAAATATTCTGGCTCATATTTCTATACTTTCTGGCTCATAGACTTTTTACATCTTGACATTTTTAAATGTCGCCATTTTTATATCTCGGCATAAATAGACTTCGACAATTTAATTTTATAAATTCAACATTTTTATACTTTATGAAGGTGATAACAAAACCCTAAATTAATTCTGCCTAAATAATAGAATTCATATTGAAAAGAGGAGAGCAAACATTTACAAAGATACCTTTTTTACTTATACACAGATCCGTTCTTCATAGCGATCAAATCTATATGTAATATAAATAATATATTATGCATGTCTTAAGTATAGTATTGAATGAAACTAAGTTTCGCAAATAGTCTCGGGACTATTTCACAATATTGCTCAGTGTAGTGAGTACCACCGGCTCATAATCAATTTGGAATAAATGAGATTCGAAACTACGAAGTCAATAAGAGTTGACGCAATGTAATTAGAGACAGTTAATAGTAACTGAGAATGAAAAGGCAAATGACTTGCTCATTGAGTTCAGAAACTCAGCTTTATTTCAATATGACGTAAAACGTTTTCGTTTTTGACCCACTAGTTACTAGATCTGACCTAGTAGCTGTTGTCTCTTAGTGCGTAATTAGCTGTGATAAATGTTATCCTCTCAGTGTAGCTTTCATCATAAAAAAAGGCCTTCACAGTATTCAAATTGACGTTTCTTAACCGTCATAACGATTGCAAGTCAGGTTGTGTAAGCATGGTATAATAAAATTATGAGTTAATGAAAGACTGCGTTCCCTGTATCAAAAGAGTATAGAAGCGTGAGTTTAATGTTTGAGGTGAGATGTATCCAAAGAATATAATTGTGTTTGATAAAAAGTACAAAAAACTTATTTTATTTTCTCTGTTAATCTTGTTGGATAGGCGCAAATATGTGGTTAGAACTAGATAACATAGATATTATAATACATCACTTTAGTTTTTACTATAGTTTTGTTAATAAAATGTATTATTATTTCTTCAAATAAAGGTTTCGGTTTCCAAATAACATTTTAATATTTCAATAGTTTTGTATGGCAAAAGATTGTCATTTTTAATAACATATTTAATATTTGTATTCGTTAAAGTCAAACATCCGCATTAAAAAAAGTTACTTAAGTATATATACCTATTTTATATCAAGTTAAGATAAAAAATAGAACAATACAATAGTGTCACTAGGTCAAAAATCAAAACTAGTATCGATATTATCTGCCTACATTATTGTCCCGGCTTAATGCCAGTTCTTAAAGTTATGTAACAATGAAAAAATCATAGCGTTGCAAAAGCGTCTGAACTCTGCGTTAACATTGCCCAATATACCGACACAGTAGGACACAAAGCGGCGAGACTCGCTTTAAACTTAATGATACTTACTATACATAAAAGTAAATATTGCAGAATATTGCGATAGAGGGAAAAATGTTTTAATGACATGTTTCTATTGAGGTCATGTTAACATGCTTAGCACAAAGGGTAACATTTAAAATAATAATAATAAATCTGTAAGGGTCGGTCATGGAGTAATTAACTTTGTTTTTAGAGATATCGTGTTTTTAGGCTCTATACATGATACTGAAACTAATTTGACGATTTTTAGATTTTTTTCTGTATGTATGTATGTTCCTCCATAACTCTTAAACGAATCGACTGATTTTCATAAAACTTGGTAGGTAAACATTTAGACGTACGGGACACAGGAAAGGCTACTTTTTTTTTTTCAACGCGTACGAAGTCCCGGGCGCCAGCTAGTACTAATAATAAATCTGTAAGTGTAGTTACATTGTATGTCGTATGTTACTCCATAACTCATAGGTTGATTTTCATGAAACTTGGTAGATAAACATTTAGACGTACAGGACACAGGATAGGCTACTTTTTTCTTTTTCAACGCGGACGAAGTGGGCAGTGGCTAGTTTAAAATAAAGTCAGCATAAAATAGATATTAAAATATACCCAATTTAAAATGTGATCTTTAGATTTGGTTATCGCCGAATCAAAGTCGATCTTCGGATATTTTTCTATCTTTGACACGAAGTTTTTACAAGAAGGCTTATTCCCCAAAAAGGCGAGCTTACTGTTGTGATTTGTGGCTACAGCAAAACTCGCAATTTTGAGGAGTACCCTGTTCTGTATTACACTTGAAGAGTTGCAAATTCACTCCTTTCTTCTTACTTATTGTGACCTGAAACCAATAGCGATATCAATATAAATTTTGTTATAATTTTTCAAAGATTGCAATACAAAAGTTTTTATAGCAACTACATAACGTATAAATTCAAGCTGAATGTTTTTATAGTACACTAGCTGCTGCCCGCGCCTTCGCCAACGTAACTTTGTAAATTATATACTAAAACCTTCCTCGAGAAACACTATCAATTGGTGAAAACAGCATGAAAATCGGTGCTGTAAATTTTGAGTTTATCGCGAACAGTCAGACAGACAGACGCGGCGGAGGACTTTGTTTTTTATAATATGTAAGTGATAAGTATAGAGCATCTCCTAGTCACGCGACCACTTCATGATGTCACTTGGCAGATATCTGCAGTAACAATATAAATTGATATTCCAAAAATGAACTTGACGTAGATAATTGACAGTTTTTTTTTTATGTTAAGGTCGACAGACAGGCTGACGGTCCACTTGATGGTAGGTGGCTATCGTCGCCAATAACACAAGCAACGCCATAAGTGCTACAAGTGCGCTGCCGACCATAGAAGGATTAAGGATAAGGGATAAGGAAGGGAAGGGGTAATGGGCTCTGACATCCCTTACTAACACACCGAAACACAACAGCACATAATGCTGTTATTTCACGGTGGTATTCTATAAGGTGGTGGTTACTGCCGCCAGACCTCAGTTGAAATTGAATTTTGTTTTGTTGAAATTGAAACAAAACCTTTCAAAGATCTTACGTCATTTGTAAATTATACTCTCCACTTTAATAAGCCATAGAGGGTTTGTCAATAGATTATCTTAATGCAATATTGCGTAGAAAACCACCTAGAAATGCGAAAGTATTACATGTTTTAAGGCGTGATTAAATTAGAACTTAACATAACCGCTGATGTGATTAACGATTCAGATGATGTCAAAAGTTATTACTTGATTATGTAACAGCAGGCTTGAACTAGATTTATACAACTAGCTAGATAGATAGATACACATGTCCCAACACAAGCCTTTATGTTGTCTAATGTTATAAAAATACTTTTTGTTTTATTTTAAAATATCAAGCCTTAAATATCAATTAGTGCTTTAACAAAATCATACTAAAAATATATTTTAATCAACAAAATATATGACATACTTCGATCGAATATTAATATAGACTTACTTTAGTCACTTTTGTTATAATACTCCAAAAGGTTTTCTCTTGCATGATGAAAGATCTAAAGCCCAGACAAAATAAGCTGTAGTTGTGCAGTATTATTAACTTACATACTAAATATTTACTTTGTGGTATGTTTCAGAGAAGTAATAATGTCGAGACGACTGTCGAAGCGTCTGTTGACGCCAGCTGACGATTACAATTGTCCTCTGTCCGTTGAGACTCAAACGATGGCGGCAGAACAGCTTCGGGAAACAGAAAACACGAGGGCACAAGCTCTTGCTTCTTTGAGATGCTGGATGCAACAGAATCCCAAATTCATGGCAATTAGAATGGGTAAGTAAATAAAGTAATTATAAAACAGTCCTCCGTCGCGTCTGTCTGTCTGTCTGTTCGCGATAAACTCAAAAACTACTGCACCGATTTTAGTATATAATTTACAAAGTTACGCGGGTGAAGTCGCGGGCAGTAGTTAGTTATAAATATAATAAATAATTATCGAATTAAATAAAATTATTTAAATAAAGTCGAAATTAAATAGTATAACATTTTAGACAAATCCAAATTAATATTATAAATTCGAAAGTGAGTTTGTTTGTTTGTTATGCTTAAATATTCTATTCTATGACCACGAAAAGTAGGTACTGTTCCCGAGGGATAATCAAATATAATAATAAAAAATTCAACATTGACAAAAATATGTGAGCAATAAATCAATACTAATAATAAATCTGTAAGTGTAGGTATTGTATGTTCCTCCATAACTCTTAAACGAATTAACGCGGACGAAGTCGCAGGCACCAGCTAGTATTGAATAAAAGTTTCAACACGTAAGCAAAAGGGACGTAGACGAAATCACTGGCATATTTCTTGTGTTTCAGACTCAAGTTTCCTTCTTCGATTTCTACGCACAAAGAAGTTCAGTGTGCCCATGGCTCAAGAGGCGATAGAGCGCTACGTACTGCTTCGACAGTCGTGGGGCATCGCTTTCAACCAACTCGACTATAAGCTTCCAGTTATGATGGAACTCCTTAATTTGGGGTAAGAAGCTTTGATTTTATACAATTCGTATCTATTTTGTGTCCAACTGGGCAGTATAAAAATGTATATTATTATTGAATTTTTTGGCTATCTAACCAATTTTCATACCAATTTTGACAATATCCAATGTTGCATTCAATAATTGTTATTTTAAAAGCACAAGTTTCAAAATTCATTAGGATTTTTTTTTATTTATGATAACGGACCTGCTTAGTTTCCAGATGATGGTAAGTGACGGTGTATCTGATGGTACATTATAAATCTTATACAATTTGTCATAACAGCTAGCCGATATTACAAATAACCGATTACTCGTACCGTTACTCGTGGTTAGTGTAAAAAATGTATTGAAGGCTGCAGAACACGTAATGTAATTCTATAACCGTGTGGCAATCGCATTATATAATACGTGGTTGTACAAAAGAACCATTGTCAGTAGTTCAGTAGGTAAAGGTCTAATTACAGAGATATGTGTGTGTTACTGTAGCTGTGGTGCAAAATTTAGAAATGACGTAATAATATTTAATAAGCAACAGTCAACTTATGCAATAAATGGAGCGATCTCAATCTGAGGTGCGCTTGCACGCTAAAAATAACATTCATTCAATACAACACTAGGCGCTTGACCGCGATTTCGTCCGCGCCCCTGATTCTTAAGCGTTGAAAAATAAAAAAATCAATGCCTTACAATTTTAAATAGTAGCTGAGGGAATATTTGAAAATCCGTATTTGTTCGAATCTTATATTTCAAAACACGAATACATTCTTCTGGAGAACACCAATTGGATGAATTGCACATTCAGAATTGATGTAATCGGGAATTTTTTATACTAGTTTATATAGTAGTGACTGAGATACTGCGTTCCGAGATTATAGTCTTCGTGGAGCTAACCATCCCGTCACAGAAGACTTCCGTAAAAAACATGTGCGCTGTTGTATCTACTTGTACCTTAAGTGTACCCTACCATCAGCCTGCCTGTCAACCTTTAAATTATAAATGCATTTGAAAGTTGTTACAACGTTTTCAATAACTGTGTATATAAGACAGTAGGTAAATATCCTTAAAGTCTAAGTTAGTCATAAAATTCTATTTTTCGTTGAAAAATCTAATACGTTTTCTTGTTTCAGATACATATTTGTGAGCCCCTTCAAAGATAAGGGCGGACGTCGTGTGGTCATTTACAGGCCTGGTAGATATACAACTCCCTTCTAGTGTATCATCGGTTCACATTTTTAATACATAATAATTTCATCTCATTATACAATTTATGCACAATACGTATATCAGGGTGGAATCGTGTATTTATTTTTATCTAATATTTCATTTTCTTTATTATTATTTGCTCATTATTATATCATGACTGCTTATTATAACAGATGTAGTAGAAAATTTAAAATCCTTTCGAAGTTTTTTAGTGTAAAATAACTAAATGTCAAAAAACTAACATACCTAGGTATTCAACTATTTTTTTAATCTGGCTGTTAAAACGCTTGCTTTATCATCTGACCTCGAGCCACCTATGAGGAGTCTTTCACAAACGCGTAAGGTATTGCAACATTTCGAGAACTATTGTCTCATTGATGCGTGTACTGTGTACCGTTCATATATTAACTTAAGAGGTTTGGAATTTTCTTTTATTGTATTACCTACACTTGTCTTGTCATAGTAACTTATTAAATAGCAGCGTGTTTTAACACTTTTAACATGATTATATTACATAAATTTATTTCTTTCGAAAACAGCTCTAACGATTTGATTCAAATTGTGTATGTATAGACAAATGTCTACCTATATGGTTGTATTTATATCTACAAAAGTTTTTGTAACCATTTATTGAAGCGCCATCTCATCTAGTTTGTGGTATATTGTCAATCAATCAACCCTCGAAATTGCGCATGCGCGTTCCAATTGATGGCTCCAATACAAATATGTTCGGCTAACATCCAATAATAACCGAGTGTTATAATAGGGATGTGCATGGTAGGTAATATAACAGAATGTAAATATATAATAGAAATTTGGTAAATTGAAAATGCTCTACTATTTCTATAAATCTCTTTTGTCAAGCTCTTTACAAGATGACGCAGTGGCGCTGTCTTTGTATATGTCTTTGAATAGCTCCATTTCAACAAGTGTGACCTATCTAATTGGCACTTTACATCGATAGGTGCATTCGATCCATACAAATACACCAATCAGGACATGTGCCGAGTGATGGGCATCTGTTACGAGACTCTGATGGAAGACGAGGAAACACAAGTTCGGGGCGTAGTGCATTACGCAGACGGTGCCGGTGTCAGTTTCCCACACCTTACACTCTTCACACCAAAGGAGGCAGTACGAATTGTAAAAAATGGAGAGGTAATTTTAATCCGTACTAATATTATAAATGCGAAACTTTGTACGGATGGATGTTTGTTACTCTTTCACGCAAAAACAACTCATCACTATTTTGCATACACGTTGTCTGGGACACCAGAAAGGACATAGGGTACCTTTCATCCAGAACGCGGACGAAGTCGCGGGCACCAGCTAGTGGATATATGAATTTCTCGAGATAGGTTTTTTATTGAGAAAGAGTGGTAGGCAGGCTAATAGTTCACGTAATGATAGGAGCGTGCCTTGCCACAAACAGTTCTAGAAATCTCTTTATTGTTAAAAGCGCGTTTCGCTGTCCCTGGTTTGCGGACTTAAAGACAAAAGAATTGTGATGGGAGCCAAGTGGAAGGAGGCATTTTAGAATCTATGTAGGTACCTAAATAGTTATACAACTCAAAGAGGGAGGGGCGAACTTGGGGCGAACAAAGGAACAAGACAAAAACTCATTAAAATTTTAAAATAAATTAAATATAGGAAATGTTTGATTCAAGAATAAACATTAATATCATTTTTTACATTTAAAATTGTGAGTCTTCATATTAACATCACATGAAAGGACAAAGAAAAGGTATTGCGTTGTGAACAAAGGAATTCGAAATGAAAACACGGATATATATAAATTATGGTTATTAGTTCCTGTGGTTCATTTCCCTTATGATAGCGAGCCATTTTACTCTATTTGCTATTTAATAATGAATTAAGTACGAAAAACAAAAAAAAAATACGAACGCTTCGCGCTTTGCTTACATGCATAACATTTCAGTTACTTAGTTGATTTTTCGAAACAATTCATTTTTTCTTTTTTTTTTTAAATCTCATCATTGTTACGTAACAGGTACCCGCTTCAATATGGTTTCAACGGCTTCCAATAAAATAATCGCATCAGCCAAATAACAATACACAAGCAAATTTGAAAGGTATACATTTAAGAAAACTCACCTGTCTCAAAATTCACATTTATATCAGCTTTTTCAAAAAATATTCTTGCAACGTTCGGTGTCCTGGACGGGCTGGACGCTTGCAGTGCTGAAGTGCACTTCGCGCAGTCGCACCACTGTGTGCAGTCCCCAATCATTTCCCAGGCACCAAATGCAATTTCAATGCAATCAATAGAATATGAGCCTGACGCAAGGTACGAAATGGAAGCACTAGCTGGCTAGGCGTTTAGACTTCGCGCATGCCCTGTGTTCCAGCACGTTGCATTTCATGCTCCTTCGTTTTATGCAGACCTGGTACCATTGCAGTAAAGTTTGCAACTACTGCAAACTAACTTCACAACGAACTTTTGATGCACCCGTAGGCAACGGTAACATATAGTAAAACATACTTTAAAAATTCATAGAATTAAAAATTTATATAAGTAGACAGTTCTGTAAATGATACTTGGAAACTCGAAAAAATCATAATGGTAACAAGATCAAGATATCGATGCGATTTAATCTCAAGCTTAATTAGATTTCAAAATTCGCCCTTACTTTTAGTTTCTTTATAGATTACTTCTTTGAGAGAGATTTATCTGAAGAGCTCTCTTGATGATCTTTGATTCTATAGAGAAAGATTTATGAGCATAAACTGTTGAGGTCTTGAGTATACTTAAAATATAATTCAAGGCGTTTAACTTGTCTAGGACCTGCTGATTATAGAGACGGATTTAGTTCAAAAGATGAAACTATATAATACTCGTATTGTATTAAGCAGACAGATATTGTACGTTTTAGTAAAAATACATTTGTTATCGTCGATATAATTTAATTTGGAAATTTTAATTTAATGTTTGCAATAACCAGTTCACTAGATAGATATATAGAAAAAAATCTTAGTTCGTAACTAGTTACAAAACTTAGTTACGTACGCGGACGAAGGGACATTTTACTTACATGGAACAGCTATCGCACAGAATCTAAAAGGAAAGTTTTTAAAAGAAAAGTTTCAGATTAATTTAAATACACCCGCAATTAAATGCAAAGGAAGGCGCATGTACAATGCATCCATCCATACGCCCCACTCCTTTACCCCCCTATACCCCTGTGCAACTAAAAGTCGATGAAAAATATACATATCTACATATTTTTTTTTTAACTTTAATTTTATATTATACTAGCTGCTGCCCGCGACTTCGCTTGCGTCTAAAAAGTAGATAAAAATCTATTCTCAGACCTACCAAGTGTACATATAAAATTTCATCAAAATCGGTTAAGCCGTTTCGGAGGAGTATGGTAACTGTGACACGAGAATTTTGTATATTAGACTAGCTGGCGCCCGGGACTTCGTCCGCGTTGAAAAAGAAAAAAGTAGCCTTTCCTGTGTCCCGTACGTCTAAATGTCGTTATGTTGTTTAAGACTTATGGAGGAACATTCATACATACGTACATACAGAAAAAAATTCTAAAAATAGTCAAATTAGTTTCAGTATGATGTATAGAGCCTATAAACACGATATCTCTGAAAGCAAAGAAACTTACTCCATGACCAACCCTTACACATTTATTATTAGTATTGATTATGAGGTTTTTCAAAACACAACTCATAGGAAGGTTCTGTGACAGTGTTTTCTATTTATTTATTTTTTTAAATTCAAATATTAAACTAAGCTCGTATTATATCAATACCAATATATAAAGATGAAGAGTTTGTTCGGTTGCAAGTACGCACTAATCTCAGGATCTACTGGTTCCAATTAAAAATTCTTTTTTGTGTTGGATAGTCCATTTATCGAGGAAGGCTATAGGCTATAGAAACGCGGACGAAGTCGCCGTTAAATAAATTTACATGGCTTACGTAGGCACCTTTTTTTAATTAGAGATTGGTTTTCTCTTGGCCAACAACGAGCTGTGTAGCAAAGATGAGGCCTATGATGGAGCGAGCTCACCCAGAAGATGCTTATTCACTCGAACTTTGAAAAGGTTAGGGTTATATGAGCTCGGAAATACAGACGCCGGCAGGGAGTTCCAAACCTTGGCAGTGCGCATTATAAAGGATGTTTCAAAGCGTTTGGTCCGAAAAGGAGGGATTTCGACAAGATGAGGATGGTAACCAGCCGTACGTCTGTATTTCCGATGGATGCAGCTCCTGAGCACATAAACCTTTAGATACATAAAAATGATGTACTAGAGAATTGTAATTCTTCTGGAATCCTAAAGAAAACTCATCCATGGCATATTTTTATCTGTTACGGTGGACTCACAGTAACAATTTCTTTAATTAAAACTTTAATATCTCCATACTATAAATCCATCAACTAAAAATGCAAATCCATCAACTACAAATGTGTTTTTAACTAATTTCTAACTGTAAAAATGTTTAAGTAGACTATAGTATAGATCAGAGATATATCGAAATAATATATTATTTCGATGTAGATAGAGCGATATAACAGTAAAAAAATCACACATACCTACTTGGGTTTTACATTTGTATTAATGGCTAATGCAATTAAAATTGTGAGTTGTTCCATTAATAGAAAGCCAAAAAAAATTAAAGACACCTGCTTAAATCAGATCCGCTATCGTAGACATCTGACCGATTCTGTTTTTCGTTCACATGGACCCCTTGGGTAGAGATAGACTGCTTAGGGTATCTATGAGTTAATTCTTGAGAAAAGTTATAGGCCATTTAATATCACTACGACAGTGATCTAAGCGAAAACGGTTGTGGTGGTTACGTGACACAGTTCGGCTGCCAGACGAAATCAATACCGCCATGCAAAGCTAATGAAGTGTGATATTTTAAAGTGATATGTTCTTGTTTCAGCGCACAATTCCCATGAGACACAAGGAAATCTACGGAGTGAATGTACATCCCACAGTAAAATTTGCGCTCGACTTCGGGATGGCTTTGATATCTGATAAGATTAGAAAACGTGTTCGCCTTTACACAGCACCCGAAGACGTCGAAATCGACAAGAAATTGTTACCCCAAGAGTACGGTGGTATCATGCCTATGAGGGAAATGATCGGTTAGTAATACACAGTGTTATTGTTTTATTTTTAAAAATCAATGGGGTTTATTAGCAGTTTTTCTTCAGGAACCAGGAACTCATTTTTAAAACACAGATATTTACAATATTAGTTTATGTTGTAAAACCAGGTACCTAGTTCAAATATTGTCTATGGCCATTCTACTATGAAATCTAGATACCTTTTATCTGGATTTGTCTATATGTAACGCTTTCGTCCCACTCCTGACCAGTTATGGGATAAAGTCCACCACACAAACAATTGTGAATTGCCAGACATTTCATTGTCTTAAATTCAAGTTAACACTACTTCTAATCTATACTAATATATCAAGCTGAAGAGTATGTTTGTTTGGTTGTACGCGCTTATCTCAGGAATTACTGGTTCGAATTGAAAAATTCTTTTTGTGTTGGATAGTCCATTTATCGAGAAAGGCTTAGGCTATAGAGAACGCGGACGAACTCGCGGGCACCAGCTAGTATGAAATAAAACTGGCTACTCGCCTTGATTGGTAAACTGAATCATGTATACATGGCACGGATATGTATGCCAAATAATGTAGCCGCTACGAGTACATTTAAAAATTGGTAAATTTTCCATCAAAAGCACACACACATTTTTTTTTCCGCATCTACATTTACAGATTTGTGGAGAGAGGAGTTGGCGAAGAAACGCGACATATTGCTGTTGAACGACAAAATGGCTGTTCGTTTGGAGCTGTACAGCGAAGCCGCTCGCGAAGGCGCGGTGTCAGCGTTGCGTGCTGGGCCCAACACTTGCGCAGGCGCAGACGCAGTTGGCGACGCCATGCGCGGTCTCACTGGCAACTTTAGAAAACTAGAAGTAGACTGAAACGTATTATATCGATAGGGTTTATGCTTGCATATTTCTTTTTTGTTTTCTGTCCGAACGTACTTTAAAATTTGTTATTGAAAATATTCTTATAAAATTTATAATATTTCGAATAACACTGTTTTGCACTCTAACAAAGTTGCATACAATTTGTATTGTAGTTTGCAATCAAAAATTTAGAATTATATATAAAGAATACGACCCATTAGCTAGACTGAAGAAAAGGGGAAGGTATAGTCTTTAATTGTGATCCGAAATGGCACAAATTATTGTACAAATTAAGACTGTTGAAGCCATTTCGGTGAAACACCTACGCATTAATTATATTCACTAAGTAATATTAAATAAAATTTTATAAAAAAAACACTGTTGTTTTAAATGAAACATCTCTTTTTAGTTTGTTATTTATTTTTTTAAAAAAACCATTAACTAACTGGTATAAACTAATACACGTCACATCACATCATTTAATTTCAAACTGAACTGTAATACAAAAATGCAACATCTTACGTTAGTAATAAGAACTATTTGGCACATCGGGAAGTTAGCATTCGTGCCATTTTTATACACTCTATATTACAAATCTTAATTGAGTTTTGCAATGACAACGTTTGATCAATATGATTTACTTGATACCGTGCAATTAGGCCTATTTTGGAAGTCTATAACTAAATTTCTAATTGACAGTTCATCATTTCTCTAAATATATTAACAAACTCTAAAAATCAGTCATACCCAATATAATTAATTCCTGCTCAAAAGACAAACAACGTACATACATCAAACCTTGTCACTGGCTTAACATTACGTCTAATTCATATAAATGTACTTCCTTCCTACGTTATTACATTTTTACTTTATAGTACAGTTAATTTAAAAAAAAAAACATCAAATTTATATATATAAAATTAACAATATTCCATATGTGTGGAATACGTGCACCATTCTATTGCAAGATTCTATTGTACCTATGTAATGCATAAAATTATTTTTAATTATGTAGGTATTTCGCCTCTAGTTTACAAAGTAGGAACTTTAGCAATGTATATAATGAATTGCTTTTATGCCTATATAAATCAGGGTTGCCTCTCCATTTCTAATACTACGGTAATTCTAAATATAAAGTTTTTCTTAAGTCTTCTTTGACCATTAATTGTGCATACTGAGTTCAATTAATTTTCATGTTGAACATGTTTAGAGAAATGCATATAAATGCATGCATGACTGCAAGAAACAGACAGATTGTGTGTGTGTGTGTGTAGAAACGAAATATACACATATTTTAAAGGAATAATGGCAACCCTACCTACCTATATATAGAAATTTTAATCGTAACCAATAAAAACTTGTAAAACAGTAAATTTTATTTAAGTCTAATATTTGGCATCTAGTATATAGAAATCAACGTCTAAAGCAAGGGGGGCAGTATAAATTACACAATGAAAATTATAACTAGGATTAATGAATAAAATTTAGCAATGAATGAGTGGCAGCATTAAAAAAAAATATGGCGACATATAGTACAGTACATATTACATTTGATAAATATGTTTTATACTACAATAAATGAACTTAAATTTGGAATGACGCCGCTTATCCTTACATATTATAAAACAAAAGTCCTCCGCCGCGTCCGTGTCTGTCTGTCTGTTCGCGTTAAACTCAAAAACTACTACACCGATTTTCATGCTGGTTTCACCAATGGATAGAGTGGTTCTCGAGGAAGGTTTTAGTATATAATTTACAAAGTTACGTGGGCGAAGTCTCGGTCAGCAGCTAGTACTATATAAAGTGAATAAGTAACGTGATAGTTGTACATTTTTAATTATATTAATCACAAATCTAAATTGTTATTGCAGTTACCAATGAATTTATATTACAAATCTACAAGTATGCTATGGGGTTTATCGTAAAAAACAATCTAGGTACAATTTAAACAATCTAAACGATCTCTAAATACATCTAGGCACTTTATTACAGACAGGCAGTTAAAAATCGTTAGGGTTCATTAAAATGTAAATTCAAACATAAATTCAGAAGGAATTTTTTAAAATAAAAATTACAATTGATACAAATTATTGTCGAGCAAAGAAAATAAATGCAATAAATTGAATTATAAAAACGACACATCATCTAAATTTATAATTTTTCATAAAATCAAATATGCCATGAATCAACTATGAATATTTTTTTCAATAGTTAACAGTTTTACATACATATTTATATGACATTATAGTTGAAGGAACGCAATAGTAAACCGTGTTTGCTCATTGAGAGACTGAAGTATGTTGATTTGAATAATAACCTGCTGTTTAAACCTCGGTGCTTGACTGCGGTAGACGTAGATTCAAATCCTCCTAATGTGAGGATTAGATACTTGTTCTCACTGTGAAGGAAAACTTTGTGAGAAAAAATATGTATGTCATACAAGAGTATTGGTAATCCACAGTGAGCTATAGTGGTGTACTTACTGCCCACAACTCTTCAGATCGAGGAGAGGCCTGTCATTCTTCAGTGGTATGTAATTTTTAGATAAGTGTAGTAGGTATTAGATATTTAATATCATTTATCAAATTATGCTTACTTTATAATTAATTAAATTATGAAAAACAGTGCGCAGAGAAGAGAAGCGGGATATTAAAATATTTTAACGCATTAGTAGTTATGTCATTGTTGTCGTTGATTATACACTGAGTTCTGGTGTTTTGCAGTTCGAAGGAAATTTTCTTAATTAAATGTACTCTCTCGATCTTTCGTCTTTGAGCAAATGAGGTATAATGGAGTGGTAAATGAAACAAGTAAGCGATCATTGTCTCCGAATCTGTTAGAGAGAATTGCAACGAATAAATGAAAACGAGGTTTTAGTTACACTTAGCAAGTTCAAATTTGCTCAAAAAGTTTAAACATGTCAACATTTGCGTTCTACAAATAGTGATTCCGTTATATTTATTGAATAAAAGTAAATTTTAGTAAATTATGTCTAGTTTACAATATACCTACTCATTGATCTATAAAAAATTATTACTAAAAACTAAAGTCTATATAGAATTGATTTACAAATTAGATGTAAACGGTGCAACTAACTATAAGTAAACGTCACTAAATTAATATGTATATTGCTAAATAAGAACATATTTGGCACAATGATAGGCAGTATTAAAAATTACACTAATTTTAGCCCGGAAGTACTTTTCAATAAAATCCCCAATTACTATAGGCGACGAAATACAATCACAGTGGACCCCCGGTAATCCGACAAACGTTTTGCAGTTCAGTGTCGAACTATCGAATTTGTCGGATTATGGAGTACTGCCTAAGACCCCCTTTTTCAACCAACTTCCAAAAAAGGAGGAGGTTCTCAATTCGACTCTATATTTTTTTTCTTTTTTTTATGTTTGTTTACCTCATAACTTTCGACTGGGTAAACCTATTATGAGGACTCTTTTTTTATTTGAAAGCTGGTGCTTCCCGTGTGGTCCCATTTCAATTTGGCCCAGTTCTGACAATGGCATCCATGAAGTTTGAAGTCGGTTTATTTTTTGTTAAAAAGAGTTATTAATGTCATAAATTGTAGATCGCCCTACGCAGTATTCACTTGCTAAACTATTGAAAGATTCATTACGATATAAGCGGTCCAAAATATCAGATTTTTCTTTGTTAGTTTTTTGTGCTATCGCTTCTGGGCTTGTGACGACATTATTAGGTAAAATTAGCGAATATTGTCAAAAAATATTCAATAATAATATGTACAGACATATCGGATTACAAGGGGCCGGATTACCGGGGGTCCACTGTATTAACAAAAGAACGTTTTGATGTGCACAGCTAACAAATACTGAAGGAAAAAATATAAATTTTCTATAAACTGTTCTCTTTTTACGTTAACCTTAAAAAAACAGATTCAATACTTTTTATATAATAATTATTATAAAAAAAATCTCTATGAAATTAATAAAAATTAGGCAGAATTTTGTACCTAATAAAACCACACCATCTAAAACGACGTGCATAAAACTATTAACTAGTTTATTTAACTATGTGTTCAAACATTAAAAAACCCGTTATTTTGTTAAATTAATTAACTGAAGTAACAGAATTAAAACACAAAAATTGTTATTTTATTGTAGCATTTAGGATATTTTAATGTAGATACATATAAAATATTTTGGCACGTTAGAAACGAATAGATATATTTTAACTTGACAGTGTGAGCAATTAATCATTGTGATATAAATTTATTATTTTAGAACAAGAAAAAAATCTAAAGCTCATTTCAATTTGAGGTATAAAAAATTTGACACGCGTTAGCTTTGGCACATGATAATTCATAGTTTAGTTAGAGGGCCTTGTGTAAGTTTTGTAGGTCTGACAAATAAGTGATTAGAATTTGATAACAGCGAAGGCAAATTATTGCTCTCCTAATATTGGTTTGATATTGTAGTAAATAACAAAATATAGGCATTTGCAAGGCAATTGCATTTGCATCTGTGTTGAGTTATGTACACTCACTGCGAGTCGAATAAAATAGTTGCTCATGCGCTTTCAAACCGGCACGTTTTATTATTACAGAAATAAATCGCCCTAGCGCAGTCTATAGTCTATTTAGTACCTATTTAGTCTATACTGGGTCGGCCAGGGGACATTTTGACAGACGATAAAATTTAAAAAATTGATAAACTCAATAGTGACCAGTTATTTGTAGCTTACACTAATTGCAATCAAATAGAAAAATTATAATCTCCGGATATTCCATTGAAAAATACAATTTTGTCTTATGGTATAAAAACTAACTATATTAAATGTAATATATAATATAAATATAAATGTACATGTAATATAGTTAGTTGGCGATGTGTCAGAAAGACACTATAGCACCAGTGCTAATATTGCGTGACAATTAAATAGTACGGTCTTCTGTAAATTAAATACCACAAATAACAATGAAATATTTTGTTGAAACTAATAATTAATTGTAGTGTTAATTATCATAATTGAAAAAAAACACATCATACTATCAAAAAAATTATACATGAGTTATATATCAGCTCTGTAAATGCTTTGTTATGGGATACTTTTAAGAATACAATACGTTATTATAAGCTACTAATGGTTAAACCAATACTTTCACCAAGTACCGAACATATTCATTACGTATCAAAGAAAATTTAGTTAGTCTCCCTTCATACGTTTTGTTGGGCTTCTTTTAAAGTCACACCCCGTTGCAGCTGACCTAACTCATGTTAATTTTTTTTTTACATTTCAATGTAACAAACTATAGTTTAGGTAGCCAAGAAAAACACTTTTATTAGGTACAATGTGGTTCCATAGTGAACCTTACAGTGATGTAATTAAGTACAATACAAGTTTACAAGGTGATTTCACCTTCGCAACTGTCGTCACACAGTGGTTTTATGCCGCGGTAGTTGCTCAGTAGGAACGGGGTAGGAACTAGATCGATTCCGCGGCGTTTCATCCGCTGATTCAGTGTCAGCAACGTGGGCGATGGATCCTCGTACGTTGTAAGGATCACTGAAATCCAAGTCAAGCATTAGGGCGTCTTTGAACTGGTCTTTTTTCGGCAAATGACTTTATTAGTAGAATTTTTAGAATAGAAAACTAAGGTTTTAAGCAAATTTTCAAATTTACTTAAAACCTTAGTTTTCAAATTAAGGTTACAGTAACAGTAACAGTAGTTTACGGTCTTTGTAAAATACAGTACCTCTTCTTGACTCTCTCGGCAGTGTGAATGTGTCCTTGGGTCAGACCCAATATTGGTTCCGTCTGAGCATAGGATTCGCAGGTGCAACGCCTGGAGCTCTGATCGGATATGCCGATTCGCTTGCCTCATAACTACTCCAGTCTTCGGCCTGTAACCAATAAAAATCCGTACTAATATTATAAATGCAAAAGTTTGTATGGATGTATGGATGTATGGATGTTTGTTACTTGTTCACGCAAAAACTACTGAATGGATTACAATGAAATTCAGCCGCTCTTCAATACGTCCTACTCGGCGGTATAACGCCAGAAGCATGGAACAGAGGCGTGGTGGTGCTGTTCTTCAAAAAGGGTGATAAAACCCTATTGAAGATGTATACACCCACCACGCTTCTGAGCCATATTTACAAGCTGTTTTCAAGGGTTATTGCTAATCGTCTATAATGCAGATTTGATGACTTCCAGCCTCCCGAACAAGCCGGTTTTCGCAAACGCGAGTCGCTCAACGAGCTATGGAAAGGGCTATGCTCGGGGTTACACTGCGAAATCGAATCAGAAATGAGGAGATCCGTAGACACCGACATGAGCCGGCAGATCAGTAAGTTGAAGTGGCAGTGGTACATAGACATAGACCTGCACATAGTGCGGGGAGCCGACGGCCGCTGGGGCCGGAAGGTTCTCGAGTGGAGGCCACGGACCAGCAAGCTCAGCGTAGGACATCCACCCATAAAGTGGACAGACGATCTAATAAAGGCTGCGGGTCAACGGTGGATCCAGGCTGCTTCTGACCGGTCCAATTGGAAATTTTGGGGGAGACCTATGTCCAGCAGTGGACGTCTTGCGACTGAGGTGATGATGATGAATAATTAAGTCAACCTACCTTTTGACAACTATAATGTCTGTATTTTAGCTTTAGCAGCAGAGTATATATTTTAATGCGAAAGTTTATATTGAAGTATCGATGTTTGTTACTCTTTCACGCAAAAACTACTGAACCGATCACCATGAAATTTTGCATACACGTTGTCTGTGACACCAGAAAGGACATAGGGTTTATTTTATAAAGTTATGCGGCCGAAGTCGCGTGCAACAGCTAGTAATTTGAATATTTTAATAACGTAAATCAGTATTATTACTTACGTCGGTATGATCATCTGCGCCATAAGGGTATCTGGCACCGAGCTCCGGCAGAGCGTTGTCGAGAGGTGTAACTTTACATGCCACGCTGCCGCCCGAAGGCAGAGGCGTGCTAGCGCCAGTGTGAACCGACTGTTCCGACGATACGTATCTACAACAATAAAAATATGTATTCAATTCAAAATTAATAATTAACTATAACTCCGCGTCTTTTGAATAATACAAACTGTGACTGGCATTTATAACGATATTACCTAATAATAAGAATTTAATTCAGATATAAGAATTATATCACGAGCTACGAAATCCTTATTACATATTATAAAACAAAGTCCTCCGCAGCGTCTGTCTGTCTGTCTGTTCGCGATAAACTCAAAAACTACTGCACCGGCTTTGATGCTGTTTTCCACAATGGATAGAGTGGTTCTCGAGCAAGGTTTTAGTATATTTTACAAAGTCATTAAGGCGTATTGCCGGCATTCGAACTAGCGTTCTTAGGTCAGTTCATTGTTACCTACGCAGTGGGTGGCTTGAAATTTACTCAAACACAATAATGGTCAGAGCCAGACAATCATAGATAACACATGTTATAATAATATTTAACGCGGCCAATGAGAATGAATAGGAAAGTTAATTTAATTCGTGTGCGAATAACTCCGTCACTATTTAAGTGAAAGTGACTAAAGAACTTTAAAAAAGGCAGACCTGTGACGATTTTTTATTAAGGTACTTTAGATGTGTGTACAGTTGTAGGCGATAAAGGTTGCACATCGACTTTTGGAGAGAGATGATCGGTTAGTTTCGGCTTTGTCATCTTTGTAGAGCGTTATCTCTGTCGCTCGAAGCACTAACGTCACATAGGTACTGTGTGACAGATATAACGTTCTACGAAGCCGAAACTAGCCATTCATCTCTTTCTAAAAGTCGATGTGCAATCTTTATCGCCCACAACTGTTTACTAAACGTCAGTCAGCGCCATGATATAGGTAAAAAACATGTAAAAGAACATAATAAAGTAAAATAGTAGGAGTATTAAATAAATTCCAATTTTCCATTTTGTTTTTACAAATAAAATAGGCTATCAATGATCTTAAAAGAAAGCATTGAGAGATTTACCGTTTTATTGGCGGGGTGCCTTGGGACGGTGACGGCATAAGATGGTCAGGTGGTCTCGGCAAAGGTATGGGTGCAACTGCACCTTGGCCTTGCACGTGCATCTTGACCAGTGCATTCTGATCACGCATCATATACTGGCGACATTTCAGCAATCCCAATATGAACAAGATGGCCAGTAATGCCATGGACAAGGTCAATAGGATCAATATGTAATAAGACGAGGATTCACCGTTCACCACCTTTAACAGAGGAAAGAAACTCAACATTTGTATGAAATGTAACATTAAATGAATACGCAATTAAAATATTTTTACCTGAACACCCTCGTGACTTTCAGGATCGTTGGGACCTGGCAAATTTTTCTTCAGTCTGTTCCCAATTAGTATTTTAACATCGCCGGCTGCCGGTTGAAATATAGTCGCCGCTAACAAGAACCGGAAACTATCTTCCACCACGTTTGTATTTGAAACACCCTTCTTTACTACGAAGAAAATAACACCCGCTTTTATATCCTCGTGAGTGAAGTATGCTATTTCTCTTTCACGGGCACTCGTTTTTTCGCCAGAACTTCGTATTATTTTCTTTATCGTTCCATGTTTCGGTTTCCTAATGATTGTATACACAGGGTTACTAGCTGTCAACTTAGCTAAGCCAGTTGCATCCATTGTCTTCAGTGTAATCTTCGCTTTATCGCTATCCACTTTCAAATCATTTAATACCATCAACGGCTGAACGGTCACTTCTATTGTGAACGGTCTTGTTGAATTGCTATTATGAACGTAGGCGATTAGATCGAAACTGTCGTTCGCCGTTGTCATATCATTTTGCATATAAATAACAAGTTTTTCTGTTAAATCTTTGTGAGAGAACGAATTCACAGGACTTCTTCCCACGTATATCATACCGTGCAACGGCTGTCGGGTGATGTTATACCAGACCTTGGCGGCCTTGGCGTTAGTGTCGATAAATATTTGCTCTGTACTAATGGTTGCGACGTTCGATCCTTGTTGCAGATAAATTGGACGCAAAGCAGTAGCGTTCAGAGTCACCGGTAACACGTCTATTGTAAACACCGTGTACGTCGGAGGAGACTGACCATCTGACACACGAAAATAAAAAGTTGCCGTCTGTAACATTCCAGAGTGTTCGTATATAACTTTCCCTTGATTTATATCTTCTTGTGTAAATTTATTTATTGAATCCGCCTCGTCTACTGTTCTATTTTTATCCAACATTATAACTCTCCCTTGTGTGGGACCGCTGATAATGTCGTAAACAATCTCACTGGGACCAGTATCCGCGTCTTCTGATAGAAGATCTCTTTTAGTTATTGTATAATTTTCTCCTTGAACAACTTGGATTAATGGTGTATCAGTTAGAAGCCTAAACGGCTGATCATTAACTGGTATAATGTGGATGGGGATGGTTACATTGCACAGCAGTACGTAATCTGGTAGAAGATATAGAGCCATTTCTATTTTGTCCTTCAACGTATCCGAATCATCGTGTTCGTAGTTCACAACGCCGCTTTCCACTTGAGATTGCGTCAGCGATGAGAAAAATGGCTTTAACACACCATGGGATGGTTGTGACCATTGTGCTTCAACTTGAGGCTGTCTGACGCCAGCTTGAGACTCCAAATAAGATATGACGTTAGTAACATTAACTTGTATGGGAACTTTATCGCCCTCTCTAACTTTGATTTGTGGTATGTGTACATATTTCGCTAAACCTCCGGAAGATATCGATATATCTATATTGAATATTTGATTGGTAATAGGTTGAGCCAGTAGAGCTTCGATGCTAAATATAAAAGAATCGTTTGTGTAGAGATCGGAAAAAGGGTGGGTATGTTCGTAGAAAATCAAGGAATTGTTCACGTCTTCTTGGGTAAACTGCTTAATGGATTTATGATGGTTATCACCATTTAATGTTACAAGTCTTCCGAGCGTCGGAGCCCTGTCTATTTTATAAACAATAGTCCTGGTTGCATCTGAACATTTGGACATCAGCAAATTATTGTTGAGGGGCTCTCTCATCAGTGGAAAGACACGTAGAGGTTGTTTTCTCATCAGCTTCAGAGAAACGGATTTTGTTGTTATCAAGAAGGTTATTTTGGATAACTCGTGAAGACCATCTGTTACATTGAATATCATTTTACCTTTAGTGCCATCTGAAAAATAAATGTTTTTGAGATTTTCAATATGTTGAGTGCACTCTTAGACCTTTTATTTAGAGTTTAATAGTACCTTTTTATGAATTAAAAAATATATGTCACATTTACTTACTTTTATGTACAAAAATAACTTTTCTTCGGTCTATATCCGCTTGTGTAAAATGATCCACAGGTGTTTCGCGGTCTTCCTTCATCGCTATGTAACCGGAAGCTATATCCACTATTTTGATTGTAACATTTGTCAATGGAGTGTCTATATCATTCACATCTGAAATGTTAAAAATTTCAAATTAAATTTCTTATATATTCGAAGAAATTTCTTAAATATTCTTATATATAAGGAATATAAATGAACATAAATTTACTTTTTAAAACATATTATCTTATCCTTACATATTATAAAACAAAGTCCCCCACCGCGTCTGTCTGTCTGTTCGCGATAAACTCAAGAACTACTGCACCTATTTTCATGCTGTTTTCACCAGTGGAGTTCTCGAAACTTTAGTATATAATTTTCAACGCGGACGAAGTCGCGGGCACCAGCTAGTATCTTATAATACTAAACTAGAAATTTTTGTATGTCACGACGATCTCGCAAACGGCTCTAACGATTTTGACGAAAATCCAGTATTAGGGGTTTTTTAGGCGTAGAAATTGATCTGTCAAGGTTATTATCTTCGAGAAAATTCGTTTTAGGTAGATTTTTTAATGGAACGGTTACAAAAGTAATACATACCGCTTGCTCGTTTTATAATACAACTGACGCCACCTAGCACCGAGCGAACGAACCTAATACTTTTTTATTTTATGCGTATTCTTGAATTTTTTTCTATAATGTTCATAAAATTTCTTTCTTACATTTAAAAAACTAAATCCTTCATTGGCCCGAGCGAAACTCGGTCACCTAGGTGCTAATTAATAAATATAGATATAAAATCATGTTGTGGACACCTTTATTTGAATCTGAAAAAGTGTACATAAACTCACATAATTCATTTCTCGTGAAGGTAAAAGTGCCTCCCTCCCAAACACATAGACCTGTGTTCGCAGCTACTATAGGGGTTTCGTCGTTCACGGGAACTATGTTGATATGGACAAAGAAGGGCTCGCTTTCTTTATTGTTCTCCGTTATGGCTACCAACTTCATGCGGTCGGATGATTCTTCTGAACCGTCGTTAATATACTGAAACAAATCAATGCAAAATTTTATTGAAATTTATACCCAATTCAATAAATATTTATTAAATCATGAAAAATTTACGCTTTTAATAATAATAACCACGGACAGGACTATTGTAGCCAATAAGCCTGACATCGTGGTTATCGATCGATCTCAGCGCCAGACGATGCTTGTTGACATCACTGTCAACAAGCATCGTCTGGAAACCTCGTGAAAGCCGAAAAAGATAAACTGAGTAAATATTTAGACTTGGCTCACGAGGTTACCGCCATGTGGGATGTCGATTCGACAATCAGCGTCGCGATAGTCGTGTCGGCGAACGGTCTTATAGCGAAGAGCCTCGACCAACACCTCAAGAGGCTCTCACTAGATGGCTGGGTCAAGGGACAGATACAGAAGGCGGTACTTCTTGACACGGCACGAATTGTCAGGAGGTTCCTCACTCTGCACCCCTAATCACCGGTAGCTTGGGCCTTGCCACGCTACCAGCGGAATTCTAGTTTTAGGTTTTTTACCATATTTGTTTTTTTTTTTTTTAATAATATTTATTGTAAAAAATTTAAAATTAAGAAAGAAAATAAATACTTTAATAATAATAACCCTGCAAACTTTGTGCCGCCCCTTTATTAGAGATAGGTTTGCTCTTGGCCAACAACCAACTGTGTAGCATGGATGAGGCCTATGATGGAGCGAGCTCACCCAGAAAACATTATCTATAGTGAAACCATCAGTAAAACATACCTGGATATTTCCAGAATTAAGCTTCAGAACCGGCAACAAATTCAATTCTTGGTCGGCCATTTTGATTTTCCCATTCTTAGGTTTCTCTACAACCTTGTAAGACACGACTTTTCCTCTGTAATACTCCGTTACTGTTCTGAATATGTCCTGTTTCACACTGACCGCTTCTCCCTCGACGACGGTCAAATTCGCAGCGGCCACGTAGAAATGTTCCGGTATAATGATCACTGTCAACTCCACTTCTCTTAGCCAAACAATTCCGTTTGTGACGTCCATTTTTATCTTGTCTCTGGTGTGGTTCACTCCGGACTGAACGTAGACAAGTCGGTTGACGTTAATAATGGACTGGTCGAAAACTTTCGTATGAACTGGTTCTTCGTTGTAATTTTCCAACTCGATCGTACCCGGTGTCGATGTTATTTCTAGCCAGCCGTGATATGGTCCTTCGGTCACTTGGTACACGATATTCGATGGTTCAATTTGTGGATGCATTACCTGGTTATGAAACGAATTAAAAAAGTGACTTACAGGTCTTAACACAGACTTACATTATATTTCATTTAGAAAAAATTGTTCTGGTATCTGGTACTTATTACGACAGGTCCACTGACCTGATCAATTTCTAATAGTGCAACTTAAAATTAAACATAAGTTAACATGAAAGTCATCAAGTTACATATTGTGTTAGTTTGCTTCGGCGAGTAAGGAATGCCAGATGCCAGAGTTCATTTCCTTGTCCCTTCCCAAACCCTTATCCTTGATCCTACCACGGTCGGCAGCGCAAACATAAATATGATAACATAACATTATGCTTATAGGCGTTACTTGTGGTATAGGCCTCGGTAGCTACCTACCATCAAGTGGAATGTCAGCTTGGCAAATGTACATCAAAACGTGCATGTCAAAATTAAAATGTTAGTGCTGTCTGTAACTAAATCCAGAAATGATGAATTTATAGAATTCCAGATTCTAATGGCGATACAAATCAAAGACAATGGCTATGGTGTGCACAATGGCTTCCACACTAATGCAATATGACACTCACCTCTAATACGTCCTTAGTGATATTGACACTAGTCGATTCTTCCACGATAAGTAATTTATTTGTGGTAACTCTTAATGGTTCCCAGTAACTCGATGGGAATATTTTTATAGGGTATACGCCTTCACCCCATGTGTCCAAGCAAATCACTTTAAATCTGAAAAGAGAAAAACAGACTTTAGGCTTGAGATTAAATAAAACAAATAAATAATATATTTTTTATTCCCTTAAAACAAACTTTATACTTCTGTATTGGAAAATAAGACGTGCTTATTGGAAAATAAGAAAAATATGTGGACCTGGATATCGCCTGACGCTAAAACGAAAAGACAAACACAAATGGCTACTTCACTAACTTTACCGTAACTAATAAATTAAACTTTAACACTAACCATGAACTGATAAGAGTAGAACATAGCAACGCAATCAAAATAGCCTAGGGGCCAAGAGAAGACGCAAGAAGTGCAAAGGAATTGAAGAATTCAATTGATTGGATTGTTAAAATGAAAAACAATAGTGGAAAATGGAATCATCACATTGAAAACAAGTAAGAAATACTGCACAAGAATTCTTCAAGCAGAAGTCGAGAAAGCTATAGATATCCAAAGGATGGACAAATCACCAGGTCTAATATCATCCTGCTTGCGATACCTTCATTCGCAAACCAAATAACTCCTCTGAGCCAAACTTTACAGGGGAGACTAAAAACGTTATAAATTTTTTTTTGTATGATACGAGAAAAGAAAAAAGACAATTTTACATTGGAAATTATGGCTCGTATTAACCGATAGACCTTTTAAAAATTAAATTCTAATTGTCATTAAGTTTCTCCCGTATCAAAAAGTCATTTTCAACCAAAAGTGGAGTTATTCGTTTTGCAAATTAAGGTAATCGATAAGTGGATTGAATATAACTATATTTGATTAATAAAGAACGCATACAGCAATAGTACAGCCATAATTCAGTTAGAAAAGAAAGGCGATTCAAACAAAATAGAAAAAGGGGTTAGACAGGTAGACCTCTATTAGTACGGCTTCTTGTCCTAACAAAAATCAATTTTATGGTCCCATCCGGAAGAAAGGATGAAACTTGGCATGCATGTAGCTTTAATGTATGTGCTTCAATTACGATATAGAAACACGTGGAGAAAAAATTTTTTCCCCCTATTCCCCCCCCCTTTTATCTCCCCAATCGTATTTCTTTTAATTTATTATGAAAACGGTTAAAGCTACGAAAAAACTGTCAAGGATCAATATGTTCTTCATTAAATTCTCTACAATATTGTTTTTGGATGTATGCTGATAGGACTTATAGTTTACAAAATATGCACATGTTACTTCAATGGTTTTACAAAAATGCATCTTTTTACTATACGATACCTAATATACTCCACACAAAAATTAAAGGAGCAAAAAAAACTCTGTAGGGTTTTTTTGGACATATTGAACTGTAAAAGGCACACTTAACATTTATGATTTTCTCCATATTTTTGATTCAGCGCTTAATTTTTCAAAAAAGTACCAAAAGCTCCTTTTTTATGATTTTTCAAATTCATGTAAAGTATGGAAAAATTTTTTTTTTAGAAAAAACCATAAAAAAATCTTGGAGAGAATTCATTCAAGTTTTCAAAACCTACCTTGAATTTTCTGTGCAAGCTTGGGTTGCTGAGATATTGATGGTCAAAAGCGAAATGATCCTTTTCCTTTCAAAGACCGATATCTCAGCAAAAAATGGTCGTATAAGGTCTTCAAAAAAAACAAATTGAAGCTGAATGAACATGTTATCCGGTCCATATGATGGTTAAGACAAAAAAAAAATTTCCAAGTCCGTAGATCAAAAAGAAAAACCAAAAAATTTCGAAATTTTTTTTGTCAGCCGTCTTCTCAAGATTACTCTGAGAAAATTTTTGAAAAAAAATTTTGTAGGTCAGATTCAAAAACTAGACACTTGGAGCTACAATTTCCTTTTTTTAATTTACTGTACAACAATTCGTCTTCAAGTTACAGCCTGTTGAAAATAACCTAAAAATTTGAATTTTTTTTTTGCTCCTTTAATTTTTGTGCGGAGTGTATAAACAGCCCTGTGATACTAGATTGTCTTAATTTTGCGTACATATGGCGGCGCCGGAGGCGATGGAGTTGGGTACAACCTCGACAATGCAACCTTATACGGTGAGCTTCAAAAAATGAAGTTGGATAAACTTTGGATACCGTTCGGAACAGGAAAAGCTTCACGTATTATTGCTATTCACCAGCTCGTGAATACCAAGTGTATTCATGAATACCAAGTCCAGACAAATGCAGTGGCATGTTATTCTTCCATGCACACCCTGTAAACAGGGTGTGACACTGTATCTGGATTTTGTAGAAAGGGAAAGAAATCCTTTTGGAAAACATGGAAGTCATTCCCTGCAATTACCAATGTATTCGAAACATTGTCACGACCTGAAAATGAAATTAAAACCCATCATATGGATGTTTTGGCAAAATATGTCATCCTGACTTACGACAAAACAAGCAACGCAGAAGACATTAACCAAGCCAGAAAGGCGCTATTCATCAGGGGACGGGCCATGGATAGGCTGCCACCAACATTTGGTGCTCTTCAACAACATATAAAACGAGCATATTTACAAGCGGGATTGATCTGGGGTCAGAGTTTGATACCAAATCCTGAATATCCTAACTTTGCGAATTGGGGATGGAAAAAAGAAGATGGTGTTTGGACTCCATTATGCAGTACGACCAAAGAAACCTCAGCATCCGTAAAGGAGTTGACTTAGTGTTCCTACCGCAGTTGTTTTAAAGGCCTATGTAGAAAGTCAGGGCTTCCTTAATGTTTATAATTTGCATTGAACTTGACTGATACTTTTAATAAATTGCTTAAATACCAGTACTTACTCCAATAAATGTCAGCTTCCGTGCTTCGAAAGGCACGCTAAGCCGTTGGTCTCGGTCCCAGTCAACATCACACTAATATCATAAATGCGAAAGTTTTTATGTGAGTTTGTTTGAGTTTTGCTACTCAATCACGGGAAAACGGCTGAACAGATTTGAATGAAATTGTTCACACAGTTAGATTATGATCTGGATTAATACATAGGCTTGTTTTATCCCTATTGGAAATTCGAATTACACGCGGACAAAGTCGCGGGGCGTATGGCTAGTATTGTTAAAACGCAAAAAAAATGTTACTTGTTTCGTGGAGTCAAGCGCGGTGAGCTGTAACTCTGGAACCAATGCTTCTATCATAATGAATTTGGTGTCATATTGTAGCCTTATATATAAGGTATTTAACCTCGTCAGCCTATTTTATCACAACTATTGTCATTTTCCTATAAATGGAGCAAGAAAGAAAAAAATTATCTGATTTTATAATTTTATAATAATGTTGATGGCTGTATTTTAAAATGTATTAAACTTACCACTATAAATTTAGTATTGTTTTGTAGGTAATTTATCGACGATGATTTGGTCCTTAAATGGTAAACTCCTCAGTCCTACCGTTTTTGTAGAAAATTAAGAAAACCAGAATGAGGGAGATAAAAGGGGGCGGGAGGGGGGGAAAAAAAAATCTTGACACGTGTTTCTATATCGTTAGTGAAGCACATATATGAAAGCTACATCCATGCAAAGTTTCATGCTTTCTTCCGGATGGGACCGTATTTCAAGTTATGGAGCCGTACTATATCACCAAATCTGTTTTCGGCGGTACTGGAATCAATTTTCATACGACTCAATTGGGAAAATCTCGGAACCCATGTGGACGGCACATTGCTAACGCATTTGAGATTCGTCGATGATATAGTGCTATTCGCCAAAACATCTGAAGGTATCAATAGAATGATATATAGAAGCCCTTGCGATAGAAAGCGAGAAAGTAGTGCTAAAACTGAATCCAGAAAAGACTAAAGTGATCACAAATAGAAACACAACCACAATACGGTTAGGAAACGCCGAAATTAACTACACTGATGAATATATCTACCTGGGACAGTTCATAACTCAGAAAGAACCTATGGAAGTGGAGAGAAGAATTGCAAACGGCTTGAGAAGATACTGGAGCTTGAGAGAGGCTATGAAACACAAATAACTTCAAATAAACATCAAATCAAAAGTAAGCTATTTAACACCTGCGTACTACTCACCCTTATGACCGGTTTTAGATCATCGACTTTAACTCAAGAAATGACAAGTAAGCTTGTAACTTGCCAATACGCTATGGAAAGAAGTATACTAAATGTCAAGAAATCAGACCGAATAAAAAACCGTGTCATCAGAAACAAAACAAAAACCATAGGTGTAACTCTGAAAATTAGAAGACTCAAATGACCATTGGAATAAGAAAGTGAAAAGATAGTATCAGAGAGAAGGTAAAAAGAAGAGAGGTAGACCGCAGAATAGGTGGGATGATGATATCAGAGAAGTGGCAGGAGTGATGTGGTACAGAATGGCTCAGGATCAGGAAATATCAGAATTGAAAAGGTTGAAGGAAGCCTTTGCCGATTGGTAAACAGATCTACAGAAAACAAGGAAGCAACAAATACTAGCATAAGTTTATTGTATTTTAATTAAAATATTGTTATAAGGTTAAGTTGATCTGATCTATTATCATTGTTAGACACATGTTTGTGCAACTATATAAAATTATTACTTGAATTGATCTCCAGGCGTCTTCGGTTCTCTGTGTCGATATGCTACGCGACCCGCAGCCACATCAAGCTGCGTGAATGTATACACACCCTGACCCTCGCCAACTTCAATCCCACCGTGTTTCGGTTCCTGCGTTACTTCGTATCTTATGTCTTCTTCTAAACAATTCATATTTGTATCGACCTGGAAGCAAAAAAAATCTCTATATAGATAAATCGTAATTTATTTTACTTTCTTATTAGGAGTAAGGCATGCCAGAACCCATCCCCTACCTCATGCCTTATACTTAATTCTTCTATGGTCGGCAGTTCCCTTGCAGCACCTATGACCGTGGCTTGTGTTAAAGGCGACGATAGCCACCTACCTTCAAGTGGACCGTCAGCCTGTTTGTCGACCTTAACATAAATATAGTCGGGCCTCTACAGATTTGAGTCATTTTGACTTATTTCGGCCAGAAGCAAAAACTATTATAATACAATAAAATGAATTACCTGCATATCCCTCGTTGTAACTACAACAGCTTTGCCATTCTCAACTATTGAACCGTTCGTTGGATACATCCTTATGAATGGCGGGGACGCTTGAATTTCAAGATTACCGTTAACATCGAACAAACCGTCTGATATCCAAAAAGCAATCTTTCCATACTCCTTCCCCTGATGTTTGAACAGTACTAAATTCTTATTAATATCATCCTGTGTGAACGTAGCTATCTGCTCCGACGGATTGTCAGCCCTATAGATACCACCGTTGGGCGGGTCCTTAGTGAATCTTTGAACTGTGTAAACTATATCAGACGATTTTGTGTCCAAATCTGCATCGGTGTACATTAAATCGCGCGACGTGATCAATCTAGCACCACCATGGACTATATGAAACACGTTATTGTTCGATCTCACCGGACTGTTATCATTTTTTAATACAATATCTATATGGAATTCGCCAACGTATTGAAAATCCTCCGGTTCAGGACTCAGAGCCATAAAGTGAAAAGAATCATGTCTACTCTCTGAGTCGTCATGAGCGTAGTAAACCCTGTCAGAATTCAGTTCTAACAAAGTAAAATAAGTTGTATTGTCTCTAATCACTTTTAAATTTTCATTAATGACTTCGATTTTGCCATGTTTCGGCAGGTGTGTTATATTGAAGACGAGATTTGTCACCGAGTCCGTACGGAAATTGAGATGTGTCGCCGGTATAACCATCCTAGAACCCTCCATAACTTGTAGCCTTTCTAAAGTAGTTTTCACCCTGTCCGATGAATGCTCTGTGGACAAAACGCCCGGTATATGCCTAATCGTCATGACTCCAGTGATATTGTCACATTCCGTAGCACCGACTACGAAAGAGAATTCATCTTTGATATGCGAATACGCTCTCCTGTGGAGCCTGTACCACAGTTGGTCCGAGTCTATATGGTGTTGGGTAAATGTGCTATGCATTTGCAAATGATGTTTCCCCGACGACAGATGTAATATTCCATACTTCGGTGTTCTTAGTATTGTATAAAGAATCCTGTCACCAGGCAGTCCGAGAGGTTTTGTTTTGAAACGTAAGTGTTGTGACGATATAAAAGCTTCTCTGGTATTATTTAGAACGAGCTCTTCGTTAGTCGATTGGTACAGTTCGAGCTTAATGAAAGTCAGTCGAAAGTCGTATAATGTGTTTGTTCGGATCGTACCGACCGATGCTTTGAACTGAAATAAGAAAAAGAAACGTTGGAAATGTGCTTATATAAAAACAAATATACTTAGCTTCGTTTTTAGAGTATTAAATCGGAAATAATTTTCTAATCTAATTTCTAATCAATTATAATTATAATCTAATCTAATTATATAAAAAATTCGATATATTACGTAATTTTTACCACCCTCTACTTCGGGTACAGTAATTAAACCACTTTATGTTTAGTCCATATACTTTTATCGTCTGACTGATATATTAGAACTACAATTCCTACTACAAGATGTGCCAACATACGACGACGAATGCGTTCGTTCAACTTTCTGATACCTTTTGAATATTATGTCACCAAATGAATCTGACTGAATTGAGCACCTCTTTTTTGCAATGTCACAGATCACCTCCCACAATACTTCAACTTCAGTCTACATAAATAGCAGACGCTAACATTATTTTAAGATGTCAGATTATAAGGGATTTATCATACTAGCGGTTTGCGAGCGGATTCGGGGCAGAGCGGGCGCGCAGCGAATACGTTGCGGATAAACGTCTTAAGTCTTATGTTTTAAGTCAATTTGTACCAAATACAACAACTCATAAAATGTAGGTCTTGACATTCCCAGGTATGAAAAAAAAATTTTGGATAATTTTTTATACGTTTGTTAAACACAAAGTAGTCGCTCTCTGCCAGACGATTAATTGATAATGGATGCTCCGAAATTCGTCGACGCTTTCGTTTTTGTCTCCTGCGTCTTCGAAGTAACAAAAGCAACAACAGTGTTTCCTCGTCGGAATCCATTTTGTTGCCGACTGTATTTGACGTCGTAAACTCGCTGCAAACACGCGACGAAAACGTTGCGTATTAGCATCCGCGACGTCCCCGCTTTGCAGCAGCAACGTGTCCGTTACGCCTACGCATTCGCTGCGCGCCCGCTCCGCCCCGTATCCGCTCGCAAACCGCTAGTATGATAAGGGCCTAAGTGTGGTTTTGATCCAATTATGTAGGAGACAAACCTTGAATTCGTCATGGGCGGGGTTTCCGAGTAGATGCATGTACCTCACACGTCCAAAATTGACCATTTCACTGGTAAACGAATCCACTGTTTGCCATATACCGTCCAACACACGAAGACGTTCCACAACTCCAAATTGAGGAGGCTTTACTATGTCATATCTGCACACAAAAGAAACAATATTAGTCAAGTATCAAAGTTTTTGTGAGACATCTTATTCTCAGACATCTTATTCTGAGATGGTGGTTACACCTGAAGCTCACGAAGCTTTTTACTCATATAAATAATAAAATATTAGTTAGTTTAACTGTTGATGACAATAAATGTATGTTGTGCAATTAAATATTAGATTTAAAATTTAAAATCAAGTATTTAGCAATAGTACAACACAAAAGTGAGCAAACAGAATAAAACACGACGTAATAAAATGAAAATTAATCTCAAAAATTCAAGTTGAAATAAACTCATATAAAAAACTTTTTTAAATTAATATCACTGTAGTATTAATTTATAGTTATTAATACTACTGTGCGTCTATATAGCACTTATATATACCATCACTTGTGAATATTTGTTTTTATTTTTATAAAATTTTTAGGCTGCTTTTAGAGCTCTCCTGACGAACGCAAGGACCAGACTGGTACAGTCGCACACGAAATTGTACGAATAGTTTAATTGCTGCTTATTATCTTCGTAAACGTTTTAGGAACAGAAGATATAGATATCACATACACCAAAAGACACCATAAAGAAGCAATGTGCAAGACCATATATAAAAATAATTTCGTGAAAAATTAACTAATGGATGGTGAAAACTGTATCAAAATCCGTTACGTGGTTTAATAGAAGTTAACAGCCATAGAGACAGATCGTAAAGCAATTTCATAAAGTATACTATGTAAAGAGGATAAAGCTAACTACATTAATATTCACTACGAAATCGCTTTTTACGACGATGATACACGCATCCGTACGGTCGGTCCATCGATCGGCGCAGCTCTGAACGCGATCATTTAATTCCATAGCGCGTCAGTGCGCACGGTCTCCGTACGCAGTGCGTAGCAATAAACGCGTGCTTACTTACGGTCAGACGAGGTCTGTAACGACTTGTGAATTTTCATACAAATGACAAGCGCGACCGACGTACGCACCGACCGTCAGGAAAGCTCTAAAACCGGCCTTATAATTTTTTGGATGAAAATTTTTTACCTAAATAAATAAAAGTTATTTAAAAAAAAAAAGCTCACCGAACTGGTACGCTTGTGTCGTCTGCGTTTGTCGCAAAAGTGAGATTGTCGGCAGTGACGATGGCGAACGAATCGTGCACCAACTGGAGGCCTGTGTTGTTAACGAGACGCACTTGCAGAGGGACCACGGAAATTCGTAACACGCCCGGACCACTTGTCTCGATACCATCGGACACCTGAATTACAAGCTACAATTTATATGCGCACCGAGCATCTCGATGTGAGGAGATTAAATCCAAAATTTAAAATATAAGAGTACAGAAACATCTAGTTAATTCTAGTTCATTTACAGAAATTATATACAAATTATATACGTATCATATTAACATCAGAGGTCCTTCAGGCATAGCAAAACTAATTTGCTGACCACTATAATGACGAGCCAGTAAGTACCGTCCTAGAGAAGACCATTTAACCATTCTACTTCCTAGTCCTTCTAAGGCCGACGACACACTGACAGCACCTATAGCGTCGCCCGTGATAATAGGCGACGATAGTCACCTACCACACAGAGGTGACCTACTGTTATAGCTAGAGAAAGGGGAGACGGACGCGGAAGGAAATCTCACGATGTTGGGCCAATTGCACTCCCTTTGGTCTCCTGCTCTTTTCTGCCGTGCGCGGTAGGTGACCCGTACGGGAGTATGAAGGGATTCTGGTGTCTGAGGCGGCAGCAGGTCTGCGGACTTGTTGCGCCAACACGGCACTTTGGCCTGGATTTCTTGTGTGATCAATCGGCTGTGGCGTCCGGCAGACCGGTTGTCAGGCGAGTGACGTGGTTTACAGTCGGTTTCGCTCGCCAGAGCAAGAGTGCATATTGCTGCATAGCTCCGTGTCTTGTGGGATTTGGCACGTAAATTGCCTGTCAGCTCTGGTGCCTCATACCGTAGGGCCACACACATCGCGATAGAATTATTGCGATAAAACTTCGTGTTCGGCCTACGGCGAATGTGCATGGCCACATTGCAAACAGAGATCCTTTCGCTTTATCGCGCGGAGATCCTTTCGCTTGTGTGGCCAGGTTCTTTTGGGTTCCATAATCAATATTATTACGATTATTACAATTACGAAGATGAGCCAATGCTCATCCTAGTAATTGGTTATAAACTTCAGCAGCAGACTTGGAGACGGAGGCGGCTCCAAGTCCATGGAGCAAAAGGAGCCATATTCTGACTCTACGCTCCCCTCGAGGAGCTTCTACTACCCCTTGGCGACGAAAGTGGCGTTGCTTAAAGCTAGAGTGTAGCCGAATATTCGTGAATACTTCACTTCGGGCGAAGTGGCAGATACTTCGCCCCACTGATGATAAACTCGCGCACATAAAAGGGTTTTATCGTGATGAACTTCGCTTGCGTGGCTACACTTCAGTCGGCCGACAGGCGTCGTGCGTAGCGGAACTAGCGGACGTATTGCTTTATTTGTTTGCGAGTTAATCTGCTGTTGAAGATTGAATATGGATTGGAGTAATGACAGAGTTTTAGAGTTTATAGCCAATTACGAGGATGAGCCAATATTATAGAACCCATAAGAACCTGGCCACAAGCGAAAGGATCTTATTTACGATGCATAGTAGTTCTTGATTTATGAATAATGCACTGCCGCCTTTTCTTTCCTTTTTTTTTTTTTTTTTTTGCACAAATGCAGAAAATAATTGTTTAGATACAGAGCGACAGCTTCTTTCATTTTAACTACAGCGATAAACTATTGTGACATTTCTCTGTTTGCAATGTGACCGAAGACGAAGTTTTATCGCAATAATTCTATCGCGATGAGTGTGGCCCTAGGGTAAAGCGAATGTTCGCGTTATCGCGATGTGTGTGGCCCTAGCTATAGAGGCATCCTCATTTGAGGACTCTCTGGCGGGTGGAGACGCACGACGACGAATTAAATAAAACGCTATGTGGAACAAGATCTGTATAGCAATGGGGAAACTGGGGGGAGCGGGCGCCAAACGTGCAACGCGTGCGGCGCTCCGCAAGATTAAGCCTAGCGAGGTCAGGAAGTGACTGCCGAGCTAGTGAGCACCGGGGCTCTATCCGCGATCTAGCTCAATCGAGTGGCGACGCCACTTTCGTCGCAAAGGGGTAGTAGAAGCGTGGAGTCAGAATATAGCTCCGCTTGCTCCATTGACTTGGAGCCGCCTCCGTCTCCAAGTCTTTCAGATGTGGGCGGACCGGAAAAAAGGAGAGCGGCGGTCAGGCGGAAAACTCTTGTAGAATGGTAAGATCAATGGAGTAAGCCTGGCAAAGTTGAGTGGACCAGGACAATCTTGCCCGACACAAAGATTTGACACCAAAGAAAGTTAGGACCCCTGAACTATTACTTGTCGCAGTGCCAGTCAGGCCACGGGATCTTTAACTCGTTTCGGAGAAGGATCGGCGAATGCTCAACGGACACAATGTTGGTTTTGTCCAAACGTGAATATCGCAAAATGAGCGTTTGTACTAAATGTTGAAAAATTTAAACACATTGACCCCATGGACTGTAGCACCTGAGGGAATGCAATTGTTGGATTGAAATTTTTGGTAAAATTGATTTCAATAATTGAAATTTAATTCTAAAAACAAAAAATTAAAACTTCAGCCATAGGTGTCAATTGAGACGCAACTTTAAATTTTTATTTAAATTTGAATTTAAATTTCACAGCAACACTTACTTGTAAAGTCAATCTCAGCGATGTCTTGTTGAGTTGTTTATCGCTTGCTGATCCATGAACATATGATATTATTCCCGAGTCAATATCCTGCTGAGTGAATGAATCGACCGGTTGTCCCGACATTTCTATGTGACCACTGTCGAAAAAACAATATTGTTAAGGTGAAAAAAAAAAATTATAATCTAAAACACGCGCTTCGAATTCGAATATACGACATATATCAAAGAAATCTTTGATTCTTTAGCTATACAGTGGCGTTGTTAAATTTTGAATGTACGTGATAGATTAATGTGCTACAGCATAAAACTGATTCCCTGATTTTGTTATCATCACTTTTCGGAGTAACCTCCTTCTATGGAAGCAAATTTAAAGAGGCCTTTACGTCAAAAAAGTCTATAATGGCTACATTCTAATGTTAGTCGGGCTACCACCTACAATCAAATAGTCAACTATTCCATATAAAAAAAGAAATTTTGATAAAACATGAGGTCACCTGTTAGCTTCATTCTTCCCGTGCAGTACAGTGTACAGTAAGTCTTCGGGAGGTGTGTCTGGGTCCTCAGCTTTCAATACATCAGACGTTATCACTTTACGAGTGCCCTGTAAAGTTAATGTTATCAATTTAAAATAATTATCAACAATTTAATTCTATAAATACATCACTGAAACATTACTTGGATTTGGTGTCGCTCATAATTATTTTATTACTAGCGGCCCGCCCCACCTTCGCACGGATATTTAACAAATTATTCAATTACGCACACGACCACTGCCTAGGGAATTAGGCCTCGTATTCACTAGGGGAGAAATGTCGGGCGACGTCGGGCGACGTCGACCAACGTCGTCCGACATCATGTCTTGCGACCTTTTTTGTCCACATTTCAGTTTAGTTGTAGCACTACATCGTTCGTCCACATTGTTTCTCAACACACGTCTATACTCGGTGACTTTTGTCCTTCAACTGAAGCGACGCGACGACAAAGGAACAAGTCAAGCAGTGTTGCCAGACTTATTGTGCGAGCGTGTGTTAGCGTGGTAGAACCCATTCATTCCTCATCTTGCGTCATAAATTGGATAGCCCATCTGGCAGCAGTAAAAGAGTCTACCTTACAAAAGACCGTTAATAACAACACGTGTTTCTGTGATTGAGTAAAGAATGACCATGTCCTTGTCGCCTCCCAATTCATTATCGTTGACCCTACTAACATCGCCAGAGTGGTCCCAGTTTTTAACATTCTTGTTCAATTTTTAACATCCTGTCGACCGAACACTAACATAAAAATGTAATGTTGCACAATGATATTAATAATATTGTTAGAAAAAAAAAATTAACAGCAGCATCGTAAACATAATACAACCGTTCTTAGATAATAGGAAAAAAACGGTTTTTTTTAAATTCATAATAGATATACTCACATAACTGTTAACATGTTAACGTCAGTGCTTGTCGTTGTGCGAGTTGTGTGATAAATACATGCAACTACTACAAAGCAAAATAGAAAAATTAACTGAAGCGGGCACAACACTCTGAAAATAAAAAAGAGAACACACTCAATTTAATACTATTTAATAAAATTATTATTAAATCATTTAAGGTGGGTTAAAGAATCTAATCATGCGAATGCAAATTTACTCTAGGTACTCGCTAATTGTTCTTATTATATTAAGGGCGAGAAATGTGTTATTGTGTAGGTCACGCAGGGTTTGTGTGACTTCATAAATTAACCATAAACTATACGATTGTAGTTAAAAATTTTAATCTTAAGAGAATGATTCATCTAAACGTATATAAAGACTGAGCAATCACGGCACTGCTAACAGGTGGGATTTGTCCCGGTAGTATATGTACAGAATTACATTTCTGTACTGGCATTGGAAGCTTTCACTTTTTTTTTAGGATAGACACTTGTCGAGTGGTGAAGCTATGTCTTCTTATTTCACCATCTCATTAGAATGCCAACCACTCTCTCACAACCCTGTCTTATCTCTCGTGGATTTTGGGTTTAGCATGGCGAAATAACTAAAGCCAATAGGCGAAAAAAGAACAGCATACAGCAATAATTCTTTTTTTTTTTAGAATATGTATTAATATAATGTACATACAAACTTTGGAATTACAGTAACTATAATTTGACGATTTGTAAACTACCTAATTCCATTAATTATTTAATATAAAAAATATACATTTTTGAATAAATATTGAAAAAATATTCATCTTTGACTAGTTTGTATCTAATTCACAAAAACTGAGTTATTCGAAATTAAAAAAGATTAGTATAAAAAAGCATTTCACTACTTAAATAAATAACCATTCTTTGCAAGCAATCAATCAATATAAAATTATATTATTGGCTATCGGGATCTCAAAGTACCTGAGTAAGTCTCAGCACTTTCCCCGGCAGAAGGTTAAGAACGGGCGGGTCGTTGACTGGAGTCACGTTGACGTGGAGTACAAACGTGTAACGGCCTTGAAGGTAACTTGGCAATGTGAATTTCGTTTCCGGTATCAACTCCATGTCTAAAATTATGGAGTCTTGATGGTTTTCTGAGCCGTCGTGGACGTAGCGTACCTGGAAAAAAAGAACCCGAATTTGTACAAAACAACATCTCCATTTGTTAGTAGGATTGTAGCCAAATCAGAAACTCTGATTTTTGTTACAGAAATTTAATTTTTTTTTTGCTTTCCTTGAAACATTATAGATTGCAAATTGTGGAGAATCGTAAATAAAGTACTCTTTATGCGATCATTGAATAATCCTTGGCTATGAATAGAATAGCATTAAAAAAAAATCGAATCACAAGAACATATTATATTCTTCTGATTCAGACAATAAATATTGCACTAAAATGGTTAAAAACTCATCTTAATGCGATCGAAATAACATGCGTTCCATCCTTAAATAACAGCACGTGTGCTGTTGTGTTTTGATGAGTGAGTAAGGGATGCCAGGGCTCGTTTCCCTGACCCTTCCCAGTCCTCTTTTCTTAATCCAACTAATGTAGGCAGCGTACTAGCAGCACTTGTGGCGTTGCTTGTGTTACAAGCGGTAGTAGCCACTGTACCATCAAATGGACCGTCAGCCTGTCTGTCCACCTTAACATCAAATAAGGCTGTATGCTTTCTTTTCCCATAAAATCTAGGAAATATATGTTGCATACCAGCGTCATTTCACATGACCTACGGCGTTTCTAAGACTGGTATAAAGGTTACATTTAAGGCTAAAAAGCCGTGCAGACTACTACAAGGGTCACGCACCAATAGGCGCATGGGGAATATATCTTTATCATCGCAGCCGCAGGACGTCGACTGCTGGACATAGGCTGTCCCATAATTTTCTAATAGGACTGGTCTGAAACAGCCTTAAATCCGTACTGTGTCGTGCCCACCGTACTGTGTCGTGCCCTCCACAGAAACTTACTAATACGCCGCCTTATGTCAGTAACTTTCGTTCATCTACGAATCTCCTCATTTCTGATTCGATCTCGGAGTGTAAACCCGAGTAACAACAAATCATTGATTGACTATGGTGCGTTCCATTTCATACTTACAAATTACTTAGGTATACTTACATTAGTTTAAGAACTTAGTTATAAAGGTTAAATAAAATTACTTTTCAGTTTTTTCGGCGGGTTTAATTTTTTTTAAAGTTTTTTATAACCCCATGCAAATGGTCATGCCCTGCGAGTGCAGTTGAGGTGAAAGAGCCCATTACCCCATCCCTTCCTTATCCCTTATCCTTAATCCTATGGTCTACAGCGCACTTGTAGCACTTATGGCGTTGCTTGTGTTATAGGCGACGGTAGCCACCTACCATCAAGTGGACCGTCAGCCTGTCTGTCGACCTTAACATAAAAAAAGGACAATTTGTACACCATAACGTGTGTGTGTGGCGTTTAGGTAATTTTTTTATGGTGATTGCACACATCATAAAAAATTACAGTCCACTTATTATACACATTTGGCGTGACCACCAACTCCACCAAGAATAGCCTTCTTCATAACTCGGGGAATTGCGATTTACCAATTATGATGAATATTTCATAGAATTTCATCATAATTGAAAATTTAATGAAAATATTAGAGAAGAGTGACGGCGTGTTGTGAAGCTTGCCACCAACACCTGAAGTGACGACCACGACCACTCTGTCAAGAGTGAAACCGATGAAGAGAAGCGTAATTTTATAAATTACAGCCAATTTATTTGTATTTGTATTATTTGTATTGTATTATTTGTATTATTTCGATGATTGTGAAGTTAAATCACGATCTATTCAGTAGTTTCTCAGTGAAAGAGTTTACAGTTTGTTAAAAGCATCAATATCCCAGTACAAGGAATTTTCGGCTGCCGAAAATCTAAATAAATGAATTAAATTTTAATTTAACACCTAGCGCTACGCGAAAAACGTCTATATTCGGTAAGCTTCGTGCCCAATGTGACTCACGCTTCAAACGACATAACGTAGTTCTCTTGATAATAAACTCCTATAATGCTATACAAATTGTTTTTTGTTTGTAAGGCAAACAGATATCTTGACGATTGCAATGACAATTAACTTTACCTTATCTCTAGACAAGTCCATAAGGGTAAAGAATTGCTTTGACTTTCCCTCTCCGTCGATGTAATTGTTATACTGCGGCGTATTCCTTTGGAGTGACAAGTCGATGGCGATTCTGCCGTGCAGTGGCGACTGCGACACGTGAAGCAGAACTCCGGATGGCCTCACACCGTACTTGTGGTGGTCAAGTATGACGTCAATGTTTTGTGTCGTAATCACGGCGACACCGCCTTCGGTCACTGTCAGTGGGAAAAGCGCTACAAGCTCCAATTCACTACTGGATTTCGAGAACACCTGAAAATTTGAAAAGAAATCTTTAATAAGATCATTATTCACAAAGTCTAAACATCTCAAAACGAGCGCGTATATTTATAACTTATAATTTATAACTACTAATTGCAGTTGAATTCCCGGGCTTTCTCTATAATCTGTAGAACTGTCAAGATTTGCTCCCTTATTCCCTTCCCCTTAACAAAGCTAGCCTGTTCAGGAGAAATCTCTTTGCTTGACTCTTGCTTTAAGACGCTGGTTCAGTACGTGCAGCAAAATCGTACTTGCGTAGAGATAAGAGCAATAAGTCTGTAATTACTGCGTGTCTTAGTTGAACCCTTCTTGTTGGCCCCAACAAAAAGAAATTTCACATAATTTCAAAGGTGCCAGAGAGGTCTGGTCTAAGGACCTTCCGCGCTTGTTCACCTGATTGATTCTCTGGTCAAACCTGTGGAACCCTATGCAGAAAGCAGTAGATGAGGTACTGCACCGATGAAGACTGTAATTGACGATAGGGATCACAATTTAGGCTCTGACTGCAGCAGAAAAAAAACAAGAGCCCATAGAAGCAACAGCTACCGACATCTGTTGTAAAAAAGAGTAAAATGTGAGGTCAGCGCTATCTTTTGCACAACGAGTAAATTTCGATGTATAGCGCCATCTGTTGTGCGATGAAAAATTTACGACGAACAACCGCCATCTGTAGTAATACAACCAAATTGCTATATTGTGCGCCATCTATTCTAAATCTAATGAACTAAGTTGTACATCGCTATCTCTTGTAAATTGAATGAACTAAGATATACATCGCTATCTCTTGTAAATTGAATGAACTAAGATGTACATCGCTATCTCTTGTAGATTGAATGAACTAAAATGTACATCGCTATCTCTTGTAAATTGAATGAACTAAGATGTGCATCGCTATCTCTTGTAAATTGAATGAACTAAGATATGCAGCGCCCTCTGTTAACTATGGAGTAAATAACAACCTTTAATGTAAAATGTAAAATTATACATCTAACGCAATCGAATTGAATTAGGACGAGTGTACGAAAGAATACACTGTATAATTAACCGAGGGCGCTGTATACGCTATTAGGGTTTCGTGTTTAAATAGTCAATAGATAACGAACAACGGAGCTATTGGGAATGAACCGAATAGTCAATACCTAGATATTGAAAAATTGGTGACAAATTGGAAGTCAAAACCCATGTTATTGACGTGGTAGAACTTTTGTTAGTCCTAAACGGTAAATAATATACTACAATTAGCTCCAAGAATGACAAGATTATGGCATACCAGGGATAATAAGTAATACGTCAGTATTTTTTTCTTTTCAGGGTGCACTTATGACTGTGTATACTAGTTATAGTATGTAAAGATTGCATGTTCTCTCGGAGACGCCGATTTTTATCAAGGCCTAAATCAAGGCCTAATCAAGGCGATTTGTAGTAGTCTTAAACCGGCTTCTTTTCTCACTGTAGTTGCCTTCAAACCCTATATAGACATCACTTGTAATGTAAACTGGAGTAACTAAAAAGGAACCGAACTTTGTCCAAATAATATAAAACTGCTCTCAAGTTTAAATATCGATTAAGTTATATATGCGGTTAAAAGTGTTAGGTTAAAAATTCATAAAGTGAAATGAAGTCTTTGGCGCGTTGGACATTTTAGAGATGGGATAAAATCATTGAACTCGCGAGTGTCATTTTACTTTACCTTACGTAATTTAATGTAATGTAAGAGACAGATAGACGCGGCGAGGGACTTTCTTTTATAATATGTATGTTTTGGAAAGGATGTAAGTAAAGGATAATTAGTAAAATAAATGTTGTGTGAATAGGTTATTATGCACGCTGAGGTAACTAATTTATTATTTAGTTCTGCTGTTTGCCTCGGGACTACTTTCATGAAACGAACTGTAACATTGATTAGGATACTTCTCTGCGTAATCCTTACTTACCTTATATTTTTCTGCGTAATCTGGATTGATGCAGAGATCAGAATCACATTTGCACGTGAAATGATCGACGCCGTGTTGCTCGCACACAGCATGCTGAACACACGGCGGGTTCCCGGGGCTGGAGTGGCAGGGGTACCACCACACACACTTCGGACTAACGCCGTTGGTCACCACAGCGTTTGGCAGACCATACATTTTATCGTCAACTTCTACTGGTTTTACACAGCCCTGAAAAATAGTAGAAACATATCAATAATAGGAGCATCATTGGCAAAATTTCGTCTGAAATTCAATATTACCTACCTACTATGATATCTAAACTATACCTACTCGTTGCTTCCAAATGAGTCACAGTAAGAGATAAATATTCCTAAGCACTATTCCTCTCGCACAGTAGATAATGCGGTTATTATTATTATTATTATCATTAAGCAAATCGTAATAGTCGAATAAGTCGTAAACGGTAAGTGATGAAAAAAAAAATAGGAAATTATTTATCTACATCTACAATAAAGGTTATTACCATTTTTGGCCTCAAGAGCACGGTTACGGAGATATAGGCCGAAACGGTTTTTGTCAAAATGGCGGCACTTCCGCCCACCTAATTTGTAAGGATTTTGTGCATTTAGGATTTTGTGCATGCAACAGATGGAAGTTTTTTTGTGTGCGTGCGAGTGGCATGATCCCGTGGCCCCTCTCACTTCCCCGCGGCTCTTACACAATTCAATTAAACGCGGGCGCGTGCGGAAGTAAAATAAGATGGCCTTTAAATACGACAGTTACTCTTATTTAAATCGTAGAATCAAAACCCTGTCTTTGGGATAAAACAATAGAAGACAGTAAAAATAAAATTTTAAGAGATCGATGGAAGAGTATAAATAAAGCCGCCGTGCCGGGCCTGGCCGTGTCGGGCTAATGAAAAAGCGTTCTGCCGGCGTCGTGCCGGCGAGTGCTGTCGTGTCGGTGCCGTGCCGGGGTCGTGTAGTCTCAATGAAGAAGCGCCCATTACTTGTACTATTGAAATAACTTTATAAATTGTTAAAATTTTCAATGTAAGGCAAGCCTTCTCATAAATCTAATACCTACCACTTCAAAAATATTTGTTGCTGGTAATAATGGAATAAAATAAACATTCCAAAAATATTATTCCATGATAAAAGTACACGTGTAATTTTAGTAGATTGTACTAAATTGACCATATGAAAACCTGTCCTTTTGAAAGTAAAGGGCCGATGCATATGTGGGGGCCCGAAATAGGAACAAATTTGTCAGACCGAGAACTTCCGACTTAGATCTGAGATCCACTTAGATCCCATTCCATAACGCTAGTAGTGAGGATTGGTTTTATTTATACTGTGTCAATACATACCATGACACTAGTGTCTGCCGCTTTGATTCCTTTGCTGAATGCTCTCTGCCGTTTTTCAGTCTCAATGCCACCGAGATAGAAGGAATCTGACAGATCTAAGTATCTTGTGCCACCACTTTCAATGCGAGTACTCATTGCAATGTTGTCCACAGAGAGCTGAAATATAATTTAACAAATTAAATCTTATACAAATGTATGCCACAGTATCTTAATAAGATTATAATGTTTTCTTAATAATAATATATCTCTATAAGTTAGTATATGTTTTACTAGCTGTGTCTTGATATTTTAATTTAATTTTAGTTGACATAATATAATACATATATGTATGTACGAGTATAATGGTGTTTCTACATAAAGGTTGTTTCTCAATGGAGGTCTCAAATCCGACTGATCAATGACCCGTTTCAGATATTTGATTGACGCGTTTTAGAGTCTAGCGTGTTCCAGTTTCTTCAACTTTATTATACCTGCTAGTATAGTAATTTTTATTTTTGAGTTTTCTCCTTAAGACTATTTGCATATATAAGCCCGTGGTACGAAAATTTATGGGAGTTAAATCAGAATTGTCACACAAATGCGTTATGTTATGTGTTATAGTTACGTTTTTTTTTTGAATATTTCATAATAGATATTGCGACATTATACAATATTATTAAAAAGAACAATGTTGTTCTTTCGGTGTGATCGAATTGTGAAAATTAAAATTTTATAATCGTTCGTAAGAAGTAAACTCCAGTCGTGTGTCGGAGCCAACACACACAATTTTTATTTTATTGAAACACAGTCACAATATATGATGAGATTAAAAAACCTTATTGTGACCAAAATAGACATAACTGGGTATACATAGCGGGTATACAAGTAGCGGCAGTAACCAGAAGACTACTGTGAAATAAGTGCCTATGCTGCATTTTGTGAGTGAGTAAAGTTTGCAAGAGCGAATTATATCTATCCCCTCTACTTATATCTTACTCTTGAAACGACTAAGGTTGGCATTTTGTGTTGTTTTTTTGATTGTGTTAATAGGTGTCAATCGGTCACTTCTTAATAAATAAATATAACAAGAAAATTGTGTTCATTTCATATGGCATGAGAGACAAGATCCATCTGTTCGACTTTTGTTATTTCTATAACTTCTCCTCATTAAAAGAATATATACTAATACTTTAAACTTGAATGAAACTACTACAATCTTTAATTTAAATTGTTTAAATCTTAAGAAAATTAAATATGCCGTACCGCCGTTGTAGGTATTGGGTTGGGTTTTGAATTAAGTGTGGTAGTTTTTTAAGGTGTTTTTAGGGTAAATTAGTTAGTAATTGTCATAGTTTTATAAAAATATAGTTTTTATGTCTAGGAAATCAATTTACAATTAAGTAGGTATTATCCCTTTATGGTCTTTATTGTTCACTTAATATTAGTATTCTCTGCGTTTATTACAAAATGTGTTATAAGACTTATTTGTACTGTAAACAAATAGGTTAGGTTAGGTTCCGGAATGTTATGAAAATGCGAGCGGAGCGAGCTCACCCGATTACAAAATGTGTTACAAGACTTTGCAATGCAGAAAATAGGTTAGATTGGGTACTGGAATACTGGTTGTAGCAGAACAATTGTGCGCTTATTTAAAAAATGTGTTACTCTGTGGTTAGTATACAGTATTTTAAAATAATTATAAAATTAATTGTAAATTGATTTCCTAGACATAAAAACTATATTTTTATAAAACTATGACAATTCCTAACTAATTTAGCCTAAAAACACCTTAAAAAACTACCACACTTAATTCAAAACCTTTCCCTAGGTATTTGTCTGCGGCAAAGAAATAACTAATCTTCTGTATTATTTATTTGAATTAACCTGAACCTGTTAGAAGGTTGAAGGTAATTCTAAAGCATCTCTACTTATCTAAGTTATGTTTATCGAAACAAATAAATAAATCACTATTCACAATAATCTAATGCTAAAAATATTTAATAATGATATATATTATATACAAAAGTAAAGAAAAAGGAACGAAGAGCGATACTGATTTAAATTCACACAGCACTTCACAACAGCAGTCATGCTTTTATTTTATCTTTATCTGTCATTAGTCATGTCACTCTCTCTACTGTGCTTTAATACAGGGGGCCTAGTGCGAGTTACTCTATCAAACGCGTCGAAAGTGTAAACGTCAATTTGTATGGGAATGAAGTAGTGCTACACGTTAGCCACCAGCATAGTCAGGTTTGGAAGGGATGGGGAGGGGGGAGGGGAGTTGGATTTTATCAGTTTGTGTGAAACGCCCGTTGACTACGCCTGAAAAGTCAACGTCTTACAACTTGTCTCTCATGCAATAATTGAAATGAGCAGAAGAAATATCTAAAGGCCACTGTGAGATTTTCCTTTTTGATTTCAGATTTCTAATCGAGAAATATAATAACACACATTCGAAATGTTTTTAGAAATGTGTATATTTATTTATGATGTGTATATTTACTTACAATTTAATGATGATATAATTATGATGAAATATGGTAGCATTATGTGTGGACTCACCTCAATAAGTGATGGATTAAAGAGTAAGTGTATTTTGTGCCACTGGCCGTCGTCCACTCTAACTGTATGTACAATTTGACCTCTGGCCATTTTTACTCGAATACAACCTTCTAAAATTTCAACAGCTAGAAAATCTGAACCGCGACCTCCTCCCGCATTATAAAGTATCATCGCATTTGGTGTTATAGTCTTAAATTCTATTTGCCACCTATTGTGTGGATAAAAAAATATTTATTTATTTTCATTCATTTAAAAATAAATTTTTAGTTTAAATTTTTTTCAGATAATACACAATTTTTTGTACAATTTTTACTACAATATAATATTATTAAACATGCATTTCTTTGTGATTTCTTCAGAGTATCTTTTCACAAATAGACACGACAAAATTCACAAAGCGTTAATTGAGATATAATAAAGAATGTTTTGACGTCGCTAAGGGCTAGGAGGGCGCATTTCAAGACGCAATTAATTCGTTTGGCGGCAAAAAATATTATAAATATTGTAGATAAATTTTTAAAAAATTAGCGCTTAATTAAGATATTATGCAATGTTAAATAAGAGACGCCGCGTAGACTAATATACTATATGAATATTCCTTTTTTCCATAGACTTGCCACTTTGCCCAGATTTCCTTTATGCTCTATAAACCCAGTAGAATTTCTATTGAGATTCGCATACCATTCAAGCACCTGTTTGATTGTCTACCAAAAATAAATGCCATAGAAAATTCAATTAATAAACGCTCAGCTGGTGTGCAAAAAGTTATCGATATTTATAGTTCGCTGCTCTATTATATTTGATTTGACTTTCAGTCACGCAGTAAGTAGCATGGCAGCTAAGCACAGACGCGCCACGCTTAATTTGAGCTTAATTCGCTACTTAGGATGCTTTGTAAAGCTTCTTAATTCGTAATATTCAATGAACAATAACTATCAAAGCCCTTACACAACGGGTTCGAGTCAGTGGCGATTTAGGTTGATATAATTATGTCTATTATTAGTGACCCGCTCCCGGCTTCGCCCAGGGCATTTTTTTTACTTGCTTAAAAACCTTCCCTGTTTATCTCTCTATCCATGAGTGAAGACAGAATTAAAATCGGTGAAGCCGTTCTTGAGTTTTGCGCTTAGCAACACATTGAGGGATTCATCTTTTTTTATATGGATGAATTGATTTTATACAGAGTAGCGATTGTAGCTATTTGAAAGCAACGCTACTTTTTAAACATTAATAATAATATTGTATTATTATTTTGAAAAATAGCATTCAACTTATTTCTTAACAAATACAAATAAAAATATTTCTAATTATTATGAGACGCTATATATCACCGCTGCATAGACTTTTTGAGCGTGGCTATTTTCGCTTTATTTTCACGCCAAGTGGTTGACATTAGCTGCTCAGCTTCATTGTAGATAAAGGGCCTATACCCTTTATCAACAAAGTAAATTAAAAAATATATATTCTACTAAATATGCTATGCACATTGTTCGCAAGCAAATGAAAGCGCTCTGTTGCATTTGGCAAAGTTCCACTACAACTCGCTCTCGCTAACATGATATTCTTGAAACGCACGTCACGATTTCATATTCATTATGTTGTTTTTAAGTAAAGGTTAGCAGACAGACTGACGGTCCACTTGATGGTGGTTGACAGTCGCCTATTAAACGCCATAGGTGTTGCATGTGTTTTGTCGACCTCAGTAGGAGAGGAGGAGAATCATGTTATTCACTTGTCTGATTGGTAATACTGTAATTATCTAGTCCATTATCCACCTTCACTAAATCGCCACCAGTGGTGTGTGTGTGTGTGTGTGTAAGGGCTTTTATGTCTGCTAGGTACTATGCCATTCAATCGCGCATTTGCATATGCGCTTCATATTATGCATACGCATTTCGTAATTTTGCTGTATCAAATGCGCAACCGATAACTCATTTGCATGGCATGCTATAGTGTAAAAAATCTTTCGCAATTTATCGTCTTGCTTCAATTTTAGAGAATAATTTATGGTCGCATTTAAATTATATATTTTTCCAAAAGCATTTTCCCTGCACACCAAGTTTGTAGGGAAAATGTTTTTTTTTACTATACAAACTTAATTATAGTTTTATGTAACTATAGTTAAAGTTTGTATTGTCCTCTTGCTTACCTCCCACCGGCCCTTGAATTGATTTTGGGCAGTATCAAATAGGCGCCTTCATCAATGAAACTTATGTCGGAATTAATGTCGGCGTCAAATTCTGGTGCACAATTCCATGTGACTCCGTCCACATGAACAGCGCCAGAACGACTTCGGGCCTTCTCTATTATTTTTACACCATTATAGAATACCTGTAAAGAAATTTAAAAAGCATTTCTAAAATGTACGTAACATGAAAAAGTCTAAAAAAAGTAAAAAAAAATGAAAGTAAATAATAATAATGATAATATTTTTATGATAGCATAAATAGGTATCAATGCTTACATCTTCCATACAGCCTCTGAAATTCTCCATATGGCCCAAAAACAATTCAGAGAAGTCGCCCTGGCCGCCCAAAAATATTCCAAAGTGTATGTTCAACTCAAAAAATCTACCTGGAAGTCGTTTTTTGACGGAACTGTCGTCTACCTGTAATTAAAGAAAAAAAAATCCCGTAAATTTACTAAGTAATGCGCAGAAACCATTAATTGTCACGTCTAACATTCAGACGACGTCATCCACAACTAAGAACTCGCCAGAGAGTGTCGCTAATGGTAATGATAATGAGCGTTCTTGTAAATATTAAAATGATAATAATTATTTATAGTCTAGCTGGCGCCCGCGACTTCGTCCGCGTTGAAAAACAAAAAGTAGCCTATCCTGTTTCCCGTACGTGCAAATATTTATCTACCAAGTTTCATGAAAATCAGTTAATTCTTTTAAGAGTTATGGAGGAACATAGATACATACAGAAAAATATTCTAAAAATGGTCAATTTAGTTTCAGTATCGTGTGTAGAGCCTATAAACACGATATCTCTAAAAACAAAGTAACTTACTCCATGACCAACCCTTACAGATTTATTATTAGTATTGATAGAAAAAGAAGGTACTCGTAGATAAATTGTGTAGGCACTTAAGCAGTTTGTGAAGTAAGCTAACTAGATGCCGTCCTAAATTGCATTCTTATCCCGTTACTAAGCGATCGATTTTAAATTTATGAAGACATATAATATAATTAACTAATTGAAACACAAATTGCATTATCAGGTCAACATTTTATTTGATATTCATTACCAGAGGATATAATATTTTTAACTAGCTGATAACTTTGTAAATTATATAGTTACTAAAAAGTTCCTCGAGAACCACTCTATCCATTGGTGAAAACAGCATGAAAATAGGTGCAGTAGTTTTTGAGTTTATCGCGAACAGACAGACAGAGAGACGCGGAGGAGACTGTTTTAAATATGTTCTAGTGATAACGTGTAACTACGAATACGTTGCTATAACTATTACTATATTAATTGATTAAAAATTGGATTATTCATCATTATAATCAACTAGTGCCCGCGACTTCGTCCGCGTTGAAAAAGAAAAAAGTAGCCTACCCTGTGTCCTGTACGTCCAAATGTTCACCTACCAAGTTTCATAAACATCAGTTAATTCGTTTAAGAGTTATGTAGGAACATACATACATACAATACCTACACTTACAGATTTAGTATTAGTATTGATTGATATCCAGATACATAGGGCCCTGATAAAAAATAACAACATTAAAATTAAATGTAAATATGCATCACCGAACTAATTGAAGTTTTAATGATAAAAATAATTATTTATAGTTTTTCCTCATTAAGCATAATTATGAGGCTTGATTTTGTTGAACACATCCATGTTTGTTAATTAGGTACATACATACAGATTTATTATTAGTAATGGTAAGTATGGATAATATTTACCTTCATAGTGAGATTGGCCTCCCTTCTAATGATGCTAACATGATGCCATTGACTGTCATTTAGATAAAGCCCCTTTGACGATGACAACTCACTCTCACCGGCACCAAGGTTGATGTGTAATTTCAATCTACCACTTTCCAAGCGGACCTGTAATGTTAATACAAAATATATTATATTTATCCAGTCACAATGAAAATTTAGCTTGGTATGGCCAATTCAAATATCTTGAAAACCATTACATATTACAGCTACAAAAACATGTCAGGATTCGTTTTTTTTGTAAAATAAAATAAAAATTACAAAATTATGAAATTTTCAATATTGTATTAAAAATAAAAATAAAATATTTTCTTTCTCATTTTTTTTTTATAAATATTTTGTGCTTGTTCCTCAAAGATCCTGCAATTTTCAAGGTTATCCAAGATTTTTTTGTACCTTTACACCGTTTATAACTTATTCGACTATTACGATTTGTTTACTGACACAAATATAGCCATAAACAAATCGTAATAATCGAATAAGTCGTTAACGGTAAGTGATAAAAAAAAATTATTGGACAAAAGAAATAGGAAATTGATTTATCTACATTAAAGGTTACCATTTTTGGCCTCAAGTGCACGGTTACGGAGATATTTTTGTCAAAATGGCGGCACTTCCGCCCGCCTAATTTGTAAGGATTTTGTGAGATTAAAATCTCACTAAAAATTAGAGTAGTAATTTAGTGCATTATGGACAAGAGTAACGGCTCCTCTATTGCCTGTACATACTATGAGTATTATAGTTGTTATTAAAAGTTCTGTTAACCTTTCATAATAATTATATCAGTTAATAACTGAACTTTAATTGATCTTTATCTATATAAATTAAAATGAATCACTAAGTGTGTTGCTAAGCGCAAAACTCGAGAATGGCTGGCCCGATTTTAATTCTGTCTTCACTCATGGATAGAGGGATGATCAGAGAAGGTTTTTACGTAAAAAAATGTACCCCGGGCGAAGCCGGGAGCAGGTCGTTAGTAATAATAATAATGTGGATATGATGTTTTGTTTGTTAACTTACCACACAATAATCGGTTTTTCCAGCAGCAAGGAGCAGCAGGGCGTCCGAGAGGTGTGTGCGAAAACGGAAACTAATATCTGTCGCACCTTTTGCCTCCTGCAGTGGATATGAGATATAGCTTGCTCCATAAAAGGAAGCTGAAATTTTAAAAATAAGTTTTATTTTCAAACTTTAAAAACTTTTTTAGCAAGCTAGTACCCATATAAAATAACGTAGGTCTGGGGTGTCATAACACTAAAGCTCCTTATTAGACAAAAAAGAAGATTCTAGACATGTTGTATGGTGTCATTTGGTGTTAGAAGTTATTAGCCATTGAAATCGAATTAGAATCGAATTAGAATTAGAATAGAAATAGAATTAGAAATCGAAATAGAATTATCTAAATATAATTTATATAGTATAGTATAGCATGATACTAAGTTATAAAAATTAAGTGTTTCTTGGTGATGTTTACAAAGATTTAAATTTCAATAATTTCATAGATAAATCAGAAATAAATTGGGGTTGACACGGTACGAGTGCGCTCGGATTACTACTCGGATGCTACTCGTAGCGTGTAAACGAGGGATCCGAGTTCACTCGGATGACAGCGTCCGATCAGAGTGGACTCGGACTGTGCTCTATTTGTACGAGCTGACTCGGATTAAATATTAAAAACAAAATGGCGTCAAATGAAATTTTAGATGCGTTTGGAGTGAAAAAAAGTGGAATGAGCACAATACGCTTAGATTTGTAGAATTATATGAATCAGAAGAAGTTTTGTGGAACATACTTCTTCTGTAAAACTATAAAAATAAATCATAAATTAGCATATCTGCCACTATTTCTATACCTCGCAGCAGCAGATCAGTCGTCATTTTGCAAATCTAGACCAACTCAACTAACGAGAAACGCTACTCGGACACTGTTGAACTCGTATGGTGGGAACTGTAATCCGAGTACACTCCTATACGAGCTGACTCGTACGAGTGCGGTCGGTCCTAGTGTGCTCGTACCGTGTCAACCTCGCTTGGTTTTCACTTTAAGAATTGACTGATAAAAACTAGTCCTTATTTTTAAATAAATAGAAAAGTTCTAATAAAAATTTTGACACATAAATAAACCCTAACTATCTATTAGTCCATTGATGTTATAAAATAATATAAAAACAGGTTATAATATTCTTTGCACAGAATAATATGTGAGTTATATTTACTTATTGTGTACTTTATATGAAAAACCTTATTTATATGTTTCTTAATTATTCATTAGACAGCTTTAAAACTCAAACCAAGTATACTAATGGTACTAAGTCAACAGAGTATACTTGATTAAAAGGTCAGACCAAACCAGAAGTAAAAAAAATGTCAATTAAAATAATAGCTTTTTTAAAGGAAAATAAAATATTTAGGTGGTTTTTACTAGAATTAAATTAAAATTTAGAAACCTGTTATTTGTATCAATATAGATAGCTGGTGAAGATAACAGCTATTAAGATTTTGTATCAAATCTCATACAAAATTTAAATCGTAACATACAACAATATAAATAGCTTCAGTAAACACCACAAAATAAAAGTTAAAAGCAATTGAATAATTCACATTGTAAATAACAGAGGCCAATATGGGTTGCCGTCTAGTACTGATAAACGTATCATGAATCATCAATGGACAACATTTTCATTTATGAGTTTAAATGTAGCATAATTTTGATTATATTTTTATCAAAATACGAATAACTAGGGTAAATATTAAAAGGGAAAGAAGAGAAAAACGCCACTTACCTTTATCATAAGCCAATCCAAGACCCACAAAGGATAAAATTAGAATAATTTTCATGGTGAGTGATTCCACTAACAAAATTAAACGCAACAATCAATACATGTCTCGGGAAATTATTAACGTTTCGCATCTATGCAATAAGTAAACCTTCACAGTCACAAATAGTGAAACTCGTTAGTTTTCAATACATCTCAAGAACAACAAAAATGTACTCCAACCAAATGAAGAAACCAGGCGTGGCTTAGGCCCGCGGTGACATAAAAAGAAATATCGTATAGTCTGTGAAGGCTATGCATGCTACGCAATTATTTCACCATCGCATCCAATACTCGGTGCACTTGCAGTTTGGTTTAGAAATCGCGACCGACACTAATTTGTTCATCTACTCTATCGATTTTTTATTAAAAATGGAAGTAATTATTTATAGATATAAAAGGTACACTAAACAAGATAGTTCCACGCCGTTCACAAAATGTCACACACCGACGCCACAAAACTTTTAGGAATGTGCCTGAGAAGTAACGTTAACGTTTTAAAAATCACTATTATTATTAGCCACAAATAAAATTTCAAAAGCGGCTTCCACGAAGGGAATACCGGGGGTAACGACCCTTCGAAGGGTTCGCCATGGCTCCACCCAAGGACAAGCGGTTAGTTTGCTGCGAGGTATTGTCTCTCTCTACCGAACGTAAAAAGGGTCGTATGTAAGCATTTTTCTCGAGCTCACAAAAAGTCAGGATTACTGCATGCAAAGAGCGTAGTTTTTTCTATGCTTTATGGCTTATTGTAAATAAATATGAGTTCTATTGAAGAATTGTAAGAAATAAGAATAAGAAATGAGATTAATATTACTAAATTTAAATTTAAAAAAGTCAGGCTGTTTGAGGGAAAAGCAAGATCGCACACGCACGACGACGTTTAAGTGTAGGAACATAAGTTTATTTTATAACGTAAGCATCCTGCTAAGAAAGAATTTTCTCTCAAAAAATAAATTTATCACAGTATTGAATTTAGTTAATCGTTTGAATCGTCGAGTTTATATTATTAGTTTAATAAACGTTTATTCAACTAAGCTAGTTTGAGACTGTTATGAGAATAACGATTTTGCCCCAACCCTATTTTTAGTCCGAGAGCTAAGAGACAAGTATCGTCGCATTAATTATTAATTTAAAGAGTTACCTAATTTTTTAGAGGACAGTGAACTGTTATTATTGCAAAAAAGACATATCTTTTAAAACTGTGCATATTTATGTATTTACTCACATAATATGCTCATAATATTTATATTTGTCCGTATACTGCCGGCCTGTCGTACTTAAAATACAATCAAATCAATTTTAAATGCCCAAAAATATTGTCGTTTGAAATAAATGATCGGGATTACATATTTATTTTCTTTATTATTGACTAGCGACCCGCTCTTGGCTTTGCCCCAGGTTCATCATTTTACGTAAAAACCTTTCCTGTTTATCCCTGAATTAAATTCCTGATTATCCATTAGTGAAGACAGAATTAAAATCGGTCCAGTCGTTCTCGAGTTTTGAGCTTAGCAACACATTTAGTGATTCATTTTTATTTATATAGTATAGAAGATAAGTTAAAATATATTAAAATGTAAAAATGTCTTGAAAAATCGCATAATTAATATCACAGCTATTGAGACAATGCCCCGCCATCCTTCAGTTTGGATTTTTTGTACTTAGACAAAGATAATAATATATACACTGTTTGACCGAATATGAAATGACTTTCGAAATTGTATGTCAGCTCTCCTACTATGAATGATAAAGCAACAAAATGAAGAGCCTTCATGGCGCTACCATAGCAAAAACACAGAACAATTCTACCATTAGTAAAACAGAGCTCTACATACTCGTATAAATAATATTAATGTGAAAAAAAAATAGAGAATATTCTACCCTGAAAGTTTCCTCTACCTAAGAAAATAGAACTATCTAATAGTTCGGTAAAATAGAAATAGATATATTTGAAATCATTTTTAAATTTTTCCAAGGTAAAAGAAAAGCCTTTTAAATTTCAGTACGAGTATTATCAATTTTCTTTTTATTTCGTGTAAGTAAAGGTTTCATACAGATAGACAAAAATAAGTTAAAAATTAAAGATTGCCTGCTATTTATCACGCTTCAGAGTAAATAGTTAAAACGTTAAAGCGTAAAAATTGTCATTAAAAAAATGCAGTCCTGATTTTTTCTTCTCCGAGTATATAAGATTCATTTAGTAGAGACTAGCTGGTGCCCGTGACTTCGCCCGCGATGAAAATTATATATTAAAACCTTCCTCGAGACACTTTAAAATACTTTAACACCATTCTATCCATTGGTGAAAACAGCATGAAAATCGGTGCAGTAGTTTTTGAGTTTATCGCGAACAGACAGACAGACAGACGCGGCAGGGGAACTTCCTTTTATAATACTCGTATGTAAGGATTGATATTTGATACAAGCCGGGTTTTCTCACAGAATCAAAACTAAAACAGCTGCGAGGCAGGTGTGCGCAACATTTTATGAGTCGCCTGGCCTATTTTGTCGTGTCAATGAATGAACTCCAATGTACTAACTAATGTGTACTGTGTTCATTTTTTTTTGCATGGGAGTGTAGCGTGACGCGGGAACCAAAATAAATTTAAAAAAAGGATGAACCAAGGCAATCTAGCGAAGTACAGGAACATATTACTGGATTAAAAATATCCTTTTGAGATCACATAGATCTTTACAATATTTCCAATGTATGATGTATGATATTATTTTATATAATAAATAATAATAAATAAATAAATTTATATAATAGCATGTAGTTGTATTATTGAAGTCCTAAACATGCATACTAGGTAATCTAACTTATAAATATAACATAGTATAATATAAAAACAAATTTTGTTTAAAGCAAGTGTAATAAATAAAAATAATAATTTATACTTTAATATGTTAATATAAAATATATTTTTAATAACAAAGCCACATTAATCTAACATGTAAATGATATATAAATTGAAAAACTATAACTATTAGATATTGCAAATATACAAATATAGGGGAAAGGATAAAATTTCGCTTAACGCACGTGCCATCTGTCGTTAATGTTTGTAAATTCTGATTAATGTTGTATCAGTATTGTGTGAGATGGCGTTGCTTGTCATTTAAAATTATAAATATGATATAATAAATTATATTTTTTTTAATAACTTGGATGTATTATCATCATATAAATGTACAGTAATGATAAAAAATTCTCAAAATAATGTAAAACAGGTAAATTATTTTATACCTGCTTGGAAAAGACAGGTAAAAATAAAATTTCGACGCGTGTGGTCTGTTTATGAAATAATAATAAATAAATAAATAAATAAAAATTAATTTTACCGAGTACAGCTGTTTTAATTCGGTCCTGAAAATTTTGAATTGTTATAAACAATTTAAAAAAAATTATCTAGAATTAAAGCTTATTTCTTTCTGAGTAAATTTAAAAAAATATTAAAATAATAAATTTTTTAACGACATGATTTTTTAAAGTTGTCACTATCATCCCCTAGCTTCTATCCGCCCTATCTCAGATAATTTTAATTTTAACAAAAACATAAAGAGATCATTAATTTCTTGGTAAAATTTGATGCTCTACAACTTTTATTTCAACTTTTTTTTCTAGTTCTTGCTGTTTCCTCAAAATTTTGAAAAAAAATCACTTTTTTATATTTTTTTCACCCCTTCTCGGGGGTGATTTAAAAAAAACTTTCAGTTCGTTTTTTAATCTTCCAAAGAAACTTATATCAAAAATTCAAGTATTTACCATAAAATTCGTATTTAGAGGCCTATTTTCTTGGACTGTATAAGAAGGATGTTTTCATGGAAAAACATTTAGTCAATCCGCGAAAATTTCAATTTAGGTTTTTTTTCTATGCAACCCTTCACTTTATGTCTTAGAAATGTAATTATTTTCAACCGACTTCCAAAAAAGGATGAGGTTCTTAATTCGACTGTATTTCTATTTTAATTTTTTTTATGTTTGTTACCTCATAACTTTCGACTTAGTGAACTGATTTTGATGATTCATTTTTATTTGAAAGCTGGTGTTTCCCATTTCCATTTGGTCCCATTTCAATTTGGCATCCATTAGAAAACAGTTTGAAGTCGTTTTTTTTTTGTTAAAAAGAGTTATTTAGTATTGTTACGACCAAAACTAATGAGAGCATAATCATGGAATTACGTAGTAACTGTTTTGATTTTCACTTATTGGATTTAACTATTAGACAAATGCGATGGTAAAATTGATGATTGTGTATGGTATGTAAATTCCGTTAGGTTAGATTTGGTTAATCAGTTTAACTAACAGTGATTATCAAACCTTCAACCGGGGCGTAACCATGTAAAAGATGCGAATGCAGAATAAAAGTACAAAAAATATGCAATTTAAATATTTGAAACAAAAAAAAATTAGTTGCTCTTACGATTTGCGAAACTAGTATTAAATTTCTGCAATATCCTTTTCGAATCATAACAAAGTTACCCACATCTTGTTGGGCACTGTTTCACCTAAATTTAACTGAAGCCTATATTGTAATGTATTGTGTTAAACTTGTGGCCATACAATTAGAATTATGATTTTTTTAAATGTGTACTGAAAAAGCCATTAGCTTTTCTATAAATAACCTAACATTAGTCCAGGAATTGTTACTAAATTAGTCTCTTCGCTGCCACTCCGTCCGTCGCCGTTGACCCTTAGGCGACCAAAGACAGCTATCATCAAGTGAATTAATTGCCTGCCTGTCATTCTTACTAAAAAAGATATTATATCAGCTGGTTTCTCTCTTATTGAAGATCTTTTATACCTCATAGTAGTTTGTTGAAAGGTTTACAGAGTTGTGTTTTGGTGTAGGTGTGAAGTTTTCAACTAGCGGCAAGATTGGCGCCGTGAACATAAAGTTGGCGCAGACGTCGTCCATAGACAAGGAGGAGGAGGCGGTCGTCATAGAGATGGACGAGCCCGTGATGCTCACCTTCGCCTGCCTGGAATCCCCAAGGAAAGCGTAAGCGTGGCCGCCCAAAGCAAACCTGGCGACGGACAACCATCGCAGAGGCGAAGAACATAGGGAAGACTTGGAGCGAATTGAAGCGCGAAGCTCAAGACCGAACGGGATGGCGGCGCATTGTGGAGGCCCTCTGCCCCATCTAGGGGACACAGAAATATAAGTCAAAGTAAGTCAATTCCAGGAATTATTTATAATAAATAAAAATAGCACAAAACCCATACGAAACGAGATATCAATACTAATAATAAATAGGTAAGTGTAGGTATTGTATGTATGTATGTATGTATGTATGTATGTATGTATGTGTGTGTGTGTGTGTGTATGTATGTATGTATGTATGTATGTATGTATGTATGTATGTATGTATGTATGTATGTATGTATGTATGTATGTATGTATGTATGTATGTATGTATGTATGTATGTATGTATGTATGTATGTATGTATGTATGTATGTATGTATGTATGTATGTATGTATGTATGTATGTATGTATGTATGTATGTATGTATGTATGTATGTATGTATGTATGTATGTATGTATGTATGTATGTATGTATGTATGTATGTATGTATGTATGTATGTATGTATGTATGTATGTATGTATGTATGTATGTATGTATGTATGTATGTATGTATGTATGTATGTATGTATGTATGTATGTATGTATGTATGTATGTATGTATGTATGTATGTATGTATGTATGTATGTATGTATGTATGTATGTATGTATGTATGTATGTATGTATGTATGTATGTATGTATGTATGTATGTATGTATGTATGTATGTATGTATGTATGTATGTATGTATGTATGTATGTATGTATGTATGTATGTATGTATGTATGTATGTATGTATGTATGTATGTATGTATGTATGTATGTATGTATGTATGTATGTATGTATGTATGTATGTATGTATGCATGTATGTTCCTCCATAACTTAAACGAATTAATTTCATGAAGGTAGATAAACATTTACACGTACGGGACATAGGATAGGCTATTTTTTTCTTTTTCAATGCGGACGAAGTCGCGGGCGCCAGCTAGTTTGCAATAAAAGTGTAAAAAAATAATCGATTTTTTTACCTTTGACCTTGGAATATCTGAAGACGCGGACACCCTACGATAAGCAGGTTTTGAGACCAGTTTTAGGGTACCAAAATAAAGGTTTATACAAGTTTATAGCTGACTACGAGTATCTCTCATTCCGAGATTTTTGCCCTTATTTGACTAATTTTACTGGGCCACATACTTCTGGAGTAAAATCAATAGAGCCGACCTTGTGAATCACAAGCGATTTTCCATACATGCTGCATCCACTCAACTTCCGCATCCATCTTGACGAGCTTTAAGATGTGACCAAATGCAACTCGAGTTTAATGCTTTTTCGAGCTTTCTAGCTTAGTAGCTAATCACATACCGCTCAGATTATTATTTAAAAAAATAGTATATTATTTTAAATAATTAAAAAAATATTATTTTAATGATTTAGGATATTTTAAATATTTTATATTTAATTTAATTATTTATTGCGAAACCATTTATAGTGTTATTTATATTTATATATTTAGTGGCAAAAAATAAAATTTGTCGCTCTAAAAAATGGCAATAGGTACTGATTACAATTAAATAAGATAGCAGTCTACTTCCGAAAACTTAGGCATCAGAACCAAAGAGAGTTTCACTACTAAGTAATTATAAGTAATTATAGTAATTCCCAGTAATAGTTGATAATCGACAGACGAAGCAAGTAATTTTTAGAAAATCTTTGAATGCAGTATTACTAACTTTTAAAAATGACATAAAGTCTTCTTTCAGCAAAATATCCTAACTACGATATTCAAGGTACTTTCCCTTCATGTCGCATATTCTTGGGACGCCCTGTATACTAGTCTGGCAGGCACTTGCAACCGCCAAAATAGGTTGACTGTTTGCATAAACTGTTTAAACGGTTGATAGAATATTCCCTTAAAATTTCAGCCTTGTGTGAGAGGGTTATGAATTGCTATCCCGATGACAACTTTGCTATGGTCTGGCAGGCACTTGCAACTGCCAGAATAGGTTGTCAATTTTTTTTTACACTCTAACTTATGTAAATTATAACATATTAAAATTGTAGCCTTGTGCGAGAGGGTTATGAAAAATTTTTTTTTTACATTTTCAAAAATTTATTTGATAACGACGCAATCGCGAGATGCCTGCCAGACCGGTATTTTCTTAATTGACCGATACCAAAACACCAATAAAAAAATTCCTAGGCTTGTGCCTCGCGGGTTACTCGGATGGTTCACTAGCTCTTAGAATATCTTCAAAATAACAAATGGGCAAGAACACCACAAGAGAGAACTGATGCATTTGCAAACCACCTCTCATCGGTATTTAAACCAAACGTAGTGGAACACGAAGCTGAGGAACAGCACATGCACCAGGTTTTGCAGCAAGACTTCCAGCTGGATCTCCCGCTGTAAACGTGTTCGCCGTCAGAAATTAAAAAACTGATTGCGGGTATGGAGAAAAATAAGGCTACATGGTTTTGATTTAATTGACAAGAAAGTGTTGAGTGAGCTGCCACGAAAGGGAATTGTTTATCCTACAACCTTATTCAACAGCATTATGAGAATTGGATACTTTCCAGCACTATGGAAGATTTCCCAAATTATAATGATAGTTAAACCGGGCAAACAACCTAATGATATCACATCCTATAGGCCAAACAGTTTGCTGCCAATGGTATCCAAGATATTCGAAAAAATGTTGCTAAAGCGCCTCCTCCGAAAAATTTCTGAAAAAATAACTATACCCAATCATCAGTTTGGATTCAGAAAGGAGCACTCAGGAGCCCGTGGAGCAGGTTCATAGAGTTTGCAGTCATTCGAGATGCTTTTGAGCGTAAGGAATATTGCACAGCAGCCTTCCTGGATGTCCAACAGGCATTCGATAAGGTTTGCCACAGAGGTCTACTCTAGAAAATCAAAACACTGTTACCGCATACCTTCTACTACGGTGTCCTGGAGTCCTATCTCAAAGACAGAATCTTTCAAGTTAAAGATAATGAAACGATGTCATGGCTGCGGTGCCACAGGGATCAGTGCTTGGGCCCGTCTTGTACATTATTTTTACATCGAACCTCCCGGAAACACCATTTGATGACGATACTGCAATATTAGCTAGTGACCCGAGCCCATTCGAAGCTTCGAAATTACTGCAGAATAGCCTTGATAACATTGATGCGTGGTTCAAAAAATGGAGGATCAAGACGAGTGAAACCAAATCGGTCCAGGTAACTTTCTCTTTGAGGAAGGGCGACTGCCCACGCGTGACACTGGGAACAGCCGGCTGACTCTTACGTGACTATACCTATTAATTTACAACACAATGTGAAAGCAGTGTCCAGACTGGACACAGGACAACTAAATAATCCCACAACTGTCACTGGCAACATAGAGACCGGCTCATTGGTGTTGCTCACAGTAGACGATCCGTCATCCTCATCGAGTAAGGTCGTCCAAACATACATTTCAAATTCGGGATTTCTCACACCGTACCTATAAAAGCCCAGTCTCAAATATAAAATACTTTTTGTTTTTAAATTTTGTCAATATCTCAAAGTACAGTTTTTATACATGGCGTATATTTGAATTTTAGAATTATTTTTATTTTTGAATTGATAATAATTTATTTTTGAAAATGGCAGAGGTCCAAATGGCGATGTCATTACTTTTTTTTAAACTAAATATCTTAAAATGTTCATTAAAATATCAACAATGACACGTTCTTATGTTTCCAATTTTGTTTTGAAGGTTGTCCAAAGTTGAATTTTATATTTACAGAGAAAAGAAAAATATTTAATAAAGAAATTTTTTTTTTTTCATTGCATAATTATATTCTTATTTGATTTCGTATCGATCAAGAAGCGTGTAACCATTATTAAGCCTTCGAATAAAAAAATGCGATCTCCATTATAAACCTTGGAAGTGTGTGATTGTATTGTAATGAAACACATGACATTACATATTATAATGATATTATATGGGGGGAAGGGGGGGGGGAAAGGGGGGAAGGCCCGAAGAGGCCGCCCATCTATCCCCGGTGGTTTTGCAGATATTCCACTTTGATGAGTCCAAAAATGTTGTATGGAGTTTAAAAAAAAAAGTATGAAAGGGGTGGGGATGACTCGTTCTGTGGCAACTACCGATGATCCTCTATGACATTCAGCAAACCCCACCCTTCTATCTCTCATCGTTTTCGAGGATCACTCACCAACTTTTTAGCACAACGGTATATCGAGGATAAAAAATAGATATAAACCTATTCTCAGACCTACCAAGTGTACATATAAAATTTCATCAAAATCGTTAAGCCGTTTCGGAGGAGTTTGGAAACTAAGACTGTGACACGAGAATTTTATATATTAGAAGAAGAAGATTGTATGTATAGCGCGCTCATAGCCAAAAATCGCACCAAACGCGCAGATCTGCACAAAACTTAAGGATGTCAGGCGTTATATTTGCTTTACACATTTCGTCAGGCGATACATCCGTTACTTTTCAACGCGAACGAAGTCGCGGACACCCGCTAGTCTTTAATATAGTCATGCACGATGCATCTTGATGTGCTTGCAGATTCAAACGATAATTCCAATGTGAAAGTACCTATGATTTGCGTATTTTTACTTTATATGACAAATAATCTACTAATAATCTACCTTTAAACAAGCGACTTCGTCTGCGTGATGTCTAAGTCTTGTAATAGTATTTGTTCCAAGGCCTACAGGCAGGGTGTAACTTGACTGTATGTCATTTCATTACCATCACATGTATTTCCAAGCAATTTTGGGGAGTGCGAGGCTTTGGGCGCTGCTGGCTTCAGGTGCCTACTTAAGGGTAAAGCCACTTTCGCATTTATTTATATTAGTTAGGATAGGATATATAATGATAAGGGAATTTTGTCTACATGCCTAGGACAACTAAAACTAAGTATATAATTTTTAGCACACTGGATTCTTAACTCACTAAATGTACACTTGTAGACTAAATGCAGTATGTAATAAATATGCCTTTTGTGAACCACTGCAAGAACTCTCTGGGTCAATTTAAATATTAGAATCGATATTCGACTGGTTCGAACATTAGGTACACATTAAATTATGTTAAGCACTTTTTTATAAAATTTTTCATTATTGAACAATAAGGTTTTTTTCTCAAGGTACGCGATAGTATGTCAAGCTGAAATTACATTTGGCTTGTAATCAGATATGTCAGGAGTTAGATCTGTCTTTATTATGTAGTGTATGCCATTAAGTAACAAGAAATCATTACTCCAATAAATCGGGTAGGTACTTAAGACATACCTACTTATTTAAATAAAATTGTCAACATTTACACCTAAGTTCAAATTAAGAGCTTTAGTAGTCTATGGGAGATATTGTAAAATATTACAAACGATTTCTGTTGACAAACTTGACGAGCCCGTTGCACGAGTGGTTAAGGGTGCTTGCCTTAACGTCCTGTTCCAAAGGTCCTGGGTTCAACTTTCGAATTAAACTTTTCAAAGTTAGCTCAGCTCTGGACTTGAAAGGCAATGGCTGGACACACTTCGAAGTCATTTGGGCAACACCTCTCCCATACATACATAATGGCCGGAACTAGAAATCAAGGTACAAGAAGACCGTCAGTCTGATAGCCCTTTACTAAGACAGTCTTAGTAAGTCTAGCCTTTATTTGTTCGGTTTATATTCCTCGGATAAGCGGTTGCATAAGGCAAAAGTTACACTGGATAACATTAACGCACCATTACCATTACTAATTAGCTACTTTAGTATAGGAGCGACCACTGAGCGTTTGAAATGTTCGGAGGGCGTATTAAATTTCCTGTGTGTATGCGAGAACAAAGCGCATTCTGAGGCTGTGTAGGCTCTGATGCAAGTTGGGTAGTTGCTATCCCGAGTCCCAGCCGCTTCAGGCGAGTCGAATAGCGGGTGAGACTCGAGCCGCGGCCACTAGATACGTTCATAATACGTACATTCATTCGCGGTCCGACAATCGTGTAGCGCGGTCGGTACCTCCGTTAACAGCGGACAACCGACAAAACTTTGTACAACACGAGTTTTTAAATAAGTTGGAACACCATGAGGGCTGGAGTGGCCCCGGCAGCGGCCCTCCTGCTTATTATCGTCGGTTTAGCTTTGCAGGTTAGTGCACTTTTATTGCTAACAGGTATACAACGAAAGCCGGTCAAACGAGCGGCGTGATCGGTTATCGAAATACATTTTGCAAACTTTTTAAAGTATTTAAAAGTAAAGTTTATTATTAGATATCACATTATTATTATTTCTTCATTTATTTTTTCAACTTTAATATTTTGAAATTTCAGAAAAATAAGATCACCAATCACATTTTATGTTAGTGCTCAAATTTTTGTACAACATTTTCGTTGTTTCCACAACGGCCAGTTAAAGTTGAATATTCAGTTCGATTTCGTACTAGCAACGGTTGTGAATAATCTAAAAAAAATTAGGTGTCGATAAAACTGATAAATGAGAGACCCAGATAACTCAAGATAGGCGATAATAAAAACGGCGCGGATTAAAATCTTATTGTATGTCAGATAAATATTACCATAAATTTGATTTTTATGAATATTTTTTTTTTATTAAACTTCTATTTATGTAGAAATATTTATAATTGAGTAGATAACGAAGTACGAATGTCGAGCTGTTTGTCCAGATACCACATCTACCTATATGTTTCAACCGCACGCTTCTGGTTTCAGTTTTTGATTTAACTAGGGGTATGTTTTTAGTGTACAAATTATCAGTTATCATTTCACCATCAGTTAGATAATATTTCACGGATTTTTTTATATAATATAACTTAAATAAGTTTTTTCCTGGTTGAAGCCCGGAGCGTATCGCTAGTAAGTATAATATATATATACCTAATCTAAGTGTGAAAATAATATTAGCAATTTTTTTTAGTCACTGCACCCATATAAAATTAGCTGGTGGTGCCCACGGCTTCGTTAGCATTTTTTTAAAATATAATGGCGCCTTATTTTTTATATTTTTAGACGATTTTCTATAGAATTAATAGAATTCTTATATATTAATCCAGTTCAGCCGTTTTAGCGTTATTGAGGAACAAACATACAAAAATTCACACTTACATAGAAATATTATTCGGATTACTAGACTTGCTTTCAGGCGTTATATTGCAGAACAAGGCAAATAATTTTTAAAATTATTTAAAATTTATTTAAATATTAAATAATTTTTGTGTAAAAAATTACACAAAAAATATGTATCCATCAATTTGGTCATAAATTGATAATTTATTACCTACTAGCGGCTGCGTAACTTAGTAAATTATATACTAAAACCTTCCTCGAGAACCACTCTATGCATTGGTGAAAACAGCATGAAAATCAGTTCACTGTTTGTATCGCGAACAAACGGACAGACGCCACGGAGGACTTTGTTTTATAATATGTAGTGATGTTTAATTGTTATTTCCAAACATATAAGGAATAAATAAAAACATATGATGAGCGGTTGGCTCTCTTCATAATAGGAAAGTGGTAACCATGATGGTACAGAACTCAATTTAGAATCTTCACGGTAGCAAACTTCTTAAAAGCTTTTCATATAGGCGACACGTAAGTAAATATAGATCCAATAAATATACCGTACGACTATACATATATCTAATACGAGTACGTACAGTAACATCAACTTAATAATAATAAATCACACATATGTGTTCATATCTATTTATTTACGTATTATACTCGTAATATTATGTTTATATAATTATGTATTAATCTCTATCTTTATTTTATTACTAGCTGGTGCCCGCGACTTCGCCCGCGTTGAGAAAGAAACATACATACATACATACATACATACAGACATACATACATACATACATACATACATACATACATACATACATATACATACATACATACATACATACATACATACATACATACATACATACATACATACATACATACATACATACATACATACATACATACATACATACATACATACATACATACATACATACATACATACATACATACATACATTTTTTATTTTGTTTTTGACCGATTTTGATAAAACTTCCTAAACTATGTGTAAATTGGTCCAACTTAAAAGATAGGAGAGTTTTTATTTCGAACCCGGGCGAAGCCGGGAGCGGGTCACTAGTAATGTATATGTATACTGGTAATTATTTATTAATATTTTTTTGTAGAACGTATAATTTATTTATTTTTATGTAGGATTATATGTGATAAATATTAATTAATTAATTAAATAAATATATAATGCGTTTATTTATTGTAAACAAAAATAAATTAAATATGTGCTCAATTCTTTTAATTATCTATAATAAATTTATTAAACATTAATGAAGTAATTAAAAAATGCTTTGTGTCATTTGAAATTTAATTTTCATTACAATGGAACAATAAATTGAATACTTTATTAAGAATCAGCATTAAATATGCGTTTTATACACTATAATAACAAAAAATATGTTTATTGTACATTTCTTAGTTTTACGCAATAAACAATTTATTGTTAATTTTAATTATCACTACATATTATACAACAAAGTCCTCCGCCGCGTCTGTCTGTCTGTCTGTCTGTTTGAGATAAATTCTCGAGAATTTACAAAGTTACTCGGCGAAGTCGCGGGCAGCAGCTAGTCAAAAATAATAATATAATGCACAATCTGTTTTAGTGCAGAGATAACTTGATGCTATTTGAATTGTAGTATCCTCTATAATGGGCTTTGAGTTCATGTTCCTATATTTGTTAGGGAATGTACTTTGAGATATTTTATGAAGATACTAGCTGGCGCCCGCGACTTCGTCTTCGTTGAAAAAGAAAAAAAGTAGCCTATCCTGTGTCTTGTATGTCTAAATTTTTATCTACCAAGTTTCATGAAAACCAGTTAATTCATTTAAGAGTTATGGAGGAACGTACATACATAATACATACAGAAAAAAATTGTAAATATGATCAATTTAGTTTCAGTATCATGTATAGAGCATATAAACACGATATCTCTGAAAACAAAGTAACTTACTCCATGACCAACCCTTACAGATTTATTATTAGTATTGATACCTAGATACACTTTGAGCTCAATTGAATCCCAATTACAAAGCGATGCCGAGTTCGGTTCTCTTTATTAAATTTGATACTGAAACTTACATTTCAGTATCAAATTTAATACAGTCATGAAATAGCCTTTTGGTATCTAAAAATACAAGTTTGAAATTGTTGACCGATTATAATACCTAACTATAACGATTATAATACCGATTATAATACTAGCTGCTGCCAGCGACTTCACCCGCGTAACTTTGTAAATTATAATACTAAAACCTTCCTCGAGAACCACTCCATCCATTGGTGAAAACAGCTTGAAAATCGGTGCAATAGTTTTTGAGTTTATCGCGAACACACAGACAGACGCGGCGGAGCACTTTGTTTTATAATATGTAAAGTTTTCACAAATACATTGTTATTGTTAAGCTATTGTCAAAATTAAGTATAAGCTCTATACTTATTTTTAACTTTACACCCCGAATAACTTATAAGAATAAGTTTAAACTTGTTGAAGTCCAGCGGCTTTGTTCGCGTTCAATTTGGACAACATAAAAATTCTTTTTTTTTTAAGATACGTCATCTGCGAAAATTGTTTAGACAGTTTCCGAGTTTATAGATTTCTAATAATTAAAGTAGGGTACTGTCATCTAAATAATTACGACTTGAACAACAAGCATTCTCCGTTCACCGCCTCACCATCTCGAGCGACGCCTATGAGTCTTTGCTTTCCAAAAGGCATTTCAAGACTCCTGTTCCGCTGGTGGCCTCCAGTTTCGGAAGGCGATTCGGCCGATTCCTTCATCCGTCAATCTATAATAGGGTTGTTAATCTTTGCGGCATTGAGAATCTAAACTGCAAAAAGGTATCTTTTATTGTAAGAGGCTGGCTCCTGAACTTGTCATATGCCGACACTGAGAGCATCCTCCGCTCGCTCTGTTAGAATAAGACCATGTATGTTCCGACGTTGTGCTGGCGTAGCTGAGTGTGCAACGGTCTATCCATTTCTATCTGTTTTATACTTTGGTGCAGTCTGTTAATATTTATTAATATATTGTAATGCTTTCTATGTTTTTCATATTATTCTATGTGTATATAGGTACGTTTTGTTGTTTTATATAATGTTCCCTTATTGTACTAAAATGTGTTGCTATGTATTTATTGTAAATTATTGTATAGGTACCAGATATATTATGTAGACTAATTATGTATAATATGATTATGTAATTCAGTAGACTCCCACGATACAAGCATAGCTTAGTGTGGGGGTCAACGACAACTTGTGGTCACTGTACTTTATTTTTTGGAAATAAATTATTATTATTATTATTATTATTAAGCAACAAAAAAATGGATTTTTTTTACCTTTTTTTAAAAAAATAATTCGATAGTATTTTCAGTGCTGTGTGAGTAAGCAATAAAAGTCATTTTAGCCGCTCCGGAGTCATTGACTCTTTGTGAGGTCAAGCGTCTTCATCAAAGTTGATATTTTTAATAAAGATTTATTTTACTTTCTTTGTTTAGCCCTGACTAGTACCGAGGAATTGTTATTGTTTCGATAAAAAAAACACTATGGGCCTCTTTCACGAACTACATGTAAAGTGTTGATTAGTTACTTTTAGAAATCTTTTTCTGTTATATTGAATTATGCACTCAGTTTACTGCATCATTCGATAGTCGAAATTTTTATTATTATTTTCTATTTAATGTTTGGGACGTTTACCGTACAAACAAAGGTATATCAGCTAAATCATTCCCGGTTACCGGTGACTTTAAATGACAGTTTGGCCTAATTGACGTTTGTGAAATAGGCGCTAAGTTATTGTTTTTTCTAATAATTACAAAACAGAGTATACCTACAGTAGGTAAACAAAAAAAATTAAAGGTTATAAAAATATATTTATATAGCTAATCCGACAGACGTTATTATATACGTTTTTCTCCTTATAAGAAACTTACTCGAACTTCAGCGAATATTTAAAATTAACCGAATTGGTCATGTTGGTCATTTTCGAGTTTAGGGGTGAGCAACTCATTTTGAAATTTATTTTTATTTATATACTAGCTGGTGCCCGCGATTTCGTCCGCGTTGAAAAAGAAAAAAGTAGCCTATCCTGTGTCCTGTACGTCTAATGTTTATCTACCAAATTTCATGAAAATCAGTTAATTCGTTTAAAAGTTATGGAGGAACATACATACATACAATACCTACGCTTACAGATTTGTTTATTATTAACAAATCTGTAACAGATAGTATTTATTAGTTTTTTTTAATATATAGAAAATTTCCTTTCAGCTAAGTCAGTTAATTTCTTTATTCAGAGAAACCCTTAGTTGTGACCGAAATACATATTTAAATATTTAAATATTTATTGTCGAATATCTTTGCTGTACGAGACTTGACCCCATGAAATCCGCAAACGTCTTATCGGGGTTATCACCTCTAACTGGCAACTAGATATGGCTGCGCCTAAAATTAGTATTTAAATAGCGACAAGTAAGTTATTCACCTTCATTCAAACGACACTTACACTAAGTGCGAACGAAACAGAATATTTTGAATCTTAGGATGTAAAAAAAAAATTATCATTCGATAAGAAATTTTATTTGCATCGCTTGGATTGGACATTGGATCGCACATTGGATGTGAAAAAAAAATTGTCACGGAAGTTACAAATATTGAACAATGTGTTTTCTAAACACGAATGAATCTGAATATTTTAGAAATGTAATAGAATATTATTAATTTTAATGTAATTTAAAAAAAAAAATTAATATAAATTTTTATTTTTGATACAAATAATTTATATTTTCGGACATACACGTCAACTCAGACTCAACTTTAGGACGTCCTATACTGGATATAGGCCTCCTCCATATAAATTTACCAAAAGGACCTGTCAGAAGCAGGCTGAATCAACTCAAACTAAATTCCAGTAATTTTAAAATATAAAATTAATCGCTTGCTGTTTGTACATTAGCCTTGAATGTGTTAGAATCTTTTACTTTCCCATAATAGACAGACTTATGCCTAGTTATAATAAATAATCCTTCACAATTAATAAAGTTCTTTTTAGATTATTTAATTGTAAATCGACAGAAATAAAGCTTAAATTGATAGCTATTATTTAACTGAGTGTTTTTCTTTTCTTTTCATTTTGTACTCTAATTCTCATTATTTTATTTTATTTAAGTTCAGTTTATGTTATATTAATTGTTATAGTTATGCATATGTTGTCATTCGTCACAATTTCTATTTTGTAATTTATTTGTGTATACCTTAAAATTGCCTTGTATTACCTATACCTATTATAAGTTTTTTGTTTGTGCTGTTGGTGTACCTTTTGAAAAATAAATAAATAGATTATGTTTCATATTATACTCGTAATGTAATAGTAATTGGCCTTTCTTTAATATTAAATAAGACTATTTTTAGATCTTATTAATAATTTTGCATACGTTTGAAATTTTAGGGTTCTTAAATTGATCTTAATTCGAATGGGTTCGTGAATGTAGAGTTCTAAACGAATGCACAAGTGATAAATTAACTCCAATGAACGGTGTTATTGTTTTTAATAAAATCAAATTTACATTACATCTCAAGAGAAAGATGCGTTGGAAGAGGAAAATGATGCATATTTTTAAGTAGGTCACTTTGATTCGCTATCACATGTAATATGAAAAGTCCAAAGGCGAATATAATAAAATATTTTTAACATTGTTAAGTCTCATAGCACTTCAAGACCTGTTTTTTGAAGTTTTTTGAATGTAAAAGGTACATAATACAAAATTATGTACCTTTTACATTTCTTGTAGTTATTTAAAAAAAGAGGTCCTTTCTCATTACTTTTGCTAACTAGCTTTTGTACGCGACTTCTTCCGCGTAACCTTATAAAGTATAGTATGTTACTCGCTGATAATATAGCTTCCCAGTCTTCCCAGCAGTGTAAGAATTTTTCAAACAAACAATCAAATCATTCCTGTATAATATAATGGAAAATATAAGCATAGATAATATAATAATCTCATCTTATCTCGTTTTATAAAATCAGTATCAACAGCTGTCTCACACCTCTATCTATCTAACTATATAAAAACAAATGAACAGCCAATCTGTCAGAATGTCTGTCACAAAAAACGAAATTGTTCGAATTCTTCTGGCAATTTCATCTAACAGGTAGTTAGTATGAGAAGTTTCTTCCAAATTCTAGAGTTGTGCTGACGAGGCCTTCAAGGCTTGCACTTGGAAGTTATGTAGAAGAGCAACAAATCTGAATTTTATTATTATCAAAAATAACTTAAGAGTCGTTAACATCAAATAAGCTGTTACTGGATTTCCCCAAGGCGCAACGCTAGGAATAGCGATCTCTAGTAGGTAAACTTTGTTTATTTTATTAATCTCAAGGACCGCCCTGCACTGTTTGTTATTTAAACATACCACATACCACCTTCGCCAAACATAATTTGACTAACATTGAACTTTTATATACGTTCACTGTAATAAATCTTCGAAAAGTAAAAATTTTTCAGCAATTACTTATTTATGGTTTTGTTATTGCTTTTAAAGCATAAACCACAAATTGAGGAAAATCAAAATATTAATGGTCTTTCATTATTGATAATGTTTTTTTAAATAGGAGACTTGGGACAATATACTCGTAGGTCAATAATTACTATTATTTTTTCTAATAATTTACGTGTTTATCAAAATTTACATGAGTAAAAATTATTAAATTTCATATAATTTCATTCGAACTTTTTGCTTCCATATTATCTGAAAATTCATTCGGTAGTTTTTCACATCATCGCGAACATACAGACAGATAACACTTAAGAGCAAAACCACATGACCTTCCTATGCAAAGAAAATCAAAATATCGTCGGGATCTTCGGTAAAATTGTGACTATTTTAAGTGTTGGGAACTTTGTGTCATACGATCGTTGTGCATAAGGTTATCTGTTATCGTTCCCATTGAGTCAATTTTTCAAATTGGGTTCTTTTGCCAGTGATAAAAAAATTAACAAAAAATATTATAATACATTATTTTGAGGTCATTTATCTGTGTCCAGTTTATCGCAACTGACCCCGGCGGTGTCGCCTTGCACAACTCTCAAGATAATTGTGCCAATTTGCTTATAAGTCATAGTTTAACTATTAAAAATATTGTCGAGAATGCAAACGTTTACGTAAATATGCAACCTTAAATTTTTGCGATTTTTTTTTTATAAATAATTATTTAATAAAAAATCTTATCCAACTTTTAAAGTTTCCTTTCTTTAAACTAAATCAGTAATGTAAATAAGTATTATAACTTAGTGAGTCAATATAAATATTTCTAAGTATTTCTAAGAATTTCATTTCAAAAGTCTGTCAGTTGTCTGCTTAGTGCTTTAGTTTCAAAAGTTCGTAACTATGAGTACGACTTGATAAAGGAATGAATTTGAAAATTGACGAAACTGTACTCAACTGCTCAACTGCTTGCGCACACTACAGCAAGACTAAATTTAGTTGCGATATTTACATAACATTACCCACTAGCGACCCGCTCCCGGCTTCGCCCGGGGTGCATTTTTTAAAAACCTTCCCTGTTTATCCCTCTATCCATGAGTGAATACAGAATTTAATTCGGTCCAGCCGTTCTAGAGTTTTACGCTTAGCAGCACATTTAGGGATTCATTTTTATTTATAATACTGCCCGCGACTTCGTCCGCGTTGAAAAAGAAAAAAGTAGCCTATCCTGTGTCCTGAACGTCTAAATGTTTATCTACCAAGTTTCATGAAAATTATGGAGGAACATACATACATACATGCATACATACATACAGAAAAATATTCTTAAAATTATCAATTACTCTCAGTATCATGTGTAGAGCCTATAAACACGATATCTCTGAAAACAAAGTAACTTACTCCATGACCAACCCTTACAGTTTTATTATTAGTACTAGTTGGCGCCCGCGACTTCGTCCGCGTTGAAAAAAAAGTAGCCTATCCTGTGTCCCGTACGTCTAAATGTTTATCTACCAAGTTTCATGAAAATCAGTTGATTCGTTTAAGAGTTATAGAGGAACATACATACTTACATACATACATACATACATACATACATACATACATACATACATACATACATACATACATACATACATACATACATACATACATACATACATACATACATACATACATACATACATACATACATACATACATACATACATACATACATACATACATACATACATACATACATACATACATACATACATACATACATACATACATACATACATACATACATACATACAATACATACATACAGAAAAAAATTCTAAAAATCGTCAATTTAGTTTCAGTATCATGTATAGAGCCTACATACACGATATTTCTGAAAACAAAGACCCCTACAGATTTATTATTAGTATTGATTGAAGAAGATAGTAATATTTCACCTGTCAGTTTTTGAGTGAAAGAGTTACCAAACATCCAAATAACCAGTATTAAAGTTCAGTTTTTTTTCTCACTTTCGCATTTATAATATTAGTAAAATCAGTAGTATGGGATGAACTCTTAAATAGATCTCTATGGTAATAATATAGAAATTAGCCACCGAAGTTACTCGTACTTAATTTACATCGTGTATTCTCATGCCAAAGCTAAGTGTTGCATCTAGTTGCATTATCTAAGAAATTGTCTTTGCCGCACAAGGAATGATAACGGGTTGATAAGGTTTGCGGCCCACATAATAGTTTGTATCTTGCATAACTTTGACGCAACATTTTTGAGAAGGGTACACAGTAAGCGTTGATCAAAGTTACGAAAAAAGCTTAAAGAATTTGGAAGAAAATTTTAGTTATCTGTAATATTGAGTCGTATCATCTTCACTTTATTTTAACACTGGCTATTGCACGCGATTTCGCATGCGTAACTTTATAAACGATAGCCTATGTTACTCGCTTCCAACAGTGAAAGAATTTTTAATATCGATCCAGTAGTTTCGGAGCCTATTCATTGCAAACAAACAAACAAACATTCAAATCTTTCCTTTTTGTGAATTAGTCTCCTATTCGTCACTGTACCTTATCCCCTCTAATTTCAAAATTTGGCGAAAAATTTCATTCATCTAGCGCTATTTGTGTTTTTAGGCAACGGTAACCACCTACCACCAAACCGTCAGCCTATTTTATAATGTTTTTATTTAGAACTTCTCATATATATTTTATACTATTTTTATTTAGAAAATCTTAAATCAATAACCTTTGTGTACAAATCATCATACAATATGCTTTGCATGAAAATAATTCAAATTTTTACATATCGTATTTCCTGTTTATATTAGATACAAAAAAACTATGGAACTTGTTTATTTAAATGTGATTTATTTTATCTATTAATTTTTACAGTCGTATTTGCAATTAATAAAGGTTTTTAAGCAGATTTTATTTAAAGGTCCTTAAATATTATCTTATGAATAATATACAGACATATATATAGACATGTGTGAATATGTGTGTGTATTATAGACAGCAGTGGATAGTTCCTGATATCGTTTTCATATGCATGTGACGCTGCAGCATCAAGTTAGGAATTAGTTCGTTAGTCGGAGCCATTTCTATTACGTGGAGAAAATGTCAGTGCCTCCTTCAACCGATACTCCAACAAACAAACAACAATCAGTAGTCTGATGTTCTGCCATATGCACCCCTTTACGCGATAGACAAACTTTACTTTCACCTACCTAACATATGATATAAACTTATATATATAAGTGATAATATAAAAATTCTAACCTCACGGGACTTTATTGGGAAACATATTTATACTTACTGTAGAATTTAATTACTGAGAAAAAAATTTCTCACTAGTTCAATTAACTGAACTAGCAATGGAACTAGTGGGAATAGACACATTATTTTATAATAATTCCTTCGAAAGTTCATCTATTAAAAATTAAGAGTATCATAAACACAGATCTAATTTAAAGAAATTTTAATAAAAAAAATGATTTATTTTCTATGAAACTAGGTGACCTCTGGCAGTCGTTGTTGTCCTGTTAATCTATATTTCATATAAAAAATATCCAATTTTCCGAAATTTCCCGTTGATTTTCTAAAAATCTTGTCCTGGCAATTACGACAACAAAACACAAAAAAGAATTTAGAATTTAGAAAAAATGCATCACGCCACCCTCAGATATCCCTAAAATTCTTTCTAAGCGAGCCTCCAATAGTCATCTTATCAGTCAAATGGTTAGGGAGCCCACGATGCTAAATGTGTAGTCACTCGAGCGTCGTGGGGTCCTATTGGACTTTGAAGATTGGATGGTAAGAAGAAAAAAAGGTTATATGAAGTTTTTCATTTCAGCGGTGCGGTGCGCGCCTACAGGCGTTCAAAATTTTGTAGGCGCTGTATTTTAAAAAATCCCCCATATAATCGTCAGATTAAGAATCAGCACGATCAGGAATTTAGGCTGAACCGTCTGTATGAAAATCTGACGCGCTCGAGTTGTATTTAAAATTTTACCGCCACCCCCGCCAACCCCACCAACTAAACCGTCAGATTAATACATATCCGTTATCGAAGACACGTGGGGTGTATACATTGGCAATATCTGACGCTCTCGAGTAAATCCAAAAATCCCCTCTTGGGCTCCCCTACCAAAAGGATTGGTCAGAAGTAACTTGAACCCAACGCAACTTTAACTGAACTATAATAGTTTCAAATATTTCATGATTAATATTTCCTATTAAAATTAGTTATTTGGAAAAAAATCTTATGGTTAACGGTATACGAGTATAACGGTAATTTCTTGAAATTAATTGCAAATATGACAATTGTGTCGAATGTTTGCATTTTTTTATTGAGTTTAATGACTACACAATGTCGTATTTCTAGTTATAAGTATTATACACTTATCTACCTGCACAGAGTTACTAGCTGTGTTTGTGTACAAAGCGATAAGATGACAGATTAGGGCCAATAGCCGCGAGTTTATGCACTCCATGCCTATTTATTTATAGCAAGGAAGAAGTAAAAAATATGCGTACTTACTATTATGTATGTATTACTTATTATTTATTTCTTGCCTAACTGGCCTAACTGGCATTTTACCTATATATATAATAATAAATATTTACCTATATTTATTACTTCTGCATATTTTTTAAAAAAAAAAGATCATATTGGAATTGTAGTTTAAAATAAACATTTTTTTCCTAAGGACACGAGCAACACCAAGGGGAGTGCTAGTGTAGTGGAGGATGTGGATTTAATATACATTCGATCTATTACTGCTCTCTGAAATGATTGGAACTTATGTGAATACGTATTTAAAGGTTTAGGAAATAACTATAAGGAAATACTCTCGTATTCGAACGATGTCTAATTAGGCATATCTTGTTATCCTATACAAAATTATGATATAAATATTTTTATACTATTACGAAGTAAATTTTTTCTAATATGGCTATATTTATAAGTAAATCTCATTTTCCTGTCCCTTCCTACTTCCTTATCCTTAATCATATTAAGGTCTACAGCGCACTTACAGCACCTGTTGTGTTATAGGTGTACCCACCTACCAACAACTGGACCGGCAGCCTGTCTGTCAACTTTAACATAAAGAAAATCTTCTGCGTATAGGATAGCACAAAATCGTTGAACATTTTGATACAGAATTAGATACGTACAAAATTATTTTCTTAACAACTTAACTATAGAAATATTAAAAGGACCCGTATTCTCTATCTGTGGTTTTGCTGTGGTTATTGACTCGATGCGGTTATAGACTCGACAATTGTCTACTTTGGTATTCACTAGTGATGTGCCGGATAACCGTATCCGTATCAATATCCGCGGATATCCGAGGGAGAAGAAAGATCCGTATCCGTATCCGTTACTTTTTGGCGTATCTTTTTACGGATTTTTTCTTCCTTAATCTTTAATTCATAGCTGAAATTCAACATATAGGTGATTAGGTAGCAATGAAAAACTATTAAATTCCATTCAGATTATTTTTTATTTCTTAAAATCAAACATTTGGCGCCTTTATAATCTAAGCGTCAAGTTGCGGGCGTCAACTCTATCGTTTTAAGGTCACGTGCACCGACACTGATTGAGTAAGAAAGTTAAGGTCCGTATCTGTATCCGTATCCGCGGATCTTGGCACCAAATATCCGTATCCGTATCCGTAACCGCGAATCTACATTTTTAACGATCCGGCACATCACTATTATTCACTAAGCATCTGTCAAAATGTCTGATATTTTTACCGTGGTTATACATGTCGATGAAGTTATTGGCGCGTTATTGTGTGGTTTTTACTTTTGACAAAGTATTATTTCCAATTTAATTTCGACATTGGAGTCGATAGGTTTTAAAAACCACAGATACAGAAAAGGCCTGCTGCAATGACTGATAACATTAAATTGATTCTACATACGACGTGTGTTTACCTACTTTATGGTGAACTTTTTCTTAGCCCGCCTGTGCATAGGAAACAATTTGATACTAACTTTGCTGTCATCTAACGTTTGTCACTTGATTTTTTTAGTAAAAACACCACTGAATTTATAATAGACTAGCTGGCGCCCGCGACTTCGTCCGCGTTGTAAAAAAAGAAGAAGCCTATCCTGTGTCCCGTACGTCTAAATGTTTATCTACCAAGTTTCATGAAAATCAGTTGATTCGTTTAAGAGTTATGGAGGAACATACATACTTACATACATACATACATACATACATACATACATACATACATACATACATACATACATGCATACATACATACATACATACATACATACATACATACATACATACATACATACATACATACATACATACATACATACATAAAGAAAAAAAATTCTAAAAATGGTAAATTTAGTTTCAGTATCATGTATAGAGCCTATAAACACGATATCTCTGAAAACAAAGTAACTTACTCCAATAACAACCCTTACAGATTTATTATTAGTACTGATACTGATAGCCAACATTCCAATAAATATCCCAATAAATGGTAGATGCCTAAGCCTCGGTCATCTTAAATTTAAATACACTAACTAAACTAATTGATAATCATTAACACATAATTTTAATAAACATTTGACGCTTGCGCTAAATAAATTCAAAGTGTCCATTCTAAAACTAAAAAGTATACATTGTATGTTAATTTGGTGGCGTCGTAGCTGACACATAGTTGGCTAGACGTGCATAGAATACGCTAATTAGGCTGGCTATACATGAGAATATTATCCCCAGTATCCTTTCGTTCATAATTACTGCCATTCGACAGACATCGCTTAAGCGTCAGCTGTCTCACTACTTCACTCTGATGCGGCCAGAATATATATAACATGAAAGCACTTTCGATTTTGAATTAATTTCTCTATCTAATATATAAAATTCTCGTGTCACAGTGTAAGTTGCCATACTCCTCTGAAACTGCTTAACCAATTTTAATGGAATTTTATATGTACACTCGGTAGGTCTGAGAATAGGTTTTTATCTATTTTTTAAACGCGGGCGAAGTCGAGGGCAGCAGCTAGTTTTTAAATAAAATCAAAACTTCCTAATAAAATGGAGTTAGGATCGCATTAAATATCGTAAAAACAGACAATAGAAATTATAATTACGATTTTTAATTTTTAATCTATATAAATAAAAATGAATCCCTAAATGAGTTGCTAAGCGCAAAAGTCGAGAACGGCTAGACCGATTTTGATTCTGTCTACACTCATGGATATAGGGATAATCGGGGAAGGCTTTTACTTTAAAAAAAGCACCCCGGGCGAAGCCGGGAGCAGGGAGTTTTAAATAAAAGTACATTACAAATAGGTACGACAATTCAACTACGTACAGTATAATTTTATATTTTACTAGCTGCTGCCCGCGACTTCACTCGCGTAACTTTGTAAATTATATACTTAAACCTTCCTCGAGAACTACTCTATCCATTGGTGAAAACAGTATGTAAATCGGTGCCGTAGTTTTTGAGTTTATCGCGAACAGACAGACAGACAGACGCGACTTAGGACTTTGTTTTATAATATCGCTGCTTAAAAACTAAAGGGCTACAAATCAAAATTACACTTTTTAATCGCGAGAGCTAATCGAAAAAAATAATAATATTTTTTTGTAATTTTTTTTTCTTATTAGATATATATCAAATATATGCATATTATACATAGTTAGAAGCGTATTTTTAAGAAGAATTAAATGTTTTAAGTACTTTTATAATAAACTGAATACTAGAAGAGAAATAAGCATATATGTTATTTTTGAATATATAAAAAATTATCAAAATATACTAAATATGGAATAAAACAACCATAACTTTTTGCAACATACAATATGAAGGATTGTGATTGTATTTTTGCAATAAAAACAGTTTTGGATTTTTTTGTTTTATGTCCCTTTAGTTTTTAAGCAGCGATATATAAAGACTATAAATGTTGGTTCTTACATATATAACAAATTATATAAAAAAAAAAGATTATTTGACACTTGTTTAATGATAGATCGGAATCTATTTGTAGTTTATGGAAATTCTTAAATAATAGCCTGTTTACGTCAAACAAATAGAAATAGATTCCTAAGCAATAAACAGCAAGCTATTATTCCAGAAAAGCTCCTTTAACTGTTACGTGTTCACGCCTACACCACGGATTTACCCATTTGTGAACTTGGCTATGGATATAGAATAAACACATAGGCTACTTACGAGTATAACATTTGACACATGCATTTGACACAACTTTTATAAATAACTCACAAATACCACGATTATGTCACGTAATTTTTTTATTCGTCAATAATCTGACTAGGTATTATTAATGTAGTTGTTATGATAGAAAAAACAAATTGAAAATAAATTAATTCATATTTATTCCCATAATGGAAGGATCTTAATAATCTTTAAGTCTTTTAACTGAAATAAGAAGCTTTTCTTAGTAATGTTTTTCAATGTTATGGACGCTAGTAAACTGAAGCTAATCCTATAGATTGGAGATTAATTTTCTCGTTCATAAAACCTTTTCGAAAATAGATTATGTGCGGTCTAATAATAAATTATTATGTTAACAGTATTAGGAAATGATCTATGGAAATTAGGGAATGTTGGGTTGGGTAGCTTAAATAGAATAAACTATTAATGTAATTCAGTTCTTTATTATTTGGAATCTCATTTTCTATGAATACTTTTTTTTTACAATTTCTTCAATACTAATAATAAATCTGTAAGGGTTGGTCATGGAGTAAGTTACTTTTTTTTCAGATATATCGTGTTTATAGGCTCTATACATGATACTGCAACTAAATTGATCATTTTTAGAATTTTTTCTGTATGTATGTATGTATGTATGTATGTATGTATGTATGTATGTATGTATGTATGTATGTATGTATGTATGTATGTATGTATGTATGTATGTATGTATGTATGTATGTATGTATGTATGTATGTATGTATGTATGTATGTATGTATGTATGTGTTGGAATATATCAAAATAAATCTGTCTCACTCTAACAAATACATTGAGACCCTTTCTCCTTCACACATATAAATATTAACTTATTAACAATAGCTCTTTGTTTCTTACAAGTCTTATAAACGTTTGGCATTGAGCTTTAGAGTTAGTCTGTAGTAGCACTGCGCCCCTTACTAGTGAATACGAACACGCCTTCCTAATATATTAAAAGAGACTTATTAAATAATATTATTTGAACGAATTCCATCTTTCAATGCTTCCCATAACCCAATAGGTTATGGGCCCAGCAAATGAAAGTTTCCTAGTGAAATAAAAACTTTTCAGTGAAATTTGAAATAAGACTTTATTAAGTATATAAAATATAATAAGTGAAATAAGTTTTAAATAAAATAGTATAGAAATAGAAATCGGACTATTAAAATAAAACTATCCAGTGAAATGTGAAATAAGACTTTATTATATAAAATATAAGTGAAATAATTTTTAAATAAAACAGAATAAAAATTGGATAAATAAAAAATAGTAATAGGACTATTAAAATAATACTTTAATAAACGTGTAATTTAAAAAATAAACTTAGTGAATTTGTGGTTTAAATAATATTATAAAATGGACAATTCAAAATTAAAAAACAATATTAAACCGTTTGACGGTGAGAAATATAGTGTGTGGAAGCTAAGAATTAGAAATTTATTAAATGAACTTGAACTGTTAAATATAATAGATGAAGAACCTCCCGCGGAACCTAATAATCAGTGGCTCCAAAAACAGAAAATTGCAAAGAACACAATTATTGAATATTTATCGGATTCTTTGCTAGGCTTAACTAACGAAGAAATTACTCCAAAAGAAATCTTTAAGAAGCTGGATTCAATCTACGAAAGAAAAAGCGTTGCAACGCAACTCGCTTTGCGAAAACGGTTATTAAATTTGAAACTGGTGAGTGATCACTCACTTTTAAAACATTTCCAACATTTTGACGAATTAATTATCGAATTATTAGCTGCGGGTGCAAAATTGGAAGAGGCTGATAAAATTACACATTTATTCATGACCCTTCCCAACTGCTATGATGGTGTAATTACAGCTATTGAAACATTAGCCGAAGACAGCTTGACTTTAACATTTGTTAAAACAAGACTTCTAGATCACGAAATAAAATTGGTACATGAAAGAAGAGATACGAGCTTGAAAGTGCTTCAGGCCGACACTATAAAACCTCAAGCTGCGTCATCAAAAACTTACAATGGAAATTTTAATAAAAATAGAAATTTAAAAGGAAGAAAATTTTATCATTCTTAATTTAAATCGAAAAATAAAAAAAATAAAAATCTTAAAATGTCATTTCTGCGGAAAGCATGGTCATTTTCAAAGGAATTGTTTCTACAAGAAAAACCAACGCCCTGAAAACATTCGAACAATTCAGACCATAAACACTGATAACGAGAAACCAAACATATCGGGATTCGCTTTTATGGCAGGCGACTTCGAACAAGAAAATGAAAATCAAAATAACATAACGTTCATTTTGGACTCAGGTGCCTCTGATCATATTATCAACAAAGAAAAGTTGGCACGAAAATTCATAACTTTAGAAAAACCAATAAATATTTCTGTAGCAAAAAATGGCACATTTATAAGCGCAACAAAGAAAGGAAATCTCCAAGTAATTAGCAATACTGGCTTAAAAGGAGTACTACGTGATGTTCTTTTCTGCTCAGAAATTCCCTACAATTTATTGTCTGTTAAGAAGATGCAAGATGCTGGCATGACTGTCGTTTTTGACGGCGTCGATGGTGGTGTGAAAATATATAACGGAGGTAAAATTGTATCATGTGGTAAGTCTTTGAACAATTTAATCGCAATTAATTTTGTGTACGATATACAAGCTTTAGTAGTGAATAGCTCATCAAACAGATCCGTAAATAATAATTACGAATTATGGCATCAAAGATTAGGTCACATTGGTAAATCTAAATTTATGCAAATAAAAAGCAAGCAAATGTTTTCTGACTTTAAAAAATTAAATAATGTTACTCCAAGTAACAACCTATGTGAAGCTTGCATAAATGGAAAACAAGCATGTTTACCATTTAATAAAACAAAAAGTAAAATCGTAAAAAGACCACTTTTTAATGTGCATACAGATGTGTGTGGTCCCATCACTCCTTCAAGTGTTGACGGCAAAAACTATTTTGTCCTTTTTGTTGATGAGTATACCCACTACTGTGCGACCTACTTAATAGCCCATAAATCAGATGTTTTTGCTGTGTTTCAAGATTATGTAGCTAAATGTGAAGTTCATTTCAATTTGAGAATAGTCAATTTGTATTGTGACAATGGTGGTGAATATTTATTAAAAGAAATGAAAGAGTATTGCGTGCGAAAAGGTATAAGCTACCACTTAACAGTGCCGCATACCCCTGCGTTGAATGGGATTGCTGAACGAATGATAAGGACAATAACAGAGCGTAGTCGTGCCATCTTATCTGGCGCTAAATTAGACAAAGCGTTCTGGGGTGAGGCTGTGCTTACTGCTACATACTTAGTAAATATCAGCCCCACAAAAGCACTGAAATCAGTTACCACACCATTTGAATTGTGGCATAATAAAAAACCACAACTTAAATACTTAAAAGTTTTCGGTTCAACGGTTTATTATTTAAATAAAACCAGGAAAACCAAATTCGACGAAAAGTCCTTAAAAGGAATTTTAATTGGTTATGAACCGAATTGCTATAAGGTGTGGGATGTGGTAGATGAAAAGTTTGTAAGGGTCAGAGATGTTATAATTGATGAGATCAATTTCTTATCTACAAGACCTTTAAAGTCTGAAGGAATTTTTATAGAAAATTCCAGTGTCTCTGATCAGCACTCCCTAAAAAGGACGTGTAATTCTGATAAGTCTAAATCAGATAATTTTAAACAAACTGGCGAAATACCTGTATTATTAGGTCCACCACCTAATAAATCTGTAAGTGAAACAGATGGCTCTTCATTTCAAAATACAATGACTTCATCTCAAAATGGATTGACTTCACATAATCTAAGAAGAAGTGAAAGAATTAAAAACTTGCCCTGCATGTCATATAATGAAAACGAATCTGATAAGCATGTTAACTATTTATTATATGCTTATTCTTTAATGTGCAAAATACCTTCGTCATATAACGAAATTGAGTCTATGAGTGACAAGGACTTATGGTTAACGGCAATTAATGAAGAAATTCAGTCATTAACCGAAAATAATACGTGGTCCCTTGTACCAAAACCAATGCACAAAAACATTATAGACTGCAAATGGGTATTTGCTATTAAAAATGATGAATTTGGAAAACCCCTTAAATACAAAGCACGTTTAGTAGCTCGTGGCTTTAGTCAGGAATATTTGATTGACTATAATGAGACTTTTGCACCAGTTGTAAGAATCTCAAGTTTCAGATTCATATTAGCATTTGCGAATCAATTCAACTTGCTTGTCCATCACATGGACGTGAAAACGGCATTTTTAAATGGGATATTAGAGGAAGAAATATATATAAAAATTCCTGAAGGAATCCCAAATAATAATAATAACGTTTGTAAATTAAATAAAGCCTTGTATGGTTTGAAACAATCTGCACGCTGTTGGTTTCAAATGTTTGAACAGGCCTTACTTAAAAAGGGTTTTCGATACTCATCAGCTGATCGATGCGTTTATATTTTTGATGCGGGTAATATCTTGAAAAACATATATGTTTTACTTTATGTTGATGACCTTGTAATCTCTACAGCAAATACAAATACCATGAATTATTTTAAAAGATACTTAATGAACGAGTTTAAAATGGTAGACTTAAATGAAATTAAATGTTTCTTGGGGATAAGAGTTGAACGGAATCATAATAAAATTACATTAGACCAAGAGTTGTACATAAAAACAGTTTTGGAAAAGTTTAACATGAGTAACTGTAAAACTGTCAGCACCCCTCTAGAAAGCAAAGTAAATTATGACGGCTTAAATTCAAATGAAACAACAAAGACCCCTTGTATGAACCTTTTAGGTTGTTTAATGTATATAATGGTATGCACTCGACCTGATATCAGTTTTTCTGTTAACCTCTTGAGTAGATTTGTGAACAAAGGTAACCAAACAGTTTGGGCATACTTGAAAAGGTTATTACGATATTTAAAAGGAACAATGAGTTTAAAGTTAACCTACACCAGACGTAATTACAATAATATACTGTGTGGCTTTGTTGATTCCGATTGGGGAAATAATGAAGTGGACCGGAAAAGTACCACAGGTTATTTGTTTAGATTATTTGAACAATGCACAATATGTTGGCAAACAAAGAAGCAACTCACAGTGGCGGCATCGTCTACTGAGGCCGAATATATGGCTTTATATGAGGCCGTAAGAGAAGCTCTTTGGTTAAAATCATTAGTTACCAGCATAAAAGTTGAAGTATCCAGTCCAATTCCCATTTATGAGGATAATAATGGATGTATAAGCATTGCAAATAACCCTACTAGTCACAAGAGATCAAAGCATATTGACATTAAATATCACTTTTCAAGGGAACAAGTCGAGAAAAAGGTTATTAAAATGATTTATCTGTCCACAGGTGACCAGTTGGCTGACATATTGACAAAACCATTACAAAATCAACGTTTTTCTCAAATGAGAGACAAGCTCGACTTGATGTGAATTTTAGATTTAGAGAATAATAATTAAATATTATTACGTTATCTTGAATTAGATATTAGCTTATTAGATTTGAACTGGTCTGATTAGGTTTTTCTGGGTTTTCCCTAATCCTGCGCAACGAATGTTGGACCGTATATGTTCAAAAGATTGTACTCCCAGACAAAGGAAGGTGTGATAATTTGTATTGTATAATTTTTGATTAGATATTGAGTTTTTGGAGAAAGAGGATTTATTTTGAGGGGGCATGTTGGAATATATCAAAATAAATCTGTCTCACTCTAACAAATACATTGAGACCCTTTCTCCTTCACACATATAAATATTAACTTATTAACAATAGCTCTTTGTTTCTTACAAGTCTTATAAACGTTTGGCATTGAGCTTTAGAGTTAGTCTGTAGTAGCACTGCGCCCCTTACTAGTGAATACGAACACGCCTTCCTAATATATTAAAAGAGACTTATTAAATAATATTATTTGAACGAATTCCATCTTTCAATGCTTCCCATAACCCAATAGTATGTATGTATGTATGTATGTATGTATGTATGTATGTATGTATGTATGTATGTATGTATGTATGTATGTATGTATGTATTATGTATGTATTATGTATGTATGTATGGCACTGTAGTGTTCGAAAATCGTAGAATTTTGTCTAATGAACATTAGGTATAATTTTATTCAACACCCATCACCCGACTACTTTTATAAATTTTACGCACGGAGTTTGTCGTATTTGGCATTTTAACACTTACGTCAACATTTTTTACGCCGACGAGATCAAAATTGTACTGAAGGCCTTGCGTTAAACAAACATTGGCAACTGGTATTTTATGTAACTTCTAAATTTCCTGCTTTTTCACTTACTACCATTAAGACTTTGAACTACGCGCACGTGACCTTAAGAAAAAAAAAACGCTAAGTGGGTAGTTTCAAAAAATAATATAAACTTATTATATAATGCAATTCTATTGAGTAAGAGTTTTATTTGAAACTAGCGACGAGCTCCCGGCTTCGCCCTCGTCCGATCGCTACCAAACTTCACAGGATTACCCGCTGGTCTAATCTGAAGATTGTATGAAAGTTTCACCAAAATCGGTTCAGCTGTTTTGGAGTCAACATACACACACACACACACATCGCCTTTTACATATTAAGATAAAGAAAGACAAACAAATTGATATAAAAAGCCCAGCGTCTAATAAACATTATGTTGAATACGATTGAATACAAATATGTTGAAATAATTTATGACAAAAATATTAATCTTAAATAGATCTACAATAGTTCGTATAATATGTCTTAATTCTGCTTTCTCGCTGTCAAATTTTAGGCCATACGACGCCGCGGAACACATCTAGTCCTGCAACAAAGAACAAGGGTTATTTATTGTTATATAAAGATATAAATATTTAATACTAGTAATTTTGTTTAATAATTTTATTTGTCGACGTCGATCGAATTATATTCTATCGACGTTTGTCAACGGTCCTGAAGTAATTATGACTTCACATGAAGTCTAATTAATAAATAGGCGACGGGATCCGCGGAATGATTTATTCGTCTATGATCACGTAGGCGACTCGTCTGTTGTCGCTTACGCATAATCGTAAACACTATTGACGTGTTATGACTTATACGCACATACTACAGGGTCCACGGGAATTAATGTAGAATATCCCACCTAGAAAGGTAGTTAGTTCCTTCTCAATACGACAATTTAGTATGATATGAGGTCATCAGTCTTTCATAAAACTGCAGGCGGGATACATCTATTATATTAGTATGCATTCACTAGTGCGTTCTGCGAACACAGTACGACATTAAATAAGTAACAATATTCATTGAAAGCCTTATGACGGAAAAATGTCTCAACTACATTTGAACATCGAAATAATATTTCTTTTGCAAGCATTTTTTTGAAAAACTTTTTTTTGTTTTGACTTTTATATGATCCTAATGTAGTGTTACACCTATCTTAAAGCTTTTAATCAAATATTGGGCAATTATTGCGTATAAGTTATTAGTTATTAGTGATCATTCATTTTTTTTATTTTTTATTTATACATATAACAAAAAGGTTTAAATAGAGAATTTAAATTTTCATTTTATTAATGTATGGCTATCTTCTTATATATAAAAGGCGATGTGTGTATGTATGTCCTCGTATGGCTCCTATAGACTCCAAAACAGCTGAACCGATTTTGATAAAATTTTTAGACAATCTTCAGATTAGTCCAGCGAGGGTTCCTGTGAAGTTTGGTAGCGATCGGACGCGGACAAAGTCGCGGGAAAATATTATTTACCTAAAGAATTGGTAAACGCTGTGTCGTTTTCTCGACAATTTTTATTGTTGATACTCTGTCATCTTTTATACGGATGCTAATATTTGTATTACATAATTCAATACGAGATGTGAATTAAAATACAACTGTCCTCTTTTAGACAACATGTACGCATACCATATTTAACTACATCTTTTAAAACGCATCCGGCCTTAATTTTATTTAACAACACATTCCCAATTAAGTATCGCCTGTCGTCATCGGCAAATTATTCTTTATGGCTTTGATATTAAGGATATTGATTCCCTATTAAGCTTATTCAGGACCATAGACGTCTTATATATTAATAACATTTTGCATGACGCGGACTCACATTTGTTATCATCATTGTTTTAGTCAATGTTTCGATTTTATTAAACCATATAGAGAATATGGTTTTTATAAAACCATATTTATACGAGTTAGATGATACAGAATACCATTCATAAGACGCCATGTTCTATTCCCAGCAGTGTAAATTCTATATGAGAAAGAACTATTCCAATTTGAGACTCTTGGGCGCTAGTACTAAATGTGAAGCTACATTTGTGTATTTGTCTTATTATCATGCCTGTATTTATTTCGTTTCAAACTATGATTCGTGTAGGTATGTCAAATGCACGATAAACTAGAAAACTGCAGTATAAAATTAATGAAGAAAAATTTATTCGTTAAAAATCCTGAGAAAATGCAATCGTAAGAAAGCAATCGTAAGATACAAATCCACAAAATCTAACAACAATGTGAGATTTTGTGGATTTGTAGCTTTGTCTATAACGCATATTATTAAGCATGATTATTACACATTTTATCATGCTTTATTACAAAAAAGAAAAAACTATCTGTAAAACTATATAAACTTAAATTTAACTATGAGCTTGTAAAAGTATAAGTTCGAAAAAATTGCAATTGTTAAAACTTGCAAAAAATTGCGATGAAGGTTTTCGAGTTTGAGTGTGTGCTGTCTTATCTTTAAAGAAAATTAACATTTTAGATAAATCTATATCTACTTACATATAAAACTGTCTATCCTGTGTTATTACCTAACGCATTAGCAAAAACTAAGTCTAGAGGGCTGAAAATTGGAACATAAGTAGGTTAGAACTCATAAGAAAATTATAACTCCCTTCGACGCCAAATTTTTTAACAATTTTGACAACCCTAGTGAGTTTTTCCCTTCATAATAAGGGATTAAGTAAATATTCATATGATTCGCTTTGTATAATGTTTTTATAAAAATTCCTAGAGATACTTGAGTTAAAAATACTTGAGTTAAAAAGTTCTCGCTGAGGTAGAACTGCTTCGGAGTATTTTCGTGCTAACCGAAGAAATCCACAAAGATTTTTTTCCTTGATGTTTCGCATATGCCTAGAGTTATTTACATTTCTATTCAGTGTAGGCGTTTTTGAATTGCACCAAGAAAATACGTTTTAGCTTGTAAAACTGCAGACTATAAACAATATGAACTTGCAAATTCTGTTGCGCGGCGGACATTTCAAAAACCAGTTTGGATTCATTCAAAACAAGTCGCATCTTTTCTTGAGGCGCTAAATACATTGCTAGTTTTCATTTCCTCTGTTAGCCAGTTCGTGCATAGAGAGCAAGCAATGTATATAGTCCATTAGTTGTTCGCAGCATTCTTGGTACTAGGTAAGGGCCTCTGACTCATTCTTAGCGCCTCTCGAAACAGCATCGCGTTTAATCCAGACTTAAGGGAGCGTTCTGACGTACATACTTATACGAGTATGTCTGTTATATATATGTTCTCGCATTTTCAAGATCATGCAGACAAAAGATCGACCTTAGTTGGATACATATATCATATTTTACGTTTTCATTTGACAGAATAAGTTGAAAATATAAGCAACGAGACAGGAATATATATTTTTTACAAATTATGGAGCAACATACATACAATACATACACTTACAGATTTATTATTATTATTAGTATTGATTTTCACTGAGGACTGGCTACACTGCCGACTTTTATAGAATACTAGCGACTCGCCCCCGGCTTCCTACGGAGTTGAAATTTTCTAAAATCCTTTCTGATGCATTAATGTTCCTTTCTAGACTTAATAGTTTTGACTGTGCGTTGATAGTCAGATAGGACAAACGATTTAAGTAATAAGTATAGTTAAGGCTGGACAACTTCCTTTACTAAATCACAGGAGATCCTTACCGTGACCATGGTAAAGGTTCTGTCTTCTGATATGACTTTTGTTAACATGGGTTGCCAAGTTTATAGAAAATCGTTTCAATAGAAACATTATTAAAACAACAAAAATATACGATTGTATCGGACAAAATATGATTGTGTTTATTACTTTTATTTTTAAAAGCCCCTCCTTTTGTTTGAAAAGGTCACCTACGAGGTTTGAACTTACATCAACCGTCTCATCTCCGAATCAATCGAAAGTTATGCGCTTATGCGAAAAGTGTAAAGTATTATTAAAATCAATCAATCAATCAATACTAATAATAAAGCTGTAAGGGTTGATCATGGAGTAAATTACTTTGTTTTCAGAGATATCGTGTTTATAGGCTCTATACATAATACTGAAACTAAATTGACCATTCTTAGAATATTTCCTTCATGTATGTATGTATGTTCCTCCATAACTCTTAAACGAATTAACTGATTTTCATGAAACTGGGTAGATAAACATTTAGACGTACAGGACACAGGATAGGCTACTTTATCTTTTTTAACGCGGACGAAGTCGCGGGAAACCAGCTAGTACTTAATATTAAAAACACAATATCATTATGCATGCATCCTAAGGAGTCGCCAGTACAGAGCAGGTCTGGCAACATGCAAATCGTTTATAAGTTCGAGGGCCGATTTCGTCATCGGTGCGCCGGCGCCGGTGACCGCGTACTCTGCACACCAATGTCATCTCATGTCCCATATATAGGCTGTGTAACTGTTTGTCACTTACGTAATACATTTTAATTTCCTCCTTAAAAACACAAACTGACGCTCCACAAAACCAAATTACTCATCGACGTATAATAATTACAATGAATGAATTGGATTTAATTTTAACACAAAAGGAAAAATAATAATTACAGAGAAATGTGAATGTAATTTTTCGTACGAAATAATATTGGGCGGTTTTATATCTCACTTACTACACGCTCCCGGCTTCGCCCGGGTTCAAAATGAAAACTATCCTATCATTTAAGTTTGACCAAATTACAACAAAGTTTGATCAAATGGACTAGCCAACACAAAAATATTTTTTCAATTCGATTCAGTAGTTCCTGAGATTACGGGTACAACCAAACAAACAAAAACTCTTCAGCTGTATATATTAGTATATAGATATGAAGTTATGAATTGACTTATTTTAAAAGTTTGATAATATTTCAAATAGAATTTATAGAATCGTCAGTTACCCAGGACCAAAAGTAAAACCATTACTAAATTAACTTTTCTAGCAATAATATTATGAATAAAAATAAACAGAAAAGTACTGTACTCGTTCAACTTCGCCAATGGGTCCATCGTGGCCACTTTCTGATCTGCAAATATTGCCTTTATCAAAGGCTATGATTTTATCGATATTTTTAATGTAATTAGGGATTAGATTATACGATATTGTAATAATGCGTGACTGACATCTTTTTTATCTATATTCGTAGATAAATATCATTATTGTTTTGATTGTTAATTTTGTAACTTTGATTATTTGATAAGTTCTTGAATAGAAGCCACGTATTGGAAGACGCAGAATTATTTAAGATTCGCTCCTTTATAACATATTTCCTAAACCGTACAATATAGGTAGTAATTTTCATTAAATAACGACTGTTTTTTAAGTTTGGTTTATGTGAATGTGTGCACATAATTAGGCTTCATGAATGTGTATATATAAATTACAGACTAAATACTCAGGTGATTTTATAATTCGTGATCTTCAATATTACAATTATGATACAGTCGATAGGATCCAACTGTTATGAATGTTATCAGTGATTAAATAAGTTGTATGACCGATGTGTTTTAGCCTTATCGAAATTTTTACTCTAAGTACATCAACTATTGAAAAGTTTCGGGACTTTAATCGAACGACTGACTTTTTTTGACTGACTTGTGTTGAACTTGATCTTGATACTCGTACTGATTCATTTCCAATTATTTATAGGTAATTTTATTTTTATTTAATTAATTAGTTAATTTGATTAAAACGAGAATTTATGCTTGTATACCCGCGATGTACAAGTATACCTACTTAGTTTAATTGCTTCGTAAAATTACGGAACTTCAAAGAAACCAGAAAATCGCAGTGAACACTTTCTTTTTCCGTAGTTACAAAGTAGTAAAAAACTGCTTCAATAAAATTGCTATGAATGACATAAAAATTATTTTTGTATTTAATAAAATAAGTGAGACCTCTGTGGATCTTTCCGGTCACTATTAGCAAAATTTACATTTAAAAGCTTATTCAATCTAACATTCCGTTTAGTAAAGTGACTTAGGCCTATAATAATATGTATTTGCCAGAATATATTTGCTGGTCATGTGGCAGGCTGTAGGCACTAGCACGTGCGTTTCCTCTACCCCAACTAATTTCAGTGAAATAATCTAGCTATTGTAATGCAAGTGCTCGGTCCACTCGTTACCAGCCCATTTAAAAGCTATGCAAATTTTTACGCTTATTCTAAGAAAACCACTTTTATTGTTGCTTAAGAAAGACTGAAATTTTTCGACATTCTTTTGTCAACATTTCTTCAGAATATGTGTGAGTGATTAAATGGTAAAACGTTATTGTATTTTGCCCACTATTTAAAATAAACATGGCGTACGTGTATATTTATATATACGTATAGGGTATATTGAGGAATTAGGTAAGCGTGCAATAATTTATTGGAAAACTTTTTAGGTCATCACTAAAATTATTCCTAATAAAGACCACCAAAGTACGGACAAGTTCAGTTGTTCGCTGGTGTAGTTTAATCGCAGAGCTTTTGTGAAAAATATGACGTTAATTTAGTATGCGGCGAAGTGTCGGGGCGTCTTCGTTCGGAGTCGAGACAAAACCCGGTCGGATTGGAGACTAATTGAGCGAAGAATGGCCGCGGGTCGCCCTCTTAGTATTCCGTTCGGAGGCCGCCTCTCAAGCCGCTCGCTTCTAACATCAATCTCAATATGAACGGATGACGGGCCAGCGGAAGCCGCGTCTTTGGACAAGAAACCCCTCTTAGCGTTGTGGCCGTAGCTTTGTTAACATCGATTCGAGACGATCTCGCTGGACGTGATTGATCCATCGCGACGCGATGTCCATGACTTTGAACAGACATTTTACTACTACTAGTGAAATGTAGCCTCCCTAGCGAGTAGTAAAGAAATTAAATATGTCGCCAATAATTGCCAGTTTTGTCTGTAGAAAATTGTCAGTGAAGGATATATTATTGTGAGCATTCCTACGAGTTCTTAGAGTAGACTAGCAATCTTCAAAATCCTGTTAATCCGCAGTTAGGTTGTTTATTGTCGTTTGTAGTCGTAAAATAAAAATAACATGATACCTAACACAAATGATTTATAAGTTCACAATAATACAGTAATGTCAGCTTGTCTGACGATCAATTTGATGGTAGATGGTAGCCATCTACCATCAAATGGGAAATGGGGTCTGGCATCCCTTACTCACTCTCCAAAAACAATGTACACATGCTGTTAGTTATTTCACGAAACATAATGTGCCCTTGCAATACTATTATTCTAATATTTTATTCCAGTAGAGGGGTGGCTTTTGCTTAGCAGTAGGACGTGATACAACTATATGCGATGTAATAATATGTATATGAGTATATACGAGTCGACACAGATTCCTTTCCCCTAAGATATGACATGTTGTTGTAGTGTAAAAATTCGGTGACCACTGATCTCGTACGATATAGACGTTGAATAACAATGGAAAGAATCCTTGGGTCGCGATTTAGGAGACACGGACACACCATTACCACATGAATTTATGTATTTCAAATACCTCCGTCTCTGCAAAGTAATTTCACATATAATATGATTGTGAGTCTCGGAGAAATTGGGAATCTAAAAACCATTCTCATTTTATTGTTTATATAATATACGAAAATTTCCAAATAAATTATTCTACCAACATTTACATTTAAAAATGAGTCCGGCTTACTATGAAATTTGGTGAAAATTTTCATAACAAATTTTCGTTCAATTCTTGGTCAATACATGTGAATGATGTCTGTTATTGTGAAATATAATTGTTTGCACAAGCAAAACAGTTACAGTGGTATTTTTTAAAACTTGAAATTTAAAAATTGAATGATTTAAAATATATAAAACTTTTATGGCGTTATATATTATTTACCACCTATTAGTTATATATTTAAAATATATAGCTAATAAGTGGCGGAATGCAGTTGCCAGGGCCAACGTCATTCCGCCTCCTATTTGGCTGATCGTCTGGAAGCAGTAACCATTTCTCACTTGAAGTCGTTTTCCGCGTCTAATACTCGCAAGATCTAATAAAATCTAATCAAGATTTTATGTACAATCAAATCACCGAAAAAAAAAATACATGGCGTACTTAGGCTCCTCAAGAGATATATAATATAAAAATGATGTACTAGAGAATTGTAGTTCTTCTAAAATCCTAAAGAAAACTCCGCAGTGGCATATCTCTATTTGTTAAGGTTGACTCATAGTAACCATTTCTTTCAAGAACACTTTTTAATGTCTACATATTATTATAACGGATTTTATTACGGTTTTCACTTGTGGAAAGAGGGATACCGAGGAATCTTGGGCGATGCCGGGAGCGGGTCGCTAGTGTTGAGAAAATTTTAACTTTATAAACTACATTTACTGTTTTGAGTGTATAAAACCAAGGTGACAATTTCGCAATAATCAAACTAATAATTATATTGTTCATTTATTGCTCAATACTGTTGACTTCATATATTTTACTACCTCCTCAAATAATTTACACGTTTGCATTAAATTTTTATTGCTTTATTTCGTAATATATTTTGCACTCTACGTTAGTGTGAGTGACTGCTGACGCGATCATTAATGAAGTCAAGAAGTCAAATCAAATATACAAAGTTAAGAGGATTCCTTCGTAAAGAGTCTTACGAAGAAACTTCGTTTCATTGACAAAATGAATAAATATTTAAATTTGCTTCCACAGAAAAGTGATGTTAACAAAATCGCATTATACATTTCGATGATGTAACTATCGATATTCAATCATCTTCGTCCAAAATTTAATTACACCACTCTTTAGCTAAAGAATCAAAGACTTTTTGGTGTACTCGTACATGCTATTTATTCAAATTCGTTGGAATTACTACAATTATTCATACTTCCTAATACCCCCTAAGAAATTACTATTCGTAACGCACACAAAACACAAGACCGTCACAAAACACTTCATTCTTTATGTAAAATTTGGCAAGCTGATGGATGCCATATGTGATCAAATTGATCATGGTTGATATAACATGGTTGACGGTCTACTTGACGCCCTATATGTGCTGCATGCTTGCCATATTAGACAAATAATAAGGGATGGTATGGAAGTGGACTCTGGCGTTGCACTTACCAATCAATCAAGCTCCCAATCATGTTGTTATTGCATCTATAAGGAGATGGTAACAGCAAAACGCAGTGTGCTCTGTTACTACTAAATACTTATACGAACTAAGCTAATTGTGCTTGTCATGTAAAGATTCCCTACTTAGGGCCTCTTTCACCAACTACAAGTAAAGTGTTGATTAGTTACTTTCAGATTTTTTTTTTTATGTTTTATTAAATTATGCACTCGGTTTACTGCATCATTCGATAGGCGAATTTTTTTTAATTTTTTTTTTAATGTTTGGGACGTTTACCGTACAAACAAAGGTATATATCAGCTCCATTATCCCCGGTTACCGGTGACTTTAAATGACAGTTAGATTAGTTGACAGTTGGTGAAAGAGGCGCTTAGACTATCTAGTTTATCTAAGATATTTTTTTTTATAAAATAAATAAGCAACAGGCATTAGCATTTATACAAAGAAATGAGAGAATGTTTAATTTATATCTACATAATTACACTTATACCTATAGGTATAATTATGACCTTTTCCCAAAAAAATGTACCATTATCTCTTTTAAATTGTAAAGGAATCTAAAGGACCGTGAACAGTAAGCATGGATCTATAGATATAGTACTTTTTGTCGGTCTCTCGGAGTGGCAGACGTCCTCATCTTGCTTACATACATTTCATGAGCTATTAAGTCCAACCCCAACGTAGACTTATATAGAGCTGATACTACTACTACACTTTTCGGTTCCTATATCCTATTAGCTTTTTTTATATCAACATTATAAAAGTGCCAGTTACTGATATTAGATTTAGCGCCTCTTTCACAAAGGTCAAGTAGGCTAAACTGTCATTTAAAGTCACCGGTAACCGGGGATAATGGAGCTGATATACCTTTGTTTGTACGGTAAACGTCCAAAACATTAAATAGAAAATAATTTAAAAAATCAGCTATCGAATGATGCAGTAAACCGAGTGCATAATTCAATATAACAGAAAATGATATCTAAAAGTAACTAATCAACACTTTACTTGTAGTTTGTGAAAGAGGCCCTTTTAGACATTTATTTAATTTCAAAATACCTACAAGTAAAGTAATTTCAAATTCAAATTCAATATCAAAATTTTTAGCTCAGGGTTCAGCTATTAGTTGAATCATAAAAATTTATACTTACACCAAAATGATTATTTTGTACTATATAAAGACTAGACAACTCTTTATAAATCCCGCTTAGTGGAATATCAGGAGTCGTCTGTTAACTTGTGAAATTAGGCGAATGTCGCTTTTGATGAAAATACTACTTTTAGTATTTTCATGTGATTGCTATTTATTTTTCTTAACCTCACTTTGTTTCTATAGTTTTGATTTTTCGTTTGTAATATTTAGTTCGAGTTGCTATATTAGACACAGAAGTACAATATAATATACGTATCTTAAGTGTACCTACCTATATTAATTTGAGTTATTTAGGTAACGAGAGCCCATAATAAAAAATGTGGCTCTCGCGAATTAACTCAGAACACAAGTAAAAATATCAATTTCATTAGGTACCTACTAAATTGAGTATTCTGATTGCGCGTGTGAACGGACTATGCCGAATATATTATATATTATTTGTCTATACTTTAACTTCACTATGAGATCACACATAAAATGGTACCTATCTAAAATTTTAATTAGGTATCTCATTTAGGGCCATCTGTCAAGTAGGCTAACTGTCATTTAAAGTCCCTGGTAACCGGGGATAATGGAGCTGATACGTACACCTTTGTTTGTCCCAAACATTAAAAGAAAATAATTAAAAAAAAATCGCCTATCGAAGGATGCAGTAAACCGAGTGCATAATTTAATAAAACATAAAATTATTTGTGAAAGTAACTAATCAACACTTTACTTGTAGTTGGTGAAAGAGGCCCTTAGACATTATTGTTAATACTATTATTATTGTTTGTGTAATGAAAAATACCATAAACAATAATACGTCATTATTCCTTGTCTGAAACATGTAAATCGACGATTCAACGACAATCTCCCCTAAACCTCATCATGTTTTACCTTTGTGACGCAGATTTATGATTTACGCAGTAATCTGCACTAGGGAGAAGCCTCAGCAGACGTCAAGCATTCACTTCAAAGGATTTGTCGTCACTATTGGGTAATAAGAGCAGTGTTTAATAGATACATATCATACATTTTGTCGCGGCTACTATATTACCTATTAACATTTTACTAAATTTAGTAACAAAGGTAAAAAAGTAAAATTATGAAATTAAAAGTTAAAATGTACCTTTTAACTTATTACTTTATTGAAGTTTTCTAGTGTTTTTTTAAAATAAATTTTAGTATTATATTTTGTATAAATTATTGTATGTATCAATCAATACTAATAATAAATGTGTAAGGGTTGGTCATTTAGTAAGTTACTTTGTTTTCAGAGATATCGTGTTTATAGGCTCTATACATGATACTGAAACTAAATTGACCATTTTTAGATTTTTTTTCTGTATATACATATGTGTGTATGTATGTATATATGTATGTATGGATGTATGTTCCTCCATAACTCTAAACGAATTACGAATTTCAGTAGATAAATATTTTAGACGTACAGGACACATGATACGTTTTCTTTTTCTTTTTCAACGCGGACGAAGTCGCGGGCGCCAGCTAGTACTTTATAAAATTACCAGCGGGTCGCTACTACCGGCTTTATACGGAGTTAAAATACTCTTTAGTTGTTGCTTACGCTTACACAATAGCCCTATGTCCTATGTTCCACACAAGTTTCTTCACTTAGTAATTTTGTCTGTGCGTATAGGTATACAATAAATTATTATTATATTGTTCTGAGAAAATTTACATATATTATATTAATTTAAACACTTCTCAGTTAAATGCTCCTGCACGTGCTGAAACATCTTTAGTTTTATGTACAATGAGTTAAGTAGATTTGCAAACATCGCAAATACTCGTATTCACGCTACTCAATTCCCATAAGCTCACTGAAACAACTGGTCGTGTTTATAATATCTTGACACAATTAGAGCAGACTACTTGCAGACATCCCAGACATATGCGTCGGGTTTCTAGGGAGCGAGCGCAAAAAAAAAAACTAACACTATTTTCCGGAATTTATGTGAACCAATAAATTTAGATTTACAGTCAAACAAAACTTCTTTTTATCTTTTATCGAGTTGAGTTAAAAGTCTGGTTTATTTTTGCGAGCACCATTAGTTTTGTTAAGATTCTAGACATCACTTAGTGAGTAAAAATTTGATAGATCACTTTGGCTTACTTAAATGTTCTTATAAAAAAAATTATCGTGTCACAGTGTTTGTAACAATAAAACTCCTCCGAAACGGCTGAGAATAGGTTGAAAACTATTTTTTTTTTCGATACAACGTTCGCTGGTCAGCTAGTAATATAATAGAAAACAATACTGTCTACTAATTTAAAAGAAATGCTACTGCTGTACTCGTAGTATTTACAAATCAATTCCTATATTATATATCAATTCTTAAAACTGAAGAAAGTATAATTAAAAATGGAAAAATAATAATTGCTATTTTTAGCCACAAAGTTTCTTAGGGCTTTGCTTTTCTTCAGCACAAAACGCCTTCTTAATTACTGGTTCTGTTTTGTATGACGTGTGAGAATACCGATACGCGATGTTGAAAGTGGATGTAACTTTGAATGAAAACTTCAGCTTTGTGTGCTTTTCTAACATTCGAGTAATAAATGTCAATAAAAAAAGACAACGGCTAAGTGTCAAAGTATCAATTATGCGAGGGGCAACACCTGTATTTAGTATGCAGAGCTTACATTAATGACAGTTTTGTTTTTTAATAATATACCTATTATACGTAGCACCTGGTGAAATCGCTTAGAAAAAAAAAACAAATAACATTAATAAAAACCTCGTTTATTAATTACTAGCTGGTGCCCGCGACTTCGTCCGCGTTGAAAAAGAAAAAAATAGCCTATCCTGTGTCCTGTACGTCTAAATGTTTATATACCAAGCATACATACATACATACATACATACATACATACATACATACATACATACATACATACATACATACATACATACATACATACATACATACATACATACATACATACATACATACATACATACATACATACATACATACATACATACATACATACATACATACATACATACATACATACATACATACATACATACATACATACATACATACATACATACATACATACATACATACATACATACATACATACATACATACATACAAAAAAATCTAAAAATCGTTAATTTAGTTTCAGTGTCATGTGTTGAGCCTATAAACTTAGAGTAACTTAAAAAATAAACCTATAAAGTAACTTACTCCATGACCATGACAGATTTATTATTATTATTAATAGTCAGTCATACTAGCGACCCACTCCCAGCTTCACATGGGTCAAAGTTATATATGAAATTTTGTATATTACAAAATACCACATTTTGGTATTTACATCAATTTACAATGTTCATATTTCGGTTGAAACGTACATATATAATTTTACTAGCAAACATTATTAATAAATAATTAATTACTCAAAGCAACTATGACACCGTGATGTGACGTTCAATTTACTTTACTGGGAAATTGCATTGTGCCTAGTGTTACGTACTACAAAACCTGGTTTAACTGAAACATACCTTAAACAATGTTTGATAATATCAAATGGTTTCATTAATAAATCAATATCACCTATGTATACACATTGATATTATTGTAACGGGAATTTCACGTACTTACCTATTTCTGATAATGTAAATAGTTTTCTGGAAATAAATTACAATTTTATATCCAGAAAACTATATCAAGCAACTCAAGTGGTAATCGCGAAAATAAGTAATTATTCTCGAAGCGGGTCTATTCTCTATCTGTGGTTTTAACCTATCGACTTCAATGTCGACATTAAATTGGAAATAATACTTTGTCAAAAGTAAAAACCACACAATAACGCGCCAATAACTTCATCGACATGTATAACCACGGTAAAAACGTCATAGACATTTTGACAGGTGCTTAGTGAATACCAAAGTAGACAATTGTCGAGTCTATAACCGCATTGAGTCGATAACCACAGCAAAACCACAGATAGAGAATACGGGCCCGGAATCTAAAATAAGTAGAGCGCTTATTTTCGAACCTGCAACTAGTTTTTCGATTTTATGTGTAGATTAAAAATATTGATTACTTACATACTTTAAAAAATTCTGAATGAACTATAATTAATGTCTTAAATTATTAGCAATATTCGAAGGCGTTTTTTATTTTAACTTTTATCAAAATTCAGACAGTTATAGTGTCGGACCTATCAAAATCGTTGTGTGGAAGGGAAAGACATGGATTTCAAAAAAATACAAAATGCATTGAGAATTACGTGTGTAAATTTGTCCATCTTAGGGAGTCTAATCAAAACCATTTTAAAATATTCGCTTTTAAGTGCTCTTGTAGCACCTAAGGCGTTACTTGTGTTTTAGGTGACCTAGTAGCCACCTACTATCAAGTGAACCACCAGGTGGCGTGTCTGTCAATATTAACGTAAAAAAATATTACAGTGTTGCATTTTTAATTTGCGAATATAAACGAGAAAAAAAAAAACAATTCATAAAGGGCAAACAACTCAATACCGATTGATGAAACAAAAGCGATTGTGTAAAAAAAGTATGGGCGCTCCGTGGGCTGCACATATCGGATAATACTCGGCAAGTTTTTAAATTAGTTGCGCAAATAAATCTTAGGGTTTTATCTACTCGACGTTGTTTCCTTTACGTAAAGCTTCAATGAAAAATAAAATAACCGAAGAACACAATAAAATGCTTTTATGCGATTGCATTAGAAATCTAACTCACAAAAGAAAAATCAGACGAAATCAATTCCTACGCCATCGATCTTCTGATGCCACCTTTACGAGCGCGTGTAATAATATATAAATAATCTATAGAAATTATAAAGAAATAACATCTTGTGTAGTTTAATCCTTAAAGTTTTTAGATTCTTATTCTAATTTTATTTTATTTTAGTTTATTTATTTTGGTATATCAATCTTTTATATACCTTACAACGACATCTAATTGTATTAAGTTTACATTTTTAAGTTTGTGGTTGAGCCGTGTGCGTCAAATGTTCTAGTTCAAGAGTCCGCATTAGCCTCAAAAAGTTTTAAATTCCTATAGCAGTCGTCGCGCCGCTATGCTACAACGCAGCGTCATCGCTGTGAGGGTCCTTTGTCATACACGGTTTTCACTTGGCTCCTACCGAACAATTGTTAAACGTTCTCCATACCTACATATGTATGCAAACGGCGCATTTGTTTAGTAATACACTAGGGCTTGTGTTAAAGCAGGATCTGAAACAATTTAACTATAGGCATACTTTGACAAATTCTCGGCCATTGGAATTACCCTGGCGTCAGTATTGCAACTGTAAATACAATGTAGTAACAGAGTGCAGTCATTTTGGGACTGCTTAGGACTAATGGCTAAATATTTGCTTATTGCAAATTCACGTTGAAAAGAGCAACTATAAAGGTTTTTTTCTATTTCTCCTTTAAACAATATTCATTCCGTAGTAGTGCAAAAAATGACATTTTTTGCATAGTTCCGATGCAAAAAATGACCATTTTGAGACTATTAATAATATTTTAATAATGTCTGTGAACGCTAACTTAATATAAATTTATTTCTGGGTTCCAATGTGTGTGCCTTGATCATTTGAATGTTATAATCAATTAAGGACTTCGTATAAAAAAATATATTTAGTACCGGTGTCCCTAAATATGCACTTTCACTAATGGATTTGTTAATGATTGATGAATCTTCTATACGATTTTCATTTTAGTACAGCGGATTTGATTGGAGGCGCGCTTACCCGTTTATAGAATTGGGACAATTCTAACAGACTTGCTCAATGTGATCGATATTTTAGATTGATCCTTCCAATTTCGAAACAACACTTCGAACACTTATTGGTAAAAATTTAGTTATTATTAGTACCAATGATGCAGAATTTTCAACATCCGCAAATTCGTATTTCTAGTTTTTTAATAAATTTAATTTTTAATACAGAAATAAATGATCAAAATTGGTCATTTTAATAATTTTTTACTAATCCATCAAGCTTTAGCAGAAAATTCAAAGAAATTATAGTTTATTTAAAATTTCTTTAAATTTTCTTATTCTTTAACTTAAATTAAAAAATTGAAACTTTTATAAGTCTTCCTGGGAAAATATTTATAAGAGTCAAGGACCTTTTATAAGGCATATTAGTCTTCAAGATATTAGATTTTAACATTGCGAGGAATCGAGCGCGGACGGACGGAGATATTCTAACAACGTTTCGTAAATTATGTTACTCGTACAAAAAATATCGATTGGATCCTCCGTCCTAGGTCCTAGTTTGAATTAAAATATACATATATTAAAAAAAAGGGTTTGTATTGAGTGATGAGTAATCATTAGTAGAGCGTGTTTAAAAGGAAAACAATCGAAGTCATTCTTTTGTCTACAAATAAAAAGCTCGATAAACAACTGTTGCTTTAGCTTCAAATTAAAATTGTAAAGAGGCGGGCATACCGAATACGCGAAGGAGAACTAAACTACTATAAAAAGCTAAACTGCACATATAAGTAATTAGCTAAGTTATATTTTTCATCCTTAAGGATATAGTTTGAACACGTCAAATATAATAGTAATTAGGCAATCAAGTAGTGGTTGCGTCAACTGAGTTTGACCAGCGTACCTCCACTTTCGGGTACGCCGAGTTTCCGAGAGAGAGCGTAGTTCTCCCCGCGGTGGATAGCACTCCAGGGGGCCTAGCCAAGTGTGCTTTCTATGGTCTATTCTTTTTCTATTGATCAAAAACGTAAACAAATATAGCGTCACGATGGTCACTGGACTGTTCTAAAGATGGGATTTGTACATTAGGCATTATCAAAGAGAGTTGACTCAGTGATTCTCATTTAGAATTTGTTCGTATTGTTTGTTTAGTTCTATATCTTGAATTGTTTGTTTGCCTTTTTGATCAATGAAAAAAGAATACATTATACACTCGTAAACTCTACGCTACGCTAAGAGAAAACTTTGTGAATGGTAAAAAATTTATTTTTTGTCGTTACAATAACCAATCACCAAGTTTTCTCTTAGTGTAGCGTAGCGTTTACGACTGTAGAAAGCACACATGGCTATAGGCCCTGGTGGGTAGCGGATGTCGTGTCATAACGTTACTGTGACCCTTCCCAACTACGGCCGCTCTAAGAAGTCGTTGGGTTTTAGCCGGTAACGAATCCGGCAATTCCAGCATAATCCCGCAACGTCCCTTACGTTACCGAATATTCATCCACGTTAAAAAAAAGAAAGGGCACACTGCAATTCCGAGTCATTTGGGCAGGATGTCTGGTATCAGTAACCAACACCCTCTTACAGAAGACCACCACGAAGTAACAGCTTATTGCCGTTGTGTTTTGGTGAATGAGTCAGTGATGTCAGAGCCCAATTTCCTATTCCTTCATATTCCCGTATCCATAATTCTACTAATGTCGGCAGAGAACTTCTAACAACTGTGACGTTGCTTGTGTTACTGGCGACTGTAGCCACTTACCATCAAGTGTATCGTCATCTTTAAATAAAAAAAACCATTCACAAGCTTACGTGTAAGCTAATACTTAGTACTTTAAAAAAAAATTTAATACGCTAGTTTTATTTTGTTTATATCAATTTCAAAAGCAATATACTTCCTTTTCAAAATGCGATGCATCTTTAACAGAATTATAATAAAACAATCCACTAGTTACCAAACTGTTGTGCATTCGTTACTATTGTGATGATTGAATGAGCCCTATTTGTTCACAGTTGCAAACGAAACCCACTTAAAATAAGTTAATTCCATAATACTCGTAGAATGGCCCCGCTGTTTGTGTCGGGTGCAGCGTATGCCCCTGGAACCCCCGTTCCCATTATCGGAGTAGACGTGTAGACACCCCGGGATTACTTGCATGCATAACATGCTGTTGTTACGTCTTTTGTTAAGAAAAAATAAAACGGAATTATATGCACAAAGTGTGGTTGTTATGCATTGTTTATAACGTTGCTGTTAGATTTATTACTTGAGTTGACTTTTAGAAAACAGTGGTTTTTTAATGCTGTTTTCTTGGTAATATCAAAGTTGGATAAATAAATAACGGATAACAAATGAAATATATATATATGAAATAGTCATCCTCTGAACGTGCCAATTAGTATCGGTAACACTATCCTATAATACTCATAACGTTACGTTGTTCGGTTCGTCATTGTAGTTTGATTCCTGGAATGTTGGACGCTGTACACAGCTAATCTGTTTGCTGAACAAATAAACTGCGCCCCTACCATACGTTCTTTTCAGAGACTTTTTCGACTTATTTTGACTTATTGATTTTATTTATTTCTTGTATTTGTCAATATATCTAGACATGCATATTTTAATACACATATTCATTTTGGTTGATACAAGAAATACAAGAATATTTTCTTATAGGTTGATAAATAATTTTCTAAATTTAGGCACCAGTAAAACTGTTCCAATAAATAATTTAAATCGAATTTAAATTGCAATATAATAATTTATTTAAGACTACTTGCTAGTAATTAAAAAAAAAAATTAATTAGATGCCTCAACTTTTTTTTGGGAAATGTACCTTGTGAAACAAGTAGAGCTTATTTATTAAATAATTAATCGATTAGGTCGATGCTAAGCTACAATAAGGTAACTTATTTTCGAGTTGACACCAAGAGTGAGAACCATTGGTTGGGTTTCGCAGTTATAAACCCTTTTCTACTCGAAGAGTTAATCTGTGTGCCGAACATCCCTTCTTTGCTCCAAAAAAGACTCGTTTGTAGGAAGTCGTCAATGCTCTACCGAGTTACATTTTCAACCGACTTCCAAAAAAGGAGGAGGTTCTCAATTAGACTGTTTTTTTTATGTTTGTTACCTCATAACTTTCGACTGGGTGAACCGATTTTGATGATTCCTTTTTTATTTGAAAGCTGGTGCTTCCCTTGTCATCCCATTTTAATTCGGTCCAGTTCTGACAATGGCGTCTATGAGAAAAGACCATGAGACTGTTTGAAGTCGGTTTATTTTTTTGTTAAAAAGAGTTATTTCTGGTTTTGTCAATGCAGTCACTTCTTTAACAAAATTAATACATCGTAAACGAGCCGTGTTAAATACTAGCTGTTGCCCGCGACTTCGTCTGCGTAACTTTGTAATTTATATACTAAAACCTTCTTCGAGAACCACTCTATCCATGGGTGAAAACAGTATGAGTTTATCGCAAACAGACAGACAGACAGACGCGGCGAAGGATTTTGTTTTATAATATGTAAGGATGATTGACGCTTGCATGAAGCGTAAAAGCGAAAAACGCCTAGTATACAATTTGTTGATTACTTAGTTGGATTTTTTATTATTGATAGTTTGTGTTAGTTCGGTTATTTTGAACTGACCATAAAAGAAATATACAGATTGACTGACAGTGTCTGTCAACTGTAAACCCAGAATAGATAAAAGATGAAGAGCAATAACATTCCTTACTCACACACTGGAAACACAACAGGACTCCTGCCATTATTTCAAGTTTGATTATAAATTGGTTCCAGACTGCTAAATTAACTATTTTTTATTTAGCATTCCTAGAACTAGAAACTAGAATTATACAGAATATAAGTTCAATGCTCTATACTTCTCTAATAGTGTTTACTTTTAGATTGGCCAGCTTTTTTTTTCATAATCGTATTTCCAACTAACTCAAATTAAAAATAGCGAAAATTCGTACGAATTAATGTCGAAATGGTAACATTTTCTAAAAAGGGGAAACGAGATTAGAAACAGCTGAACGTCATACATAGAATTTCCATTTGGGATCGATTCTTTTATAATAACACTTCTGCTTTTCAATAATTCACTTGCTAAATGTTGAGAGTGGCTAGCTTTCGTGTGGATTGAGCTATTAAGTATAATTTATTCTGAAATAGCCACTGAAATCAATGTTGAACATTTGAAATCGAACCGAAATTGTTACGTTTAATATCCCCCAAATAGAAAGATATCCCATGTTAAGTTTATTAGATAATTTGGTACATCATAATTTCATTTAGGTTATTATCAGATTTAGGTGAATTCGAGCTTAATTTAGTCACAATGTTATGCACCGTCATTACGTTGTAATAGAGATGAGAGAGAATTTCGGTTTAATTAATCGTAAAATTCCATTTGAATCAAGTTCCCTATTTATATTATAATACTAGCTAGCGCCCGCGATTTCGTCCGTGTTGAAAAAGAAAAAGTAGCCTATCCTGTGTCCTGCAAGTCTAAATGTTTATCTACAAAGTTTCATGAAAATCAGTATATTCGTTTAAGAGTTATGGAGGAACATACATACATACATACATACATACATACATACATACATACATACATACATACATACATACATACATACATACATACATACATACATACATACATACATACATACATACATACATACAGAAAAAAATTCTAAAAATCATCAATTTAGTTTCAGTATCTGAAAACAAAATAAATTACTGACCGACCCTCACAGATTTATTATTAATATTGATATTTAACATGCGTCTTTTAAAATATCGTCGACAATTGAGTGTATTTGAACCGCTTATTAATAACACAACGTCACGAGAAAGCTTCAGTAGTTATACAAACTTTATACCTTGGAAGTTTTGTGTTTTTGTGGCATAAACACAACACGATATTATCCTATGTAAAACTTATATTACAAATGCGAGTTAATGAGGAAGGTTGCATGGATGGATGTTTGTTACTCTTTCACGCAAAAATAGTTGAATTTGAATAAAATTCGACACACACACATAGTTTATTAATTAACATATAGAATCCTTTTTATTCTGAAAAAATGTTAGGTTCCTCAGGAAGCGTCAAAAATGTGTCAACAATCGTCACAGAGATAAAAGTGTCAGGCGTTATAACTCATAGTTACTTTCTAAGGTGTTATAGATATTTTTCATTTTTCAACCATCTAGTAAATTATTAGAATTAGCGCCTCTTTCACTAACTGTCAAGTAGGCTAACTGTCATTTAAAGTCACCGGTAACCGGGAATAATGGAGCTGATATATACCATTGTTTGTACGGTAAACGTCCCAAACATTAAATAGAAAATAATTAAAAAAAATCGCACATCGAATCATGCAGTAAACCGAGTGCATAATTCAATAAAACAGAAAATGATTTCTAAAAGTAACTAATCAACACTTTACGTTTAGTTGGTGAAAGAGACACTTAGTGTGTATTACTAAGCTTAACTTGTACTAGGTACTATAAATTTATCTGTGCACACAGTGTAGTATGCATTTTGAGAGTACTGTGATTTTGTACTCAATTGAGCGTGTACATGACGGCATTGAACGGGATGTTTTCATTTTGTTGATTTAGTTTTCCAAGTAATAAAATTGATATTTCTGCACTCCTTCACAGGCTTGTTTGAATGAAGGGTTTTAGGCACATAATTATTCTAAATAATGTAACTATAACTATTTGGTTTATGTTAACTACTTAATAAGTACGCCAAGATTGTTACAATAATGTAATTCATGTAATTCAATAATTGGTCGTTACTGTTTCAAGAATGATTATTTTTATACCTCTAAAATGTAACAATGCAAAGTAAAATTATTGCGTAAAAAGTGGATCGTCGGCGTGTCTGTCTATTCTTCAAAATGATATATTAAACATTTTCAATGGCCGCAAAACCGCTACTTACCCGTGGTACTACCGGTGGTACTACTGGTAGTACCACGGGTAATATTTTTTGCCCGTAGTACTACTATGCTGTCTGGTAGTACCACGGGAGATTTATTTTTACCCGTGGTACTACTTATGAATTAAATATTTAACATATAAATATTACAAAACTGCCTCCGTTTTTTTTTAAATAAACCCTGATTGAAAATCTTATTTACTTTACTTTATTTACTTATTCAGTTTTATTTCTCGCTATTCTGCGGCAACATAATCACCATTCTAAGCGCCTGTTTCACAAACGTCAAGTAGGCTAAACTGTCATTTAAAGTCACCGGTAACCGGGAATAAGAGTCGCATCATTATTGGATAAACAAATATTGCTTGGCAAATTGGCTCTTGCTATGCTTTTAAGCACATACCACCGACTCATATTTTATAGGATATTAACAATTGTCAGCTACTTAGTCCGCGTAAAAAGGTAAAAGCTTAAAAGCTTTAACCGGTGACCGGTACTGCACCATAACCGTTTTTAAAAAGGGATTCTTAATAATTTTCAATAATGGCTTTTGGTATATATTTTATATCAACTATTCCAAATACCTATTAGGTAAACAGATTCCCTGTTTTGTAACGAAGTTAGAATACAATAAGATAAAAGGGAAACTAAATTCGTTTGAGCTTGGAGCCATATTGATCAAGAATTGCATATTGCAGAAATCAAAGAAGGCTAAAAGGAAACATTTTATAAAGGAACTTGGTGGCACCCGCG